>CM038671.1:256291396-257491396 GCA_021605145.1 Aegilops bicornis | reverse complement strand
GGAGGCATTGGTGGATGCATGGTGCTCTCCCCAATGGCTAGTCAAACACCATAGGGCCAAGGATAAGCGCGACCAAATGGAAGGCGTGCCATACCATCAAGGGAGCTCCAACCTGTTTGAGTACAGGGATAACTGGGTATGGGGTTGCTACATGATTCATGCAATTTAATTCTTCATGCTAGCATTTATCCCTTCCAAAATGACTTAATATGCTTAGTTAGTTAAAAAAGGCATAACTACCTCGGATAGTTCATTTATGACATATTTAGCTCTAAAATGAAATAATAATCTTAGATAGCTCTATAAAATGAATTAATATGCTTTAGTTAGTTAAAAAATGGCATAACTACCTTTGATAGCTCAATAACGACCTAAACTAATCTTAGCTAGTTCATTTATGACATATTTAGCTCTAAAATGACATAATAACCTTAGATAGCTCTATAAAAGGAATTAATATGCTTTAGCTAGTTAAAAATGGCATAACTACCTTCGATAGCTCAAGAACGACCTAAACTAATCTTAGCTAATTCATTCATGACATAATTAGCTCTAAAATGACATAATAACCTTAGATCGTTCTATAAAATGACTTAATATGCTTTAGTTAGTTAAAAATGACATAATAACCTTTATTAGCTCCAAAATGACTAATATTTTGTTCCTCTCTCTCAAGCGCACCACCACAAGAAGCATGTGCCAAATCTGTTCGACCTCTATGTCATGGCCCATATGGCCTCGTACAAGAAGGCCAAGCCATTCACGGAGTCTGACCTAGATCATCCAGAGAGCTTCACCAACAACTCCTCCCACCACAAGCTTGTGAAGTACAGAGATGAGAGGAAGGCGAGGAAAGGGGATGACTTTATCCCGAGCCAGGATCCTTTTGATACAGAGCTAGTGATGATATCTAGTGGCGGGTGGTCCCATGTGTCGGATCTCGGGTTCCGGCAAAACCCTTAAGGTTCGAACTCTGGGGTGCGCATGAAGTTCTTCCCCTCCTACCGATCCACGCCCTAGGTCACTAAGATGTCGCGGATGAACTCGATGAACTCGCAACACAGAAAGACACGAGATTTATACTCGTTCGGGCCACCATTGTGGTGTAATACCCTACTCTAGTGTGTAGTGGTGGATTGCCTCTTGGGCTGATGATGAACGGTACAAGGGGAAGAACAACCTCCTGAGGTTGTGGTGTTTTTGTGCTTGGTGAACTTGTGTTGTCAGAGCGCGACTTGATTCTCTCGCCCTACTGTGGTGGCTAGCTCTACTTATATAGGCCCTGGTCCTCTCCCCATATATTGAGCGGGAAGGGAGCCAACAACGGCCGGCAAATTTGAAAGGGGACAACTAGTACAAGCTATCCTGACAAAAGTGGTCTTCGCCTGCTAAAGGCTCTGGTGATGACGCCGTCTTGGGCTCCATGGTGACCTCCGTGTTGCCGTCCTGCAGGCCTTGGTCTTGTTGCACAGATATGGAAACCTTTGCTTGATGCCTCGGTACTCCGTGCCTGCGCCTGCCTCTTTAGCACCAAAGAGGAAACAAGGACGCTGAGCGCCCTGGCGCCCGCCTGGTGTCGATCGTCATGGTTCACACCATGAGAGCCTCATGAGGTTTGCCCTGTCTTGATATCTCCGTTCCTCGTGAGCCTGCCTGGCTAGGCCGCGCCTGAGGAGGTCTTGCGTCGTCCGCCTCGCGAGGCTTGGCCCCACGCAAAGGTATTGATTGCCTTGTTGATGAAGATGGGTCGTACGGCCCGCTAGCATAGCCACGCCATGGGCCGCAGGCAGGCAAGTCTAGGGACCCCAGTTCCCAGAATGCCGACAGTAGCCCCCGGGCCCAAGGCACACTCGGGCTTGGCTTCGAGGCAAAGCCAAGGGTCAAGTACGGAGCGCCGTGCACCCCAAAAGCCTGCCGCCTTGGTTGACGCGTGGCAGTTGATTGGACATGGGCGTCTCCGCTTCCCCACGCTGACTTTGAATCCGCTGGCCTCGCCCGCAGCCTACTGCGTTATTCCTCCGCTGCTCGCGCTTGCTTCCCAATCTCTCTGCTTCTCGAGACTCTGTTTCTCTTCTCCAATCGATTTGCCCTCTGCCCGCTTGCTGCCATGGCAAAACAAGCGCATAAGGGGAAGAAGCCTCTGTCTCCGCCAAGCGCGCCTCCGACCGTCGAGACGACGCTAGGCCGATCCCGGGTGCTCAACGACGAGGCCATGGACAAGGTGCATCCAATGCTTGCTTCCAGCTTCAACGAGTGGGGAGAGACAGTGGCTTGGCCCGCGTCTCGCACTTGCATGGCCCGGGCAGCCACTGAGGTCCCAGTCTTCATTGATGCCCTCTGGGTTGGCCTGATTCCTCCCTTCTCCGCCTTCTTCAATGCGGTGCTCGAGCATTATCAGATCCACATGCTATATCTTGACCCTCAATCTGTGACCCTTCTCGCCGTCTTCACCTTCTTGTGTGAATCCATGGTGGGCATCGCTCCCTCGGTGGCCCTCTTCCGCCATTTCTTCTCATTGCATCTAGCTGACCCTCGTCAGAGCTCGGGGTGCATGAATTTCCAGGCCGTGGCTGCGACGGCGGGCGCGGGGATTGACTTCGAGCTCCTCCATCCACGAGCGAGTTCCGTACACGATGGGTGTTTGTCTGCGCCGGTGTGCTCAGCCCTCTGCTTCATGCTCCGGCGGGGCCTGCTGTTCTAAACTCCGGCTGGGGCCACCAGAAGCTCACGAGCCCCCGTCTCGCTCCCGTCTGGGCTAGGTTGAGGAGGTTGAAGGACCGCGGCCTGACCGCACCTATGGTGGTGAAGGAGTTCATCAAGCGCCGAGTCGCACCGCTTTAGCGCCATTCCCGCCCAATGTGGGCCTTGCTCAGTAGTCAGGACCACATGAGGTTTCAAGAGGAGGGGCTTCCTTTCAAGATGCGGGAGATAGTGCTTACGGTCCTGACAGGTGCCCCTCTGCCGGACGACATGCCCAGGAAGAGTTGTCTGCTGTACCATTGCGAGAACAAGGTCGAATTTGCCGAGAGCATGCCCACCTTTGACTAGTGGGGGCTGCGCCCGATCGGCCTGGTGGGGCCCGCGAGAACCCCATCGACGTGGTTCCCTTCCTCGCTGCCGGTGCCGAGCTCGCCCCAGGTGAGGGTGCAGGAGGGCGAGCTCTGACGGAGGCCGATGCCTTAAGTGCTGAGGAGCACATGCTGCCTGGCGATCCTGGGGCATCGTCCTCGGGAGCTTGCGACCCCTCCCCCGAGACATCGGTCGCTAAGGCCCCGGAAGCCTCGGGAGGTTGTGGTGAGACAGCGCCCGGCTGTTCGCCACAGCCGGGCACCCCTGAAGCTGTCCCTCCAAGATCATCCTTGACCTGGCCCCGCGCTGGCCGCCACGTCCAGCGCTTCAGTCGGCTCTGCGAGGACTTTGAGGAGCTCCGCAGGAGGAAAGGATCCCCGAGCGGCGACAACATCTTCGGGCCGCTGATCCGAAGGAACTACATCGCCATTGACTCGTAAGTACCTTTCTGTTATGGCTTCTTGCGTGTTGTTTTCTTCTCCTGACGGCAGTCCTTCAGGGCTCCTTCCGTTGAGGCTGCCGCGTCTCCTGAGAAGTGACCTCCTCCTTCCTCGACTCCCCCGTCGGCCTCGAGTGTTCCAGGTCAGCTTGCTGCCACTGGAGCAGGGTTGGTTGAAGGAGCGCTCCTGCCTTCGTGGCATGCTAAGCCTGTGGCTTCATCGCCCCTCCCCCACGGCCTGGCGTGGAGCTTGGCGGGCGTGCCCAAGACCCCTCCTCTGGTCATGGACTGTAGATGGTTGGCTTCGATCTTTGATTCCTCTTTAAGAAGGGAGCCCCGATTGGCTAGGGCTCCTCGCGAGGACTTGTTGACGCCAGGTGCAGCACCAGCCCCCAGCCCCCTGCCAGGAGGTGGTGTGCCGCTTGATGCCCCGCCTGCGGCCCCCGAGGTGGAGGAGAGGCGGGCCGTGCGTTCGAGCTCGAGCGTGGGCGGAGCATAGTTCATCATGAGCTCTTCCAGGAGGCAATGGTCGCAATGAGCCGACTTGGTGAAGAGCTCACGGGTGTTGACTCGCGCCTTGAGGTTGAGGGTCTTCGGCTGGTGGAGGAACGGCGCAAGCTGAGGTTGGCTATCAACCTTGGCCGCTACCAGTGTGATCTTGAGAATGCGAAGGCTGAGGCGTCCCTCAAGGTTTCCCGCGAAGCTTGTTCCCGAGCCTTGGAGGAGGCTCGCAAGGCTAATCGTTGTTGCGACGCTGCGGAGAAGCACGCGTGGGAGCTCCAGGCCTGGAGTGCATCCCTCGAGCAGCAGGTGGAGGCGCGCAGAGCCGCTCTTGCATCACTAAGGGGGACGCCTGCCGAGGAGAAGGACGTCCGGAAGCGCGAGGAGGCGCTGGCGCTGGAGGCCATGTAGCGCAGCCTCGAGCTCGAGCAACTGGAGACGAGGGAGCGTCAAGTTGCTCAAGCAGAAGATGTCGTTGGGGTTCGCAAGGCCAAGGTGCAGGAGGAGGTCGACCGCCGGGTGGGCGAGGTTCGTGCAGATCTGGAGGGTAGGTATGATTTGAAATTGAAGCTTGCAGGGACGGAGGGTGCGGGCAGGGCCGCTGCCCTCAGGCCTAGGTTGGACGAGGCAGAGAGGCGTGGGGAGGCCACGGCCGCCGCCCTGGTCACGGCGCAGGCAGACTTGACCTCCACCCGTGCCGAGCTGCTTTCTCTTCGGAAGCGGGTCGATGACGCCGAGGCCATCGCGCGACAAAACAGGGAGGAGTGCTCCAACGGCGGATGCTGGAGCACGAGCACGCCCCCATGCTTCGGGATCTCCGGAACAGGGCTAATACTGCCCTGGGCCACATCTGCGACGAGAATGCACCGTATCCTCACTCAAATGACTACGCCAACCACCTGACCTTCTTCACCGATGTGGTGACGCGCCTGGAAGCCCGGTCTGACAGGGCTCGCCGGCTCATGGAAGAGAGAAGCCGGGGCCTGCTCGGGCGCGCGTTCTCTCGCGTCTTTAGCCACCTCAGGAACGCCTTTCCTGACTTTGATTTCGACGCCGCCATTGCCCCCATGCTGCAGGCCGTCCGGGGTGACTTGGCGTGGTGGGTGGAGGACAACGTGGATGCGCTGGTCAGAGCCTTCGCTTCTGATGATGACGTGGTGGTGGTCGTCGCAGACGAATGCGATGTGGTTGAGAACAGCGATGAAGGCGTCGCCGAAGGAGGCGACGGTGCCGGCAAAGATGAAGATGATGCGAGTGACGCGTCCGAGGGCGATGCAGCGAGCGACATATCTGGCTGATCCCATGTTCTCCTATTGTTGCATCCTGTACGCAAAAACTCGCGCGCGACCCTTGGAAAACTTGTAAGAGCATTTTGAGAGGGGGAGCCCCTCATGTAGCAAGTTGCAGCCTTTACCTTCCTATGCGGTATTGAGTATGTGCCCTCGCGAACTCGTAAGTCCAGGGGTGAATTTCCCGTCATGGGTTACGTTAGTCAGTGCCAGCCTCGAGCTGGGTCGTGAGGCGACGAGTTTCTGAGAATCTTGCGGAGCTTGTCGACCCGTCAGGAGTGGCCCCGCAAGAGGCAAGCACCAATTGCAGCGTTAGCGCGCGCTCGGCACGTGTGCGCTTCTCGCAGTCCCGCTCGCAAGGGGCTCGTGAGGGGAAGGTGACGGACATGAGTCCCAGGCAGAACGAAATCTAGAAAGCAATAAATTTCTTGAACAAGAAAAGGCACCCCCCGCGCGCATCGATAAAAAATCGACTTCAACTTAAATCCAGATCCAGAAAGCAAGGCTACAGAAAGAGAGATCCAAAATGAAAGGCCGCGTCCGGCGCCTATTCTAGTCTTCTGGTCTTCAAGTCTTCTCACCAACATGAGCTAAGTGCTGCCACTAGGCGTGGGAGGGAGCCCCAGGGCCTGAGGCCGGCACCCCTGAGACTTCGGGGCATGTACAGCCCCAACTCATTATTACATGAGAGTGTCACAGGCGACGAGCTTCACAGGCACTGGGCCTTCTTCACAGGTACCGGCCTTGCTTCATATTGCCAGAGGAGGGCCCCGCCTTGCGCCACCCTCTACCACCTTTGAGTCGACTGGCAACCTGGACGACACAAAGGGAGGAAAGAGGACGCCAGCGGTGCCAGGGGAAGGGTCGTTGAGGCCTCCGCAGCAGAGGGCCTACCTACGGGTGTCGCCCGGCTTCGCGGGACGTGGGGAGGGGCCCTGCTCCTGGCTCCCTCCGCGCAACCCCCAATGAGCTTCCCCTGGCGGGAGAGGTGTCGCTGCGCCAGGGTGGTCCGCCGAGGCTGTGACCAGGTTCACTAGAAGCCCATGGTTAGCGTAAGCTTACTCCTAAGAGGTTAGCGGTACCTTGTAGTCGTTGTTGCTGGCGCGATCGTTGCGGTCCTCCACCGGTTCCTGGAAAGCTTCCACTCCTAGCGCCCCTTCTTCCCAATCCTCTCCAAGGAAAGAGTCGGGGTCGTCCTCTTGTGCGTACCCCTGGTCCATCATGCGGGGCACGTAGGCTTCCGGGGTTGTTACCCCGAACACCTCGTCGTAGTGCCCCACACTACATGTTGCTCGGCCCAGCGTGGCGTCCTAAGGATTGTAGCGCGGCATCTCGCTGGGACCATGGGGGGCGACGCTTGTGCCCGTGCTTGTCACGGGCGGCATGGGGGCGGCGGAGCCCCCGGCGCCACCGGCCGCGCTAGTGTTGATGAAGCCCCCCAGGCACGCCCGATGGCGCGTGGTTGCGGCGAGGCCCGCCATGAGGCCCCGCAACAGCCTGAGAAGGGAGCCGATAGCAGAAGGGCGGGGCTCCCGATGCCGCCGCGTCCAGCAGCTCGGCATTGCATTCCAGCAACGCATCCCGGCCGCTCTCCATCAGCCGGCATCGCAGCAGCTCCCTCGCCACTGTGAGTGTTGCCTGGATGTTTGCCTGCTCCCACCGCGAGTGCAACGTCGTCGCTGCAGCGTGGCTTGCTGCCCTTGCAGCGGCTCGTACTTGTCGTGGAGTGAGGGTGGACGACGCCTGGCCGCGTCGCCCGCGCCCCGTAGCGTTGGACGGCGCTCGCGCTGCCTGGAGCATGGGGTCGAGGTCTTCATGGGCAGGTGCCGTTGCCCGGGCTGGCCAGGCTGCCCAGCGGTCGGAGTCAGCTCTTGGGTCGCCGGACATCTTGGCTGTGGAGCGTCGGTAAGCTCCGGTGCACCCCTACCTAGCGCGCCAAATGTCGGATCTCGGGTTCCGGCAAAACCCTTAAGGTTCGAACTCTGGGGTGCATGCGAAGTTCTTCCCCTCCTACCGATCCACGCCATAGCTCACTAAGATCTCGCGGATGAACTCGATGAACTCGCAACACAGAAAGACACGAGATTTATACTGGTTCGGGCCACCATTGTGGTGTAATACCCTACTCCAGTGTGTAGTGGTGGATTGCCTCTTGGGCTGATGATGAACAATACAAGGGGAAGAACAGCCTCCTGAGGTTGAGGTGTTCTTGTGCTTGGTGAACTTGTGTGGTGAGAGCGCGACTTGATTCTCTCGCCCTACTGTGGTGGATAGCTCTACTTATATAGGCCCTGGTCCTCTCCCCAAATATTGAGCGGGAAGGGAGCCAACAACAGCGGGCAAATTTGAAAGGGGACAGCTAGTACAAGCTACCCTGACAAAAGTGGTCTTCGCCTACTAAAGGCTTTGGTGGTGACGCCGTCTTGGGCTCCATGGTGACCTCCGTCTTGCCGTCCTGCTGGCCTTGGTCTCGTTGCACCGATATGGAAACCTTTGCTTGATGCCTCGGTACTCCACGCCTACGCCTGCCTCTTTAGCACCAAAGAGGAAACAAGGACGCTGCGCGCACTGGCGCCCGCCTGGTGTCGATCGTCATGGCTCACATCACGAGAGCCTCGTGAGGTTTGCGCTGCCTTGATATCTCCGCTACTCGTGAGCCTGCCTGGCTAGGCCGCTCCTGAGGAGGTCTAGAGTCGTCCGCCTCGCGAGGCTTGGCCCCTCGCGAAGGTCTTGATTGCCTTGTTGATGAAGATGGGTCGTACGGCCCGCTAGCATAGCCACGCCGTGGGCTGCAGGCAGGCAAGTCTGGGGACCCCCGTTCCCAGAACGCCGACACCATGGCTCTCAAGCCATTGGTGATGGACTGATACATTGTCCTAGGACTCTCTCGCAGATCAAGAAGCGCCTGAGTAGCTCTAATCCTAAGATAACGCCTCGTGCACGGCCCGCGGAGCTCGCCATGGTGGTTAGTTATACGGACTCTGAGGGAGTCCTGGACTAGGGGGTGTCCGGATAGCCGAACTATCATCACGGCCGGACTCCTGGACTATGAAGATACAAGATTGAAGACTTCGTCCCATGTCCGGATGGGACTTTCCTTCGCGTGGAAGGCAAGCTTGGCGATACGGATATGTAGATCTCCTACCATTGTAACCGACTCTGTGTAACCCTAACCTATCCAAAGGTCTATATAAACCGGAGGGTTTTAGTCCCAGAGGACGAACAACAATCATACCATGGGCTAGCTTCTAGGGTTTAGCCTCCTTGATCTCGTGGTAGATCTACTCTTGTACTACCCATATCATCAATATTAATCAAGCAGAGTAGGGTATTACCTCCATCGAGAGGGCCCGAACCTGGGTAAAAACATCGTGTCCCTTGTCTCCTGTTACCATCCGCCTAGACGCATTCGGGACCCCCTACCCGAGATCCGCCAGTTTGACACCGACATTGGTGCTTTCATTGAGAGTTCCTCCTGTCGCCATCGATAGGCCCGATGGCTCCTTCGATCATCAACAACGACGCTGTCCAGTGGTGAGACTTTTCTCCCGGACAGATCTTCAGATTCAGCGGCTTTGCTTTGGGCCAATTAAGCAGCCATCTGGAAGCAGATCGAAAGCTACGCCCGCCATCAATTCAGTTTGGAAGTTTGAACTATACGGCCGATATCCGCGGAGACTTGATCTTCGACGGATTCGAGCTGCAGCCAAGCGTGCCGCATTGTCTTGATGGGCATGATCTAGCTCTGCAGCCGAACAGTGCCCTGGAGGCCGCACCAGCATCCGCTCCGACCCTTAATCCGGAGCAGGATTCCCCGTTCGAGGACGAGTGGTTGGACATAGCCTCGGGGGCTTCGATCTCTACGGCGATTGAGCCGAACTCTATCCCTGTCCCCTGCAAAGACCGTGACTCCAAGGTGCCGGACTCCTCTCCGGACTCCGAACCCTCCGCGCCCCTACCAATAGAATCCGATTGGGCGCCGGTCATGGAATTCACCGCCGCGGACATCTTTCAGCACTCGCCCTTTGGCAACATCCTGAATTCACTAAAGTCTCTCTCTTTATCCGGAGAGCCCTGGCCGGACTACGGTCAGGAAGGTTGGGATGCGGACGACGAAGAAATTAAACGCCCACCCACCACCCACTTTGTAGCCACTGTCGATGATTTAACCGACATGCTCGACTTCGACTCCGAAGACATCGACGGTATGGACGACGGTGCTGGAGAGCGACCAAGACCCAGCGCCCTACGAGGGCCTTTGGAAGGCCACCTCGTCATCACGGCATATACATGGTGGACACCCTAAAA
The DNA here is from genome assembly GCA_021605145.1 of Aegilops bicornis. Taxonomy (NCBI): domain Eukaryota; kingdom Viridiplantae; phylum Streptophyta; class Magnoliopsida; order Poales; family Poaceae; genus Aegilops; species Aegilops bicornis. The sequence goes on along the minus strand of CM038671.1, from coordinate 257,481,790 downwards.
GATGGAACGGCGATGGAACAACGGAGGATGACCCCTCAAGAAGCAACCGAAGCGCCGACGTCAGTAGCGCCGCTCTAAATCCCGCCACAGCAAAAACGGTGATTCCGGCACGGGAGATAATAACACCCCAGATAGTGCGAAGATAACCCCTCCGGCAGGACTCAAGCGTGGGAGGAGGGAGAAGCAAGTCCGCACGATAGTGCAGCGGCAGAAGAGAGGTCGAGGACGATAATTATCGCCTCCCTCCGAAGATGAGGCAAGCCTCGACGACGACAATTTGTCGTACGGAGGATCTGCCCGAGCAGGGAGCATTTCAAATGCGGGCTTATGGCCACGGCAAGCAGCCTCAAGAAAAGCAGCAACAACTTAGAGATGACCAAGACACGCTGGTCGACGGATGGACTGAAGTCCTCGCACCGAAGAGTATGAACTCCAACGCCCTCCAAAAGCTACCCCAAAGCGCAGGCGTTGCCTCGATCGAGGAAGCACCCAAGTCACCGATTGCGACATGGCGGACCGGCCACCTCGTGGCCGCGATAGAGAGGCCTCTAGACCCTCCGTTCAAGCTGCACTCGACGCCGTTCAAAAAGTACCAGGCACGGGAAAACGCGCGGACTTGCGAGATATATTGGAGGATAAGGCAAAACATACGAGATCGATCTACGGATCGGCGTGGGCCTACGACACGTGATGATAACCGTCACGCCGGATATAGAAACTCGGCGGGGCGAACACAATAGACAAAGCTCATTTGAGCTGCGCCGTGATATAATATCTGAGGCGCCAAGACACCCACTATGCTTCACAGGATGAAGTAATGGATCATCAAATCACGAGGGCTTTAAACCCGTAAACATCGAATCATACGATGGAACCACAGATCCTACGGTGCGGATCGAGGATTATCTCCTCCATATCCACATGGCCCGGTGATGATCTACATGTAATCAAATACCTCCCACTCAAGCTTAAAGGACCAGCTCGGCATTGGCTCAACAGCTTGCCGCCAGAATCAATTGGTTGTTGGGAGGACACGGAAGCGGCATTCCTTGATAACTTCCGGGGCACATATGTAATGCGACCACCAGACGCCGATGACCTTAGCCACATAATTCAGCAGCCAGATGAATCGCCGGAACAATGCAGACACGGTTCCTAACAAAGAAAAATCAAATCGTTGACTGTCCGGATGCAGAGGCCCTTGTAGCCTTCAAACATAACATCCGCGACGAGTGGCTTGCCCGGCACCTAGGACAGGAAAAGTCAAAATCTATGGCAGCCCTCACAACCCTCATGACTCGCTTTTGTGCGGGAGAGGACAAGCTGCTAGCTCGAAGCAACAACTTGGCCAAACACCACGATAGTTGGGATACCAAGGACATCAATGGCAGGTCGCATCGCAACAAGAACAAAGCGCCGATTAACGGCGATAATCTGAAGATACGGGCCGTCAATGCCGGATTCAGAGGCTCTAAACCCGGTCAGCGGAAGAAGCCATTCAAAAGAAATACCGAGGGCCCGTCCAGCTTGGACCGAATACTCGATCGCTTGTGCCAGATACATGGCACCCCAGAAAAACCAGCCAATCACACCAACAGGGACTGTTGGGTGTTCAAGCAAGCAGGCAAGTTAAGTGCCGAACTCAATGACAAGGGGCTGCATAAGCGATGACGAGGAAGAGCCCGACCGCCCGAACAATAGAGGACAGAAGGGTTTTCCCACACAAGTGCGGACGGTGAACATGATATTACGCAACCCATATACCCAAAAGGGAGCGGAAGCGTGCGCTAAGGGACGTATACACGATGGAGCCATTCGCCCCAAAGTTCAACCCATGGTCTTCCTGCGCGATCACCTTTGATCGAAGGGACCACCCCACTAGCATCCGTCAAGGCGGTTTCGCCGCATTGGTTCTTGACCCAATTATCGACGGATTTCACCTCACTAGAGTCCTGATGGGCGGTGGCGGCGGCAACTGAACCTGCTTTATCAGGACACGGTGCACAAAATGGGCATAGACCCTCAAGGATTAAACCTACAAAGACGACCTTTAAAGGCGCCATACCGGGTGTAGAAGCCAATTATGCGGGCTCGATTACACTCGAAGTGGTCTTAGGATCCCGGATAACTTCCGAAGCGAAGAGTTAATCTTCGACATAGTCCCGTTCATAGCGGCTATCATGCACTTCTCAGACGAACCGCATTTGCAAAGTTCAATGCGGTGCCGCACTCACGCATACCTTAAGCTCAAGATGCGGGCCCTCGAGGAGTAATCACGGTCAATGGAAACACCGAACGCTCTCTCCGAACAGAGGAGCACACGGCGGCCCTCGCGGCCGAGGTGCAAAGCAGCCTCTCACAGCAATTCTCAAGTCCGGCCACTAAGCGTCCGGACACTATCAAGCGCGCCCGGAGTAACCTAAAAAGCATGCGTAGCAATCCGGCCCCAACCCCAGCCCTCGCGAAATTGCGAAGCAAGTATTACGCGTACATAACTACGCTCTGGAGATACCATGGGCATATGGGGAGGGGCACGACCACGACACGCCAAGAATGCGGCTCGACCGCACCAGGGGCTCCCGATTGGGTCATTCTTTTTCTTCTTTCTTTTCTTTTTTTTTTTCAGGACTCCGTTTTCGAAGTCTGTCCCAAGCACTAGAATCGCCGAACTCACGATGCAACAGCCAGGAAGCGAAAGCTACGTCGAGTGTTCGGTGGTCTCTATTACGAGCATTATACCTGTTTTACATACCATCCATGACTTACCCTGGAGGGGGACATGTTAGATAGTCCCATCCCTTGCTTATCGCACTATTTGTATCGTTCTGCTTTCATTGGAGTACCTTTTTGAATAAACAATACATAGCTTTCGCTTATTATTGCACTCCTTTCTTTATCTATTATATGTTCATTGTATGACATGTTGCAACCGTACACTTTGGTACGGCCAATACACCAGGGGCTTAAGTACCCCAAAATTATGGTGTGATAAGTCCGAACACTTTCACAAGTGCGGCACCCCGAACTTATAGCATTATATGAATCGGCTCGAATCATGTCTTGGGTCAATAGTTGGGTTTGCCCGGCTCCGTGTTTTGGTACCTTACGTTCCGTTATATCGGCTAAGGTAGCACCGGAGAACCACTGCGATTGTGCCCGGTCGAGCTGGGTTGAGCACCTCGGTGGAAAGCTAAAACTGGCCGTCATGATAAAGGCGAGATCCGATCCGCTGTTCGAGAGGTTTTTTCGGGTCCTTAAAGACTTATGCCGCTTAGGCGAGGAACCGGAATTGTCCGCCAAGGCGTGGATAGCGCCCGAACTTGGTCTTCGAATACTAGGGGCTTCGCGAAATTTAAAATTATAGAATTCTATGGCTAAGTGAGAGTGTTCAAGCATTATAAGTCTGGTTGCCTTGTTACGTTGCATCGGCGCCTCCCTAGATGGACCCAATAATGGGAACAAGAGTGCTCAAGTTTATCCCGAACACCCGGCACTTCGTGGCATGGGGGCTGAAGCCAACGACTTGCCATCTCTCAAATTTGATAAACGGCAGCATAGAAGGTAGTATTTTAAATTAACCAGCGTTGCTTAGCGCATATGAACAAGTTTTCAGCGTACAGGATAACAAATGCGAGTCTATTCAAAAATTACATCTTTGGAGCACTCATCCGCTATTTGGCGGGCACCCTTCAGGAGGCCCTCATAGTACATTTGGTGTGCGATGCTCCTTTCCCTTGATTGGCCCATCCGTCACAAGCTTCTCGCATCCAGCTTGCCCGATTGCACTTTAGCACGGGCAAGGGCCCGACGGACACCTTCAATGCGGGAGCGCCGATGACTTCAATCCGTGGACAAAGGCGTCCACCGGCCGCTACACTAAGCCAAAGTAGCTCCTGTGCATGGCCTCCAATGGCCACAGCCGAACTATAAGGGCCTTCATGGCCTGTTCGGCGACCTTGTGGAGCTTCGACCAGCTTCATTTGGTCGCTTTCGAGGCACCGGACGTTCGGCCTCGACATCGAGACTAACACCTTCTGTCATCGAGCTCCCTCCTTGGCCATTAGAAGCAGCAGCATCCGATACCTCTGAGGCAGATCTGCGAATGCTCCTGGAGAGCTTCGAATCCGGGTAAGTAATAGGTAATTCACTTTCACATGCTTGCTTTGTATAAAGAATGCCTTACCCGCCACTATCTTCTTTAGCGATTCAATTTCTTGGAGGGCTTTTTGGGCCTCGGCCTTAGCAGCTTTGGCACTCTCAAGAGTCGAGGCAAGCACGGACTCTCGAGTCTTCGAGTCACACTCCAAACTCTCGTGTTCTTTCACGAGAGCTTGGAGCTCTTGCCGTACCTTGGCCAGCTGTGCCTCCCCTTTCTCTCGCTCGGTGCGTTCCGCAGCCACTATGTTTTCGGCCACGGACACCGCTTCCTTCAGGGTCGCCACCTCGTTCGTGGCCCCTATATACCCATGTTATTCCTGTTATTTTTTGCAACCGAAACCTTTCTATAAGGTATTTCTTTAATAAGGTACTACTTACCTTCCTTGTCCTCGAGCTGCTTCTTGGCTTGGCCGAGCTCGTTCTCGGACCACTCGACGCTTTGCTTCAATGCATTGACCTCCGCAGTCAGTGCGGCAGAGGTCAGCAACGCAGCCTGCATTCCCATATTGACATACTTATGTTAGACTCCTGCGTATATATTTTTAGATCCTTAGTCCGGCTTTTCTTTCCGAACACCGAACTAAGCTTCAGGGGCTACTGTCTATGCGGTAATATTTTTACATATTCTAAACTTACCTCAAAGCCTGTTAGAAGGCTGGTACAGGCTTCCAGTCGGCCCGCTCTTGGTGGGCTGAACTGTCCGGATCACCGCACTCAAAACAGTGCGGTGCTCCTCCTCGATGGAGGCGCTGTTAAGCACCTCCAGTAAGCTATCCGGTGCCACCGGTTGGACAGAGGACACCGGCGTCTTACCCTTCTTACGAAGGGACCGCTTGCCGGACTCCGGAACCACTGAAGGTTCCGGCATGGAGTCCGGACAAGGGTCGGGCTTAGAGCCCAGGGGTCTTGCCCCCACGCGCTGAGTCCGGGAGGTCGCCTTGTGGCGCCTCCTGCGCCACCTCCTCTTGACCAGGCCCCTTGGGGCACCACCTCGGCGTCGTCGCAGCGTGAGGCGAGGAGGCGGTCGGAAGCGAAGTACTCTCCATTTCCGACGAACCCAGGGACCCGCTCGTCGAAGCGGCTAGCTCGCACTTGGGCGGGCTGCATGATTGTTTGACATTAGAGAACACTATGCGATAATAAAAAAAGCCATGGGTATCCGGACACTTACGATCTCGCCAGGGGCTTGGCCCTTGTTGGCCAATCCTCCTCGTCACTGTCGACGTTGGTGGAGAAGCCCGGAGGAAGGGTTCTTCCTTTCTTGGAACCTCCGGCCTTCTCAGGTGGGGCGGCCTTCCTTTTCCTCTCCTCCCCCGCTAGGGGAGAAGCTTCTTGTTCCTCCTCCTCGTCCTCAGGAAAAGATGCTGCTTCAGAATCTGATAGCACCTGGCGTCGGGAGCTCCTTCGAGTTCCCGTGGCCTCCTTCTTGGCCTTCTTCTCCGACACCACATGGGTTACCGGAGCCAGCAGCCCCGTCAATCGGGCGTCCATCGGGTCTTCCGGCAAAGGAGCCGGACAGTTAATCTGTCCGGACGTCTTCAGCCAGTCCTGTCAAAGATTAGGGAGTTTTAGATCCCATGTAGAGTCAATCTATGAAAAAAGAGTCCCGTAAAGGGTAAAATAACTTACCTCGCCGGCTTGACGCTGCGAGATGTATCCGCGATCTTTGTTAGCAGATGATGGGGCTTGGCGCCTTCTTGACACCTTCTAGGCATCTTACGTGCGTAGTGTCAAGAAGAGCGGCTCAAATTCCGGTGTTGCGCCGGATCAAACTCCCACAAATTAAAGGCCCGTTGTTGGCATGGGAGAATCCGGCGGATGAGCATCACACAGATTCGTCGACAAACCTAAGATTCTTGTCCACCAGGTTTGGGCGCATGTTTGGAGTCGGATAGCTCGTCCGAATTCCCCATGTCAGGCCCGTCTCTTTCCATGGCGAGAGCCGTGTGGGGAAGCCAGATCTGAATTGGGGCCGCCACCCATTCGGGGTCGTGTGGCTCGGTGATCTGAGAACCACCCGATTGCCACCCCTTTATTGTCTCCACAAAGGAGCCCTCGAGCCATAGGACTTTGGCCATCTTGCCAACCATGGCGCCTCCGCACTCTGCTTGATGGCCGCCCACTACCTTCGGCCTGACATTGAAGATCTTCAGCCATAGGCCGAAGTGGGGCTGGATGCAGAGGAAGGCCTTGCACACGACGATAAACGCCGAGATGTTGAGGATGAAATTCGGGGCCAGGTCATGGAAGTCCAGGCCGTAGTAGAACATGAGCCCCCGGACAAATGGGTGAAGTGGAAAACCTAGTCCGCGGAGAAAGTGGGGGAGAAACGGCACCCTCTCATGGGGCCTGGGGGTTGGAATGAGCTGCCCCGTGTCGGGCAGCCTGTGCGCGATGTCGTCGGACAAATATCCGGCCTCCCGCAGTCTTGTGATGTGCCCCTCCGTGACGGAGGAGGCCATCCACCTTCCTCCCGCCTCCCCGACATGGTTGGAGAAGGTTGAGGTGGGATGTGCGGACTTGGGCGCTGGAGCTCGAGTCTTGTGAAATGGATGAGCAAAGGAGGAAGAAGGCGTGGGTGAAAAAGGTGGATCCTTATCCCTTATATGAATGACGAAGCTATGCATCCCCACCAGACTGGAAAAACTTCGCTTATCTCCCAAGCGCCGTAATCAATGGCGCGGATGGGTTACCTACGTCCGTATTGATGAGAATCCCGGAATAAGGGGCGCGATCTATGCTTTGATAAGACGTGTGCCGGAAACCGCCTCGCTAAACGCTATTTGAGGTGGAAGCAGTACAAAATGATTCATATAAAGGCCTGGCCGTGGTGTGATGTCACGCCCTTGGAATACGTCACCAGATACGTGCAAAAAGTTATTCTCTCTCTACGGTAGTATGTGGAAATTGTTTTGCGAGCGGACACTATCCTGGTGTTCAAAACCTTCTATGAAGTATTCGGAGGAGGAACCCGCCTCGCAATGTCGAAGACAATCAACGCTACCGGACTTCGTTTTCATTGAAGCCTGGTTCGGGGAGCTACCGAGGGAGTCTGGACTAGGGGTGTACGGATAGCGAACTATCATCACGGCGGACTCTGGACTATGAAGATACAAGATTGAAGACTTCGTCCGTGTCGGATGGGACTTTCCTTGACGTGGAAGGCAAGCTTGGTGATACAGATATGTAGATCTCCTACCATTGTAACCGACTCTGTGTAACCCTAACCTATCCGGTGTCTATATAAACCGGAGGGTTTTAGTCCGTAGGCTAGCTTCTAGGGTTTAGCCTCCTTGATCTCGTGGTAGATCTACTCTTGTACTACCCATATCATCAATATTAATCAAGCAGGAGTAGGGTATTACCTCCATCGAGAGGGCCCGAACCTGGGTAAAAACATCGTGTCCCTTGTCTCCTGTTACCATCCGCCTAGACGCATAGTTCGGGACCCCCTACCCGAGATCCGCCGGTTTTGACACCGATAGACTCTCTCACCTTTCCTCCATTACAATGTGTGTGCGTTCGTCGATGATTACAATGCTAACGAGGAGTGGTGTGTTGCAGGCATTGGTTGAGAAAGAGAGATTGAAGACCCAGGCGCTTTTGGAGGAGGCAAAAAGGAAGGCGGCGGAGAGGGAGAGGGAGATGGAGGAGAGGACGGCTAAGCTGTTGGAAATTGAGAGGAACCGGAATGAGGCGTCTAACCGGGCCCTATACGACCTCATCGTGGTACATTTCTCGCGCATATTAGCCCAATCATGCACGTAATGTTCGCATTACTAACTAATATGACTGACTCGTTGATACGTCTCCAACGTATCTATAATTTTTTGATTGCTCCATGCTATATTATCTTCTGTTTTGGAAATTATTGGGCTTTATTATTAACTTCTATATTATTTTTGGAACTAACTTATTAACCGGAGGCCCAGCCCAGAATTGCTGTTTTTTTGCCTATTTTAGAGTTTCGCAGAAAAAGAATATCAAACGGAGTCCAAACGGAATGAAACCTTCGAGAACGTGATTTTTGGAACGAACATGATCTAGGAGACTTGGACCCTAAGTCAAGGAAGCTTCAAGGAAGCCACAAGGTAGGGGGCGCGCCTACCTCCCACCCCCAGGCGCGCCCTCCACCCTCGTGGGCCCCACGTTGCTCCACCGATGTACTCCTTCCTCCTATATATACCTACGTACCCCCAAACGATCAGATACGGAGCCAAAAACCTAATTCCACCGCTTGCAACCTTACATACCCACGAGATCCCATCACAGGGCCTGTTTAGGAGCTCCACGGGAGGGGCATCGATCACGGAGGGCTTCTACATCAACACCATAGCCTCTCCGATGATGTGTGAGTAGTTTACCTCAGACCTTCGGGTCCATAGTTATTAGCTACATGGCTTCTTCTCTCGTTTTGGATCTCAATACAATGTTCTCCACCTCTCTCGTGGAGATCTATTCGATGTAATCTTCTATTGCGGTGTGTTTGTTGAGACCGATGAATTGTGGGTTTATGATCAAGTTTATCTATGAACAATATTTGAATCTTCTGAATTCTTTTATGTATGATTGGTTATCTTTGCAAGTCTCTTCGAATTATCAGTTTGGTTTGGCCTACTAGATTGATCTTTCTTGCAATGGGAGAAGTGCTTAGCTTTGGGTTCAATCTTGAAGTGTCCTTTCCCAGTGAGAGTAGGGGCAGCAAGGCACGTATTGTATTGTTGCCATCGAGGATAACAAGATGGAATTTTTATCATATTGCATGAATTTATGCCTCTACATCATGTCATCTTGCTTAAGGCGTTACTCTGTTCTTATGAACTTAATACTCTAGATGCATGTTGGATAGCGATCGATGTGTGGAGTAATAGTAGTAGATCAGGCAGGAGTCGGTCTACTTGCCTCAGACGTGATGCCTATATACATGATCATACCTAGATATTCTCATAACTATGCTCAATTCTATCAATTGCTCAACAGTAATTTGTTCAACCACCGTAAAATACTTTTGCTCTTGAGAGAAGCCACTAGTGAAACCTATGGCCCCCGGGTCTATCTTCATCATATTAATCTTCCATCACTTAGTTATTTCCATTGTTTTTTACTTTGCATCTTTATCATAAAAATGCCAAAAATATTATCCTATCATATCTATCAGATCTCACTCTCTTAAGTGACCGTGTAGGGATTGACAACCCCTTATCGCGTTGGTTGCGAGGATTTATTTGTTTTGTGTAGGTGCGACTCGCGCGTAGCCTCCTACTGGATTGATACCTTGGTTCTCAAAAACTGAGGGAAATACTTACGCTACTTTGCTGCATCACCCTTTCCTCTTCAAGGGAAAACCAACGTTGAGTGCTCAAGAGGTAGCAAGAAGGATTTTTTAGGCGCCGTTGCGGGGAGGTCTCATAAAACTCAACATACCAAGTACCCATCACAAACCCTTATCTCCCGCATTACATTATTTGCCATTTGCCTCTCGTTTTCCTCTCCCCTACTTCACCCTTGCCGTTTTATTCGCCCTCTCTTTTTCGTTCGCCTCTTTTTTGCTTGCTTCTCTTTTGCTCGTGTGTTCGATTGCTTGTTTGTCACGATGGCTCAAGATAATACCAAATTATGTGACTTCACCTATACCAACAATAATGATTTCCTTAGCACTCCGATTGGTCCTCTTTCCGATACTGAATCTTGTGAAATCAATGCTGCTTTGTTGAATCTTGTCATGAAAGATCAATTCGCCGGCCTTCCTAGTGAAGATGCCGCTACTCATCTAAATAGCTTTGTTGATTTGTGTGATATGCAAAAGAAGAAAGATGTTGACAATGATATTGTTAATTGAAGCTATCTCCCTTTTCGCTTAGAGATCATGCTAAAGCTTAGTTTTCGTCTTTGCCTAAAAATAGTATTGATTCTTGGAATAAGTGCAAAGATGCTTTTATCTCTAAGTATTTTCCTCCCGCCAAGATTATCTGTCAGGACCCCGGTTCCAAGTCACATCGATCTAGCCGGTCACACCTCATATCACTTTGCGGCCTCACGCACGGTATTCCCATGGTTGTCGCCTTACCATGGCCGGGACCGTTTAAGCCTTTTGGCTCACGATATGATAATCTTGTCGCTAGCATCCATATGACAGAGAACCGGGCCGCATGACTAGTCGTGAACTCAAAGTGGCACTAACTTACGGGGACAGGCATACATGAATCAACATCGAGCATGTCGGTCGGCTGACGTCGAATCCGGGCTATAACCTTTGGGCTAACGAGGACTCGATGAACCGAGGCATGGCAGGCTAGGCAGGACTCCGGATATCACCGCGTGACATTTCCCCGAAGGGACAGACACAGGAACGAAGTGAATCACATGCCGGCCAGTCAAGTGTTCTGGAGTAGTAGTGTTGGGCTAGCAGGACTTCTATGAACCGGGCTGTAGCGGACTACTATGGCTCATGGAAGCACAAGACTACATTTCCCCATAAGAGAGGCTACCAAGGATAAACAACTAGGTTGTGGGATCCCACAAATACCAATCATTTCAATCATACACACAATATGCTCGATATGTGTAAATACAACATGGCATCACAGCATAACTCTACGACTCAAGTATTTATTCATTAGGCTCGAAGGAGCCAAATATTACAAACATGGGTCTCATGACCCAACATTCAGAGCATACAAGTCAAAGCACATGCGGAAGCTTAACATGTCTGAGTACAGACATCTACAAATGAAAAAGGCTGAGAAGCCTGACTATCTACCGAGATCTGCCGAGGGCACAAGATCGTAGCTGAGGTATCAAGCTAAACGTCGAAGTCCACACGGAACTACTAGCGAGACTGACGTCTCTCTCCAAAACATAAAATAGGCAACAAATGTACCCAGCAAGACTTACGTCGGAACAAACTACATATGCATCGGTATCAACAAAGGGGGTAGTGGAGTTTAACTGCAGCAAGCCAGCTTTGACTCAGTGGCTAACCTAAACTATGGCTGCAAGTAACTCTTTTGAGGTGGCGCTGCAGTCCACATATTCACCATTTCAATACACCACTATGGATCTGCTCCGTCTCCCTCTGAGAACGCCATCCATAGCACTCACGCTTATCTTGCGCATTTTAGAGTATCCACTTTCACTTGTCTATGAATTATACAGGCAACCCGAAGTCCTTTTCGCGGACACGGCTATTGAATAGATGATGTTAACCTGCAGGGTGTACTTCTTCACACACGCTCTCACCACTTACCACCATGTACACATCGTGTATCTCGGCAACCTTCAAGCGGAAGCTTTGGCGAGGAGTCGGCCACGACCTGACTAACCACACAAGTCTCTAGTCGAGATTTATCGCCTATTCGGGTTCCATCCGCAAGGAGATCCGGCCGGGGTGTCGCTCACGGCCCCAAACGATGTGTGCAGGGTTCCCAAGCCCACCTCGACGGATGGATCTACGCTTGCTACACCGTGCCACGGTGCCTAGTCTGTCCCAAGCCCACATGTACCGGGCACCACTTGGTAGACTACTAACACTACCTACAAACACTAGAAACTAGTTGCAACTCCTGGACAGAGATCAGGTTGATTAATAAGTCGAGAGAGCTTGGAGCACCCGGAGCCCAATGTGTGGTAGTAATTGTTCATGGATCACAAACACAAAACTCAGTTCCGGAGGACGGCTGCAATGAGACAACCCACCATGTACTCCTACATGGCCTCTCAGTGCTACCTTTACCAAATCATGTTCACACACTTAGCTCTCAACAGTAGGACATGTTCACCACATTCCAATTCATTCCCAATAAATCAAACCCGACTCAACTCTAAGCAGTAGCAGGCAGGACAACAAGCATGAATGAGTAGGCACATTAGGGCTCAAACAACTCCTACTCATGCTAGTGGGTTTCATATATTTACTGTGGCAATGACAGGTCATGCAGAGGAAAGGGGTTCAACTACCGCAAAGACATGTAACGGTTGAATTGTTGTTGTCCTAATGCAGCAAAAAGACAGCGAGGAGCGAGAGAGTGGGATTGTATCGGAATGAATAAGGGGTTTTCTTGCACAGCACTACGAAGATAGTATAGCTCTTCATCGGTGTCATCGATCTCATCGTTGGAACCACGTCTACTGAGGGGGAACAATTACCGGCAACGGAGAAGAAACACAATCAATGCAATGCAACAAGATGATGCATGAATGTGGCATTGAAATATGCTGTTGATTGAGCTAATGCAACTAGCAACAAGTTAAATGAAATTGGTTTGAACCCTAGGTTGATTCAAACTCCATATGTTAATATTCATATGCCAATTATTTGATTTGCCCTAAATAATAGTCATAAGTTGTTCTAGCATACATGAAAATGGTACGGATGGATAGATTGGATTTTTCTGATCATTTTTCATATATAAATTATTTCATTCTGAGTTATAGATTATTTTCTATGATTTTCTGAAGTTTATAACATTTTCTGGAATTTCCAGAATTATATTTAATCCAGAAAATCATTAATGACGTCAGCAGTGTGTCACTAATGTGTCAGCAGGTCAACCGAGTTGACTAGGGTCAAACCTGACCAGTGGGTCCCCAGCAGTCGGTGTCCTGATCTTAGCTTGGTTCAGCTTTGGGTGGGGCGGTCGAGGCCCGCGTCGGCCTGAGTCCAGCAATGGCGTGGGGCCACAATGGTTAACTAAACTAAACAGGAACTAAACTGTAGTTATTTAAGGGTGTGGGGCCCATATGTAAGTGGGTCAGGGGGGTGTCGGTGTCAAAACCGGCGGATCTCGGGTAGGGGGTCCCGAACTGTGCGTCTAGGCGGATGGAAACAGGAGACAAGGGGCACGATGTTTTTACCAGTTGGGCCCTCTCGATGGAGGTAAAACCCTACTCCTGCTTGATTAATATTGATGATATGGGTAGTACAAGAGTGGATCTACCACGAGATCAAGGAGGCTAAACCCTAGAAGCTAGCCTATGGTATGATTGTTGTTGTTGTTGTTGTTGTTGTGTCCTACGGACTAAAACCCTCCGGTTTATATAGACAGCGGAGAGGGCTAGGGTTACACAGAGTCAGTTACAATGGTAGGAGATCTAAATATCCGTATCGCCAAGCTTGCCTTCCACGCCAAGGAAAGTCTTTTCTGGACATGGGACGAAGTCTTCATTCTTGTATCTTCATAGTCCGGGAGTCCGGCCAAAGGCTATAGTCCGGCTATCCGGACACCCCCTAATCCAGGACTCCCTTAGTAGCCCCCGAACCAGGCTTCAATGACGATGAGTCCGGAGCGCAACTTGTCTTCGGCATTGCAAGGCGGGTTCTCCTTCAAATTCCGTGTACCTATTGAATAATGTCCGGTTTCTTGTAAATGTAGCGCTCCTTGGCTTCTACGCCCAATAATGGACGTCTTCCACGTGTCAAACGAATACGAAAAGTGCAGGTGTTTTTACATTCACACCCCTAGCCGCGTAAATGAGCCTCCTATTTAAAGGGACTAGGATTTAGATCCAAACCACACCTTCTCCCCTCCGCGAGTATTCATCAGAGCGCATCCGACAAAGGTCCATTCCATCATGGCCAGCCGTCGCAGCTCCTCCTCTTGCCCTTCCAGCCCTCAGCCTGGAGATTGGGAGAGATGCTCCATCCCGCATAGCGAACTAGTGTCGCTTCAGACCAAGGGATTTCTCCCCCCAGCCTATATGGTCCCGGTTCGAGCTGGACTGGCCACCTATAATGGCGGAGAGCAAGCGGAGAGCGCCCCCAATCCCTCCAAAGGAGAGCGGGTATGCCTTGTCCCTTATTTAATAAGAGGGCTCGGATTTCCAATTCATCTATTTCTCTGGGGGCTCCTGGAGTTTTATGGCCTCCAGCTACACAACCTTACGCCTGCCTCCATATTGCATATTGCGGGCTTCGTAGCTCTTTGCGAGTTGTTTTTGGGTGTTGAGGCTCATTTCGCGCTGTGGAAGAGGCTATTCTGCCTTGTGCCCCGTTCTCAGGAGGGGTCAATATATCAAGTGGGCGGAGCCGAAGTGTGGCGCATCGCCGGGGCCGGATATCTATCCGGAACCCCAAAGAAGGCGTTCGAGGACTGGCCTTCGGAATGGTTTTATATAGAGGATGTCCCGTTGCCGGATCCTGTGCGGATCGGCCTCCTTGAGTTCAACAGTGCTCCCCTGAAGAAGCGCCTAAGCTGGCGTCCACGGAGCCCTTAGAGAGAAAGTGACAAGGACGTCCTTTACCTGATGGGCCGGATAAGATTATTAGCTCATTCCGGACTAACCATGATCGGAGTCATGGCCGCATGCATCATGCGGGGGGTGCAACCGCTTGATATAGAGAGCCACCCCATGTGGGACTTCAACGGGGAGGATGACGCCACCCGTCACGGCCGTAATGGGCCGGACTCGGCTGCCGCTCTAATAAAGATCTTGTCCACTTTGTACAAGGGGGAAGAGGAGGAATTTCTCCGCGTCAACCCACAGGGTGGTTTTTCTATGTACAATCCTCGAAGTTGGGTAAGTGGACACTTTTATTAGCCCATCCGTTTTATATTCCCATTGTTAAATATTCAGTCTAAGGACTTCAACGCAGGAACTGCGCCAGGCTGTTAAAGAAATGAACAGCCCTCCTCCACAACCCGAGGATCCGGGACGGTCCCTCGACCCGGCCTCCCAAGAGGATCCGGACTTATCTGTGGAGCTGATTGATGGGGTGTTCCATCAATTGAGCAAGGACAACGCCTTGGTGGCCATTCTGACCCGAATACCGGTCTACTCGGCCTCCAGTGGCGAGACAGAAGTCCGGCACCTCCTCGAAGGGATCCACCCTCGCATGTTTTCAGTTTCCTAACAACAACCGTGTTTTGCAGGGGAGGTTCTTGAGACGAGAGGCCGAGCCTGCGGCGACTAGCCAACGAGAGGCTGTAGGGCCCCGTGGGGTGAAAAGAAGTGTAGTCCAGTCTGAGGCGCCGGCGCAAAGGTATAGCGCGCCCTCTTATTCCCAGGTGTTATTCTTTCAAGGCATATCAACACTCGTGCTCCTTTCAGGACAAAAAGACCTCGCCGGACTATATCCGGAGAGGTTGCCAATCGCGCCTCCACCAGCCAGGCTCCAAAGCCTGGTCAGGAGGCGGAGGCGAACTCTGAGGCGCGCCGGACGCTCCTCCCGACGGAGAGGATCGGACAGGCTGTCTGCCACCAATTCCGAGGTGGAAGTGCCATGAACCACATGCGTCGCCGGGACAGTTCTTAGCGATGCTTGTTTCTCTCAAGAGGCATTGGATGCCTTCAATTCGGAGAATGCGTACCTCCGTGCCGCTCAAAATGGTCTAGCGAGCCATGGAGCAATATGTAAAAAGACATCTGGTGAGAAAATTTAATGGTTATATATATCGGTAGCCCGAGACTTGAAACAGTTAGAAGAACTGATTTAAGGATCATTTGTAATCTGAGTTCTTGCGAAAAAAGAATACCCAACTGTCCCAGGAGCTAGAAGAGTGCAAAGCCCAACTTGAGGCCGCACTAGCCGCGACAGGGGAGCCCAAGGAGACCCCCTCTGGTAATATGTGCTTCAAAAGATAAGTATTTTGTGAAGTGCGGCGTGTGTACCGTCGACAAATGAAATTGCATATGGCGCGGATTAGATCGGAAAAGCAACAACTCCTCATGACTAAAGGCTGGTGAGAGCGTGCTGACAAAGGTGAGGCGGGAGAAGATCGATCTCCAAGATGCCAACACCAAGCTGGGCGTTGAACTGAAAGATGTCCGTGCCCGGCTGTCAGACTCCGTTAAGGAGAATCGGTAACCGGCCAGCGGCATTTTTAGTAAGTGCTTGAGCGAACCTTTGAAAAAAAAGAGTTGGCGAGGAAGTCGACTAACGGAGTAATGTCTGTAGGTATACTAACAGGTCGCTGCGAGAGGAGATGCCAGTTCTCTGGGTGACCTTCTTCGAGCTCTCACTGCAGGCGAGTTGGCCCGAGGTGATGCAAGGCGTCGCCCAGGCCTTGTGGCCATCCCTCTCCATGCCCGAGGGCCTTGGAGAGCTTGCAGAGAAGCTGAAGGGAGTCGGCGGCGCTTCCGATTGTGGAAGATATCGGCCTGCCGTCAAGGCGCCAGGGAGGCCTGGGCCATGATGAAGACGCGGTACATGAAGGCTAACCCAAACCACCTGGCCGAGGTCGGACCTATGGGGCCCGATGGGAAGGAGATCCCTGTGAGCTTAGTATACGGCCAAGTAGAATTGGCCGCGAAGTATTCCCAACAGGACTGTAAACTAGACAGCCTATTAGATGGTATTGAAGAGGAATACAATCAGTCAGATTGACTATGTAATTTTAATTGACATGTGTAATGCCTTCTAGCCGGATTGTAGATCGTTTGTCATGGCCGACCTTTTCGCTTCAACCTCGGGACCTGACGGTCCGGAGTGTGTCCGAATACCCTTGCGGTTATATAAGAGTCGGGGTATGCATGGAGACCAGGCGTAGGGGTCATTAGTGCTTGAACAGACAAGTGCCCAACTAGTTATGTTATATTACATGGTTAGTAAGAAACATCTTCCAGGGAGAATAGTTAGTTAGGGGTTCCTTTCACAGGAGGCATGCCCTAAAGTGCATGTCCATTCTGCGAAAAGAGACGCAGGAAAAACATCTGGGGGCGCATAAATAAATAAGTGAAAAGTCATCTTTAGTTCACCGACCGAATATTCCCTTAAGAACGCTAGCTTTCGGCTTCACCCAGTCTGAGGTACACATCCGGCTGATCCGACAGTAACAATCGCAGAGGTGCTCCCTTTACCACCTAGCCGAACAATCAGGAACGTAGGGGTAAGCACAGGAGCCAAGCAACCCAGCTTGGCCAAAATTTAAGTCATATCGATGCATATAATGGTGAATAAAGGGGTACATGCGGAAGTGTGACACATGTGTTGGGCATGAAGCCTGTATAAATAAGCTTCTGTTTAAAGAAGCCCCCAGGTTTAATGAGCGCGGATAGCGCATCACTTGATGAGCCTTTATAGGCTATAATAGAAAGGAAAAGGGGGGAAGGAGAGAAATGTAAGACAGAAAGTATATATAAAAATGGACAGAGGAAGGAGACGAACACGGAGCCCGACGCTAGGCATAGAATCTTCGGAGACGGGTTGCGTTCCATGGGTTTGGCTCGAGTCGGTTATCCGATGCATCTCGCGGTGGTACGTTCCACGGTCGGGACTTGGTCAATTATGAAGGGACCTTCCCACTTGGGCTTGAGTTTGTCCTTTTTCTTGTCCGGCAGGCGTAGAACTAATTCGCCAACGTTGTAATTTTTGGCCCGTACTTCTCTGCTTTGATATCTTTGAGCCAGTTGTTGATAGAATGTGGAACGGGCTTTTGCCACATCACGCTCCTCCTCCAAAGCGTCCAAACTGTCCTGCCGATCGAGCTCGGCTTCTCTTTCTTCATACATGCGCACTCGAGGTGAGTCATGAATTATGTCGCAGGGCAAAACTACCTCTGCGCCGTACACCATGAAGAATGGTGTGTATCCGGTGGTGCGATTCGGCGTGGTCCGCAACCCCCAGAGTACGGACTCGAGCTCCTCTACCCAGTGCGTATTAGATTCCTTAAGGAACCGCACTAATCTGGGTTTGATGCCGCTCATGATAAGACCATTTGCACGTTCGACCTGGCCGTTAGTTTGTGGGTGATAGACGGAAGAATAGTCGAGCTTGATGCCCATATTTTGCACCAGAGTTTTACCTCATCGGCCGTAAAGTTCGTGCCATTATCAGTGATGATGCTGTGGGGGATGCCATAACGGTGTACGACCCCGGAGATAAAGTCTATCACCGGTCCGGATTCGGCCGTCTTAACAAGCTTGGCTTCTATCCATTTGGTGAATTAATCCACCATGACCAGTAAGTACTTTTTCTTGTGGGTTCCGCCTTTAAGGGGTCCAACCATGTCAAGCCCCCAGACCGCGAAGGGCCAAGTGATGGGGATAGTTTGGAGGGCGGTGGGTGGCATATGGCTTTGGTTTGCAAAAAACTGGCAACCGACGCATCGTTCGACTAAGTCCTGAGCGTCTACCCGGGCCGTCGGCCAGTAAAAGCCTGTACGGAAAGCCTTGCTTACGAGGGACCGAGCTGCAGCGTGATGACCATCGAGTCCGGCATGAATTTCAGCCAGCAAGTTCTGCCCTTCCTCTTCGGAGATGCACCTTTGAAGGACTCCGGTAGTGCTTGTCTTATAAAGCTCTCCCTCATGGACTTTATAGGCTTTAGATCGCCGCACTATGCAGCGTACCTCATTTTGGTCCTCTGGGAGTTCCTGCCTAGTAAGGTAGGCTAGGAATGGATTACATCACGCAGGCGATGACGGCCATTATTACGTGGGCTGAAGGTGTGATTTCATTGGCAGAACCTCCAATTGTGTCAGATTGTTCGGTGTCGGGCAGTGCGGTTGAGTCCAGGCTGTTATTGCCGGGTTCCCCTTCCCATACTACAGATGGCTTGAACAGCCTCTCCAAGAAGATGTTGGGGGGGGGGACTACATCGCGTTTTGCGCCGATGCGTGCTAGGACATCTGCCGCCTGATTGTTTTCCTGGGCTATATGATGAAATTCGAGCCCTTCAAACCGAGCTGACATTTTTAGGATGGCGTTGCGATAAGCTGGAATTTTTGGATCCTTTGCATCGAAGTCCCCATTTATTTGGGATATCGCGAGGTTCGAATCCCCGCGCACCTCTAGGCGTTGAATGCCCATGGATACTGCCATCCGGAGACCATGTAAAAGGGCCTCGTATTCGGCTGCATTGTTGGAGTCTGTGTACATAATCTGGAGTACATATTGAACTGTGTCTCCTATGGGGGACGTCAAAACGACGCCAGCCCCTAGACCGGCCAACATCTTGGAGCCGTCGAAATGCATGATCCAGTTTGAATATGTGCCGTACTCTTTAGGGAGTTCGGCCTCCGTCCATTCTGCGACGAAGTCGGCCAAAACCTGCGACTTGATAGCTCGCCGTGGCTTATAAGTTATGTCGAACGGGAGGAGCTCAGTGGCCCATTTTGCAATCTGGCCCGTTGCTTCGCGGTTGTTTATAATATCGTTAAGTGGTACTTCCGAGGCTACTGTTATTGAACACTCTTGAAAGTAGTGTCGCAGCTTTCGGGATGCCATGAATACCGCGTACGCAATCTTCTCATAATGCGGGTACCGTGATTTGCACGGAGTGAGGACAGTGGACACATAATAGACCGGCTTTTGAAGGGGGAATTTGTGTCCGTCTGTTTCTCGTTCGACGACGAGCACTGCGCTTACAACCTGATGGGTTGCTGCAATGTATAATAGCATTGGTTCGCCAATGTTTGGCGCGGCCAGGACTAGGTTTGTTGCCAATATGGCTTTTATTTCGTCGAGTCCAGCCGTGGCGGCATCAAATCACTCGAAGTGTTCGGTGCGCGAAGGAGGTGATGAAGGGTAGTGCCTTTTCTCCCAAGCGGGAGATAAAGCGGCTTAGAGCCGCCACGCATCCGATTAATTTTGTATTTGTTTGAGGTCCTTTGGGATATCCAATTGTAATGAGCTCAAATCTTGGCTGGATTTGCTTCAGTTCCTCTACGGATACAATGAAGCCCAAGAGCTTTCCGGTGGAGCATGCGCATTTTTTCCGGGTTGAGCTTGATGTCGTATGTTCGGAGGTTATCAAATGTGAGCCTCAAGTCGTCTACTATAGATTCGACATGTCTTGTTTTTACGACCACATCATCTCGTATGCCTCCTTTGTTTTGCCGATCTGGTTTGCGGACATGTATACGAATCATGCGATGATATGTTGCGCCGGCGTTTTTGAGCCCGAAAGGCATTGTGTTGAAGCAGAATGGGCCGTATGGTGTGATGAATGTTGTTGCAGCTTGGTCTGACTCTGCCATCTTGATTTGATGGTAGCAAGAATATGCATCGAGGAAACACAATGAATCGTGTCATGCGGTAGCATCGATAATTTGATCGATGCAGTGGAGGGGGAAGGGGTCCTTTGGGCAAACCTTGTTAAGGTCTTTAAAATCAACGCACGGGCGCCATGATTTTTCCTTCTCTGGTACCATCACCAGGTTTGCTAGCCATTCCGAATGTTTTATATCTCTGATGAATCCGGCCTCCAATAGCTTGGCTAGCTCCTCTCCCATGGCCTGTCTCTTGGGTTCGGAAAACGCTTGAAGAGCTTGTTTGACATGTTTGAATCCTTTGAGGATATTTAAGCTGTGTTCGGCCAGCCTGCGTGGGATTCCTGGCATGTCTGAAGGGTGCCAGGCGAAAATGTCCCAGTTCTCATGTAGGAATTCTCGCAGTGCGGCGTCTACATCAGGGTTTAACTGTGCCCTGATGGAAGCTGTTTTATTGGGGTCCGTTGGATGGACCTGAAATTTGACTATTTCGTCCGCTGGTTTAAAGGAGGTGGACTTGGATCTTTTGTCGAGTATCACATCGTCCTGTTCCCGTGGGCCTTGGTAGCGCGATCAGTTCCTCAGCCGCTAGGGCTTCGGATAGTGCCTCAAGGGCCAGTGCGGCTGTCTTATTTTCGGCGCGGAGTGCTATGTCTGGATCACTAGCGAGAGTGATAATTCCGTTCGGCCCGGGCATCTTGAGCTTCATGTACAGCTTAGTGAGGCCTAGCAGAGCGTGGTATCCGCTTCTTGAGCAGGGCCACACAGGCGTGACCTCTTGGACACCTGTAATTATCCGGGCGTGAACACCACATCTAGTGTGATTTTTTCTGTCTGTGGCGCTTCCCGGTGAGGATTATTCCTTTAAAGGTTGTGCTGCTTCGCTCAATGCGGTTCGATCTATTTCCATTTTTGAAGGGTTTCCTCATAAATGAGGTTCAATCCGCTGCCTCCATCCATGAGTACCTTAGTGAGGCGAAAGCCGTCCACTATTGGACTAAGGACCAATGTGGCTGGTGATCGGGCTGTTCGGAATTTAGGTTCATCACTGGCATTAAAAGTAATAGCCATGTCACTCCATGGGTTTATTGTTGCTACTTGGTAGACTTCAGCAAGGCTGTGGAGTGTTCTTTTTCGCATATTATTTGATGCGAAAGTCTCGAAGACTGTTAATACTGTACTGGTGTCCCTGGGGTGGCTTTATGCGGCCTCCGGAATTAGGAGATCTTCGCCAATTTTGGCCACCTGCCGGAGTATCCAACATGCTCTAAGGCTGTGAGTTTGTGTGGCGTCCTCTGTACTATGAATTTCTGAGGTCCATTAAGCCATCCTTCGATGACAGTTCCATGCCTGTAGAGGTTTTTGCTTTTGGTGTTTAACCCGGGTGTCTAACGATGATGCACCCTTTTATTTCGGACTAGAGTTTGTATTCGGGGCGGATTGTCCCAAAATTTTATTTCGGTTTTCGAGCGCTTTCCACATACGGTACTTTTGTACTATGGGCGCCAAGTCAGCGGCGTGTAACATCCTGACGACTTATGGCGTTGAGGATTCCCTTGTCCGTGCAATTATTGCGAGAAGATTGAGATTACGTCTTCCTCATGGCGATCCTTTATCCTATTCATAACCGGGAGGAATCGCCCGATAGTGATGTCTTTGTTTCTTGGGCTTTTGCACGATTTGGGATAGATCGCGTGTGTTGAATTGGGTGGGTGGAAGTAAATCGAAACCTCACCCAATCTGAGACTCATAGGCCAAGGAGTTTCGAACTTCGAAAGTTTGGATTCTTGGATGTTGTCCAATGAATCTAGCCCGTCGCTGACTCTAAGTTCGGTCTTGAGTGATGTCCTCCCCTCCACGGTATCCGGCTTGGAGGATCGGGGAATCGGACGTAGCTAGTCCTTAAGATAGATGAAGGGTCACCGCCTTTGTCCCTCTACCACGAAGCGTGATGGGTGACACAGGAGAGTTGATCTCTCTCGGATCGGGTTTAGGCCCAATCTGAGTGCGTAATCCGTGGCGACTCCCGAGCGGCGAGGCGATCCAAGAGCTCATTTATGGAAGAGCTCTATTGGATCTAGCGCTTTCGGCGAGTTCGAGTGACATGAAGATTGCTTTTGACGACCCGAGAGGTCATCGTCGGCGCAGCAGCCGAACAGGCGGTCATAAGAAAACCGCCTAGCCGGAGAGTTTGGCCGACAACCAAAGCTCCCTTAGCAACGGTGCCGTCTTTATAGACGGGATGAGGCATCCTTCCTGATGGCGACGGCACAGAGGAACTCTCAATGAAAGCACCAATGTCGGTATCAAAACCGGCGGATCTTGGGTAGGGGGTCCCGAACTGTGTGTCTAGGTGAATGGTAACAGGAGACAAGGGGCACGGTGTTTTTACCCAGGTTCGGGCCCTCTCGATGGAGGTAAAACCCTACTCCTGCTTGATTAATATTGATGATATGGGTAGTACAAGAGTGGATCTACCACGAGATCAAGGAGGCTAAACCCTAGAAGCTAGCCTATGGTATGAGTGTTGTTGTTGTTGTTGTGTCCTACGGACTAAAACCCTCCGGTTTATATAGACACCGGAGAGGGCTAGGGTTACACAGAGTCGGTTACAATGGTAGGAGATCTAAATATCCGTATTGCCAAGCTTGCCTTCCACACTAAAGAAAGTCCCTTCCGGACACGGGACGAAGTCTTCAATCTTGTATCTTCATAGTCCGGGAGTCCGGCCAAAGGCTATAGTCCGGCTATCCGGACACCCCCTAATCCAGGACTCCCTCAGGGGGTAATTAAGCTGGGTAATTAGTGCCTAACGATGGTGCCACATCAGCGTCACCGGAGTTCAACGCCCGGCGAGCACCGCAGACGCTGGCGGCGTCCACCCTAGAGCCCGCAAACGAAACTAAGGGCACCAGGGGGTTGCCCTTGCCCTTGCGCATCTAGCAGAGGCAGCAGCAGGTTGCGAGGCCACCAGAATCGACAGTGGCGATGGCAAAAGCGGGGGCCGGAGCTCGGTGGTTGCAGCTGGGAGAGCTAGAGCTCGCGGGCGAGGGAGCTGAGCAGCGCAGCCGCATCTACACAACACGTGGAAGAAATCTGCAAGCTCGGTTTGGTCTTTGGGGCTTGCTAGCGACAGCAGTGACGAGCGCGGTGGCGAGAAGCTCTCGGCCATGGCGGGGCTACAACGTAGAGGCGGGCGACCGGGGAGAAAAGGGGGAGGCGATCACGCGGGTGCTCTGGTAGCGTCCGATGGCGTCGTCGGCGGTCGAAGCGGCGGGTTGCCCTTGAATCGGCAACGGCAGCGGCTGTCGATCTGAGAAGGGCGAAGACAACAGCGATAAGCGGCGCTTGGGCGCTCGGCATCGTTTGTCTCGGCGGAGATGAAGAACAGGTCATGGCGGAGCTTCGGAGAGGAAAAGGGGCGCGGGGTCGGCGGTGGCTTTGGAAACGGCGGCGGCGCGCTCATGACCGGCTCGGCCATGGGTAGGAACGAGAGAGGGAGGCGAGGAGGAGAGTGAACGAGTGGTCCGGGGGGTGCGTGGCGTCTCCGGGGCGTCGAGGAGGAGCAAGGCAGGCTGGAAGGGAGGAGGTGGCGGTAGCGTGCCTGTGGTGACCACGCCCTCCCGCCTCTCTGGGCAGGAGGTTGAAAACGGTGGGGCGCTTTCTTGGGCTGGAGCCATGATCTTTGGGCATGGTGGGCCACCAGGTAGTTTAGGTAGGTTTTCTGTCCTCTCCCTGTTCTAACTCTTTTCTGTTTTCTATTTTCTGTTTTATGTTTCGCAGATAAAATACCAACCAAAACACTTTGGTTAATTCTGTAAATTTTTGTGAGGAATATTTGAATTATTTTCAAACCACACAACAAATTTCAGAATATTTGGAGCAACCAATACTTAATGGTAAATTTTAAACTCCAACTCAAATACAATAATAATTTAATTCCATGACCAAAATGTCCTGAAAAATATGCATCATCTCTGGTAGAGGCTTTCACCTTTTCCCATAAATCATGAACATTTTATAAGGATATTTTGAGTTCATTGAAAATCTTTTGGTTGAGCCTATTTGAGTTCTTCTGGTGCTAGGGTTTTATCACTCCCATTTCAGCTTTAAATGAAAATTAACATGATGCAAGATGCTCACTGATGCAACTAATTACAACCAACATCCTAGGGCTGTGACAACTCACCCCCACTAAACAAGAATCTCGTCCCGAGATTCAAGACGTGAGGTAAGAAGACACTGGAGACACAAGCTAACACGATCTTCACGATCCAACTGTGCTTCTCAAAGATGTTGATTCATTGCTTCAAATTGATCTTGACGTCTTTACTTTCGAGATCTTCATCCAACATGATGACGACAGAAGGAAACTCTATAGAAAATGATCTCCTCGAAGATCGAGCACTCGGGATCAACTCATGGAGTGAGATGTTGAAACATCTCTTGAGCTGAGACACAAAAACACACCGAGAGCAATGGCAAGAGGTATATGACAACGGTTTGACTGGGTAGGCAAACATACCATGCTTAAGATGATGGTGCATGGTTTCAAGATAGCGAGGAAATAATTGCCATGATTCCATAATGGGGCACCTTAGGGAAGGTAGCTCGTAGGATTATTCCCTTAAGTGGCAAAAAGAATTACTTTTGATGCATAGATCACTGGAACTCTTCATACCAGCCTGAGGTAATTCACAATTGATCGTTTGAAGGAATTCAAAAGAATGGCATACTCAGTTTGGAAAGGAAACTAGAGTTATAAGACAACTCGGCAAACGGAAGGCACATTCCAATTGATACCGAGGATATAACCTAGTGTCTGAGCATGCTCCCAAGAACTTGAGCATTTCCGTATTCATCAAGGTTTTACCAACACCCTTGTCGTGGATCCTGGCATCACATCATACTAGCATGATGAACGGTGATGGAGGATGCAGATGCAAAGAAGGACATCACTTTCTCAGATTTTTCCTTAGCAATGCCAAAGAAGCAAATCTGGATGATCGACCGAGAGACATTTAGCACTCCGCTTCTAATGTTCTCCTTGATGTACTAGGTACCACGGTCAATGCTTAAAAGCATCAACATGGCCATCAAGTAAAGGTCGGACTTCGGGAGCACAAAAATCCATAAGGAACAACCTGTGGAATAAGTCATACGACATCCTCATGGGAAGTGACCAAACGGCTTAATCAAGATGCTACAATAATAGTGCTTCCAGCTAGGTGCGTCCACTTCGCTAGAACCTATAACATAGTTCTTGGAAGAAGTTCCAACCATCATATCTGCCTGAGATTCAGATCTGGTTGGTAACAGGATAATTCAGACTACGTGTCTAGAAAGAAAGTTTGCAACACAAACCGACGAGATGACGTTGCGAGATTCTCGGGAGATGAACTACGATAGCAAGCTCCAAAACATGAGCGGGTTCTGCTACACACATGTGAACACATTGTTCCAGACAAGCATGACCACATAGTAGTCTTACAATAAAACACTACCGAGTTCAGATGGGGAACCATCATTGGGGATATCAAAGTCCTTGTATAAGCCCGGGTCTTAAGAAGGAACTTCTTTTCCTTGAACAAATCAACCAGTGGCTTGGTGTGCTAGGGAACACATATGGATTGGAGGCGGCCAACCTATCAAACCATATAGTACTTCGCACATAGGCATGACTAACTTGGGATGATTCCAGGGGAAACAAAACAACCCTTCCTCAAATTCATGGAGGTAACTTACACCAAGTGCACATGAACTAGAGGAAGTCACTTCCTTCATCCAAACATAGACTTCATGAACGGGACACGAAGAAAATGCGTATACAAGTTTCCAAGACTATCTTGATGTTCAACATGAATCATGGAGAAAATAGGGATGTTGTCGATGGGCTCAACAACATTTATCGAGGTTCCATATACATGGTATTCCACAATTATGTGAACAAGGTGATAGTATTGGTCAGACCAAAGGATGTAATGGTGTATACTCGAGGAATCAACCACGAGTAAGACAACATTATGATTATCGTTGGTTCTGATTTGATTTGATGATGACCCACACTCAAATCAAAGTTTTGACAAGACAATAGATTCAACAACCGATCACGAGGAACAATCGATGAAGATATCATCTTTCTTCAACACACACACACACTCAAGGATATCCCTTAGTGATGAACTAAGTCGGACAAGCTTTCATCTTCCAACTCTCCAAGTTGTTGTTTAGCTTAACCAACTAGCTCGGGGTATCCCACACAAATTCTTGGAGAAATGGTGGTTACAAGAAACCAACTTGATCACGAACTCAACATAGCGGTCAGGTGACAACCTGGTAACACTTCCGAGAAGATATTCGAAAAATCATGAACCACCGATAAGTGACTAAGCTCGAGATCAATCTTGCTTTTCATGGCAAGACGATGTGATCCAGTGATGGATTGACACAATCCTATCTAGATTGATCGAGGAGTGCACCAGGGAAAATGGACTAGGTAGCACGATCAATCTTAGAATAATAATTCAATACCAACATGCTAAGAATGAGATTATTGTCCATTAACTACCAAGCAACACAGTTGCTAGGAGTACTGATTTCACACATCATAGTTCACCTATCGGCATTCCGGTTGCAACAACACGGGGACCGAGGAATGAACAAAGATGGCAAGAAGTATCACTACATCAAGAACTCATAAAAGGTTGTGCAATTTCCATGACATACTTGACATAAAGACGGTAATACTCTAAGGTAGAACAGAACAAAAGCTGGTTTGGCATTTTGATATGCGGAATACAACTGCTTTGACCCAATCCTAGATATGGATGAGGTACTGGAGTTTGTTTCTCCTAGTCATTCTAAAATAGAACGTCTTGACGGAGCACAAGAATAATAGGCATCGATGAACACGAATGCAAGACATGCTCTTTACTATCTTATGATAGCTGGAGGTCAGAATACAACTAAAGAGAACAGCTCAAAGGAACATATGATTTCTTTAAGTTGTAGATGCATCAATTATACGTTGAATAAATTCAACATGTTTCTTAGGATAACCCATGCACAAAGGTAGAACTGGTAGAGTCACAACATAGAATCGAGAACTCATCAAGAGCTCAGTTTGTGATCTTTTGGTTCAATAACTTACGCCATATTGGTTCATGAATCTTTGGAAGAATGATATACCACGAACCTCGAGGACTATCACAAAGGTTTACTAATGTCCCTAAGGAACTAGCAAACACTATCAACATGAAGCAAGTAGGGTGAATCTCGGGTTCAAGAACCCATGAGTAGAATACCTACTACTAAATGGCATCACGGGATGCTTCCGGGAATGATGGCCAGAATCATCACACTGGGAATGCAAAACATGGCTACATTACTAGGTGGTCCTCTAACACACCTAGGGTCATAATAATAGCTCCAACATATATGTCAAGGCAATGGAGTACCTCAACAGACTATTTAGTGTGCTTAACCTGGCCCAAAAGGACTTCGGAACGGGAAGAAGGGATTTGCAAATGCATCAGACTATTTAGAAATCTGGATGACTCAGACAGCATAACGGCTGTAAATGCTAAAAAAGATTTGAGACATCCTGCAAAAATGGTGGCATAACCACTTACATCACAATATCAAGGTTCCAAGATCAATGGTCAACATACAAAAGTAGTAGGAACTGAACTAAGGCTTGAAACCAACAATCCTATAAGTCTCTGATTAGTAAGGCGTGATTACGGCGAGAAAGATGAGAAAGCCTAGTTCTTAATCCCTGTAGAATAGAATAGGATGACTCAGATCAGAAGGGCATAATATAAAGGAGTAAAAAGAGCCTTACGTTCCCTTCCACAATCAATTCCCTTATATAACTAAAGCATTTCTAGACAAAACTTCGAACAATCTGGCTTGGTAATCCTCTGATGATCAGGCTCACGATACCAAAGCTGTCGGGACCCGATTCCAAGTCACATCGATCTAGCGGTAACACCTCATATCACTTTGCGGCCTCACGCACGGTATTCCCACAGGTGTCGCCTTACCATGGCCCGGGACCGTTTGCGCCTTTTGGCTCACGTATATGATAGTGTCTCTATCATCCATATGACAGAGAACCTGGGCCGACATGACTAGTTGTGAAGCCAAAGTTGCACTAACTTACGAGGACATGCATACATGAATCAACATCTAGCATGTCGGCCGGCAGCGTGCGAATCCGGGCTGTATCACTGGGCTAACAGGACTCCGGTGAACCAGGCTGTAGCAGGCTAGGCAGGACACCGGATGTCACCGCGTGACATTTCCCGAAGAACGGAACCACGAGGAACAAAGTGAATCACATGCCGGCCCGATCAAGTGTTAGGAGGCGGTAGTCTTTGAGCTAGCAGGACTCCGGTGAACCGGGTTGTAGCGGACTACTATTGGTCATGGAAGCACAAGACTACATTTCCCCATAAGAGAGGCTACCAAGGATAAACAACTAGGTTGTCGGATCCCACACATACCAAGCATTTCAATCATACACACAATATGCTCGATATGTGTAAATACAACATGGCATCACAGCATAACTCTCGACTCAAGTATTTATTCATTAGGCTCCGAGGAGCCAAGTATTACAAACATGGGTCTCATGACCCAACATTCAGAGCATACAAGTCAAAGCACATGCGGAAGCTTAACATGTCTGAGTACAGACATCTACAAATGAAAAAGGCTGAGAAGCCTGACTATGTACCAGATCCTGCCGAGGGCACAAGATCGTAGCTGAGGTATCAAGCTAAACGTCAAAGTCCACACGGAACTACTAGCAAGACTGGCGTCTCTCTGCAAAACATAAAATAGGCAAACGTGAGTACAAATGTACACAACAAGACTTACATCGGAACTAACTACCTATGCATCGGTATCAACAACGGGGGTAGTGGAGTTTAACTGCAGCAAGCCAGCTTTGACTCAGTGGCTAACCTAAACTATGACTGCAAGTAACTCTTTTGAGGTGGCGCACACGAGTCCACACATTCACCATTTCAATACACCACTATGGATCTGCTCCCGTCTCCCAACGAGAACGCCATCCATAGCACTCACACTTATCTTGCGCATTTTAGAGTATCCACTTTCACTTGTCTATGAACTGTACAGGCAACCCAGAAGTTCTTTTCCATGGACACGGCTATTGAATAGATGATGTTAACCTGCAGGGGTGTACTTCTTCACACACGCTCGCCACTTACCACCATGTACACATCGTGTATCTCGGCAACCTTCAAGCGGAAGCCTGGCGAGGGAGTCAGCCACGACCTGACTAACCACACAAGTCTCTAGTCCAGGTTTATCGCCTATTCGGGTTCCATCCGGAAGGAGATCCAGCCGGGGTGTCGCTCACGGCCCCAAATGATGTGTGCAGGGTTCCCAAGCCCACCTCGATGGATGGATCTCCGCTTGGTACACCGTTCCATGGTGCCTAGTCTATCCCAAGCCCACCTGTACCGGGTACCACTTGGTAGACTACTAACACTACCTACAAACACCAGAAACTAGTTGCAACTCCTGGACAGAGACCAGGTTGATTAATAAGTCGAGAGAGCTTGGAGCGCCCGGAGCCGAATGTGTGGTAGTAACTGTTCATGGATCACAAACACAGAACTCAGTTCACGAGGGCGGCTGCAATGAGACAACCCACCATGTACTCCTACATGGCCTCTCACCGCTACCTTTACCAAATCGTGTTCACACACTTAGCTCTCAACAGTAGGATATGTTCACCCCATTCCAATTCATTCCCGATGAATCAGACCCGACTCAACTTTAGGCAGTAGCAGGCAGGACAACAAGCATGAATGAGTAGGCACATCAGGGCTCAAACAACTCCTACTCATGCTAGTGGGTTTCATATATTTACTGTTGCAATGACAGGTCATGCAGAGGAAAGGGGTTCAACTACCACAGCATGTAACAGTTGAATCGTTGTTGTCCTAATGTAGTAAAAGAGAGCAGGAGCGAGAGAGTGGGATTGTACTGAAATGAACAAGGGGGTTTTGCTTGCCTAGCACTTTTGAAGATAGTATAGCTCTTCATCGGTGTCATCGATCTCATCGCTGGAACCACGTCTACTGAGGGGGAACAATTACCGGCAATGGAGAAGAAACACAATCAATGCAATGCGACAAGATGATGCATGAATGTGGCATGGCAATATGTTGTTGATTGAGCTAATGCAACTAGCGACAAGTTAAATGAAGTTGGTTTGAACCCTAGGTTCAAATCCAAACTCCATATGTTAATATTCATATGCCAATTATCTGATTTTCCCTAAATGGTAGTCATAAGTTGCTCTATCATGCATGAAAATGGTACAGATGGATAGATTGGATTTTTCGATCATTTTCATATATAAATTATTTCATTACGAGTTATAGATTATTTTACGGAATTTCGAGGATTATATTTAATTGAAGAAATCATTAATGACGTCGACCTTTGTGTCACTAATGTGTCAAGAGTCAACCGAGTTGACTAGGGTCAAACCTGACGATGGGTCCCATTGGTCGGTGTCACGAAGGTCGGGCTTGGTTCATCGACGGGTGGGGCGGTCGAAGGCCACGTCGGCCGCGGTCAACGCCCAGCGTGGGGCCCGCGATGGTTAACTAAACTAAACAGGAATTAAACTACGGTTATTTAAGGGTGTGGGGCCCATATGTAAGTGGGTGGGGGGTAATTATTTGGGTAATTAGTGCCTAACGACGGTGCCACGTGAGCGTCGCTGGAGTTCAACGTCGACGAGCACACAGACGCCGCGGCGTCCACCCTAGAGGCCACGGCAGCGGCAACTAAGGGCACCAGGGGGTTGCCCTTGCCCTTGTGCATCTAGCGGAGGCAACAGCAGGTTGCGAGGCCACCGGAATTGACGGCGGCGATGTAAAAAGCGGCGGCCGGAGCTCGGTGGTTGCGGCTGGGAGGGCTAGAGCTTCATGAGCGAGGAGCGGCGGCATCTACCGACGTGGAAGAAATATGCAAGCTCGGTTTGGTCTTTGGGGCTTGCTAGCGACAGCAGTGACGAGCGCGGCGGCAAGAAGCTCTCGGCCATGGTGGGGCTACGGCGTAGAGGGCGGGCGCGACCAGGGGAGAAGGGGGAGACGATGCAGGTGCTCACAGCGCATCCGATGGCGTTGTCGGCGAGGTCGGGGCGGTCGGGTTGCCGCGAATCGATCACGACGGCTGTCGGTGCAGAGGACGAAGACAACAGCGATGGCAGCGCTGCGGGGCGCTCCGACATCGTTTAGCTCGGCGGAGATGAAGAGCAGGTCATGGCGGAGCTTCCAGAGAGGGAAAAGGGGGCGCGGGGTCGGGTGGCTTGGAAGCGGCGGCGCTCATGACCGGCTCGGCCATGGGGAGGAAACGAGAGGGAGGCGCGGGTGAGAGTGAGCGAGGGTCCGGGGTGCGTGGCTTCTCCGGGCGTCGAGGAGGAGAGCGAGGCTGGGAGGGAGGAGGTGGCCAGGGCGCGTGCCCATGCGCAGCAACCACACGCCCTCCTGCCTACTGGCAGGAGGTTGAAGATGGTGGGGGCGCTTTCTTTGAGCTAGGCCAATGATCTTGGGCAGCAATTTGGGCCGCTAGGTAGGTTAGGTAGGTTTTCTGTCCTCTCCCTATTCTAACTCTTTTCTGTTTTCTATTTTCTGTTTTACGTTTGGCAGATAAAATACAAACCAAAACACCTTGGTTAATTCTGTAAATTTTTGTGAGGAATAATTGAATTATTTTCAAACCACACAACAAATTTCAGAATATTTGGAGCAACCAATACTTAATGGTAAATTTTAAACTCCAACTCAAATACCATAATAATTTAATTCCATGACCAAAATGTCCTGAAAAATATGCATCATCTCTGGTAGAGGCTTTCACCTTTTCCCATAAATCATGAACATTTTATAAGGATATTTTGAGTTCATTGAAAATATTTTGGTTGAGCCTATTTGAGTTCTTCTGGTGCTAGGGTTTTATCACCCCCATTTCAGCTTTAAATGAAAATTAACATGATGCAAGATGCTCACTGATGCAACTAATTGCAACCAACATCCTAGGGCTGTGACATTATCTCTCTTAGAAACGATATTATGAATTTTAAGCAACTTGATCATGAACATGTTACACAATCTTGGGAGAGGATGAAATTAATGATACATAATTACCCTACACATGGTTTGAATTTGTGGATGATTATACAAAGATTTTATGCCGGATTGAATTTTGCTTCTAGAAATCTTTTAGATTCGGCCGCGGGAGGCACTTTTGTGGAAATCACTTTAGTAGAAGCTACTAAAGTCCTAGATAATATTATGGTTAATTATTCTCAATGGCACATTGAAAGATCTACTAATAAAAAGTGCATGCAATAGAAGAAATTAATGTTTTGAGTGGAAAGATGGATGAACTTATGAAATTATTTGCTAGTAAGAGTGTTTCTTCTGATCCTAATGATATGCATTTGTCTACTTTGATTGAGAATAATAATGAATCTATGGATGTGAATTTTGTTGGTAGGAATAATTTTGGTAACAACGCGTATAGAGGAAACTTTAATCCTAGGCCTTATCCTTGCAATTCCTCTAATAATTATGGTAATTCCTGCAACAAATCTTATGGATATTTTAATAAGATGCCCTCTGAATTTGAGACTAGTGTTAAAGAGTTTATGAATTTGC
The DNA here is from genome assembly GCA_021605145.1 of Aegilops bicornis. Lineage (NCBI taxonomy): Eukaryota > Viridiplantae > Streptophyta > Magnoliopsida > Poales > Poaceae > Aegilops > Aegilops bicornis. The sequence continues at coordinate 257,448,996 of CM038671.1, read as the reverse complement.
AAAAGAATTTCAATGCTTTGCTTGAAGAGAAATTGCCTAAAGTTGATGAATTGGCTAGGAACGTTGATCGAATTTCTCTTGATGTTGACTCTTTAAAACTTAGATCTATTCCTCCTAAGCATGATATCAATGAGTCTCTCAAAGCCATGAGAATTTCCATTGATGAGTGCAAAGAAAGAATCGCTAGGATGCGTGCTAAGAAAGATTGCTTTATGAAAGCGTGTTCTTCAAATTTCTATGAAAATAAAGATGAAGATCTAAAAGTTATTGATGTGTCCCCTATTAAATCTTTGTTTTGCAATATGAATCTTGATAATGATGGGACTGAATATGATCCACCTTTACCTAGAAGGCGTTCCAAAAATTCGGAGTTTTTAGATCTTGATGCTAAAATTGACAAAAGTAGGATTGAAGAGAACAAAACCCTAGATATTAATAAACCCACTATTTTGGATTTCAAGGAATTTAATTATGATAATTGTTCTTTGATAGATTGTATTTCCTTGTTGCAATCCGTGCTAAATTCTCATCATGCTTATAGTCAAAATAAAGCTTTTACCAAACATATCGTTGATGCCTTGATGCAATCTTATGAAGAAAAGCTTGAGTTGGAAGTTTCTATCCCTAGAAAAATTTATGATGAGTGGGAACCTACTATTAAAATTAAGATTAAAGATCATGAATGCTATGCTTTGTGTGATTTGGGTGCTAGTGTTTCCACAATTCCAAAAACTTTGTGCGATTTGCTAGGTTTCCGTGATTTTGATGATTGCTCTTTAAACTTGCACCTCGCGGATTCCACTATTAAGAAACCTATGGGAAGAATTAATGATGTTCTTATTGTCGCAAATAGGAACTATGTGCCCGTAGATTTTTATTGTTCTTGATATAGATTGCAATCCTTCATGTCCTATTATTCTTGGTAGACCTTTCCTTAGAACGATTGGTGCAATTATTGATATGAAGGAAGGGAATATTAGATTCCAATTTCCATTAGAGAAAGGCATGGAACACTTCCTTAGAAAGAAAATAAAGTTACCATATGAATCTATTATGAGAGCCACTTATGGATTGCCTACCAAAGATGGCAATACCTAGATCTATCCTTGCTTTTATGCCTTGTTGGGAGGCAACCCAATTTTATTTTTAGTGTTTTGATTTTTGCTTCTGTTTAGGAATAAATATTTGATCTAGCCTCTGGTTAGATGTGTTTTATGTTTTAATTAGTGTTTGTGCCAAGTTAAACCTATAGGATCTTCTTGGACACCCGGTAGTCACCTGTGTGCCACTACAAAAAAATACACTTCCGTGATGATACGTGTTTGTCATAGTAGGTCGCTTTTTTTGTCATGCATGTACATCCATGAAACATTTATGACAGAATCAAGATAGTCATACCTGTGCTGTCGTAGAAGTGTTCCATGACATTACCAATATTATCATCACGGAAGTGTCCACTTCCATGACGATAAATCCCGTGTCACAGAAGTGCTTTCGTCAAGGGTCACCGACACGTGGCATCCACCGTAACGGAACGTCGTTAAGCTATCGTGTCGGGTTTTGGATCCAATAACCCTTTAACAGCCCCGACCAATGGGAAATTTCCACGTGTAAAATTCTTATTGGTAAGACGAAACACAATGTCGGCTAAATGGGTGGGTCAGATAGGCGCCTATGATATGTCGACATGTGGCACGGCCCAAAAGTGGCCCATTTAGCTTACAAAGCCGGCCCGTTTGACTTGGTCAAAAGTTAACGGGCTGGCCCATGAAAAGCCTGTTAACAGTCTCTTCGCAAATAGCCCATTTTACGACCCGTTAACTCATGGCCCGTTAGGCCCTAAAGGAAATCGGCCCAACAACGTCATGTGGGTCGTCGAATATAATACCAGCCCATTTCACTTTTGGCCCATGTATGGCCCACGACGTCTTTCGGCCCATATGAGGCCTTCGTATCTTTCGGCCCATTACAGGCCCACTATGAGTCTAGCCCATAATGAACAGTAATTTTCTTTATACCCGTTAACGGCCCGTGATTTACATGGGCCGTTTCCAGCCCGTGTTAGCTTTCGGCCTATTGATGGCCCATACGTTCTTGGGCTCCTTTTCGGCCCTCGATTACTTAGGCCCGTTCTTGGTACATTCCCCTAATGGGCCAAATTTGGCCCATGGCAAGAGTCGGCCCGTTACTGGCCTGTTCCACTAATGGGCCAAATTCGGCCCATGGCAAGAGTCGGCCCGTTACTGGCCTGTTACCCTAATAGGCCAAAATCGGCCCATGGCAAGAGTCGGCCCGTTTACGCCTGTTAACCCGTTGCGCCTGCTTTCCGGCCCGTCCTATATTACGCCCATTAATGACCCATTATGCTTGTGATGTAATTAAGCCTTTGCTGCCCTACGGCACGTTAATGACTGTTACCGTGCTGGGCCGATACCAATTACGCCCGATTACGGCCCATGTAGACCCATTTATCCGACGACCCGAGGCCCACCGATTACAGGCCCATTTATCGACGGCCCGTAGGAGACCCATGGATCCTACGGCCCGTATATGGCCCATGGTAGTTGTGGCCACTAGCAAACCAGGGAAAAAGAAGACTAGGAAATAAATAAGGCCGAAACTAACGCTAGGCTATTAAGGCGATTGCACAGATTACATCCACTCGGCATCAAAGATCGCCACCAGTGCAAATATAGGGAACACCCTACACTATACAAAAATGGCTTGCTGTTTTCTTCAGGCGGTGGTTGCACGTTAAGAATACATTTTGTATCGCACCAAAACAAATTACAACTATATAACAAAAGGAAGGTTGGCATAAAACTTAACAGTCTAGCAGATAAATGCACCACCAAAAGTTTAGAAGCTCAGTTCATTTGACCCGATCATTACGTTTTCATGTTGTATTGTCCGATGGAGCACCATAACCCTCGCCTTCATTTCCCCTAGGCTCCTGAACAACATAGCAAATGTCTGATAGTCTGGTTTCAAAATCATGCATATCTTGACGACATTGAGCAATGTTTCTCCTTGTTTCACAAAGGGTCTCTGTTAGGGAATGGACTTGTGTCAGGAGTGCAGATACACCATTGCTTTGAGCTTGCATATCTTGATCATGAGGCAGTTTGGACGATATTGCCTTAACAACCAACCCGATACGCGAGAACGTGCTTTTAGCCTTTGTTAGTGGGCAGTCTTGACCCACTGCAGAAGAGTCGACATTGCGGTTATAGTTGCCTCGCCACCTTTAGAAGGTGGCGGTTCCACCATTTTTCCATAGCTTTCATTTGAAAAGTTGAGGTTTTACATTAGTAGTACCAGAATAGAAGATATTAAGGAGGCAGCAAAACCAAACAAAATAGCTTTGGTCTATATCTGAGAACTTATTCTGCTTTGAACCCATGTAAAATATTAGTTGTATTTTATTGCAAAGTACATAATAAAACCAGGTTCCAAACATATGACCATGTACCATCGCTAATGTATTGTCTATTTCTTCACATTGTATTGAGGGCTAAGGATGAAGAGACGAAGTTTCTAATATGGTAAGCATATTATGACGTCATTCATATCATAAAACAACTGAGAACAGACAAACAGGCAATTGTAACGTTGTGTGGGCAAGTCCAGCACGGAACTAGATTACGGGTCAAGATCAAAGGAATATCACTCCCTTCTTTTAAACCTTGTAAGGTGCAATGATACGCTAAGACAATTGTGTATAAAATTGAAAAGAGTAATAGACATTGGCTGCAAACCATGCAGTTCAAGGCACAAATCAGAGTAAGTAGTAGTTAAAAGGCATGAGGATTAAGGACTTACAACAGAGGCATTGACTGGTGTACTCATGCCCTTCTTCTTGCTGGTGTGACAGTCCTTGAAGATTTCCACAACATTTGGTTCAGGTACTTTTTGGTCCTTGCGGGCTTTCCTCTGCATTTGGAACAAGTCAATATAGACCTGATAATATAGTACAGCGAAAAGAGTGAAACAACAGCTAATTACATGAGCCTCGCAGTGTGCAATATAGCTACGAGATCCTGTCATCTGTTGGAATTTCAGTTTCGTACGGTTGGCCTTGTTCTTTGAACAGTTCACCTACAAGAAGATAGATTTGTATGGCACATGCGTAAATAGGACTTCAACATGTGATCTGATGACATATATATATAATGTACCTGATACTTCAGATCGGACCAGTGTTTAACGAGGCCTCTCCAGTCTTCATCAGATATATTTTCCACTGGAGATGTTTGGGCAAGTTCACTGTTAGCCTTGCCTTCAAAGTGAGTTTTCCTCAAGTTATACCGACATCTTGTCATGAAGCGGACTTGAAAACATGGGTGCAAGCTTGTCTGGTCGCATCATCTTGGCTATCCAACTTGAACCTCATCTGTTCAAAATTATGGGAGTCTCATTATCAACAACCTAGAAAGTATTGGACAGAGCAAGACGATATTACTAGTTTCCATACATAACCATACTTACAGATAAATGGTCGAGGAAGGTGTTGAACTGGGTTTCGTCTTTGTCATTCCTGTACTGAATCCATGTTGGGAGGATACGTACATGACACCTAACAACAACCGCTACCTCTGATACTAACTTGGCTAACTTTGTAGCATCACGTGGCCTTTTTAAACCTGCCTCAAAACGGATCTCCATTCTTCCTCCTCTAGATTTAGTTAACCTATCGAGCATTATCCCTAATGTTTGTTTCCTCTTGCACCTAGGTGCTAGTCCAACAACAAACATAGGAAGTGTTAGTGTACATCAAACTGTGAGACTACATATAAAGAAGCATGCAACTGTAACTTGACTCCACCAACTACCTTCTTGCTGTTGAATCTCACAAGGTTCATCTGATATTGCCAACTCGTCTTATGTCAAGAGTGCTTGGGAAGTAGTGTCAGGTGGCAAGGGAGCTTGGGAACGTCTTTGCTAGCTCGATTGGCCTTACGCAGTACGTCGTGCAGCTGGTAGTACTGTGGTAGGTGTTGCAAGAACTAGGGTTGTCTCTGCTTGTTTGGTGGCAGCTATTTGTTTCTGTTTGTCTTTTTTTGCAACTCGTGTAGCATGGGATGCCGTGTTTGTAGAATTTTCTGCTGGACTTTGACCTTCTATTGCACCATCGCACCAAAGAGAATCTGCAGGATTCATCCGCTTCTCATTCCCTGCCATTCTGTGTTTCTTCCTCTTTCTGTGTGCCATGTTAAGTCAAGCCGACAAGAAAAACGAATAACAATTTAGTTCTTCAGAACAAATTGATGCATGATGCAGACGAACTGAACTTTGATGTTAGACAACCACATGATAGGAGGATGTAATATGTATGAAAAACAGGACGGAAGAGATAACCAGAACTATGATATGTAAATTAAGAAGAAGACATTTCACCAAATTAGAAGCAATGCAATGGAAGGTAGACACCATATGAAAGATGCTACAAATATCGCTCTGCCAAGTTAACAGTATCTCATCATAAATGGCGTTTAAACAAATGTGAAGCAGTACAAGAAATAAATCATATGCAAGATGCAAACAACATCACACTACCATGTTAGAGGTCTCTCGTCATTAGTGCTATTGCATATTCATAGCATTGCATATTCACAGCTTATGATGTGTAAACTAAGGAGAAGGCATTTCAACAAATTAGAAGCAATGAAAGCTAGACACCATATGAAAGATGCAACGAATATCACTCTACCAAGTTAAAATTGTCGCTTCATAAGTGCCATTTCAACAAATTAGTAGTACAAGCTAGAAAGAATGTAGATGTAACCTATATCACACTCCAAAGACAAACGTGTCTTATGATAAGTGATTGTTGCAGGTTACACAACAGTAGTAATATGATGTAAGAACATGGTGTGATAGACAGATATTGTATGTTCTAGAAACAGGAACACGTGTCTTACTCAAGTATAATGTGTAAAGTAAGCAGATGGAATTCAACAAAATTAGAAGCAATACAAGCTAGACATCACACATAACATGCAACCACATATAACAGTGCCAAGTTAGAGGGAGCACCGGTGATGCTGCACTAGGGGAGACGTGCTCATCATAAACATAGCTTTGTTTAGTGTCTATCCATGTGTTGTCTTGGAAATCATCTTGGGGGTCTGGAGGAGTAGAAACTGTAGAGGCCCTCCGTTCGGAAGGAGCACCTTTATCCGCCGCCTTGCTAACTTCCTTCCGCTTTATTGATTTTGAATTCTCAAGTAAAACCGACAAGAAAAAGCAATAAAATTCTCTCTTCAGAACTCATTCATGCATGATACTGACAATCACTACTTTGATGTAAGGCAAACACATGATACCGAGGATGGAATATGTACGAAAAACAGACGGCATGGCATGTTCACAACTGTTTGTGTAAACTAAGCGTAAACCATTCCAACAAATAAGAAGCAATGCAAGCTAGACACCACATGAAAGATGCAACCAATATGACTCTGCCAAGTTAAAAGCGTCCCATCATAAATGGAATTTCAACAAATTAGAAGCAGCGCATGCTATAAATCATATGAAAGATGCAACTAATATCGCATTGCCTATACTAAAGGTGTCTCGTCATGTTGATTGATGCGGGATACAAAAAAAACAATAGTTTTATGTAAGGACATCCTTAGTAGACAGATGTACTATGTACTAAATACAGGAAGGCATGTCACATTAACAGGTATAATGTATAAGCTAAGCAGACTAGCACATGCAATTTAACCAGATTGGAAGAATTACAATCTAGACACCATATGCAACATGCAACCACATATCACGCTGCCAAGTTAGAGCAAGCACCTGCGATGCTAGTGTAGGGGAATGCTGTAATCTACTACAGATCTACGTTCACTATCTTCAAGTAGCATTTCTGTTTCTTGAGAATCATGTCGGGAGGCTGGCGCTGCATTCTTTAAATGAGGAGTAGTCCCCTTGCCTGCCTGCCTCGTCATAAGTGATTGATGAGGGATACACAAGAACATTAGTTTGATGTAAGAACATGGTTAATACACAGATGTACTAGTATGTACCAAAATGTAAAGGCGTGTCATATTCAAAGGTATAATGTGTAAGCTAAGCGGATGCAATTTAACCAAATTGGAAGCAATACAAGCTAGACATCCGGTGGAGTGGTGAGCATGATCATCTAGGACACGAGAGCACGGTGGGAGGCGGGCTGCTTCGCCACCATCACAGCTTTTTAGTTGGCTTCGGTGATGCCTATCTTTCTTTGGACTTGTCCTTTGGCTCGGCCAAAGGCTCGACTAGCTATTTGTCTTCTGGTGCTCACGGGATGGTGGTTCATGTAAAAAAAGTATCTTTCCTTATCTTATCGACTACGGCCTTTCGAATACAAGCTAGACACCATATGGAACATGCAACCACATATGACACCGCGAAGTTAAAGCAAGCACCCGGGATGGTGGTTCATTGCGAGCGAGGTCATCAACTCCATAGCTACGTTCCCCGTCTCCATCTGCTGACATTGCACCCATTAAAGCGTTGAAACATGTCTTGCCTAGCCGCACAACAAGCTGGAGTGACTTATCTCTTTTCCTTTTGGCTTCTCTCATGGCAGCAGAGTCTGAAATACCCTTGCATAAAAACACAACAGTGAGAGTAAGGGTGAAGTGTGTGCAGAACTAGTGCACTGTAAAAGTAGCAGAGATAGTGTGGCTGAAAAATAAATGACAGGAGACATATGATAGCTCTACAACATTGCATGGCAAACAAAATTAGATTCTACTCCGTATGATTTTGTAATATATGAGCACAGGAAATGCAGGTACTCCTCCAGCACACCACCACATGTGGTCATATCTAAGATAACTGTCGAATGAAAATAAATAGGTCAGTCGATTTTTTTAATGAACCGTCCGATCTATAAGGAACGAGCAGATGGCCTTCGTCTACCTCCCACCAGTCACTGTTGACGATCTTTCTCGAACCGCTTGACCACCGGCCCAGACCCTGCCTCCACCGCCCGCCCTCCCATCGACCTCACACCACCGCCGTGCTTGGCGGCGCCCTGTGCCATCCCTTTAATCCTGTTCGACCTCCAGATCGGGCGCCAGAGTTTCTAGGCCGCACACGCCCTAAGATAAACACCAAGGTGCTGCTTCGGCGTAATAGGCGTACTAGCGCTGTTACACCGGGAATGCTTCCGTTAATTGGGAATCAATCGCCAGAAATTGAAATTGAGGGCGATGGACCTCTAGCTAAGGTGAAATAGTATATGAGGAGAAACCTTGTGCATCGCGAGTTACTATGAACATCTAGTATCAAGAAGAAGCGGTCAACTGGTGTCTTCTGTGGGATGAATACCATGCAAGCAGAGACGTAAGATTTGCACGAACAAGGGAAGAGGACTACCTTTTTCGGTTGCCGGTGTAGTCACCCCCACATGTCGCGCCGATCTTCTTGTTTTTACCGGGGAAACTGATGGTCTGGAGGGTGCATGCTTGGACGAACCCATGGCCAAATTGTTGATCGTGTTGCCGTGGCCGTATGTCGGCGGAGGAAGCAGATCCGAGGCGGCAAAGGGCGGCGAAAGGTGAACAGCTCCGGTGCGGTGGAGGGTGGCGGTTGGAGCGGCAGCGGTGAGGCGCAGGACGGCGTGGTTGAACTAGCTCGAATGCAGGACGGCTCGGCCTCGGCTTCAACTACTAGCCGTGGAGGGCGTATGCGGTTGAGGTTGCGGTGACGGCGGCGTGTGGTATCGGCTCCGGCGTGATGGAGGAGGGCGGCAGTTGATGGGTGGGATGGGGTGGCACATGGAGGACGCCGGGGTTTCGCGGCTGGTGGAGAGGTAGTTTTGGCGCCCACGGAGTACGAATGGGGAATCGGACGGGTGGGGCGAAACCATGTTTCCGTCTGGGACGCGCTTGTTTTTGGCTTTTTTGAACAGAAGATGGGATGCGCTTGTTTGAAATTTGGGGAAAGTACAAACTTTGCCCCCCTCTTAAATTTCGGACCTACTATGGGTCGGGGGTAGGATGGTAATCCCAGGTGTCCCAAATAGTGGGCGGGAGCGATTTCGGCCGCGTGCATGTGTGCTTAGGCGCCATTGTGTATGAATGTTTTTCGGATGCGGTTGCGTGGCGTCTAGATGAAGCTACAAACCTACCCCGGTTTAGACCTTTGGACGTCGGGCCGGTAGGTTTCACGGGTCGGAGTTATTAGAAAAGAAATTTCCTTGTACTACCAAACATTGGTCTCACGCGGTTTCGGGCGAGTAGAGGCTCTTTTGGTGCTTCGTTCGAATTTTGGAACACAAGCATTCACGTTTAGAGTACTCTTGAACTATGAGGATTGAACTAAATATACAACGTTATATTTGACCTTGTATGTTTGAAAACCTCATTAAATTATCCGCTTGTTTTTGAAATTTTGACACTTGAAAATCCTATAACTACGATTATTTTGGAATGGAGGAGCTAAATTTGAATCTATTTTGTACACGACTACATATGATATTATGTACAAAATCAGAGCAAAGATTGGTGCCCCCATAATTTAGGTATGGTTTACAAATACCATGATATCAAATTCAAATAATTGAATGGACTTCATGTTGAATTCAATTTTTTTAAACCACCTTAAGTTGAATTCAAATGTATGGTAGTTCATAGGTAGTAGCTATTTATAATGTCCATTGTGTAACTTTCGTATGTATAATGTGCTTTACACACACAACATGAACTATACTCACGTTTATATTCGATTGCTAAAGCGATGCATTGTCCGGAGTTCAAAATACTAACTATGTGGATCAATTGTGTCGAATAATAACATAGACATGCTCAAATTCGATAGAATCTAGATGTACGATGGATCAATGACCGCTCCTTACGCTGAATTGCAAATATCATGATCCCATCCTAATATTTGGATACAATTTATATCTTTAATCAATGTGTAGAGCAGTCTTTTACGTGTAGTTTCACTCTCCATCGGTGGTCTCTCACACATGCTCACACACTCTCTCCCGAGGTGTCTTTCTCGCACACATGCTCTAGATATAACCCTCCCTCTCTCTCGTAACCATTTACAACTGTTTTCACTAACCTTTATCACAAGCACTCTTCCTCTCGCAAACATACACACGCACAATCCTCGTCGACCCTTTCTATATACATGGACCTGCCTACATGTCTCATGTACGCACATTATCTTTACGCATGTCTCTCACGCATTGTCTCACACCTCTCTTCCTAATTGACGAGTATGATTCTAGCAGAGCATTCTGTAGGATGCCCCTTAAAGTTAGGTTGGATGAATAGTAACATCAGAGATAAAGGGGTTACCTTAGTCCGAGAACCTAGGGTTACAAATCCTAGCCGGCTTTGTCAGTGGACACAGAGTCCTTCACAATTCTGCTATCATTGTCTTGTACGACTAGTCATCCATGGGTCTTCCTAAATGCGCCACGGGCCGACCAATGTGACGCAGGATGAATGTAACGAAGGGCCTCACCTCGACCCACCGGACCTCACGCGGTGACACACCCTCTGCCCCCACGTCTCATTATCTTCTCACACCCACACATACCAACACAAACACCACACACACAGAAAATTTCTCCTGGTGCCTCTATTCCCTCCCCCCTTGCATATACACACTCAAGGGAATGGAATCTCTTGTCATGACGTCATATTCGTCTCTCTCTCTCTCTAGACCACTCTCATTTCTCGTTCTATCTCTCCCACGCCCCCCCGTCGGCCCCTCTATCCATGCCTCTCGAATCGTAATACACACACATACCTCTCTAGGCCCCGCCAAATGCATCAACTACACATTCACACATGTTACATCACGTACCCCATTGATCTAAAAAGCCCTCTCTTCACGTTTATTTACGCATACAACATTCCTTTTGAATAAAGTGTGGCCAAAAATATTTTAGAGTTTCTACATATATACAACATTACAAAGTTATATGGAGGAGTATGAACGCTAATTTGCATTGCATGGTGCCCACAATGATATTTATTCCGCAATGTGAATTTGTATATTTTTATACTATATACAAAGTTAGTCATAATAAAGAGAAACGAAGAGCATCTCTCTCTCTCCATCGCATATCCCCCTGTACGCCCCTTTCAGGTATGCACACAAAACTATCTCCAGGTCCTCTAAACGTAAGCCCCCCCCCCCCCCCGCCCAGAAAATTCAGGCATGTTTCATCTTTCTCTCGCGATATATGCAATGACGATCATTGTATTTGAAGCGAAAGCACGATACGTACATTGGACTTCAGAATCCACTCATTACGGTCACCATTTATGTTTAGTGGTTATTATGCAGTCACGGGCTCGCCGTACAACTCTGTATTTGCTCATGACATGACTAGTTGACCAGTTAAACGCTCCACGTGGCACCTCTAGTGTTGCATCACATTATCTCACTACCATCGTGCCCACCTGTCGACTTGTATCTACTCTACATCTACACTCTTATAAAATACTTAAAGTACACTCTTATAAAAAACAGAGTTGGTGATGATGGTGTGTCTGCCATCCTGCAATATAGGTCGTCCGATTTATATCTGACGGATAGGAAAGAAACTATGGCAATTTTGCAAAAAGGTACCCACACACCTCTCCACATTTGCAAATAAGGCCTTCCCTCGTTCATCCTTTTCTCTCACAAGATAAACAAGTCATACAAATGCATCTTGATTTTACGTGCAATGCACGGGCATCTTGCTAGTAAGAATGAAAACAAACGACAAAAAAATATTTGGACGGTGGTTCAAGTCATGACCAAGGGCACGACGGACAAGGTGGCCTTTGTATTGGTATCTTTGAGCCGTCTGTTTAACACCACGTGAGCTGGTGTGGTGATTATACACACACGCACGCATGCAAACGAACTGAATCCACGCAACACTCACACGTACACACGTAGCCACGCACGCACGCAAAACTCACACGCACGCACGCAACACTCACACGCACACACACACGCATGCATGCACACACCAGTACACCACACGACCAACACACACTCTCACGCTCAAGTGCTCAACCTACACGTGCATGCGCATATCGTGCCCCGATGCATACATACACAACCAGGTGATTCCAGCGCAGGTTGGAGCCTTTGTCGCGTCGTAAATTTGTGTTTATCGACCTTTTGCCTATGCGAATTGACAGTGGGACCCACAGCGAACGTGGTCAATTTAACTAGTCAACATGGCGCCACGCAGAACTATTTGGCGGTCAACAGAGTGCAATCCGATCTTGAGCTGTGAGCAAGTGACCGTATAATCACCGCAAAACGTATATAGTGACCGTAATCAGCTTATTCAAGTTCGGTGACCGTGATACGCTTTTCTCTCTGTAGGCCCTCCAAAACTACATCTCTACACGTTCTCACATGTTACATCTAACAAATATGCAATACAACACTACTACTACACTCTAACACAATAAATCATATGTGTTTTTAGTTTTACTAGATATCATATTGTTACTTATAATTATTCAGTTTGCATACATTAAAATTGCCTTTGAAATGTATGGCCAGTATCATCTACCGCGCGGGAAAAATACCGCCCTTTCTTGTTTAATCGGGTTTGTATCGATGGATCGTGCGAAACAGCAAAACTATACTAGTACTATACATTACAAGTGACAGTTCACTGGGCCGTCGTGTCGTCTACTCCTCCGTCGTAAGAGTGGAGCGCTCGCTTTCATAAATCTTCTAGTCCCTTTCGCCGACATGTGGGACATCAAGCTACCGGGTCCACGTGCCATACCGGAATACAGTGCAGAGCAGCCGGGTGAAGCACCCCAGTCATGGCGCCGGCGTAGTAATGAGCAATGAGGCGTTAAATCACAAAGCTGCACCTTTCCTGCAGTTAAGTTGGAGGGGCGAAGCAACCATCATTTCACTCGTTGTTGAATCCGCGTGTTGCTTCTGCCGTTGTTCTGCCTCATGTGGGACGCGGATCGGCTTGGTAAAGCACTGACACGTGGGACCACATGTTAGCAAACCGCCAGGACAACGTCCTCCGAAAATAAGAAGCCTAATCCTAGACTTACAAAGGGCTACGTAGCTGCTACGTATACTTTCCATCTAATCTATATATGCCCCCCCTGATTTTCAGGTGGGGTGGGCATAATCCTCTCCTTTAATCCAATCAAATAGCCCCACATCACATCAGTTCGTAACTTTACATAAACCATTACGTGGATGTAGCATTGCTCAAATAAGAAACCTCCCCCGCCATCCGCGCGGCAAAATCACCTCCTTTTTACTAATCTCGATTCTATAATTTTTTAGATCAATATAATTGAGATTTGTATAGATAGCACACAGGAGCAAAACCAAGTGGTACGGTTAAGGGCATCCACAATGTGTAGCCAAATGTGAAAATAGCTTTTGGCATCGTGGGAACCATTGTGGACGGTGTTGCCAAAGCGAAAAAGATGGAACCGAAGCTCCGTGATTGATTGATTGAAGGAATAGAAAAATGCAACGTCTCTCCTCTTTCTCCCATGCTTGGACGCATGTAGTACTACGGTATAGAGCATGAGTCTACTCCCTGTCCCTTCTATCACAAATCACAAAGCAGTGAGGCGTCAAATCACAAAAGCACGGACGAAGCAACCATCATTTCACTCTTCGCTGACTCCACTTCTCCATCGTCTTCTTCGAGAAGCCATCTCACCGCATTAGTTACTCCTAGTAGTACTAGTAAAGGACTTCCTGGATGCAAATAAGGCGGTTGTCTCGGCTTGCAGGCGGCACTTGTGAACGACTTACCGTGGTCTCCCTCAATGGTGTTCTCCGTCGAACGCACTTTGCCAAACCACCACAAAAAAAATATCGTCGACGTCATCGCAATGGGGAAGGAAGTCAAATATAGTTACTACCTCCATTTTTTTGTACACAAGGCCAGTATATCAAAATTACAATTTGGAAAGGGCCACTAACACTAATCGAGGCAAAATTGATGGGGTTAGCAACCAAGGACATTAATATCCCCTGCATGCATGCGGAAGTGAGAAGGTTGGTTTGCATGGCGTTGCATTAATCAACCGATGAGGAGTGAGATGGTTAGCTCTTTGGTCTTTGGAGAAGAAAATACGCATTAATTGACACGTGAAACAAGGATTTGTATCGATTAAATCTCGCGAAGGAAAACCCAGCCTTTCTTTTTTAACACTAGTACTCCTAGTACGTACGTACTTATCCTGTTTGGGTCTAGGCCCTGCATTGCCAAACTTCGCCACACATTTTTGCCAAGCTTGCCTAAAGTTTTCAAAATGAGAAGGAGGTACACTTGCACACGGCTATCGCGGTCGCACCGCACCCTCACACGGTCGCTCCTGCACACCGCGGTCGCACCGCACCCTCACACAGTCGCTCCTGCACGCCGCAAACCCAACCAAGGGAACGCACCCTCACTGACACGTGTTGTCGCATGTGAACACACCAAACTCAGCCATCCTATCGCTGACACATAATTTTCGTTCGTAGAGTATGTTTATCCAACCGCATGTTGGGGAGTATCCATACGGCCCGTGCGGTGGTCTATTGGGGAAGAAGAAGAGGTGAGGAAGAAGTAAAGAATGGTTAGGAGACGTCGAAATTCCTAGGAGATGTAGGATATTCAACCAACCGTCTGAAATGGTAGACTGACCCAAGTCAGGCGACTTGCATAACAAATATATGTTTTTACACAGCAAAAGATCCATGAAAACAACAACATAAAGAAAAACTATCACTGCTCGCGGAAAGAGACGGCCTCGTCGTCTTTGGCTGCTGGCGTGAACCGGTCGTCAGTGCCGATGTGTGTCTCCGCACCGTGGTTGTCCTCGGCCTCGGCCTACTCATTCAAGCGGAGCGCAAGGGCGCTCTGCATGGACGAGAGCACTGCCCGGTTCAAGTCGAGGACGTCCGGTTCCGCCTGCTGGAGGGCCTCGCTGGCTGCGACATCCGCACGCTCTGCGTCGAGTCGAGCCTCCGCCACCCGGTTCAAGTCCAGGACGTCCGGTTCCGCCTGCAGGAGGGCGTCGATGAGAGCGGCATCCGCGCGCTCTGCGTCGAGTCGAGCCTCTGCCGCCCGGTTCAAGTCCAGGACGTCCGGTTCCGCCTGCAGGAGGGCCTTGATGGCAGCAGCATCCGCGCGCTCCGCCTCAAGTTGAGCCTCCGCCGCCTGGTTCACATCCACGACATCCGGTAACGCTTGCAGGAGAGCCTCGATGGCAGCGGCATGCGCGCGCTCCGCGTCGAGTTGAGCCTCTGCCTCCCGGTCCTCCTTTAGTATCGCCATTTTGAACCGCTGGTCCGCCTGCACCATGCGGGACTCGGACGCCGGCAAGAAGTCAACGTCCATCGTCTCATACCCATCGGGGGCTGTCTGCGCCGTGACCTCCGCCATGAACATTGGATCGGCTTCCTCCTCCTCGTAGCTTGGCTCCAGAGAACTCGGGGATTGGCCCGCTGCAAAGCGAGCTTGGGAACGGAGGTCTGTGGCGCCGACCGCCACCACGATTTCTACGCGGCGCTCCGGCGTCAGCATCTTGTAGTAAGTGATCTTGCGGCGCACCATGGCTTTCCGGCGAACTAGGGGACGCTTGATGCGGGCTAGGGGATTGAAAGGTGGGGGAATGGGCTGGAGATTTGGTGTGGTTTTAGGGTAGTGGCTGGCGTAGGCCGAGCAGCAAAGGTTCTGGTGTGAATAGTGGTTCCGATAACGACCGGTCAAACGGTTTTGACTGTACATGGCTCTTGTCGCGTTTGCGTTGCAGCCCGGCACGCTGGACCCTCCACGTCGCTCACTGAATGGAACGCGCTTCGTCTTGCGTTTTCGCTCGCTTGTGGGACCGCAGTTGAGAGCAAACCAATGTCCCCCCACCCTCCCCTACCCGCGTCATTTATTATACCACCACTCCCTCCGTTTTATGCGGAGTAAATAAAAACAGAGGGAGTATTACTACGGATGAGGATCCTGACATGGCCGAACCCATTGAGTAAGCGACATGCGGGGCCTAGCAAGCATGGGGTCCGCCATGAAGTGACCGAAAGGGAGGGTAAGGCAGGGATACGACGTCGAGGATCCACTTCCACTATACTACTTTGACCAAATGTTAGAGTAATAATATATGACATGCAACTTACACAAATGTTAGAGTAATAATATATGACATGCAACTTACACAAAGCATACAGGGTCTAATGCGTTTTTCGAGGGAACTTTGACCAAATGTTAGAGTAATAATATATGGCATGCAACTTACACAAAGCATACGGTCAAATTCGTATGTGAAAGGAGTTTCCAATGATATAATTTTCACAATATACATCTCATGTACTATTAATCTTGTCAATAGTCAAATTGGAAACCATCTCGAGTACAAATCTAGGAGTACGTACGAATCTAACAATATTGATTGGGCGTTGTTGAATGTTGATACCTTTTTTATCAAATTAGATATACTTTGACTACACATAAAACTTATATGTAAACTTCTCCCTCCTTCCATTTGTATAGGGCCTAATGCGTTTCGAGGCTAACTTTGACCAAAAGGTAGAGCAATAATATATGACATGCAACTTAAATAAAGAATACCATCAAATTCGTATGTGAAAGGAGCTTCCAATGATATAATTTTCGCATTATACATGTCATGTACTATTAATCTTGTCAATAGTCAAAGGCGGTATTGAAAAATGCATTAGGCCCAATATAGATGGAAGGAGGGAGTAGAAAGGATAGGAGGGAGTATATTGTACGTTAAAAAACGAAACGAACATTGAATACCCTTTATATATGATTTGCGGATGCTATGATCACCGGTTCAAAATTTTGAATCCGCCTTAGGTATCACGTGCCCCCACTCGTTCCCTCTCGATTTCATCTCAGGGTCCGGAGATCTATTGAAAGAGGACTAGGGTGGGTGCATGCGAATGATACTCGGCCGAATGTTCAAATGAGGCATGCGGGAGGATGGACTCATTGGAGGCGACATGATCGATGGAGAAGAGGGTTGGAGAGGAATGAGAAATAAGCAAACGCCACATGATTATACTTGAACGGCTCAAATAAACAATAAGTTGTCTCACTTGGCCTACATAGTGAAAGGCCTAATGCGCAACGCCGGAGCACTAACGTCGAATATGGCCGGAAAACAGGGAAACGGACATGTGGGGCACACCCGTCGGGACGATGTAGCGCAGACTAGTCCAATGGAGGAGCTGGCCCACGACCTCCTCGCCACCGACAACCGTTCATGTGGGTCGTTGGGGCCAACAACGGGGCGCAGCTCCAGCACCGCCTCTGGACACGGCGACCGCGGTGAGCGACACGCTCATATCGTCGCTAGACACGGTCGGTTTCAGTTTGCCGAGGGTGGCGTTAGTGTTGTGGCACGACCAACGGTATGTTTGGTTTGTGCCCAAGGTTGCCCCATCAAAGCATTGGGTAGCCAAAATTTTGGTTGAGGTATTGGTTTCCCACGATTTGGCCGACATTGGCAAGAAAAATGAACTAGAGTTGGCTAGAGTTCATTGGCATGCCAAAGAAATGGCAACCATCCAAACAAAGACCAATCTTTGGGTCATGACCAAAATTTTGGTTGAGGTATTGGTTGCCCATGATTTCGCCGACATTGGCAAGAAAAATGAACTAGAGTTGGCTAGAGTTCATTGGCATGCCAAAAAAATGGCAACCATCCAAACAAAGAGCAATCTTTTGGTCATGACCAAAATTTTGGCAAGGTGCACTTTGGCCAAAATCCAAACACATCCCAACACCCGGCTCGTAGAGGATGCACGGGGCACCGCGACGCGTCCGCGGAGTGGTGTAGCGCGGCCAACTGCATCCTCTGGACCTGAGACCATGCCGGGTCGTCTTGCTTTTTCAATGACATGCGGGGATCGCATGTGAGCAAAGGGCATCTCCAACGTTGCCACGACCGCAGCTGACTACCCTGGCACACTAAAACCCTCGTCCCTCGTGCCGTCGCGCGGTGCGTTCCTAGCCGGCGCCAGCTGCCCGCATTCATGATGTCCGTTTGTATGCCGTCATTAAGAGGCTCGGTGCCTGAGGAACAACTCCGGCGACTTAATGACGCACCCGGACGCTTGGCCCCACCGGAATGCGCTAATTAAAGCGGCAACGCCCAGCTAACCTCCACACCATAGCGCATCGTCCTCCTACCTGGAACCACATCCGCCATGACCGCAAGCGCGAATGCTCTACGGGAGAGCTTGTCTTCGGGGATGGAGCTCGAGGTCGCCGCCCTCGCTGAAGTCGCCGCACAAGCAGTGGCCACGCTGGCGGCCGACGACGGGAGCACCGTCCACCACGTCCCTACTTGTCGCCGCCCAACGTCCGGCACCGCCGAGGTCGGGACTCCTCCGAGGATTAGTAGGGCATGGGAGGCGGCAGGGCATGGTGTGCCAGCCGGCGATCCGTCTCCGTGTTCTAATTTTCCTCGCCGGAGACCGCACCTTCACTTCACGGGTCTTGAACCCCGCCCCCGTACATGTAGATCACAGATGGAGGACGTCGGTCGCCACTATAGAATAGGTTTAGGGTCGGGTTTCTTTTATTTTTTTGTCATATAAAAGTTCGAAATGTAATGAAAATCTGCCGTGTTTGCATTAATCTCGGCCGGTGTATATGAACTTTCACAATAATATACATATTGTAGGAGTACTAGCAAGATGCTCTGCATGCTGTACGGAAGATCAAAATCTTGTGGGAGAAAAGGATGAACGAGGGAAAGCCTTATCTGCAAATGTGGAGAGGAGTGCGGGTTAATTGTCATAGTTTCCTTCCTATCCATTAGATATAGATCAGACGGCCTATATTGCAGGATCGGACACATCTTTCTACATCTACGGGAACCTACGAAAGGGTTAACGTAAATTGCCTCTCTCTCTCCTCCCCTGATTTTCATGGTGGTGGGCCCCTCCCTCCCCCCAATCTACAATCAACAGCTCACACGTTTCACATTACTTTAATTACGTAGGTGTAGCATTACTCGTCCTAAAAAACCCAACTAAGCCAACCTCCCAGCATATCGCGCGGGAAAAGACCCGGCAGCGTTGTTTTAGTCGGGATTACCGGATTACTAGTAGTAGTATCGATGGATCGCGCGAAGCAACATATTTTTTTGTGTGGGGGTGAAGCACCTAGTTTAAAAGGAAAAAATGCGGTACACTCACAGCACTCCTGTCGTGGTCGCATTGCACCCCACACACGTTCGGTCCTGCACACGGCTCACGCAAACGGAACGCGCTCGCTTGCCTCTTCAGCGACACATGGGACTGCACTTGGAGAAACCGACCATGCGCCAAACTCCCCGCCCACCGTGCAAAAATCCTCCCCCACACCCAAAAATCCCCCAAATCTGATTCAACCGCCTTCGCCAACTAGCCAATAATATTCCCCAAACCCCCCTCCCCACGGCCCTCCAGTCCATTCGCTCTGCCAAAGCCGCCCTCCCGCTGGCGCCCGATACGTCGGCGCCTGCTGTTCGGCGATCCTCTCGCTCCACAAGACGCTCTCAGACTGCCGTCCTCTAGCCGCGCCGCCACCTCGCTACGTTCTTGTGGAGGCGACGGCGGTCAGCGCCGCCATCACCGGGCGATGTTCGTGTGGAGACGCACGGCAGTCAGCTTCTCCACGCACGCGCATTCTAGATCGAGGCCCGTTCATGTCGGTGTAGCGCTGAATGTTAGGCGATAGACGCCGTTAATCTCACTATTTGCGAAGTAGTTTCTTGTCAATATGCTCGCTTAAGAACCTTCCTTGCCTGCTCGCACTCAATCTGCTTAGCTGAGATGGCATGCCAAGGCCGATTAGTTGCTAAAATATCCTGCCATATATTTATTGTGACGTAGATTGCCATGGTCTAGTAGCAAATCTGTTAGGTGAAATAGATCTACACCGTTTTATACTCGATCTTTGTTGCTGCGATGGCCTTCGATAGTTCGATGGCTGTGTGCTCGGCCTCATTGACTGCTGAAACAACCTGCCATAATTGGGCACTCAAATATGTTTCCTGAATTAGCTTTACATATATTTCGTTACTTAGATCCGCTCGTCCAAATATCTTGCCATAGCTTTAGACATCGACCTAGGTATTTTTTTTGGACTTCATAAAAAAGCATATATTTTTTTCCTGTAATATCTAGTAGAAGAACTAATTTGTATGTCTAACAGATGGACAGGACTTGGATAACTTCTGCTCGAAGATTCTCCGCTACATATGTCGAGGGGGTTGAAAACTTCATGAACTTTATCAGAGCTGAGTACGGTGGTCGAAATCAGATGTGATACGCCTGTAGCAGATGTATGAATTCAGTTACAAGACCTGATCAACTGTGCAAAATCATACGCACTTGTATGGGATGTCGGTCACATATACTAGGTGGGTTCATCATGGTGAAGTTGTGAGCGTCAATGTTATTGACTACGTGGAAGCAGCAGATCACCATCTTGATCTCGCACGATGCTGAGTGGAAGAGGAGGAGGAGGTGGTGGTGGCGGAGCGATGAGTTTGACCAACATTGAAACAATGCTACGAAATGCTCGTGCATTCCGTGAACTTTCACCTGCAGAAGAAAAGCGGTGGGCCCGCATGTTGGAACAATGCAACATTGTTGTCACCCGTGAAATAAGCTGTCAAGATTCTCAGCTATGGTCACCTTTCTTGGTGAAGACATCTGAGCGGATGACCAACAAATCATTCAATGCGATGTTGGCTGCTTTCCGCGAATCTTTCCCAGATGCGTCTGAGCTGCCACACACCTACAGTAAAATGAAGAATTTCCTTTGTGCAGTTGGAATTGGATATGATTGATCCATGTTTGTAAGAATAATTGTGTTATGTTCCAGAAGGATTATGCCAACTTAAGTGAATGCCCGAAATGCAAATCATCAAGATGGAAAGATGGCGATGCCGTGAAGAGGATTCCTCATAATGTTCTGAGACATTTTCCAATTACACCAAGATTGCAGAGGTTGTTTCATGATGTTGAAACAAGAGAGGATGTACTGTGGCATTCTAGGAACCAGGAGTACAGAGATCAGAATGTAATGAGCCATCCATCTCATGGTAGTGAGTGGAAAAGCTTCAATGATAAACACAAAGAGTTTGTTGCTGACCCGAGAAACATTAGACTTGGCTTAGCTTTAGATGGATTTTAACCCATTTGGCCACAGGCGCCACATATAGCATGTGGCGGTGCTTGTTATCCCTTACAACATGCCTCCAAATGTACGCACCAAAGAATCAAACTACATGATGGCCTTGCTCATCCCAGGTCCAAAAAGTCACGGAAAGGATTTTGATTTGTTCATGGAGCCTCTTGTGGAGGAACTTCAACAACTATGGAAGGGTGTTCTCACTCGAGACCTATATAGCAGCCCACCAGCTGATTTCTTTCTGCGTGTTGTTATGATTTGGTGCATCCATTATTATCCGGCTTTGGGCACTATGTCAGGGCGAACGACACATGGTTCCAATGCATGTGTTCATTGTGACAGAATCATTGTCATACGCAATACTTAGCAAGATCTGTTATATTGGACACCGCCGTTTCCTTGCCAAGGACAAGCCACTTCCTAGAAAATACCGAAGACATGTGTTCAATGCAAAGCATGAAAACCGTGATGCGCCAAAGAGGCTCACCGCCGATGAGTTGCAAGTGGAATTAGAGAAGGTCAGGCATATTACACCAGGAAACCATCCTGATAATGGTAGCGGGGAAAGGAAGCATGGCAGGGCAGAAGAGAGATTATTGTTTACCCGCAGGTCCACTTTTTGGGACTGTGAGTATTGGAAAGATTTGGATCTGCGGCATAATCTTGATGTGATGCACATCGAGAAAAATATATGTGACAGCATTATCGGCACACTTCTTAATATTGAAGGCAAGACGAAAGATACCTTAAAATCTAGGATTGATTTGACACACGGGTATCGAGTGATTTGCAGGTGCAAGATAAAGGTAAACCACGGGATATGGCACCAGCTGTATGCGTCTTGGACAAGGTAAAAGAAAAGAATTCAGCGAGATCCTGTCACGTGTGAGATTCCCACATGGATTTGCTTCCAACCCTGAAAGGAGAGTCAGTGCAGATGGAAACAAGGTACAAGGGTTGAAAACTCATGACTGCCACGTCCTACTTCAAAGGGTTTTACCTGTGATCCTTAGAGGATTGGGCATACGACTTATACTGAGCAGTTGCGAGTTGGGACAATTCTTGAGGGAACTCTGCGGTAGGAATATCGGGATAGATGCTTTGGAGCGTCTTAGAGACAAGATACCAACTATCCTATGCGACCTTGAGAAGATATATCCTCCGGCCTTCTTTGATGTGATGGTGCATTTGGCTGTTAATCTACGATGAGGCACTACTTAGAGGTCCAAAGACAAGATGGCTGGATGTACCCTATTGAAAGGCGGCTAGGCACTTTCAAGGGCTATGTTAGGAAACGAACTAGACCGAGGGTTCCATTGCATAGGCCTACATTGCTCTGAAGCGTTGACATTCGCTCAAAATACATTGAAACAAGCGATCAGCTTAGCAAAGAGGTGGGTGAAGACAATCCCGGCTCAATGTTTTCGATTATTCGCTCGAGTTACAGGGAAGAGTCGACAAGAGGACAAACCTAAAGATTTGGACAAAATGGTTTGGTATGTGTTGAATAACTGTCCTGAGATACTACCTTATATCAAGTGCAGTACTGCAGCTTATACATTGTAATCTACCAAACTTGCAGCACATTCTTATATATTTAGATGTTTGACGCGATCACTATGTTGTGCAGCATCTACAAAGAGGAGTTACTGCCGCAAAATCCAAGAAACATTGACAAACTGGTTATGGCAGGATTTGCGAAATGGTTCAAGAACCATGTAAGCTTTTGAAGTGCACTGTCAGTTTTTTTAACATATTGAGTACATAAGATGATCAGCTTGTCTATTTTATAACCATAGGTTAAGAAGATGCGGGAGGATGGGCACGCAGTTGATGATGCCCTTTACTCTAGCAATGGGTCCTGATACTCGGGTAAGACATTATGAATCTTGCGCTGTTGGAGATGTGCGCTACAACACCCTTGCACGAGACGAAGGCAGGAAGACACAAAACAGTGCCATCATGAGCACGGATACGTATGACAAAGAGACAACTGAAATGTATGCTAAGATAGAGACATTGTTGATTGCGTGATATATCTCGATTTCGAGGATCATCGGTGTGTGGTTACATTGTCTTTGTCGTTGGTATAACCTGTTTTCCGGGATCACAAAACCCAAAGCTGATGATTATTTCAAATCCATCAATGTCAAGGCGGCGTATCAGGACCAACGAGCCTTTTATTTTGGCAAATCAAGCAACACAGATATTTTTCTTGGAAGACACATTTGCACGTAGCGATGATCGGAGAGTATTGCAAAGGTTTGAGCAGAGGAATTCGTTTAATGAAGTTGCACAACAAGATGATGCGTACTGCTGCTCACGATGTACAAGATAACACAGATGTTCCTAATATCTTTGAGAACCATCACGTCAATGACGCCGGTGAAAAGATTGCTGTCGTCTTTGTGGACATACAAGAGTTGATCAAGAAGAAGCCAATGTTCGAGGACGTTGAGGACGAAGAAGAAGATGACACCGTGGGGAATTACGATTCGCATCGATACACATGGCGAAGATGTTGACGCTGCTGCTGCGGATGATGATTACATTGCTTTTGTCGTATTTGCACTGTCGAGAAGGCGTTTTTATCTACTATGTGAAATTGAGTTTGCTATGACAAGCTGAAACACGATGAACATGTTGTTTAGTATTTTGTTGTGAGAACATCACTTGTTATGTATGCTGATTTGTGTTTGGTGATTGTATGACAACTAAAACATGATGACATTGTTGTTTAGTTATACTCATATTTGGCTATGAAACTTGAATTTGATGACATAGTTTGTTGTTGGACTGCAATTTGCTCGGCGTCTTGAATGAGAACAAAGCTGACCCGACGGGGCCTCTGCTATTTATTTATTTATATGAGCAAAGGGATACCCTGATTTCCGTTAATAGAAATCATTAGATGTTCAAAACACTACGCCCAGCCTGCTACATGTGTTTCATTCATTACTAGTTTCAGCAAAGTGCTCATGTCGTAGCCCTTTGAATACATCACGAGTGCTACATACTTTGCAAATAAAGATACAATCATCCTCTGAGCACATCGATTTTGCCCATTGTCTTCACAAGCTCTTTCATCTCCTCATTCTTTGTCAAGGTCGTTCAAAGCATTGTTGCTTGGCCATGATCGGAGGAGCGCATCTTTAACCTTCTGCTCTGCATCTTCCTCTTCTGTCGTTCCTTCAGTTACTTGTCCAACACCCCAACCTGTTGGTATTGGGATTCCTCGGCTAACCAAATAATCAGCATAGTTGCATTCCCCCACATCAGCAACTTCCCAGAAATACAAATCACACGAATCTTCTCTTTTCTGCACGAATCAAATTGGTAGATCATCAACCAAACCATTAAAAAATTAGCAACTGAAAGCAGCAGAACAACACTTAAACATATTATTACCCCGTGATTCGGGCATTTGTAGAAGACTCGGCCAGGGTTGCAGATTGTGGTTGAGACGCGACGGATGACTCTGCGATGGATGACCAGTGGCACCACACCAACGGCAGCGGGTTGCGATGAGCAATCGGCTGTGGTGCGCGTGCCGGCGAGGGTGTGATGAGACCCACAGGCGATGGTATGGGTGGCGACTTGGCGCATATCACGGTTGTTACTGCGAAGACCGGTGGACGAGCAGCCGGCGGACATGGTTCTTTGCGGCGAGCTTCCGATGCTACGTGAGTAAGTAGAGAAGAGGAGAAGCGAACATTGGATATGTCGGTTTCATTACTTGCGAGTAGCATAGCACCATATATAGTCATAGTCTAGGTTTGGATTCGAACCAGCTACGAGCACGTCTTTCTTTTTCTAAAACTCGGCAAGCGTCTCTTTCTTGGTACACTAGCTTGTTCTCAGACGCCTTCCCAAGTCTTTGATTTTCTTTCCCTTTTTTGCGAGGACACGACAATTTGGGACCCACCGAAAGGGCCTCTGTATTTCGTGAAAAAAACGTTCCCCCCGCTAACATGTCGGACCCACCAGCTATATCTTCGCACGCAAGGAAGTGCCTCCTTATTACGCACAAAAAAATGAATACCCCCTGCTAGCTGGGACCCACCATAGTGGGAGGATGACTTGTGGGCCAACAAAGTAGACGGGGACGGAGGGCTTTGTCAACTTAGTCAATATGAACGATTCTAGCTCCAGTGACCGTACGATGTCCATCCAACGGGCGTAGTGCTTCTTCAACCTCTGGTCTTCTTGCTCTAGCCGCCCAAAGCAGCGCCGGTCGTGCCGCATGCTCCTGCCTCCCGTGGCCGGCTGTGCTGCCGCGGAGGCCTCACCGCCCCTACTATTCCCACTGCTGGCCAGGCCCTGCGGCGACGGCAGCCTCACACCGCAGCCGAACCAGTGAACCCTCATACTCCTCTCTGCGGGCTTCCTTTGTCGCGCCTTCCCGGCTCGCGTCGTCCCTTCCTAGGCCTCGGCTGTCGTCCACCGCCGTGGTGCTCTCCATGTGGCGTGGTCAACGTGGTCAAGGAACGACTTCCATCGGAGAAATCTTGTACGTGGAGAGGTGACAATTTGGGTCCACGACCACAACCCAGTTTTTTTGTGATTTGCCAAGTTAGTCGCTTTGTCAGGCCTGCTGGGCTGGAAATCTTTCAAGACGAGGAGAGCTTTCATTCGGCTGGCCGAGAAAATGGCCCATC
Source organism: Aegilops bicornis (assembly GCA_021605145.1). Taxonomy (NCBI): domain Eukaryota; kingdom Viridiplantae; phylum Streptophyta; class Magnoliopsida; order Poales; family Poaceae; genus Aegilops; species Aegilops bicornis. The sequence continues at coordinate 257,423,160 of CM038671.1, read as the reverse complement.
AATAATGAGAAATGGGTTGTACATTTTTAAAACACATCAAACCGGCAATTAGTTTCAGATATCTTTTTTTCACTTCAAGATTTTAAATTACATTAATTTTTATGCATGGTGAATTTGTTGGATTTTATATTGATATACATTTATTTTTAAAATCAGTTTGAATGTGAGTCGAAATTTCGGGATTAAAAACAGTTCGGACCGCTTGAAATATGCAAAATTTCGTATAATTTTTAACCGTGGCCACAATTTGGGTTGTAATGCTAACAAAAAGAATATGGGCTCCAAAAAAACCTTAAGAATTAGCAAATGGGTTAAAATTATTAGAAATAATGGCAGATGGGATGTATGCTGTTTTCCACAGATTTGAGGCATTCCTAAAAAAGGTTGGCCTTTAAGCGGTGATTGTTGGATGTCCATCCAACTAGTCGTCTTCTTCAATCTCTACTCTTCTGCTCCGGCCGCTCAAGCAAAGCGCCGCAGGACTGCCTTCTCCCTCCTCCCATGCGGCCGGCTCTGCAGCTTCACCGCCCCACCGTACTCCCATCACTGGCCTAGCCATCCCTCTACTCACCCACACTGTTGTTATTCTCCGTGACGGCGGGCAGAACGGTAAACCCTCGTACAGTCGTACTCCCCTCCGCGTGGGAAACAACTGTTGAGTATTCCCTGCCTCCATGTCGTTCCCTTCCTAGGCCTCGCCGTCGTCCACCGCCCTGGTGCTCTCAGTGCGGCCTGGTCAACGTGGTCAACGACCGACATGCATCTGAATTGGACTGTACGTGGAGAGGCCGACAGCTGGGTCCACGGCCGCACGCAAGGAAATGCCTCCTTATTACGCGCAAAATAATGATTCCTCCACCTGACATCAAGGACCCACCGAAAGGGCCTCTATATTTCACAAAAAAACGTTACCGCCGCTGACAGCTCAAACCCACCAGCTATATCTTCGCACACAAGGAAGTGCCTCCTTATTACGCACAAAAAAAATGAATACTCCCCCTGTTAGCTGGGACCCAGTATAGTGGCAGGCTGACTTGTGGGCCTACTAAGTTGTGAGGGGACGGAGGGCTTTGTCAACTTAGTCAATAATGCACGATTCTAGCTCCAGTGATCGTACGATGTCCATCCAACGGCCGTAGTGCATCTTCAACCTCTGGTCTTCTTGCTCCAGCCGCCCAAACCAGCGCCGGTCGTGCCTCGTGCTCCTGCCTCCCGTGGCCGGCTGTGATGCGGCGGAGGCCTCACCGCCCCCTACTACTCCCACCGCTGGCCAGGCCATCCCTCTACTCACCCACACCCCCTGTTACTCTGCGGCGACGGCAGCCTCACACCGCAGCGAACCAGTGCCCTCGTACTCCTCTACGCGTGGGCATCCACTGCCGCGTCTTCCCCGGCTCCGCGTCGTCCCCTTCCTAGGCCTCGTCGTCGTCCACTGCCCTGGTGCGCTCGGCGCGGCGTGGTCAATGTGGTCAAGGAACGGCTTCCATCGGACGTGGACTGTACGTGGAGAGGCTGGCAGCTGGGTCCACGGCCGCAGCAAAGAAGTGCCTCCTTCTTACGTGCAAAAAAATTATTCCTCCACCTGACAGCAGGTACCCACCGGACGGGCCACCAATATTTTGCGAAAAAAATTGTTTCCCCCTGACTGCTGGGACCCACCGAACGGGCCACCGTATTTCGCGAAAAAAACGTTCCCCATTGTCATTTCGGACCCACCGGAAGTGCCTCCTTATTACGCACAAAAATGAATACTCCCGGCTAGCTGGGACCCACCTTGGTGGGAGGCTGACTTAATGGGCGTACTAAGTTGACGGGACGAAGGGCTTTGTCAACTTAGTCAATATGAACGATTCTAGCTCAGGTGACCGTCGATGTCCATCCAACGGCCGTAGTGCTTCTTCAACCTCTGGTCTTCTTGCTCCAGCCGCCCAAAGCAGCGCCGGTCGTGCCGCATGCTCCTGCCTCCCGTGGCCGGCTGTGCTGCCGCGGAGGCCTCACCGCCCCCTACTAGTCCCACCGCTGGCCAGGCCCTGCGGCGACGGCAGCCTCACACCGCAGCCGAACCAGAGAACCCTCGTACTCCTCTCCGCGCGCGCGCGGACTTCCACTACCGCGTCTTCCCCTGCACCCCGTCGTCCCCTTCCTAGGCCTCGTCGTCGTCCACCGCCCTAGTGCTCTCGGCGCGGCGTGGTCAACATGGTCAAGGAACGACTTCCATCGAACGTGGACTGTACGTGGAGTGGCTGACAGCTGGGTCCACGGCCGCAGCAAGGAAGTGCCTCCTTCTTACGTGCAAACTAATTATTGCTCCACCTGACAGCAGGGACCCACCAGACGGGCCACCGTATTTCCTGAAAAAAATGTTTGCCCCTGACTGCTGGGATCCACCAGCTTCATCTTCGCATGCAAGGAAGTGCCTGACAGTCGGGACCCACCTGGTCGAAGCGTACGTAGCATTGTCATTACGGTCGTGAACGTTATGCGTACATATATACTGGTTGATGTAGAGGCGCGCACATGTCGTAGTAGAGGCGCGTATGTGTCGTAGTAGAGGCGCGCACGTAGCATGTACACGTACGTATAGCGGCCAGGGTGCAAGAAAGAAAATACGGCCACGTATGTGTACATAGGGGCGGGGTCTCGAACGCCTACTCACGCATACGTACGGCAAGGGCTCGTGTACATGGCTGGGTCGGAACGGAGAAACGACGTCGTCGTCGTGTTCATGGGGAGGCAACGGAATGCGTGGTCGTGTTCATCGGGAGGGCTTGGACGGAATAGGCGATGGAAACGAGGCCTGGCGTGTTGCAGAACGGAGTAAACGGCCTTATGTTCGACCGGCCACGTCAAACGGGATCCTGTTCATCGGAGAAGTGCGGCGTACCGCTGGCGGAGGAAGCGGACCTCCCTACGGTCGAAACGGGGTCTGTTGATCGGGAGGTGTGGCGTGCCGCCAAAAGCGGAGGAAGCGGACCTCCTACGGTCAAAGCAGGGGTCTGTTGATCGGGAGGGTGTGGCGTGCCGCAAAAAGGAGAAAGCGGACTTGTGTTGGGCGCTTCTGGTCGAAGCAGGGGTCCTGTTCATCGGGTGGGGTGTGGCCGCAAAACGGGACCCCACGGGATACTGTTCATCTCCACCGTCAACCCCCTCCAGCCTCCACGAGCTACTTTTCATCCACCGTCGACCTCCTCCAGCCTCCACGGGCTCCTGTTCATCTAGCCTCCACCGCGCGCTACTCCACCGGCTACTGTTCAACCACCCCTCCACCTTCTACTGTTCATCCAGCCCTCCACACCACGGGGTCCTGTTCAACCACCCCTCCACGGGCACCCCTCCACCGTCTACTGTTCATCCAGCCCTCTACACCATGGGGTCCTGTTCATCCACCCCTCCACGGGCACCCCTCCACCGTCTACTGTCCATCCAGCCCTCCACCACACCACGGGGTCCTGTTCATCCAGAGGCAACGCCACCGCTCCTTTATTCATCCAACCCCCCATAGCGCTCCTTTGTTCAAGATGTCGTAGCTGCGGTGCTGTCGCCGGGTTGATCAGAGCCCAATGCCTCGCTTCGCGTTCGATTAGAAACCAACGCCTCGCACACTGCAGCAGCGTGCGTGTATGAGAAAGCAGCGCATCGCTCGGCCCCGACCTCCCACCGTGGCGGGAACTCCACGAAATTTTCCTCCCCTCGCTTCTACCACGGTTTTTCCGTCATGGACGGCCCAAAGAATGTCATGCAGCTATGTCTCCGGCCGCCCGTGACGAAAAGCCCATTTTCTGTCATGATTTTTTGTCATAGAAGTAGGAGCCCACCACATCTATGATGATACCGGCTTTTGTCACAATTATCGTCATAGAAGTGTCATATGTATGACAGAAAAAAATTTCGTTCGGCCCAAAATGTCACGGATGTGTCTTTTTTTTTGTAGTGTGCATAGCACGGTGGTAAAACCAGTCTCGCGTAAGCGTACGCGTAATGTCGGTCCGGGCCGCTTCATCCAACAATACCGCCGAACCAAAGTATGACATGCTGGTAAGCAGTATGACTTATATCGCCCACAACTCACTTGTGTTCTACTCGTGCATATGACATCTATGCATAAAACCAGGCTCGGATGCCATTGTTGGGGAACGTAGTAATTTCAAAAAAATTCCTACGCACACGCAAGATCATGGTGATGCATAGCAACGAGAGGGGAGAGTGTTGTCTACGTACCCTCGTAGACCGAAAGCGGAAGCGTTAGCACAACGCGGTTGATGTAGTCGTACGTCTTCACAATCCGACCGATCAAGTACCAAACGCACGGCACCTCCGAGTTCAGCACACGTTCAGCCCGATGACGTCCCTCGAACTCTGATCCAGCCGAGTGTTGAGGGAGAGTTTCATCAGCACGACGGCGTGGTGACGATGATGATGTTCTACCGACGCAGGGCTTCGCCTAAGCACCGCTACAGTATTATCGAGGTGGATTATGGTGGGGGGGCACCGCACACGGCTAAGAGATCAATGATCAATTGTTGTGTCTGCAGGGTGCCCCCTGCCCCGTATATAAAGGAGCAAGGAGGAGGAGGCCGTCCCTAGGAGGCGCGCCAAGGAGTAGGATTCCTACTCCTAGTTGGAGTAGGTTTCCTCCTTTCCAAGTCCAACTAGGAGAAGGGGGGAAAGGGGGGAAGAGGGGAAGGAAGGGAGAGGGGGGCCGCGCCCCAAACCCCTTGTCCAATTCGGACTCGGCTTGGGAGGGGCGCGCGCCACCTCCTGGCTACTGCCTCTCCTTCCCACTAAGGCCCATTAAGGCCCAATACTTCTTTCCTGTATTCCCGTAACTCCCCGGTACTCCGAAAAATACCCGAATCACTCGGAACCTTTCCGATGTCCGAATATAGTCGTCCAATATATCGATCTTTACGTATCGACCATTCCGAGACTCCTCGTCATGTCCCCGATCTCATCCGGGACTCCGAACTACCTTCGGTACATCAAAACTCATAAACTCATAATATAACCGTCATCGAAACTTTAAGCGTGCGGACCCTACGGGTTCGAGAACAATGTAGACATGACCGATACACGTCTCCGGTCAATAACCAATAGCGGAACCTGGATGCTCATATTGGCTCCCACATATTCTATGAAGATCTTTATCGGTCAGACCGCATAACAACATATGGTGTTCCCTTTGTCATCAGTATGTTACTTGCCCGAGATTCGATCGTCGGTATCTCAATACCTAGTTCAATCTCGTCACCGGCAAGTCTCTTTACTCGTTCCGTAATACATCATCCCGCAACTAACTTATTAGTTGCAATGGTTGCAAGGCTTATAGTGATGTGCATTACCGAGTGGGCCCAGAGATACCTCTCCGAGCAATCGGAGTGACAAATCCTAATCTCGAAATCGCCAACCCAACAAGTACCTTCGGAGACACCTGTAGAGCACCTTTATAATCACCCGATTCGTTGTGACGTTTGGTAGCACACAAAGTGTTCCTCCGGTAAACTGGAGTTGCATAATCTCGTAGTCATAGGAACATGTATAAGTCATGAAGAAAGCAATAGCAGAATACTAGACGATCGTGTGCTAAGCTAACGGAATGGGTCAAGTCAATCACATCATTCTCCTAATGATGTGACCCGTTAATCAAATGACAACTCATGTCAATGGCTAGGAAACATAACCATCTCTGATCAACGAGCTAGTCAAGGAGAGGCATACTAGTGACACTCTGTTTGTCTATACATTCACACGTGTATTATGTTTCCGGTTAATACAATTCTAGCATGAATAATAAACATTTATCATGAAATAAGGAAATAAATAATAACTTTATTATTGCCTCTAGGGCATATTTCCTTCAGTCTCCCACTTGCACTAGAGTCAATAATCTAGTTCACATCGCCATGTGATTTAACATCAATACTTCACATCACCATGTGATTAACACCCATAGTTTGCATCTTCATGTGACCAACACCCAAAGGGTTTACTAGAGTCAATAATCTATTTCACATCGCTATGTGATTAACACCCAAAGAGTACTAAGGTGTGATCATGTTTTGCTTGTGAGAGAAGTTTAGTCAACGGGTCTGCCACATTCAGATCCGTATGTATTTTGCAAATTTCTATGTCAACAATGCTCTTGCACGGAGCTACTCTAGCTAATTGCTCCCACTTTCAATATGTATCCAGATTGAGACTTAGAGTCATCTGGATCAGTGTCAAAATTTGCATCGATGTAACCCTTTACGACGAACCTTTTTGTTACCTCCATAATCGAGAAACAAATCCTTATTCCACTAAGGATAATTTTTGACCGTTGTCCAGTGATCTACGCCTAGATCACTATTGTACTCCCTTGCCAAAATCGGTGTAGGGTACACAAAAGATCTGGTACACATCATGGCATACTTTATAGAACCTATGGCTGAGGCATAGGGAATGACTTTCATTCTCTTTCTATCTTCTGCCGTGGCCGGGCTTTGAGTCCTACTCAATTTCACACCTTGTAACACAGGCAAGAACTCTTTCTTTGGTTGTTCCATTTTGAACTACTTCAAAATCTTGTCAAGGTATGTACTCATTAAAAAAACTTATCAAGCGTCATGATCTATCTCTATTGATCTTGATGCTCAATATGTAAGCAGCTTCATCGAGGTCTTTCTTTGAAAAACTCATTTAAAACACTCCTTTATGCTTTGCAGAATAATTCTACATTATTTCCGATCAACAATATGTCATTCACATATACTTATCAGAAATGTTGTAGTGCTCCCACTCACTTTCTTGTAAATACAGGCTTCACCGCAAGTCTGTATAAAACTATATTCTTTGATCAACTTATCAAAGCGTATATTCCAACTCTGAGATGCTTGCACGGTCCATAGATGGATCATTGGAGCTTGCATATTTTGTTAGCACCTTTAGGATTGACAAAACCTTCTGGTTGCATCATATACAACTCTTCTTTAATAAATCCATTAAGTAATGTAGTTTTGTTTATCCATTTGCCAGATTTCATAAAATGCGGCAATTGCTAACATGATTCAGACAGACTTAAGCATAGATATGAGTGAGAAACTCTCATCGTAGTCAACACCTTGAACTTGTCGAAAAAAATTTGAGACGATTCTAGCTTTGTAGATCGTAACACTACTATCAGCGTCCGTCTTCCTCTTGAAGATCCATTTAATCTCAATGGCTCGCCGATCATTGGGCAAGTCAATCAAAGTCCATACTTTGTTCTCATACATGGATCTCATCTCAGATTTCATGGCCTCAAGCCATTTTGCGGAATCTGGGCTCACCATCGCTTCCTCATAGTTCGTAGGTTCGTCATGGTCAATTAACATGACCTCCAGAACAGGATTACCGTACCACTCTGGTGCGGATCTCACTCTGGTTTACCTACGAGGTTCGGTAGTAACTTGATCTGAAGTTACATGATCATCATCATTAGCTTCCTTACTAATTGGTGTAGTAGTCACAGGAACAGATTTCTGTGATGGACTATTTTCAAATAAGGAAGCAGGTACAGTTACCTCATCAAGTTCTACTTTCCTCCCACTCACTTCTTTCGAGAAACTCCTTCTCTAGAAAGGATCTGTTCTCAGCAACAAATTTGCCTTCGGATCTGTGATAGAAGGTGTACCCAACAATTTCGTTTGGGTATCCTATGAAGATGCACTTCTCCGATTTGGGTTCGAGCTTATCAGTTTGAAACTTTTTCACATAAGCATCGCCGCCTCAAACTTTAAGAAACGACAACTTTGGTTTCTTGCCAAACCACAGTTCATAAGGTGTCATCTCATCGGATTTAGATGGTGCCCTTTTTAACGTGAATGCAGCTGTCTCTAATGCATAACCCCAAAACGATAGTGGTAGATTGGTAAGAGACATCATAGATCGCACCATATCTAATAAAGTACGGTTATGACGTGCGGACACACCATTACACTTTGTGGTGTTCGGTGGCGTGAGTAGTGAAACTATTTCACATTGTTCTAGCGAAGGCCAAACTTCGTAACTCAAATATTTTACCTCTGCGATCATATCGTAGAAACTTTTATTTTCTTGTTACGATGATTCTCCACTTCACTCTGAAATTCTTTGAACTTTTCAAATGTTTCAGACTTGTGTTTCATGAAGTAGATATACCCATATCTGCTCAAATCATCTGTGAAGGTCAGAAAATAATGATACTTGTCGTGAGCCTTAACACTCATCGGACCGCATACATCAGTATGTATTATTTCCAATAAGTCAGTTGCTTGCTCCATTGTTTCGGAGAACGGCGTTTTAGTCATCTTGCCCAAGAGGCATGGTTCGCAAGCATCAAGTGATTCGTAATCAAGTGATTCCAAAATCCCATCAGCATGGAGTTTCTTCATGCGCTTTACACCAATATGACATAAACGGCAGTGCCACAAATAAGTTGCACTATCCTTATTAACTTTGCATCTTTTGGCTTCAATATTATGAATATGTGTATCACTACGATCGAGATCCAACAAACCATTTTCATTGGGTGTATGACCATAGAAGGTTTTATTCATGTAAATGTAACAACAATTATTCTCTAACTTAAATGAATAACCGTATTGCAATAAACATGATCAAATCATATTCACGATCAACGCAAACACCAAATAACACTTATTTAGGTTCAACACTAATCCCGAAAGTATAGGGAGTGTGCGATGATGATCATATCAATCTTGGAACTACTTCCAACACACATCATCACCTCGCCCTTAACTAGTTTCTGTTCATTCTGCAACTCCCGTTTTGAGTTACTACTCTTAGCAACTGAACCAGTATCAAATACCGAGGGGTTGTTATAAACACTTGTAAAGTACACATCAACAACATGTATAGAAAATATAGCTTTGTTCACTTTGCCATCCTTCTTATCCACCAAATACTTGGGGCAGTTCCGCTTCCAGTGACCAGTCCCTTTGCAGTAGAAGCACTCAGTCTCAGGCTTAGGTCCAGACTTGGGCTTCTTCACTTGAGCAGCAACTCACTTGCCGTTCTTATTGAAGTTCCCCTTCTTCCCTTTGCCCTTTCTTGAAACTAGTGGTCTTGTCAACCATCAATACTTGATGTTTTTCTTGATTTCTACCTTCGTCGATTTCAGCATCACGAAGAGCTTGGGAATCGTTTTTGTTATCCCTTACATATTATAGTTCATCACGAAGTTCTACTAACTTGGTGATAGTGACTAAAGAACTTTGTCAATCACTAGCTTATCTGGAAGATTAACTCCCACTTGATTCAAGTGATTGTAGTACCCAGACAATCTGAGCACATGCTCACTGCTTGAGCTATTCTCCTCCATCTTTTAGCTATAGAACTTGTTGGAGACTTCATATCTCTCAACTCGGGTATTTTCTTGAAATATTAACTTCAACTCCTGGCACATCTCATATGGTCCATGACGTTCAAAACGTCTTTGAAGTCCCGATTCTAAGCCGTTAAGCATGGTGCACTAAACTATCAAGTAGTCATCATATGAGCTAGCCAAATGTTCATAACGTCTTGATACGTCTCCGTCGTATCTACTTTTCCAAACACTTTTACCCTTGTTTTGGACTCTAACTTGTATGATTTGAATGGAACTAACCCGGACTGACGTTGTTTTCAGCAGAATTGCCATGGTGTTGTTTTATGTGCAGAAAACAAATATTCTCGGAATAACCTAAAACTCCACGGAACATCTTAGAAAAAATAATAAAAAATCCTCGCCAAAGATGAAGACCAGGGGGTCCACACCCTGTCCACGAGGGTGGGGGGCGCGCCCCCCTCTCTAGGGCGCGCCCCCCCTACCTCGTGGGCCCCCTGGAAGCCCTCCGACGCCAACTCCAACTCTATATATCTGCTTTCGGAGAGAAAAAAATCAGAGAGAAGAAATCATCACGTTTTACGATATGGAGCCGCCGCCAAGCCCTAAAACCTCTCGGGAGGGCTGATCTCGAGTCCGTTCGGGGCTCCGGAGAGGGGGATTCGTCGCCGTCATCATCATCAACCATCCTCCATCACCAATTTCATGATGCTCACCGTCGTGCGTGAGTAATTCCATCATAGGCTTGCTGGACGGTGATGGGTTGGATGAGATTTATCATGTAATCGAGTTAGTTTTGTTAGGGTTTGATCCCTAGTATCCACTATGTTATGAGATTGATGTTGCTATGACTTTGCTATGCTTAATTCTTGTCACTAGGGCCCGAGTGCCATGATTTCAGATCTGAACCTAATATGTTTTCATGAATATATGTGAGTTCTTGATCCTATCTTGCAAGTCTATAGTCACCTACTATGTGTTATGATCCGCAACCACAAGTGACAATAATCGGGACCACTCCGGTGATGACCATAGTTTGAGGAGTTCATGTATTCACTATGTGCTAATGCTTTGTTCCGGTTCTCTATTAAAAGGAGGCCTTAATATCCCTTAGTTTCCAATAGGACCCCGCTGCCACGGGAGGGTAGGACAAAAGATGTCATGCAAGTTCTTTTCCATAAGCACGTATGAATAAATACGGAATACATGCCTACATTACATTGATGAATTGGAGCTAGTTCTGTGTCACCCTATGTTATGACTGTTACATGATGAACCGCATCCGGCATAATTATCCATCACTAATCCGATGCCTACGAGTTTTCCATATACTTGTTTACGCTTATTTACTTTTCCGCTGCTACTGTTACAATCACTACAAAATACCAAAAATATTTACTTTTGCTTGCACTACTCTGTTGTTACCGTTACCACCACTATCATATTACTGTGCTACTAAACACTTTGCTGCAGATACTAAGTTTCTAGGTGTGGTTAAATTGACAACTCATCTGCTAATACTTGAGAATATTCTTTGGCTCCCCTTGTGTCGAATCAATAAATTTGGGTTGAATACTCTACCCTCGAAAGTTGTTGTGATCCCCTATACTTGTGGGTCATCAAGACCTTTTAAAGCGCCGTTCTTGGGAAGCATAGCTCTGTTCTTTGAGTCACTTGGGATTTATATCTGCTGGACACTATGAAGAACTTGAAGGATGCTAAGACAACAATTTATCCCTCAACTACGAGGGGAGGTAAGGAACTGCCATCTAGCTCTGCACTTGATTCACCTTCTGTTATGAGTAAGCTAGCGACACCTAAACCTGCTTCTGCTATTCGTTCCGATATGTGCATGTTATTGATGATGCCACTACGCTATGCATGATACTTATGATGAAACCGCTTCTATGCACGATACTATTGTGCCCTTAGTGAATTTCTTGATGAACAAATTGCTAGGGCTAGAGAAAAAGAAATTATTGAATCTGAATACGATGATGAAAGTGATGATGAAAATATGCCTGTTATTCCTGAAGGTTATCTTTTTGATATGGAATCTTCTACCGCTATTTTAGCTTGCAAAGATAGATATGAGCTAAAAGGTTATTAGTTAAATGGAACAAAGAATCACTTAGAGATAAAATGAAACCCGACCCTGCTTTTGCTACTTCACCTATATGTGTTCCTGATAAGGATTATGAATTCTCTGTTGATCCTGATATAATTACTTTGGTTGAATCTGATCCGTTTTATGGCTATGAATCTGAAACTGTTGTGGCACATCTTACTAAGTTAAATGATATAGCTGCCCTGTTCACTAATGATGAGAGATCACGCTACTTTTATATACTCAAAATATTTTCGTTCTCATTAAAGGGTGATGCTAAGATATGGTTTAATTCTCTTGATCATGGTTGTGTGCATAGTCCCCAGGATATGATTTATTACTTCTCTGCTAAATATTTCCCTGCTCATAAGAAACAAGCTGCTTTGAGGGAAATATACAACTTTGTGCAAATTAAAGAAGAGAGTCTACCACAAGCTTGGGGGAGGCTTCTCAAGTTACTTAATGCTTTGCTGATCATCCTCTTAAGAAACACGAAATACTTGATATCTTTTATAATGGACTAACCGATGCTTCCAGAGATTACGGATAGTTGTGCTGGTTCTCTTTTCAGGGAAAGAACACCGGATGAAGCTGAAATTCTATTAAATAATATGTTGACAAATGAAAATAATTGGGCACCCCCTGATCCAGCTCCCGCTCCAATTACTGAGCCTATTCCTAAACCAACTCCGAAGAAGAGAGGTGTTCTGTTCCTCAGTCCCGAAGATATGCGAGAGGCAAAGAAATCTATGAAAGAGAAAGGTATTAAAGCTGAAGACATTAAGAATTTACCTCCTATTGAAGAAATACATGGTCTTAATCTACCACCTGTCGAACAAGTATATGATCTCAACTCTTCATTCATTGAAGAACCTCCTGATCCCGATATCCCGACACAGGTAGTAAAGGTAAATTCTCACTATAGATATGATAAAGCTGAAGTCCCTCCTACTAAAATTGCTAGTCAGTGCTTGGATGAGTTTGATAACTTTATGTTTAAGCAAGACGATTTCAATGCTTATTTTGGTAGACAATTAAAACAAAATTCCGATATGATTAAATACTTAGGTGATTATATGGCTAATATTAGAGGTGAACTTAAACTTGTTAGCAAACATGCTTCTATGGTTACCACTCAAGTAGAACAAGTACTTAAAGCTCAAAAAGAAGTGCTTGATGAAATTAATAGTAAGAAAAATGATTATGCCATTAGAGTGGCTACTAGAACTGGTAGAATGACTCAGGAACCTTTGTATCCTGAAGGCCACCCTAAGAGAATCGAGCAAGATTCTCAAAGAAACAATATTGATGCACCTAGTTCTTCTAAAAAGAAGGAAAAGAAAAATGATAGAACTGTGCAAACTTCTAGTGAACCTATTGCTAAACCACCTGATAATCCAAATGATATATCTATGTCTGATGCTGAAACACAATCCGGTAATGAACATGAACCCAGTGAAAATATTAATGATGATGTTCATGATGATGCTCAACCTAGCAATGATAATGATGTAGAAGTTGAACCTGGTGTTGATCTTGATAACCCACAATCAAAGAATCAATGTTATGATAAAAGAGACTTTGTTGCTAGGAAACATGGTAAACAAAGAGAACCATGGGTTCAGAAACCCATGCCTTTTCCTCCCAAACCATCCAAGAAAAAAGATGATGATGATTTTGAGCGCTTTGCTGAAATGATTAGACCTATATTTTTACGTATGCGATTGACTGATGTGCCCAAAATAAATCCTTATGCTAAATATATGAAGGATATCATTACTAATAAAAGAAAGATACCGGAAGCTGAAATTTCCACCATGCTTGCTAATTATACTTTTAAGGGTGGAATACCAAAGAAACTTGGAGATCCCGGAGTACCTACTATACCATGCTCCATTAAAACAAATTATATTAAAACTGCTTTATGTGATCTTGGAGCCCGTGTTAGTGTTATGCCTCTCTCGTTATATCGTAGACTTGACTAGAATAAGTTGACACCTACTGAAATATCTTTGCAAATGGCTGATAAATCAACTGCTATACCTGTCGGTATTTGTGAGGATGTGCCTGTTGTGGTTGCAAACGTTACTATTTTAACGGACTTTGTTATTCTTGATATTCCCGAGGATGATAGTATGTCTATTATTCTTGGAAGACCTTTTCTTAATACTGCAGGGGCTGTTATTGATTGCAACAAAGGCAATGTCACTTTTCATGCTAATGGTAATGAGCATACGGTACAATTTCCGAGGAAACAACCTCAAGTTCATAGTATCAACTCTATTGGGAAAATTCCATCGATTATATTTGGAGTTTTTGAATTTCCTCTCCCTACGGTCAAAAAGAAATATGATATTCTTATTATAGGGGATGTGCATATCCCCATTGAGGTAACTTAGTGTTATTCGAAATTTCTCCGGTTTCATGATTATCGGAATGAGTTTGTTAACAAGACTTGATCAACCTTGTTAGTGGATTCTTTTTGATGATCATGAGATGGATGAAACTAGAAGCACAAACTTCTGTACCCCTTCTATATTTTCTGTTAATTAGTAGAAATAAAGTAAAAATAGTATTTTTCTGTCTTTTTCCTGGCTTATCCGTGCAATATAAAAATATCCCGAAAATAAAAGTCCTCAAAATTACATGCCAATTTAATATGATTTTTTCGGGAATATTTGAGGATTTACTGTGCAAAAATTAACGCGGGAGGAGCTGCCACCTGGCCATGAGGGTGGAGGCCCCCCCCCCTTAGGGCGTGCCCCCTGCCTCGTGGGCCCACGGTGGCCCTCCTCCACTTATCCCTGCACCCATCTTCTTCCTCTGTCTCACACAAACCCGAAACCCCAACTCAAGCACGAGTTCCAGCCACTTTTGCTGTGATTTTCGATCTCCTTGCTCAAAGCACCTCTCGCAAAACTGCTTGGGGAGATTGTTCCTTGGTATGTGACTCCTCCATTGGTCCAATTAGTTTTTGTTCTAGTGCTTTATTATTTGCAAATTTGTGCTGCATAGGTGACCATGTTCTTGAGCTTGCATGTCAAATTTATATGGTTCCAAGTAGTTCTAATGCTTGATATAGGCTCTAGGCACTTGTAGGAGTAGTTGCTATCAGTTTTATTGAAGTTGGTTCACTTTTGTTTGAAGTTACTAAAAATTTCAGATTATTTCAGAAATAATGAGGAGACTTTTGAGGGGTTCATCGAGCCGAAGCTCAAAGGATAAACAAAATGAAGAAGCTCAGAGGCCCAAATATAATTTGCCTCGTACCGCGGAGATTCGGCCGTGTGAATGGCCTTCTGATAATTTCTTGAGAGAGGCCGGGATTTATGAGGATTTTTATTCATTGATTGAAAATGCTGGCCTCACCGACTTCGTCTGCGACCAACGTCCACATACCCTATCTCGTTACGTGGGCTGTCATCCAGGCTTACAGGAACCCTGCACCAGCCCCGAAACCGGAACCACAAGATGAGCCTCCACGACAATCTGTTTATTCTTGGGATCCAGAGACGATTGTCAGCCAATGGCAGTCAGAGTCCTCTTCTTCATCACAGTATGATCCCAACTATTCCTCGTCATGATGCGATCCGGCTACACCTACGGGTATCCGCCAGCTATCACGGCAATAGACCAACTTAGGCCAAAAGCCTAAGCTTGGGGAAATCGTATTTCTCACCGACATTACATTTATGATCACACACAATCATTGCTAGATGTCGGTGCTCATACTGTTTAACTGTAATCTCACTGCTAGTTTATTTTCTTTTTCATGCTTTCTTCTTGTGTGTTTGTTAAACCTTAAGAAAAACCAAAAAAATTAGTAGTAGTTTACTTTTCTGCTGTAGTAGTAGTAATTAAAAGAAAACCCAAAAATATTTCCCATTCTTCTTTTGCTTGTTGGGAGCTTTCCGTGTAAATAGTTTTTATTTCTTTTCTTTTCTTTCTTGGTCGATAGGAGAAGACCATGATTAAATTGTTGTAGTGGCTCTTATATGCATTATTGTTGATTTAACCCAGAGCCCATATTGCCTTGTCTTCTCTTGTTTATTGAATGCTCATGATTCCAACTTAGTCCAATGCACGTGCACTCTTATTATTATTCACATCGTTCGGTCGTGCAAGTGAAAGGCAATTATGATGATATATGATGGACTGACTGAGATGAGAAAAGCTGGTATGAACTCGACCTCTTTTGTTTTTGTAAATATGATGAGCCCCTCATTCTTGATTCAGCTTATTATGAATAAACATGTTTGCAATGACAATTAGAGATCATAGTTGCTTGTGCCATGCTTGATTAGCTATGAGTTATAATGGTTTACCTTCTATGCCAACATGTTATTGAGATGATTATGATGTGGTATGATGGGGTGGTATCCTCCTTTGAAAGATTTAAGTGACTTGACTTGGCACATGTTCACGCATGTAGTTGAAACAAATAAACACAGCCTTCACGATATTTATGTTCATGGTGGATTATATCCTAATCATGCTTGCATCCAGGTTTTATTAATTTTAATGCATGTACATGGATGTTGTCGCTCTCTAGTTGGTCGCTTCCCAGTCTTTTGCTAGCCTTCACCTGTACTAAGCGGGAATACTGCTTGTGCATCCAATCCCTTAAACCCCAAAGTTATTCCAGATGAGTCCACTATACCTTCCTATATGCGGTACCTACCTGCCGTTCCAAGTAAATTTGTATGTGCCAAACTCTAAACCTTCAAATAAATATTCTGTTTTGTATGCTCGAATAGCTCATGTATCAATCAAGGCTGTCCTTATCTTTCGTGTTACGCGGGTTATTCTCAAGAGGAGTGGACTCCGCTCCTCACTCACGAGAAAATGGCTGGTCACCGGGATACCCAGTCCCATGCTTTATGCAAACTAAATCAAAATTAATTGCAAACAAAACTCCCCTGGGACCTGATGTATGTTGGAGACACTCGTTGTTTCGAGCAAGTCATGGATTGATGCTTGTTGGTGGAGGGGGAGTATAAACTTTACGAATCTGTTTGGGAACCGCCTATAATGTGTTCAACATGGAAGATATCGCCATCTCTTAGTTGCTACGTTGACAATGAAAGTATACCGCTCAAAATGCAATTCATCTCTATTTCAAAACCGAGCTCTGGCACCTCTACAAATCCCTGCTTCCCTCTGCGAAGGGCCTATCCATTTACTTTTATGTTGAGTCATCACCCTCTTATTAAAAAGCACTAGCTGGAGAGCACAGCTGTCATTTGCATTCATCACTATTAATTTATATTGGGTATGACTATGATTGCATCTCTTTTACCATGAATTACAATGTCTAGTCAGTCCATGATCTTTAAAGGGGCTCTGCATTTATGTTTTGCGGTCTCAAAAAGGGCTAGCGAGATACCATCTTGTTATATCATATTATGGTTGTTTTGAGAAAGTGTTGTCATCCGAGATTTATTATTATGGCTCGCTAGTTGATCATGCTATTGATATGAGTAATTATGAGACACGAGAATTATTGCAAATGTGGTTAGTTATGATCTTTGCTTTGAAAACTTGAATCTTTGGCTTGACATAGTTACAACAACAAGAGCAAGCGAGTTTGTAAAAGTTTTTCTTTCTTTCAGTTTGTCAACTGAATTGCTTGAGGACAAGCAAGGGTTTAAGCTTGCGGGAGTTGATACGTCTCCGTCGTATCTACTTTTCCAAACACTTTTGCCCTTGTTTTGGACTCTAACTTGTATGATTTGAATAGAACTAACCCGGACTGGCGCTGTTTTCAGCAGAATTGCCATGGTGTTGTTTTATGTGCAGAAAACAAATATTCTCGGAATGACTCAAAACTCCACGGAACATCTTAGAAAAAATAATAAAAAATCCTCGCCAAAGATGAAGACCAGGGGGTCCACACCCTGTCCACGAGGGTGGGGGCGCGCCCCCTACTTCGTGGGCCCCTGGAAGCCCTCCGACGCCAACTCCAACTCTATATATCTGCTTTCGGAGAGAAAAAAATCAGAGAGAAGAAATCATCACGTTTTACGATACGGAGCCGCCGCCAAGCCCTAAAACCTCTCGGGAGGGCTGATCTGGAGTCCGTTCGGGGCTCCGGAGAGGGGGATTCGTCGCCGTCGTCATCATCAACCATCCTCCATCACCAATTTCATGATGCTCACCGTCATGCGTGAGTAATTCCATCATAGGCTTGCTGGACGGTGATGGGTTGGATGAGATTTATCATGTAATCGAGTTAGTTTTGTTAGGGTTTGATCCCTAGTATCCACTATGTTACGAGATTGATGTTGCTATGACTTTGCTATGCTTAATGCTTGTCACTAGGGCCTGAGTGCCATGATTTCAGATCTGAACCTATTATGTTTTCATGAATATATGTGAGTTCTTGATCCTATCTTGCAAGTCTATAGTCACCTACTATGTGTTATGATCCGGCAACCCGAAGTGACAATAATCGGGACCACTCCCGGTGATGACAATAGTTTGAGGAGTTCATGTATTCACTATGTGCTAATGCTTTGTTCTGGTTCTCTATTAAAAGGAGGCCTTAATATCCCTTAATTTCCAATAGGACCCCGCTGCCACGGGAGGGTAGGACAAAAGATGTCATGCAAGTTCTTTTCCATAAGCACGTATGACTAAATACGGAATACATGCCTACATTACATTGATGAATTGGAGCTAGTTCTGTGTCACCCTATGTTATGGTATTACATGATGAACCGCATCCGGCATAATTATCCATCACTAATCCGGTGCCTCTGAGTTTTCCATATACTTGGTTTACGCTTATTTACTTTTCATTTACTCTTGTTACAATCACTACAAAATACCAAAAATATTTACTTTTGCTTGCACTACTCTGTTGTTACCGTTACCACCACTATCATATTACTGTGCTACTAAACACTTTGCTGCAGATACTAAGTTTCCAGGTGTGGTTGAATTGACAACTCAGCTGCTAATACTTGAGAATATTCTTTGGCTCCCCTTGTGTCGAATCAATAAATTTGGGTTGAATACTCTACCCTCGAAAGCTGTTGCGATCCCCTATACTTGTGGGTTATCACGTCTGCATCTGCTCCTGCAATAGGCCTTTCATCTAGTGGTGCATCAAGGACATAATTCTTCTGTGCAGCAATGAGGATAATCCTCAGATCACGGATCCAATCCGCATCATTGCTACTAACATCTTTCAACTTAGTTTTCTCTAGGAACATATATAAGACATAGGGAAGCAACAACGCGAGCTATTGATCTACAACATAGATATGCTAATACTACGGGACTAAGTTCATGATAAATTAAAGTTCAATTAATCATATTACTTAAGAACTCCCACTTAGATAGACATCCCTCTAATCCTCTAAGTGATCACGTGATCCATATCAACTAAACCATAACCGATCATCACGTGAAATGGAGTAGCTTTCAATGGTGAACATCATTATGTTGATCATATCTACTATATGATTCACGCTCGACCTTTCGGTCTCAGTGCTCCGAGGCCATATCTGCATATGCTAGGCTCGTCAAGTTTAACCTGAATATTCCGCGTGTGCAAAACTGTCTTGCACCCGTTGTAGATGGACGTAGAGCTTATCACACCCGATCATCATGTGGTGTTTGGGCACGACGAACTTTGGCAATGGTGCATACTCAGGGAGAACACTTTTATCTTGAAATTCAGTGAGAGATCATCTTATAATGCTACTGTCAATCAAAGCAAAATAAGATGCATAAAAGATAAACATCACATGCAATCAAAATATGTGACATGATATGGCCATCATCATCCTGTGCCTTTGATCTCCATCTCCAAAGCATCGTCATGATTTCCATCGTCATCGGCATGACACCATGATCTCCATCATCTTGATCTATATCAATGTGTCATCACATGGTCGTCTCGCCAACTATTGCTCTTGCAACTATTGCTATCGCGTAGCGATAAAGTAAAGCAATTATTTGGCGCCTGCATCTTATGCAATAAAGAGACAACCATAAGGCTTCTGCCAGTTACCGATAACTTCAACAAAACATGATCATCTCATACAACAACTTATATCTCATCACGTCTTGACCATATCACATCACAACATGCCCTCCAAAAACAAGTTAGACGTCCTCTACTTTGTTGTTGCAAGTTTTACGTGGCTGCTACGGACTGAGCAAGAACCGTTCTTACCTACGCATCAAAACCACAACGATAGTTCATCAAGTTAGTGTTGTTTTAACCTTCTCAAGGACCAGGCGTAGCCACACTCAGTTCAACTAAAGTTGGAGAAACTGACACCCGCTAGTCACCTGTGTGCATAACACAGCGGTAAAACCAGTCTCGCGTAAGCGTACGCGTAATGTCGGTCCGGGCCGCTTCATCCAACAATACCGTCGAACCAAACTATAACATGTTGGTAAGCAGTATGACTTATATCGCCCACAACTCACTTGTGTTCTACTCGTGCATATGACATCTACGCGTAAAACCAGGCTCGGATGCCACTGTTGGGGAACGTAGTAATTTCAAAAAAATTCCTACGCACACGCAAGATCATGGTGATGCATAGCAACGAGAGGGGAGAGTGTTGTCTACGTACCCTCGTAGACCGAAAGCGGAAGCGTTAGCACAACGTGGTTGATGTAGTCGTACGTCTTCACGATCCGACCGATCAAGTACCAAACGCACGGCACCTCCGAGTTCAGCACACGTTCAGCCCGATGACGTCCCTCAAACTCTGATCGGTAAGTGTTGAGGGAGAGTTTCATCGACGACGGCGTGGTGGCGATGATGATGTTCTACCGACGCAAGGCTTCGCCAAAGCAATCGCTATGATATTATCGAGGTGGATTATGGTGGAGGGGCACCGCTGCACGGCTAAGAGATCAATGATCAATTGTTGTGTCTTCGGGTGCCCCGCCCCGTATATAAAGGAGCAAGGGAGGAGGAGGCCGTCCCTAGGAGGGGCGCGCCAAGGGAGTAGGATTCCTACTCCTAGTTGGAGTAGGTTTCCTCCTTTCCAAGTCCAACTAGGAGAAGGGGGGAAAGGGGGGAAGAGGGGAAGGAAGGGAGAGGGGGCCGCGCCCCCAAACCCCTTGTCCAATTCGGACTGGGCTTGGGAGGGGGGCGCGCCACCTCCTGGCTGCTGCCTCTCCTTCCCACTAAGGCCCTTTAAGGCCCAATACTTCTTTCCCATATTCCTGTAACTCCCCAGTATTCCGAAAAATACCCGAATCACTCGGAACCTTTCCGATGTCCGAATATAGTCGTCCAATATATCGATCTTTACGTCTCGACCATTTCGAGACTCCTCGTCATGTCCCCGATCTCATCCCCGATTCCGAACTACCTTCGGTACATCAAAACTCATAATATAACCGTCATTGAAACTTTAAGCGTGCGGACCCTACGGGTTCGAGAACAATGTAGACATGACCGAGACACGTCTCCGGTCAATAACCAATAGCAGAACCTGGATGCTCATATTGGCTCCCACAGATTCTCTGAAGATCTTTATCGGTCAGACCGCATAACAACATACGTTGTTCCCTTTGTCATCGGTATGTTACTTGCCCGAGATTCGATCGTCGGTATCTCAATACCTGGTTCAATCTCGTTACCGGCAAGTCTCTTTACTCGTTCCGTAATACATCATCCCGCAACTAACTCATTAGTTCCAATGCTTGCAAGTCTTATAGTGATGTGCATTACCTAGTGGGCCCAGAGATACCTCTCCGACAATCGGATTGACAAATCCTAATCTCTAAATACGCCAACCCAACAAGTACCTTCGGAGACACCTGTAGAGCACCTTTATAATCACACAATTACGTTGTGACGTTTGGTAGCACACAAAGTGTTCCTCCGGTAAACGGGAGTTGCATAATCTCATAGTCATAGGAACATGTATAAGTCATGAAGAAAGCAATAGCAGAATACTAAACGATCGTGTGCTAATCTAACGGAATGGGTCAAGTCAATCACATCATTCTCCTAATGACGTGACCCCGTTAATCAAATGACAACTCATGTCAATGGCTAGGAAACTTAACCATCTTTGATCAACGAGCTAGTCAAGGAGAGGCATACTAGTGACACTCCGTTTGTCTATACATTCACACATGTATTATGTTTCCGGTTAATAGAATTCTAGCATGAATAATAAACATTTATCATGAAATAAGGAAATAAATAATAACTTTATTATTGCCTCTAGGGCATATTTCCTTCATAATCTTCATGATAGAGAGTTTCTCGTTTTGTCGCTTTCATATACTAGTGGGAATTTTTCATTATAGAACTTGGCTTGTATATTCCAACAATGGGCCTCCTCAAGTGACCTAGGTCTTCGTGAGCAAGCAAGTTGGATGCACACCCACTTAGTTTCTTTTTGTTGAGCTTTCATATGTTTATAGCTCAAGTGCATCCGTTGCATGGCAATCCCTACTCCTTGCATTAACATCAATCGATGGGCATCTCCATAGCTCATTGATTAGCCTCGTTGATGTGAGACTTTCTCCCTTTTTTCTCTTCTCCACATAACCCCCGTCATCATATTCTATTCCACCCATAGTGTTATATCCATGGCTCACGCTCATGTATTGCGTGAAGGTTTATAAAGTTTGAGATTACTAAAGTATGAAACAATTGCTTGGCTTGTCCTCGGGGTTGTGCATGATGAGAGCATTCTTGTGTGACGAAAATGGAGCATGACTAAACTATATGATTTTGTAGGGAACTTTCTTTGGCCATGTCATTTTGAGAGGACATAATTGCTTAGTTAGTATGCTTGAAGTATTATTATTTCTATGGCAATATTGAACTTTTATCTTGAATCTTTCGGATATAAATATTCATACTACAATTAAGAAGAATTACATTGAAATTATGCCTAGTAGCATTCCACATCGAAAATTCTGTTTTTATCATTTACCTACTCGAGGATGAGTAGGAATTAAGCTTGGGGACGCTTGATACGTCTCCAACGTATCTATAATTTTTGATTGCTACATGCTATATTATCTTCTGTTTTGGACATTATTGGGATTTATTATTCAATTTTATATTATTTTTGGGACTAACCTATTAACCGGAGGCCCAACCCAGAATTGCTGTTTTTTTGCCTATTTTAGAGTTTCATAGAAAAAAATATCAAACAGAGTCCAAACGGAATGAAACCTTCGGGAACGTGATTTTTGGAACGAACATGATCTAGGAGACTTGGGCCCTAAGTCAAGGAAGCCACGAGGTAGGGGGCGTGCCTACCCCCCCCCCCCCCAGGCGCGCCCTCCACCCTCGTGGGGCCCCACTTTGCTCCACCGACGTACTCCTTCCTCCTATATATACCTACGAACCCCCAAAGCGATCGAGATCTGAGCCAAAACCTAATTCCACAGCCGCAACCTTCTGTACCCACGAGATCCCATCTTGGGGCCTGTTCCATATCTCCGCCGGAGGGCGCATCAATCATGGAGAGCTTCGACATCAACAACATAGACTCTCCGATGATGTGTGAGTAGATTACCTTAGAACTTGGTCCATAGTTATTAGCTAGATGGCTTCTTCTCTCTTTTGGATCTCAATACAATGTTCTCCCCCTCTCTTGTGGAGATCTATTCGATGTAATCTTCTTTTGCGGTGTGTTTGTTGAGACCGATGAATTGTGGGTTTATGATCAAGTTAATCTATGAACAATATTTGAATCTTCTGAATTCTTTTATGTAAGATTGGTTATCTTTGCAAGTCTCTTCGTATTATCAGTTTGGTTTGGCCTACTAGATTGATC
Source organism: Aegilops bicornis (assembly GCA_021605145.1). Classification (NCBI taxonomy): domain Eukaryota; kingdom Viridiplantae; phylum Streptophyta; class Magnoliopsida; order Poales; family Poaceae; genus Aegilops; species Aegilops bicornis. The sequence goes on along the minus strand of CM038671.1, from coordinate 257,399,933 downwards.
TTTCTTGCAATGGGAGAAGTGCTTAGCTTTGGGTTCAATCTTGCGGTGTCCTTTCCCAGTGACAGTAGGGGCAGCAAGGCACGTATTGTATTGTTGCCATCGAGGATAACAAGATGGGGTTTTATCATATTGCATGAATTTATCCCTCTACATCATGTCATCTTGCTTAAGGCGTTACTCTGTTCTTATGAACTTAATACTCTAGATGCATCTTTGGATAGCGGTCGATGTGTGGAGTAATAGTAGTAGATGCAGGTGTAAGTCGGTCTACTTGTCTCGGATGTGATGCCTATATACATGATCATACCAAGATATTCTCATAACTATGCTCAATTACATCAATTGCTCAACGATAATTTGTTCACCCACCGTAAAATACTTATGCTCTTGAGAGAAGCCACTAGTGAAACCTATGGCCCCCGGGTCTATCTTCATCATATTAATCTTCCAACACTTAGTTATTTCCGTTGCTTTTTTACTTTGCTTTTATTTTACTTTGCATCTTTATCATAAAAATACCAAAAATATTATCCTATCATATCTATCAGATCTCACTCTCCTAAGTGACCGTGTAGGGATTGACAACCCCTTATCGCGTTGGTTGCGAGGATTTATTTGTTTTGTGTAGGTGCGAGGGACTCACGCGTAGCCTCCTACTGGATTGATACCTTGGTTCTCAAAAACTGAGGGAAATACTTAAGCTACTTTGTTGCATCACCCTTTCCTCTTCAAGGGAACACCAATGCAGTGCTCAAGAGGTAGCACTCGTGAGAACCAAATGTGCAGACCATGTGCGAGAAAAACGGTCAGGCCCCTCCGCCGATGCCCCAGATTGCTCCGGCGACCACATTGAGTTTGATTTGAGTGTTCGTTAGTTACTACTATTCACATTTCAGTTTGCAGCATGCTAACGAGACATTATTGGAAATGATCTTTGGTGCAGCATGGCTCCTGAGGGAGTTCCGGACTAGGGGGGGTCCGGATAGCCGAACTATCATCATCGGCCGGACTCCAAGACTATGAAGATAGAAGATTGAAGACTTCGTCCCGTGTCCGGATGGGACTTTCCTTGGCGTGGAAGGCAAGCTTGGCGATACGGATATGTAGATCTCCTACCTTTGTAACCGACTTTGTGTAACCATAGCCCTCTCCGGTGCCTATATAAATTGGACGGGTGTAGTCCATAGGACGAACAACAATCATACCATAGGCTAGCTTCTAGGGTTTAGCCTCTTTGATCTCGTGGTAGATCCACTCTTGTAACACACATCATCAATATTAATCTAGCAGGACGTAGGGTTTTACCTCCATCAAGAGGGCCCGAACACAGGTAAAACATCGTGTCCCTTGTCTCCTGTTACCATCCGCTTTGGATGCACAGTTCAGGACCCCTACCGAGATCCGCGGTTTGACACCGACATTGGTGCTTTCATTGGGAGTTCCTGCGTCGTCGCCATCAGGTAGGATGCCTCATCTCGTCTTTAAAGACGATACTATCGCCAAAGGATCCTTGGCCGCTGGCCAGACTCTTCGGCTGGGTGGTTTTCTTATGACCGCCAGTCCGGCCACCGCATCGACGATGACCTCTCGAGTCATCGAAACCAATCTTCATGTCAATTCGGAACTTGCCGAACAATTAGATCCGATCGAGCTCTCCTCCGTAAACGAGCTCTTGGATCGAATCGCCGACCTGGGAGTCGCCACAGACTACGACCGGATCGGGCCTAAAACCGATCTGAGAGAGATCAACTCTCCCCAGGCTACCCATCATATTGCTGTGATAGAGGAGCAATGCGGCGATTCTTCTTCTATCTTAAGGACTAGCTACATCCGGATTCCCGATCCCTCCATGTCGGATTCCCGCGGAGGAACGGATGTCGATCAAGCCCTGAAGCTAAAGTCAGGCAGCGGGTCGGACTCATTGGATAACACTCAAAAATCCAAACTTCCGAGTTCGGAAACTTCTCGGCCCCTGAGTCCTAAATTGGACGGGGTTCCGGATTTAGTACCACCCACCCACCCAAACATTAGCGATCTCTCTCGAATTCGGCAAGAGCCCGCCGAAACAGTACATCATTACTGGGCCAGATTCCTCCTGGTTATGAACAGGATAAAAGACTGCCGAGAGGAGGACGCAATCCCAATCTTCTGCAATAATTGCATGGACAAGGGAATCCTAAACGCCATAAGTCGTCGCGAGATTACACGCTTTGCTGACTTGGTGACCATAGTACAAAAGTACTGTGCGATGGAGAGCGCCTGGAAAACCGAAAGTAAAGGATAATTCGGCCCCGAATACATCCCTAGTCCGAAACAGAAGGGTGCATCATTATCAAGCACCTAGGTTAAATACCAAAAAACCAAAACCCCCCAAAGGGTACGGAACCGTCTTTGGAGGGTTGGCTAAACGGACCTCGCAAAATTCATAGCACAAAGGGCGCCACTCCAACTCATAGCCTTGAGCATGTTGGATACTACTGCAGGTGGCCAAAAGTGGCGAAGAGCTTCTAGCCGGAATCCCAGCCCAAGAACGCCCGATGCAGTGTTAACAGTCTTGAGACTTTCACATCAAACAACATGCAACGAACAATCTGCAGCCTCGCCAAGTCTACCAAGTAGCAACAACAAATCCATGGAGCGACACGGCTATCACCTTCAACGCCCGGTGACGAACCTAAATTCCGAACAGCTAGAGCACCAGCCGCATTGGTCCTCGGTCCGATAGTGGACGGTTTACATCTTACTAAGGTACTCATGGATGGCGGCGGTAGTTAAACCTCATCTATGAGGAAACCCTTCAAAAATGGAAATTGTTGAGTCGCATTGAGCGAAGCAGCACAACCTTCAGAGGGATAATCCCTAGTCGAGAAGTACGCTGCGCAGGAAAAATCACGCTAGATGTAGTGTTCGGCTCACCGGACGATTACAGGTCTGAGGAGGTCACGTTCCAAGTGGCCCCATTCGGCAGCGGATATCACGCTTTGTTAGGGCGAGAGGCATTCACAATCTTCCAAGCTATACCCCACTACGGGTACATGAAGCTCAAAATGCGGACCCAATGGGATAATCACTCTCGCTAGCGATCCAGATCTGACACTCCGGCGCTGAAAATAAGACAGCCCTTGGCCCTAGAGGCATTGTCCGAAGCCCTAGGCTGCAGAGGAACTAACTACGCTGCGCTCCACGGTGGATAGGGACGATGTGATACTCGATAAGAGGTCCAAGTCCACCTCTTTTAAACCGGCAGACGAAATAGTCAAATTTCAGGTCCATCCAATCGGACCCCACAAAGACGGCCTCCATTGGGGCACAATTAAGTCGATGTCGAAGCCGACTACGAGAATTCCTTCGGAAAATTGGGACATTTTGCCCGCACCCTTCAGATATGCCAGAATCCACGCAATTTGGGCAGAGCACAGCCTAAATATCCTAAAAGGATTCAAGCCAGTCAAACAAGCTCTTCGGCGATTTTCCGAACCCAAAGGACAGGCAATGGGAGAGGAGCTAGCCAAACTCTTAGAAGCCGGATTCAGCAGAGATATAAAACATCCGGACTGGCTAGCCAATCTAGTAATGGTACCAAAAAAGGACAAATCTTGGCGCCTCTGCGTCGATTTTAAAGACCTTAACAAGGCCTGTCCAAAGGACCCTTTCCCCCTCCCTCGCATCGACCAAATCATCGATGCTACCGCGAACACGATTCATTGTGCTTCCTCGACGCATACTCCGGATACCATCAAATCAAGATGGCGGAGAAAGATCAGGCATAGCGGCATTCATTACTCCATATGGGCCATTCTACTTCAACACAATGCCCTTCAGACTCAAAAACGCCGGCGCAACATATCAGCACATGATTCAAACATGTCTGGCTACCCAGATAGGCAAAACAGTAGAGGCATACGTAGACGATGTGGTCGTTAAGACCAAACACGTCGGAACTCTAGTAGAAGACTTGAGGGTGACATTCGACAACCTCCGAGCGTATGACATTAAGCTCAATCCGGAAAAATCGTCTTGATTGTACCAGCCGGAAAGCTCTTGGGCTTCATCGTATCCGGTAGAGGAATTGAAACAAACCCGGCCAAAATCCGAGCTCTGTCACAATTGGATATTCCAAAAGACCTCAAGCAGATACAAAAACTAACCGGATGCGTAGCTGCCTTAAGTCGCTTCATCTCCCGTTTGGGAGAAAAGGCTCTGCCCCTCTACCGCCTCCTCCGGCGCACCGAACATTTCGAATGGACGGATGCTGCCACCGGACTCAAAGAAATAAAGGCCATCTTGGCAACAAATCCGGTTACGGCCGCACCCAACCTGGCGAACCTATGTTATTATATATCGCAACAACACATCAAGTTGTCGGTAGCGGTACTCGTCGTCGAGCGAGAAGCAGAGGGGCACAAATTCCCTCTTCAAAAACCGGTGTACTACGTATCCACTGTTCTAACTCCATGCAAATCCGGTACCCACATTATCAAAAGATAGCGTGTCACGGTGTTCATAGCCTCCGGAAGCTGCGACACTACTTTCAAGAGTGTTCAATAACGGTGGCCTCAAGTACCTCTCAACGATATTATAAACAATCGCGACGAACGGGCAGGATTGCAAAATGGGCTATCGAGCTCTTACCATTTGACATAACCTACAAACCACGGCGAGCTATAAAGTAGCGAGTTACGGCTGACTTAAATGCCGAATGGACGGCCGAACTCCCTAAAGAGTACGGCGCGTACTCAACCGGATCATGCATTTGAAGGATCCAAAATGTTGGCTGGCTTGGGGCTGGCGTCGATCTGGCGTCCCCAGCGGAGACACAATCCAATACGTACTTCAAATAATGTACATGGACTCCAACAACGCAGCCGAATCTGAGGCCCTTCTACATGGCCTCCGGATGGCAATCTCCATGGGCATTCAACGCCTAGAGGTGCGCGAGGATTCAAACCTCGCAATATCCCAAGTAAATGGAGACTTTGACGCCAAAGATCCAAAAATGGCAGCTTACATAGCGTCGTCCTAAAAATGTCATTTCGGTTGAAGGACTCAATTCCACCATGTAGCCCGGGATAATAACCAGGCAGCGGGCGTGTTAGCATGCATCGGCGTGAAGCGAGATGCCGTCCCTCCAAACATCTTCTGGAGCGGCTCTTTAAGCCATCCGTATTATGGGAAGAGGAGTCCGAAATAACAATCCGGAGCCGGCTGCATCACCTAACTCAGACCATTACGACACAAATCGGCGGCTCGACCAATGAAATAACACCTTGACTCACGAAGTAATGGCAGTAATTGCCCGTGGACAGAACCATTCCTAGCCTACTTAATGCGGCAGGAACTTCCGAAGACCAAAATGAGGCCCATTTGCATAGTTCGGCGATCTAAAGCCTACAAGGTCCATGAGGGAGAACTTTATAAGAAAAGCACAACCGGATTCCTTCAAAGGTGTATCTCCGAAGAGGAAGGGCGAAATCTCCTGGCTGAAATTCATGCTGGACTCGGCGGGCACCACGCTGCAGCCCGGGCCCTTGTAGGCAAGGCCTTCCGTACAGGATTTTATTGGCCGACAGCCCGGGCAGATGCTCAGGACTTAGTCCAACGATGCATCGGTTGCCAGCTCTTTGCTAATCAGAGCCACATGCCACCCACCGCCCTCAAAACTATACGCATTACCTGGCCGTTCGCGGTCTGGGTGCTTGACATGGTTGGACCCCTTAAAGGGGGAGCCCACAAGCACAAATACTTATTGGTCATGGTGGAAAAATTCACCAAATGGATTGAGGCCAAGCCGGTTAAAACGGCAGAATCCGGACCGGTGATAGACTTCATATCCGGGGTAGTACACCGTTTTGGCGTCCCCCACAGCATCATCACTGACAACGGCACGAACTTCACGGCCGACGAGGTTAAACTTTGGTGCAAAAACATGGGAATCAAGCTCGATTACGCTTCAGTCTATCACCCCCAAACTAACGGTCAAGTCGAGCGAGCAAATGGTCTAATCATGAGCGGCATCAAACCCTGACTAGTGCGGTCCCTCAAGGAATCTAACACGCACTGGGTAGAGGAGCTCGACTCCGTACTGGGTCTGCGGACCACGCCAAACCGAACCTCTTGGATTCACACCATTTTCATGGTATACTGGCGCAGAGGCAGTTACGCCTGCGATATAATTCATGACTCACCTCGGTAATGCGCATGTACGAAGAAAGAGAAGCCGAGTTGGATCGGCAGGACAGTTTGGACGCCTTAGAGGAGGAGCGGGGCGTGGCAAAGGCTCGTTCCGCATTTATCGACAGCAGGTTCGAAGATATCAAAGCAGAAATACGGGCCAAAACTTACAATGTTGGCGAACTTGTTCTACGCTGCCGGACAAGAAAAAGGACAAACTTAAGCCCAAGTGGGAAGGTCCCTTCATCATCGACCAAGTCCTGACCGGCGGAGCATACCGTCTACGTAACGCATCTGACAACCGACTCGAGCCGAAACCATGGAACGCAGCCGTCTCCGAAGATTCTACGCCTAATGCCGGACTCCGGGTTCGTCTCACTCCCCCGTCCACCCTTTTTATATTTTTTACTGTCTCTTGCCCCCCTCCTTCCCACTTTTTTTCCAATACCTTTTATAGGCTGATTTGCGCTTTGTTCGCATACACTTAATGTGCTCCCGGCACTCATTATACCTGGGGGCTTCTTTAACAGAAGCTTATTCATACGGGCTTCATGCCCAATACATGTGTCATACTTCCGCATGTACCTTTTATTCACCATTATATGCATCGATATGACTTAAGTTTTGGCCAAGCTGGGTTGCTGGCTCTGTGCTTACCCCTCGTTCCCGATTGTTCGGCTAGGAGGTAAAGGAGCACCTCTGCGATTACTCTTGCCGGGTCACCGGATGTGTACCTCGGTGGGTGAAGCCGAAAGCTAAGCGTTCTTAAGAGAATATTCGATTCGGTGACTTGAAAGATGATTTATTACTTACTTATTTATCTGCCCCGGATGCTTTTTTCCTGCTATTTTCGCAGTCCGGCATTGCACTTTAGGGCATGCCTCGAGAAAAGGAACCCTTAACGGAACTATTCTCCCTGGAAGATGTTTCTTACTAACCATGTAATATAACATAACTAGTTGGGCACTTGTATGATAAAGCAATTATGACCCCAACGCCTTGTCTCCATGCATGCCCCGGTTCTTTTATAACCGTAAGGGTATTCGGACACACTCCGGACTGTTGGGCCCGAGGTTGAAGCGAAACGGTCCGCAAAGACAAACGATCTACAATCCGGCTAGAAGGCATTTTACATGTCATTTCAAATTACATCATCAAACCGGTGATTGTACTCCTCCTCAATCCCATCTAACAGCTGTCTAATTCTGATCCTGTTGGGAATATTTCGCGCCAGTTCTACTTGGCCGTACATCAACTCACAGGATCTCCTTCCCATCAGCCCCGCAGGTCCGACCTCGGCCATGTGGTTTGGGTCAGCCTTCGGGTAACGTGTCTTCACCATGGCCCAGGCCTCCCTGGCGCCCTGACGGCAGGCCGATATCTTCCACAAACGGAGGCGTCGCCGTGCTCCCTGAAGCTTCTTAGCAAGCTCACCAAGGCCCTCGGGTAGGGAGCCGGATGGCCATAACGCATGAACGACGCCACTCGCCGCTGCCGAACACGTTCGAGCAATTGCACCAGCTTCGGGAAGTTGGTCACCCATTGACTCAGAATTTCCTCCATGAGGCGACTGTGAGCACACCTAAAGACATATTTACGTCAATCGACTTCCTCGCCGAATTCTTCTTTTCAAAGGAATTTGTTCAAGCACTTACTATAAATGCCGCGGCAAGCCGCTGATTCTCCTTCACGGAGCTGCAGTGGGCCCGAACACCTTTCAGCTCTTCTCCGTCTTTGGGTGTGGGCATCTTGGAGCTTGTTTCTCTCCTGCTGCACCTTCATAAGCACCCTCTCGCCGACCTTTAGGCGGCGTAGTAGATGTTGCTTGTCCGGATCTAGTCCGCGCCCTCTGCAATATTATTGTCGATTCACGCCGCACTTTGTTAAAATATTATCTTTTCAAAGTACGTCTTACCGGTGGGGTCTCTGTGGCTCCCCACAGGCGGCTTGATCTTGACCTCAAGTTGGGCCTTGCACTCTTGGAGCTCCTGGGACAGATGAGTATTCTTCTCCGTAAGATCTTGCATCATAATTGATCCTTAAATCAGTTATTTCAACTATTTTAAGTCTCGGGGGCTACTGGCATATATGACTATTAAAATTACTTACCCATATGTCTTTCACATACTGCTCCGTGGCTCTGGTTAACCCATCTTGAGCGGCACGGAGGTGTGTGTTTCCCGCATCAAAGGCATTTAACGCCTCCGGGGAGAAACACGCGTCACGAAGAACTGTCCGGCGACGCCTGTGATTCATGGCGCTCTCCACCTCGAGCCGGGTGGCGAACAGCCTGTCGGCATCCTCCGTCGGAGGAGCGTCCGCTCATACCTTGTATTCGCCTCCCCTCCGGACCATGCATTGGAGCATGGCTGGCGGAGGCTTGATTGGCAACCTCTCCGGACACTTTGTCCGTGGCTCTTCTGGAAAAGTTTTGAGCATTAATATACCTCCGGGGATCCATCCCTTAAAAATAGCGGTGCTCCGTGCCCGTTGCGGCGACGTTCAGTTCGCGTCGCACTCCTCTTCCGCTCTTTGGGCGGATGACCCTTGTTGGTCGGCCGCGGGTTCGGCTTCCAGCCTTAAAAGCACCTCCTGCGATGCACCATCAGTATGGGATGGTCAGAATTGAGCGCGGATCAAATGATGGTGTCAAGACCTCGGTCGTAGTCACCTGGGAGGCCGGAAACAAACCAGGGTAGTCAGCCGTAATGGCGACTAGGGCATTGTCTATGCTACGTTGGTGGAACACCCCGTCAATCAGCTCCACCTTTATGTCCGGATCCTCTTCGGAGGTCGGATCAAGGGATCTTTCCGGATCCTCGGGCTGTGGAGTTAGGCTTCGTATGCCCTCCATGTCCCGGCGCAGCTCCTGCGTCGAAATCACAGAGTAAGATACTTGACTTTAAAAGTATGGATCGGGTAGACAAACATCCACTTACCCAGCTCCAAGGGTTATTCATAGAAAATCCATTCAACTGATTCTTGCGGAGGAAGTCCTCCTCCTCTCCCTTGTACAAGCCGGACAGGATCTTTGCCAGATCGGCTACCGAGCCTGGCCCTTTGCGGCCATGACGGGTGGCGTCGTCTTCCCGTTGAAATCCCACATAGGGTGGCCCCTATATTGGAGTGGCTGCACCCCTCGCATAATGCACATGGCCATGACTCCAATCATGGTCAATCCGGAGTGGGCCAGTAACCTAATCCGGCCCATCAGATAATGGACCCTCCTATCATCTTCCCGTCGAGGGCTCCGCGGGCGCCAACTCAGGCGTTTCTTCAAGGGAGCATTGTTGAACTCCGGGAGGCCGATCCGAACTGGATCCGGCAGAGGGCGTCCTCCATGTAGAACCATTCCGAAGGTCGGCCTTGGACGCCTTCTTCGGGTCTTGCCGGATAGATATCCGGTCCGGCGATGCGCCATATTTCGGCTCCGCCCACTTGATATATCGACCCCTCATGAGAACGGGGTACGAGACAAAACAATCTCTTCCACAGCGCAAAATGGGCCTCGATGCCCAAGAACAGCTCGCAAAAAGCTACGAAGCCCGCGATGTGCAAAATGGAGGCAGGCGTGAGGTGGTGAAGTTGGAGTCCGTAGAACTCTAGGAGCCCCCGGAGAAACGGATGTATGGGAAATCCGAGTCCCCTTATTAGATAGGGGACAAAGCATACCCGCTCCCCTTTGGAAGGGTTGGGACGCTCTCACGCTTCCGCCCTTGTAGGTGGCGAGTCCGGCTCGAACCGGAACCATGAAAGCTGGGGAAGATATCCCTCGGTTTGGAGTACCACTAGCTCATTGTGTGGGCCGAGCATCTCCCCAATCTCTGGCTTGGGGCTGGGAGCCTTGAGAGGAGGAGCAGCGTCGGCTATCCATGATGGAATGGATTTTTGTCGAAGCGCTTGATGAGAACTTGCGGATGGAGGATGGTGTGAGCTGGATCTAGATCCTCGCCTCTCTTATAGGCGGCTCGTTCGCACGGCTAGGGGGTGAAATGTAAAAATACCCCAGCCTTTCGCATTCGTACGACACGTGGAAGAAGGCCATTATTGGGCGTAGAAGCCAAGGAGCGCAACATTTATAAAGAAACCGAACACTATTCGACGGGAACATGAAGATTGAAGGAGAACCCGCCTTGCAACGCCGAAGACAATATACGCGCCGGACTCATCGTCGCTGAAGCCCGGTTCGGGGGCTACTGAGGGAGATCCGGACTAGGGGGGTCCGGATAGTCGAACTATCATCATCGGCCGGACTCCAAGACTATGAAGATAGAAGACTGAAGACTTCGTCCCGTGTCCGGATGGGACTTTCCTTGGAGTGGAAGGCAAGCTTGGCGATACGGATATGTAGATCTCCTACCTTTGTAAACGACTTTGTGTAACCCTAGCCCTCTCCGGTGCCTATATAAACCGGATGGCTGTAGTCCATAGGACGAACAACAATCATACCATAGGCTAGCTTCTAGGGTTTAGCCTCTTTGATCTCGTGGTAGATCCACTCTTGTAACACACATCATCAATATTAATCTAGCAGGACGTAGGGTTTTACCTCCATCAAGAGGGCCCGAACCTAGGTAAAACATCGTGTCCCTTGTCTCATGTTACCATCCGCCTAGACGCACAGTTCGGGACCCCTACCCGAGATCCGCCGGTTTTGACACCGACAGCTCCCGACAAGCATCGATCACTCCTTCTGCGTCTGCCAATGGCGGAACCCCGACCGGTCCTACACCACCGTCTGCCACTGGCGCAACCCCGACCATTCCTACACCTCCGTGATAACTGTATTTTTCTTCTTATTTAGCCTGTTTAGTCCATTTTTGACATAATTTAGCCTATTTAGTCCACAGATGACATAATAAGATGAAGAAAATCAAGGAAGAGGAAGGAAAGAAGGAATAGGAAGAAAAGAAGAAGAAGAAGAAGAAGAACTTCTTCTACTTTTCCTCCCATTACTTGTTTTTATTCGTAAATGGCATAATAACCTTGGTAACCTCATAAATGTCATATACTTAGCTTGTTGTCCTCTAAAATGACACAATAAGCTTAGTTAGGTCAAAAATGGCATAATTAGCTAGGTTAGCTCAAAAATGGCATTTTTCTTCTTATTTAGCCTATTTAGTCCATTTATGACATAATTTAGCCTATTTATTCCACAAATGACTTAATAAGATGAAGAAAATCAAGGAAGAGGAAGGAAAGAAGGAATAGGAAGAAAAGAAGAAGAAGAAGAAGAAGAAGAAGAAGAACAACTTCTTCTTCTTCTTCTTTTCTTCTTCTTCTTCTTCTTTTCCTCCTATTACTTGTTTTTATTCGTAAATGGCATAATAACCTTGCTAACCTCATAAATGTCATATACTTAGCTTGTTGTCCTCCAAAATGACACAATAAGCTTAGTTAGGTCAAAAATGGCATAATTAGCTAGGTTAACTCAAAAATGGCATTTTTCTTCTTATTTAGCCTATTTAATCCATTTATGACATAATTTAGCCTATTTAGTCCACAAATGACATAATAAGATGAAGAAAATCAAGGAAGAGGAAGAAAAGAAGGAATAGGAAGAAAAGAAGAAGAAGTTCTTCTTCTTCTTCTTCTTCTAGTTTTATTCTTCTTCTCCAAAATGAAGTTAGCTCTAATATGCTTAGTTACCTAGGTTAGCTCAATAATGACCTATAGTAAGTTGCTTTATATAAAAAATGGCATAATATGCTTAGTTCACTCAAAAATGGCATAATTAGCTAGGTTAGCTCCATTTTACCTAAATATGCTTACTTCTTCTTCTTCTTCTTCTTATTCTTCATTTTCTTATGATTCTAGTCTTCTTCTTCTAATTTTCTTGTTTCCCATTTTGTAGATTTAATTCACTATATGGAAGCTTGCATGGATGGAGTGCTTGTTTCCCTGTTCTTCTTTTTGTTCGTATCGAAGAATAATGCGGAACTTGTTATATGGATGCATGGAACAATGTGTTGGATGAACATTGTGATATTACTGTAATGTGTATGGATGGAACTGTGTTTCTTATGTATGTATGTATGTATGTATGTATGTATGTATGTATGTTGTCATGGATGGAGCTATGTGTTTGATACATCATATGTCTGCTGTGCCTGTGAAAAAAAAAAATATATATATATATATATATATATATATATATGTATATCTGTGCGTGAATTCCTGTGAAATTAAATGGATATAAATAAAAACAGGGGATATGAAGCCTCTTTGCCGTCTGCTAGCGGATGACAAAGAGCTTTGCCGTCTGCTAGCAGACAGCAAAGAGGACACATGGCAGCTACCTGTAGACACTGGAAACACTGGCTGCCTATTTGGTCAGCTATGTCGTCTACCAGCGGATGGCAAAGACCTTTGAATCTTTGTCGTTTGCTGGCATATGGCATAGCTGGCCACATGGCAGCTGCCCAGTGCTGGCCTAGTTGAGCTCTTTGCCGTCTGTCAGCGGACGGCAAAGAGCTTTGTTAACCCCCTAACGGCTCTCACCCCACCACACTGTCGTCCGTTATCTTTGCCGTCTGCTGGCGTCGGATGGCGGACGACACAATCCTTTGTCCTCTGCTCTAAAAAGCGGACGGCAAAGAAGGCCTTTGCTGGCACATGTTCAGACGGACAGTTTGCCGCCCGCTGGAAGACGGCAAAGAATTTTGTCGTTCGAGATCTATGCCTTTGCCGTCTTCCATGGCGGACGGCAAAGAAGTTGATTCCTGTAGTGATGATAACATAAACGGTTCATATCTGAGTTCATGGCACCCGGGCCCAAAGTGACAAGCATTAAGCATGGCAAAGTCATAGCAACATCAATCTTAAAACATAATGGATACTAGGGATCAAGCCCTAACAAAACTAACTCGATTACATGATGAATCTCATCCAAATCCTCACCGACCAGCGAGCCTACGAAGGAATTACTCACTCCCGGTGGGGAGCATCATGGAATTGGCAAAGGAGAAGGGTTGGTGATGATGAAGAACGAAGATCCCCCTCTTCGGAGCCCCAAACGGACTCCAGATCTGGCCTCCCGATGAAGAACAGGTGGTGATGACGGCTCCGTCTCGTGGATCACAATAATTCTTTCTCCCTTATTTTTTTCTGGAAATATCGGATTTTATAGCATTGGTTTTAGGGTGTGCGGGGCCACCAGGTGGGGACAACCCACCTGGGCGCGCCAGGAGAGGGGGGCACGACCTGGTGGGTTGTGCCCACCCAGGTGCCCCTCTCCGGTAGGTCTTGGCTCCATAAATTTTTATATATTATATAAAAATTCCTCGTGAAGTTTCGTTCCATTCCGAGAACTTTTATTTCTGCACAAAAACAAAACCATGGTAGTTCTACTGAAACAAGCGTCAGTCCGGGGTTAGTTTCATTCAAATCATGCAAATTAGAGTCCAAAACAAGAGGAAAAGCGTTAGGAAAAGTAGATACGTTGGAGATGTATCAACTCCCCCAAGCTTAAACCTTTGCTTGTCCTCAAGCAATTGATGTCTACTACACAACCTTCTTGTAGACGTTGTTGGGCCTCCAAGTGCAGAGGTTTGTAGACAGTAGCAAGTTTCCCTCAAGTGGATGACCTAAGGTTTATCAATCCGTGGGAGGCATAGGATGAAGATGGTCTCTCTCAAGCAACCCTGTAACCAAATAACAAAGAGTCTCTTGTGTCCCCAACACACCCAATACAATGGTAAATTGTATAGGTGCACTAGTTCGGCGAAGAGATGGTGATACAAGTGCAATATGGATGGTAGATATAGCTTTTGTAAACTGAAAATATAAAAACAGCAAGGTAGCAAGTGGTAAAAGTGAGTGTAAACGGTATTGCAATGCTAGGAAACAAGGCCTAGGGTTCATACTTTCACTAGTGCAAGTTCTCTCAACAATAATAACATAACGGGATCACATAACTATCCCTCAACATGCAACAAAGAGTCACTCCAAAGTCACTAATAGCGGAGGACAAACGAAGAGATTATGGTAGGGTACGAAACCACCTCAAAGTTATTCTTTCCAATCAATCCGTTGGGCTATTCCTATAAGTGTCACAAACAGCCCTAGAGTTCGTACTAGAATAACACCTTAAGACACAAATCAACCAAAACCCTAATGTCACCTAGATACTCCAATGTCACCTCAAGTATCCGTGGGTATGATTATATGATATGCATCACACAAACTCAGATTCATCTATTCAACCAACACATAGAACCTCAAAGAGTGCCCCAACGTTTATACCGGAGAGTCAAGACGAAAACGTGTGCCAACCCCTATGCATAGGTTCATGGGCGGAACCCGCAACTTGATCACCAAAACATACATCAAGTGAGTCACGTGATATCCCATTGTCACCACGGATACACACGGCAAGACATACATCAAGTGTTCTCAAATCATTAAAGACTCAATCCGATAAGATAACTTCAAAGGGAAAACTCAATCCATTACAAGAGAGTAGAGGGAGAAGAAACATAAGATCCAACTATAATAGCAAAGCTCACGATACATCAAGATCGTGCCAAATCAAGAACACGAAAGAGAGATCAAACACATAGCTACGGGTACATACCCTCGGCCCGAGGGTGAACTACTCCCTCCTCGTCATGGAGATCGCCGGGATGATGAAGATGGCCACGGTGAAGGATTCCCCCTCCAGGAGTCTTGAACAGGGTCCCGATTGGGTTTTGGTGGCTACAGAGGCTTGCGGTGGCGGAACTCCATATCTATTCTGTTCCCCGATCGTTTTAGGGTATATGTGTATATATAGGAGGAAAAAGTACGTCGGTGGACCTCCGGGTTGTCCACGAGGCAGGGGGCGCGCCCCCCACCCTCGTGGGCAGCCCGGGACTCCCCTGGTGCAACTCCGGTACTCCGTGGGCTTCTTCTGGTCCAAAAATAAGTCACGTGGTGTTTCAGGTCAATTGGACTCCGTTTGATATTCCTTTTCTTCGAAACACTGAAATAGGCAAAAAAACAATTCTGGGTTGGGCCTCCAGTTAATAGGTTAGTCCCAAAAATAATATAAATGTGGATAATAAAGCCCAATATTGTCCCAAACAATAGATAATATAGCATGGAGCAATAAAAAATTATAGATACGTTGGAGACGTATCAAGCATCCCCAAGCTTAATTCCTGCTCGTCCTCGAGTAGGTAAATGATAAAAAAGATAATTTTTGATGTGGAATGCTAGTTGGCATAATTTCAATGTACTTCTTCTTAATTGTGGTATTAATATTCAGATTCGAAAGATTCAAGATAAAAGTTCATATTGGCATAGAAATAATAATACTTCAAGCATACTAACTAAGCAATTATGTCCTCTCAAAATAACATGGCCAAAGAAAGTTCATCCCTACAAAATCATATAGTTTAGTCATGCTACATTTTCGTCACACAAGAATGCTCTCATCATGCACAACCCCGATGACAAGCCAAGCAATTGTTTCATACTTTAGTAATCTGAAACCTATAAACTTTCACGCAATATATGAGCACGAGCCATGGACATAGCACTATGGGTGGAATAGAATATGATTGTAACATCCCAAAATTCTAAATTTTGGAATGTTATATTAGATAAATAACTATGCTTGTTGTCTGATGGTTTGTTTGAGTGATTGAGTGAAATTGAGTGGAATTTGAAATTTTTGAAAGTTGGATGAGAGGGAATAAAATGACTTTCCCAAAACTATCCCCTTGCCTTTTTTGGATCTCAATGAATTCAATTCCATTCCAACATCAAAACCCTAGAGTGAAGATGAAATGACTTCTTCCATTTGAAATGAAAAGGGTTTTGAAAAGATTTGAATTTCATTTGAGAATATTTCAAATTCAAAACTTTATGCAACTCAATGATTTTCATGAGGGAAGATAAAATGACTTCTTCAATTATATGAAATATGAGTTGGAAGTTAAAAGAATCAAATTGAAAGTCATTTGAAAGTGCCTTGAAACCCCCTTTCAAATTTGAGTTTTATTTGAATTTTGGAAAAAATGATTTTTATAAACTTTGGGTTTTGCCTGGAAAAATGTTCAAATGATAGGAATATTCCTGATCATTTTGATATATATATGTCCTATATAAAATATTTATATTTTAAATATTATCTCTGTTTTATTTTTCTCAAAAAATAAAATGGAAAAGAAAACGCCTGTGCACCAGCCAGCCGACGGCCCAGCCAAAGACTGGCAACCCATCAAGACCGCCACCAGGCGCCACCAAAGCGGCTCAATGAGCCGCCCAATGAGCCGTGCACCCTCAAGGCTGAAACCGTTCGGGTCGGTCGACCGACCGAGCCCCGCCTCCTCTCCCACTGCCAGGCGGGCCCCCACCTCCCTCAACCCCTCGCCCACGCCACAGCGCCGCCGCTCGCCGGAGATCCCGAGATCTCCGGGATCTCACCCGATCTCCCCCGATTCACCCCCTCGCCCAAGCCGAGCTGCCCCTATATAAACCCCCTCCCCGCACCCCATTCACCCCCTCGCCCCCTCACCGAACCCCCTCTCCCTCGCCGCACGCGCTCACCGGAGCCCGAACACGCCGCCGCCGCCATTGACCTCGTCGCCGTCGCCCTAGCCCTCCCCGAGCCCCAACGACTCCACCAGACCCACCCCCTCGTCGCGCCGCACCCGCCGGAGCACTCCGCCGACGCCCCCGACCACCGGAGACGCCGACGCACTCGCCGCCCGAGCCGCCGCCGCCGTCCATCTCCGGTAACTCGCGGACTTCTTCTCCCCGTCCGATCTAATCTCGGCTAGGATTAGAACCCCAGAAGGGTATGCAATTTTAAATAAAACCGGGTTTTATTCCGGTTAGTTCCGGTTTAGGTTAGTTAGGTTTTTTCTATTAGACCGGCCCGATTCGTTTAACCCTAGGGCCCGTTTTAGTTAAGTTACGCTCAGTGCGTTAGTTAGGCCCATTAGGCCATTTTTCTTTATTTTCGTTTTTCTGTTTTAACAGAATAGTTCCATTTGAAAAATTCATAACTTTTATTTTACTTAATATTTTTAAATGATTCTTTTTTTGTTGGTTTGCAAATTTCATATAGTTTCTGTAGAAAATATAATTAGCTATGTTAAAATTATTTAGAACTGCTTTATTTTAATTTTAGTCAGAATAGTAAATCTGCTATAAAATGAGTTAGGAAAATTTATTTTATATGATTCTTTTTGTCCCAACTTAGTTTTGTCATTGCCAAACCGTAGGAATTAATTTGGGCATTTTAGGATTAATAAAAAAATTAGTTTTAATCAGAATCATGATATTCTTAATTAATTAACTAGCTACTATTTTCCTATTATTTTAATTAGCAAATAAATTTATTTTTCACATGGGATTGATTATTCTAGGATAGTTTCTGTCACTTTATAGCATGAACTTTTATTTATAATAAATAAAACTTTTATTTTAATTTTCTTAATAGAATTTGAATTAGGCCTAATAGGAGTTTTAAAATAGCTTTTAAGATGATTCTTTTTGCTCCTAGTTGCATGATGGATTCTTTTCTGTTAGGTATCATAAACCCTTGCTTAGGTTCTGTTAAGAAAATTTTTGTTATGAAAAACTAGTTTTAGTTGTTGCTTGAAGTAGGAAAACTTTGAGTTGGATTTCTTGAGTTTTCCTTTGGGTTTTGATTCGTTTGTTTTGGTGTGTTATGTTACTATGCTATTGTGTTAAGTGGTCATATGCTATGTGCTTATTATGGTTATTGTTTGCCTCGGTAGAATTTCCGGTCTGAAGCCTGCTACCACGAGTCCCTAGTTTTCGAAGATCGTCGGCAAAGGCAAGTTCACTTTGACCATGCTTTCATACCTATGTTTTATTGCATTTAGTGGCATCTTTGCAACCACCCCTCAGTAGTGTTATTGAATCCTTGTAGTTGAGTAGTATGCATGAGGTAGGAACCCATCACCCTGTTACCAAGCCCGGGACGTTATTTATTTTAATGCTACTCTATAGTAGACAGGGTTTGATATGAGTGCTCAGGAGTGGTGTGAGAATGGAGAATCTACGTCAATGACGACAACACCATGATGAAATCTGCAAGGACTGCATCTTCAAGGCCAAGACTTCAAGACTCGAGACAAGAATTCAATACACACTATTGGGTGAAGGGCGGTTGTGGGCACCTGGAGGAACCGGTGGTTGGCGGGATGCATGGAGAAGCGCCATGACATCTTGCGGAAAGCTTCACCCAGACTCAAAGAGGCGGAAGAATACTTCATGCCGGAAGCTTACTGTGCAACCGCAAGTCAATATGGGCTCTGGCTTGGTTGACCTTAGTTGTGACTCTGGCTGGGGCGGTGCTAGCAGATGTAGAACTACGGTAGGATTGGATGGGCACTTGGACGGTGGTCATAGGAACTCTTGAAGACCATGTTTCGGTCATCTTGTTCTCAAACACCACGAAGTGCGAGAACGTAAAGAGAGGGATCGAATCTTGCGGGTAAAGTGTACAAACCTCTGCAGAGGGTTATAAACCTAATCGATTAGCCGTGTCCCCGGTTACGGACAATTTGAGCCTCTGGACTTGGATCTATCTCGGAACTCTCAACACCGGATTGATAACTTAATTGTGGGCAACTTATGATGAATTTGGGCTATGATAGAAAACTCCATAGTACAGACTTCATTTATTCCTTTGATGTAGGGAAAATAAAACCAGCTTTTACGCAAACAAAACTCAGATACAGAGCCATAAAGCCATATTGCATATAGTATAGTTTTATCATCTGTTTTCTCATATTGTGATCTTGCGGTACATTCAATGTACTTGACCTACGGCTGCAACGTATCATGTTGCAGATATTTCCTCGATGAGTAAGAGTTACGATACAGTGGTTACGGTCTACACTCAACCTGCCGATGGCGTTGATGGGACTCCACACCCGACTATTTGTTTCATTGTGACTTATGAGGTATATATCAGTTTTACGTTAATTATACATGTGATTGCACTTTGATATATACATTGATGTACTGTGTGTGCCAGCATACTGATCCAGGGATGGCACAGATACACAGAGGCTTGACCGTCTGAGGTCGGGTCGCTACAATGATGATGGGGGTTATGTGGAGAAGACAAAAAAAAGAGAAGGTCTCACATCAACGAGGCTAATCAATGAGCTATGGAGATGCCCATTGATTGATGTTAATGCAAGGAGTAGGGATTGTCATGCAACAGATGCACTAGAGCTATAAATGTATGAAAGCTCAATGAAAGAAACTAAGTGGGTGTGCATCCAACTTGCTTGCTCACGAAGACCTAGGGCACTGAGGAGGCCCATTGTTGGAATATACAAGCCAAGTTCTATAATGAAAAATTCCCACTAGTATATGAAAGTGACAAAACAAGAGACCCTCTATCATGAAGATTATGGTGCTACTTTGAAGCACAAGTGTGGTAAAAGGATAGTAACATTGTCCCTTCTCTCTTTTTCTCTCATTTTTTTGGGCCATCTCTTTTTTTATGGCCTTTTTTTTGGGGGGCCTTCTCTTTTTTTTATGGCCTTTATTTTTTTATTTTTTTATTTTACCTCACTTGGAACAATGCTCTAGAAAATTATGATCATCACACTTCTATTTATTTACAACTCAATGATTACAACTCGATACTAGAACAAAGTATGACTCTATATGAATGCCTCTGGTGGTGTACCGGGATATGCAATGAATCAAGAGTGAAATGTATCAAAGAATTATGAACGGTGGCTTTGCCACAAATACTATGTCAACTACATGATCATGCTAAGCAATATGACAATGATGAATGTGTCATGACAAACGGAATGGTGGAAAGTTGCATGGCAATATATCTCGGAATGGCTATGGAAATGCCATAATATGTAGGTATGGTGGCTGTTTTGAGGAAGATATAGGGAGGTTTATGTGTGAAAGAGCATATCATATCACGGGGTTTGGATGCACCGGCAAAGTTTGCACCAACTCTCAATGTGAGAAAGGGCAATGCACGCAGTGCAAGAAGAGGCTAGCAATGATGGAAGGGTGAGAGTGTGTATAATCCATGGACTCGACATTAGTCATAAAGAACTCACATACTTATTGCAAAAATCTACAAGTCATCAAAAACCAAGCACTACACGCATGCTCCTATGGAGATAGATTGGTAGGAAAAGACCATCGCTCGTCCCCGACCGCCACTCATAAGGAGGACAATCAAAGAACACCTCATGTTTCAAATTTGTTACATAACGTTTACCATACATGCATGCTACGGGACTTGCAAACTTCAACACAAGTATTTCTAAAATTCACAACTACTCAACTAGCACAACTTTGATATTATTACCTCCATATCTCAAAACAATCATCAAGCATCAAACTTCTCTTAGTATTCAACACACTCATAAGAAAGTTTTTACTATACTTGAATACCTAGCATATTAGGATTATTTAAGAAAATTACCATGCTATTTAGGACTCTCAAAATAATATAAGTGAAGCATGGGAGTTCATCTATTTCTTCAAAATAAAACTACCACCATGCTCTAAAAGATATAAGTGAAGCACTAGAGCAAACAACAAACTACTCCGAAAGGTATAAGTGAAGATCAATGAGTAGTCGAATAATTATGCAACTATGTGAAGACTCTCCCATTTTAAGAATTTCAGATCTTGATACTTTATTCAAACATCAAACAAAACAAAATAAAATGACATGACGCTCCAAGCAAAACACATATCATGTGGTGAATAAAAATATAGCTCCAAGTAAAGTTACCGATGAACAAAGACGAAAGAGGGGATGCCATCCGGGGCATCCCCAAGCTTAGGCTCTTGGTTGTCCTTGAATATTACCTTGGGGTGCCTTGGGCATCCCCAAGATTAGGCTCTTGTCACTCCTTATTCCATAGTCCATCGGATCTTTACCCAAACATTGAAAACTTCACAACACAAAACTTAACGGAAAACTCGTGAGCTCTGTTAGCGAAAGAAAACAAAACACCACTTCAAGGTACTGTAATGAACTCATTATTTATTTATATTGGTGTTAAACTTACTGTATTCCAACTTCTCAATGGTTTATAAACTATTTTACTAGCCATAGAGTCATCAAAATAAGCAAACAACACACGAAAAACAGAATCTGTCAAAAACAGAACAGTCTGTAGTAATATGTAACTAACGCAAACTTCTGGAACTACAAACATTCTACCAAAATAGGACGACCTATACAATTTGTTTATTGATCTGATGCAACTGGAATCAGTATTTTATCACGTTCTGGTGATTTTAAACAATTGTTTTCGTGAACAGAAAGTTTCTGGAATTTTCAGCAAGATCAAATAACTATCATCCAAGAAGATCATATAGGTCTTACTTGGCACAAACACTAATTAAAACATAAAATCATATCTAAACAGAAGCTATATAGATTATTTATTACTAAACAGAACCAAAAAGCAAGAAACTAAAATAAAATTGGGTTGCCTCCCAACAAGCGCTATCGTTTAACGCCCCTAGCTAGGCATGATGATTTCAATAATGCTCACATAAAAGATAAGAATTGAAACATAAAGATAGTATCATGAAGAATATGACTAGCACATTTAAGTCTAACACACTTCCTATGCATAGGGATTTTGCGAGCAAACAACTTATGGGAACAATAATCAACTAGCATAGGAAGGCAAAGCAAGCATAACTTCAAAACCTTAAGCACATAGAGAGGAAACTTGATATTATTGCAATTCCTACAAGCATATATCCCTCCCTCATAATAATTTTCAGTAGCATCATGAATGAATTCAACAATATAACCAGCACGTAAAGCATTCTTTTCATGATGCATAAGCATATAATTTTTATTACTCTCCACATAAGCAAAATTCTTCTCATTCGGAATAGTGGGTGTATCATAAAAGACTTGAATACTATAAATTGTTTCCACATTAAAAGAGTAATGTTCAGAAAAAGGGTACTCATAATCATGACAAGTTTTATAAATATAATCATCACTACTTTTTATAGCATAAGTTTCATCACAATAATCATCATAACTAGCAACTTTGTTCTCATCATAATCAATTGAAACCTCTTCCAAAATAGTGGATACATCACTAAATAAAGTCATGACCTCTCCAAATCCACTTTCTTAAATATTATAAGATTCAACATCCTCCAAAATAGTGGGATCATTACTTCCTAAAGTTGACACTCTTCCAAACCCACTTTCATAAATATAATCATCATAAGTAGAAGGCATGCTATCATCATAACTACTTTGCATATCAAAACTTGGGAGGCTAAAAATATCATCATTATTAAACATAGCATCCCCAAGCTTGGGACAAACATTAATTGCAGCAAATATATTCTCAAATATGTCATCCTCATCAAACATAGCTTCCCCAATCTTGGGCCTTTTCATATCATAAGCATAATCACTCTCATCATTAATAGTATGGATAGCACCAATAGTATAGCAATTATCATATTTTTCCAAGCAAGTGTAAAAAATATTTTCAAGATCATAAGGAGTATCATTATCTTCCCAATCATAATCATCACAACAAGCAATAGGCATAACGAGATCATCATCAAGTGCATCATCTTACACAATTATTTTTGATTCATTTTCATGAGGCACAACAATAATAGGAGCAACATTATTTGGGAGAGATATCTTTTTACCCCTCTACCTTTTTCTTTTCTTCTTCTTCACCTCGTGTGTGGGTTCAATCCTCTTTTTGGAGCTCCTTATTAATGAGATTGGTTGAATAGAAGGCTCCTCCTCGTTACCTGATTCATCATAAGAAATAATAGGAGAATATTGGGAAGTCTCTTCCCTTTCGTTAGCATTCTCTTCATCTTCTATTTGTTTTCTTTTATTTATGTAATTGGCAATATAAGGATTTTCATTGCAATTCACCGCACAATACATATAAATTTCTTCTAGATTAATATCAAGGAATTTCTCAAGGTTATATTCTGGAATATGCTTAGTTTGATGTTTCATTTCTTCATAACCCAAAAGTAGACTAAGTTCATTATGATGTGCAAGGGAAATCAAGTCATAAAATTTTTTGGACATGATTCGGTCATGAAACAATTTGCATCGGAGATTTAAATGACCATGTTCATTGCAAAGTTCACAAGTACGGTAAAGATATTTTAAATTTACAGCACTCGCATTTAGCCTTTCTTGCAACCATATAGTTTCGAAATACTTATGCCTCTTGCAATATCTATTTTCCCTATTTGGTGTATACTTGCAATCCCAATGCACTCCACAAAAATTGACATGTTTATAGGAGACATTTTCATCATAACTAGTGCAATCATCATTAGTACTATGGATATTCAAGGAGTTCATACTAACAACATTGCAATTACGCTCATCATTCAAAGATTTAGTGCCAAACATTTTAATGCATTCTTCTTCTAACACTTTGGCACAATTTTCCTTTCCATCATACTCACGAAAGATATTAAAAAGATGAAGCGTATGAGGTAGACTCAATTCCATTTTTTTGTGGTTTTCTTTTATAGACTAACTAGTGATAAAACAAGAAACAAAAAGATTCGATTGCAAGATCTAAAGATATATCTTCAAGCACTCACCTAACCGGCAACGGCGCCATAAAAGAGCTTAGTTGACGGGGTGTGAGTGCCGACTCTAACCTCCCGACAGCGGTGCCAGAAAAGAGCTTGATGTCTACTACACAACCTTCTTCTTGTAGACGTTGTTGGGCCTCCAAGTGCAGAGGTTTGTAGGACACTAGCAAGTTTCCCTCAAGTGGATGACCTAAGGTTTATCAATCCGTGGGAGGCGTAGGATGAAGATGGTCTCTCTCAAGCAACCACAGTAACCAAATAACAAAGAGTCTCTTGTGTCCCCAACACACCCAATACAATGGTAAATTGTATAGGTGCACTAGTTCGGCGAAGAGATGGTGATACAAGTGCAATATGGATGGTAGATATAGGTTTTTGTAATCTGAAAATATAAAAACAGCAAGGTAGCAATTGGTAAAAGTGAGCGTAAACGGTATTGCAATGCTAGGAAACAAGGCCTAGGGTTCATACTTTCACTAGTGCAAGTTCTCTCAACAATAATAACATAATTGGATCAAATAACTACCCCTCAACATGCAAAAAAGAGTCACTCCAAAGTCACTAATAGCGGAGAACAAATGAAGAGATTATGGTAGGGTACGAAACCACCTCAAAGTTATTCTTTCCAATCAATCCATTGGGCTATTCCTATAAGTGTCACAAACAGCCCTAGAGTCCGTACTAGAATAACACCTTAAGACACAAATCAACCAAAACCCTAATGTCACCTAGATACTCAAATGTCACCTCAAGTATCCGTGGGTATGATTACACAATATGCATCACACAATCTCAGATTCATCTATTCAACCAACACATAGAACCTCAAAGAGTGCCCCAAAGTTTATACCGGAGAGTCAAGACGAACACGGGTGCCAACCCCTATGCATAGGTTCATGGGCAGAACCCGCAAGTTGATCACCAAAACATACATCAAGTGAGTCACGTGATATCCCATTGTCACCACGGATACACACGACAAGACATACATCAAGTGTTCTCAAATCATTAAAGACTCAATACGATAAGATAACTTCAAAGGGAAAACTCAATCCATTACAAGAGAGTAGAGGGGGAGAAGAAACATAAGATCCAACTATAATACCAAAGCTCGTGATACATCAAGATCGTGCCAAGTCAAGAACACGAGAGAGAGAGAGATATCAAACACATAGCTACTGGTACATACCATCAGCCCCGAGGGTGAACTACTCCCTCCTCGTCATGGAGATCGTCGGGATGATGAAGATGGCCACCGGTGAAGGATTCCCCCTCCGGCAGGGTGCCGGAACAGGGTCCCGATTGGGTTTTGGTGGCTACAGAGGCTTGCGGCGGCGGATCTCTAGATCTATTCTGTTCCCCGACCGTTTTAGGGTATATGGATATATATATAGGAGGAAAAAGTACGTCGGTGGACCTCCGGGCTGTCCACGAGGCAGGGGGGCGCGCCCTAGGGGGGTGCGCGCGCCCCCCACCCTCATGGGAAGCCCGGGACTCCCCTGGTGCAACTCCGGTACTCCGTGGGCTTCTTCTGGTCCAAAAATAAGTCCCGGGAGTTTCAGGTCAATGGGACTCCGTTTGATATTCCTTTTCTTCGAAACACTGAAATAGGCAAAAAACAACAATTCTGGGCTGGGCCTCCGATTAATAGGTTAGTCCCAAAAATAATATAAAAGTGGATAATAAAGCCCAATATTGTCCAAAACAGTAGATAATATAGCATGGAGCAATCAAAAATTATAGATACGTTGGAGACGTATCAGCAAATCAGTTGATAAACTAAAAGTGAAAAAGAAAAACTTTTACGAACTCTTTTGCGCTTGTTTGCATAAATAAGCTTAAACAGCACCCAGGTTTTCAGCCAACATTATAACTAACCATGTCGACAATAACTCTTAAAGATTATATTAACTCATATCAATGACATAATCAACTAGCAAGCAATAATAAGATATCTCAAACGGCAACACATTGTCAAAACAACCATGATATAATATGACAATAGTGGTATCTCGCTAGCCCTTTCTGAGACCGCAAAACATAAATGCAGAGCACCTCCAAAGTTCAAGCAGCGACTAAACATTGTAATTCATGGTGGAAAAGATCCAGTCATGATGCACCCAACATTAGCTGATGTAGGGCGGAACCCTACGTGGATGATCTTTCATGTTGGAGCGGATCCTACGGGGGATCACGAAGAACACGCGAAAGAACAAGAGGGAAACACGGGGAAAATGAGAGAGAAACCACTCAACCGACAAGAGATCAATCACACAAGTGCTAGATCACCGATCACATAAGGTGGCACAAGATTCAAGATCAACAAAGGTAAGGATACACGAGTAGCCGTTCTTCTCCGAGAGGAGGTCTTGATGGGGTCCACCCTAGAAGGGGTCTTGAATCCGCTTGGGGATCTTCTCGAAGAGGTCACAGGCTTCGAGGAGAAGTAACCAAGTGGATGAGCAAGGCTCTCACACAAACATGAGCTAAACCTAAGCTAACCTAGAAAGAGGAAGGGATGGAGTATATATAGTCTCTGAGGCGAAAGGGTACATGGGCTTGACCCTTCTTATTCACACACAGGCGAGGCCGGATGTCAGGCGTCGGGCGGATGTCCAGGAGCTTGAGGAGGCGGATGTCAGGCGTCGGGCCGGATGTCCGGGCTTCGAGGAGGCGGATGTCGGCCGGGGCGGATGTCCGGGCCTTTCACGAGGCCGGATGTCCGGCTAGCCGGCCGGATGTCCGGCTGGTGCGGCCCTCGCCGATTCGGGTGCGGGCGCGGATTTCGGGCCTTGGCGGATATCCGGGCTGGGGGCCGGATGTCCGGGGCCGGACGCCGGATGTCCTGGCTCTGAAGACTTTCTCCGGTTCCTCTCGTCGTGTTCCTTCATCCTTGTACTTGGGGACTTGTCCATCATTCCGAGCATCTCCGAGAGGGTCTCCTAGGTACCTAGGCATGCATAGTGTCCTTGCATTAGGTAGCAACCATGTCCCACACGAATGGAAAGGGGAAGCATTTAGGAACGGGTTCACCTTGTGTCCAATGGCGAATAGTCGAGGTATCATCTTATGTATCCTTGGGGCTTGGAGGCTAGTCGGAGTGTACATGGGGATGAACGTGGGATGCTCCGCATCATCTCCCCCCCCCCCCCCCCTTGGGAAAGATCCGACCTCGGATCGTGATCCTCATCACCATGGAAACGGTTGTCATGGACGAACTTGTAGTTGGATGGAGTTGAAGGCATGACGCAATCCAAGTACTCCAATGTGTCTCCGGTATGTGGTACATGCAAAATGAGCAAACACAAGCGACACTTGGAAATACAATGGTTAGCGCACACAAGGTGTCCATCATGTAAGAATGAGGCCGTCCAAAGGAATTGTTCATGACAAGGCATGAGATGCTTATCCAAATGATTTAAAATGACATGTAAAGCATTCATTGTGCACACAAATGTAAAGTGAATGTGATCAATGCAACCACGGTGCAAAATGATGTCATAGTGAGATGGTTTATCAATAGCATGAATATGGCAATGGATGCTCAACATGTGTATGTTATCATGCAATTGATGATGGGCAATATGATCATGATGTATGAATATGCCATCAAGGAAGATCACAACAAATTTGCTAAGGAAGTGAAGAAGCTCATATATCATGGATGACATGGGAATACAAGATGCAACAAGGCAATCATAATGTGTGTCAATCCATGCATGGGGTGCAAACTTGTGGTGAGTATGATATGTCCATCGAGCATGACATGTATGAGCACAATCGACAAATATGGAGGTGTTGGTGTACCAATGCTCAAGTCGTGGCAAGAGTGGAATTCCGAAGGTGCATCCAAGTCCAAGCGCTCCTCAATGTAAAGGTCCATAGAGCCAATCTCCAATGTCGCTCCTCCGTTCGTGAGATGTATCATGTAGACAACAAGAAGGAAACAACAATGAAAGAATGACCCATCCAATATGCAAACTTGAGGATGGCTCAAAGGGAGGGAGTTCACCTTTAGTGGATTCTCGCAAATGTTGGTGTTGCACATCGTGTATGCCTTCGCATGACCAAGTTGTCGCATAACGGCATCGCCTTGTGAAACCTCCAAAATGAAAGAACATGACAAACACTCGGAAAAACAAATGAGGTTAGCGGAAATGCAAAACCTATCATTCGAGTGGTAAGATACCCAACAAGTGTATGCATCATGCTCATCATAAGAAAGTACAAGGGAGCGTGTCATAGTATGGAGGCATATGATGCAAGAACAACCAAATGCAATAGGCTCAATCAAACAAGCATGCATCACAAGTGAAGTGTCCAAGTCTCCAAGGTCATTAAGCATAGAGGCAACTATAGGAGGCAAGCGACAATACACAAGATATATCATGTGAGAGGCATGAACATATATGTCATCAACCCAAGAAAGCAAGTGATAGTGGAACATGGGTGATGCAACATAGCTAGAAATCATAGAGATCAAGTCAAGCAAGCTAGTAGTGCGAAGATGCAACGTACTAGAAGGAATCATGGCAAGCATGTCATGTGTGCAAATAGTGGGCATGGATAATTCACATGGCATAGCACAAGCATGAAAGCAAGATATGAGAAATTATCATCAATGTATTGGTGAGAGGCCATATGTAAATAGCAATGGGACATCATGACTCTCCCAACACAACAATCAACAATAGTGTTGGGGATGTAACTACTGAATATAAACCGCCCTGAAGGGGCCGGTTTACCCTCGGCCATAATTGGGGCCCACAAAGACTCAGAAGGTGGCGATTGGTGTAGAGCTTAGAGGCCCAGAGCCCAGGGGCGAGTTAGAGCCCATAATGGTAAAACCGCCATAACCATGTAACTTGTGTTGTAAGATAAGAGAGAAGAGACCGAGCCGGACACTTGTATGAGCCGGCCTCGGGACTCTGTAGACCGGCCGGATGTCAACCAGTGTATATAAGGGGACGATCCGGCGGCGGTTTAGGGACAGACAACAACAATTCGAGGCTTAGGCGAAGCTATTGCTCCCTAGTCGCAGAAATCACATCAATCCCATCACAAACTAGACGTAGGCTTTTACCTTCATCGAAGGGGCCGAACTAGTATAAACTATCGTGTCTTTGCGTCCGCTTTAACCCCTTTAAGTTAACCCGTACGATGGCCCCGCGACTAAGTCCTTTCATGAGGACATCTACCGTGACAATTCCACGACAGTTGGCGCCCACCGTGGGGCTATCGCACGATGGTTTGATGATCTTAGAGGGCAAGTTCGAAGGACTCGAAGGCTATCTTGTGGGCGGATGACCAAGAGTCGTCGCGGCAAGCTCTACATCGGCGATGCAGGCTGGGGCCCCGAGGCCGGCTCGATTGAGTATGGGTACCGGGTCCCCTTTGGTGGCATACACGTGTTCATCGGCAAGATCGGTCAGCCAGGGCCTGGGCCGGACATCTGCACCGACCTCGTCGAGACGGCTCAGCGGGCGAAGAAGAAACCTGCCCTGGCTAAACCGGCTGTCAAGCGTGCTTTCGTGGGAGTCATCCACGGAAGAAACTACGAGGACGGATCAGCATCAGGTGGCGAAACCGTTGTCTACTCGGATGACGAGTCGTCGATCGGAGAAACTGAGTCTCTGTACCAGCTACAAGATGGCCGGATTGGGGGCTGTTCCGACGGTGACAGTATTCCGGACCCCTTTGATCTGCCCAACCGGGTTGGCATATTCATGGCCGGTACACAAGCGATGCTTCACTCAACCGTTGCGACAATGGTCGCCGGTTCGGCAGCGGCGGTGGCAGCCGGGGCAGGAGGCCCTGTGCGCCCGCCGGCTCAAGTTTTATCAGACCTATTTGATGCGTTGGCTGTGCTCATGGCAGAGGCTAACCCAGCGGATCAAGATCTGCATAACGCAGAGATTGCAAAGGTGAAGGAGCAAATCACTCAGGCTAAAGTGGATCTGGCGACTCTGACGCTAGGATGGTGGCGAGCGGGCGCTTTGGATGCGCATAGCTTATAGGCTCATCTTTGGATCAGCATGCGTCGCATGAAGTCATGAAAAGAAAGTACAGATCCGTTTGCCCTCGGTTTTCGAGGAAGAGACCTCTTCAACACCCGAGGCGGGGACCAAGAATCCGCCGCCATGGTGAACCGGGCGGAAGCACTGGACGGGCGCGCCGATTCAGCCTCGTGTGATAGATCTACCTCGCCATCATGTCGGTAGCGCCTCAAGCTGTTCAAACACCTCCGGTCACTACTCCAACCCGATGGATAACCTTGTTGCGGCTGCGGGCGCGGTTGGAGGCGATTCCCATCGAAGGCGATTCACCACGGCGGTGGAAACACGCCGGGTCAAGGAAACTCCTTAGGGCGGCTCTGGTCCAACAGAAGCGTATTCAAACAGCCGCGATCGGATCCACTCCACCCCGCCCGAGCCGGAGCTATAACGAGCATATGCAGATGAACCGGCCGTGTCAAGTAATGCATGGCGGTGCACCTCAGCGGCAACAACCCGGCGGGTGGTTTCAAAACGCTCAAGAGGTGGTGGACCGGGCCAGGCACGTGGGGGGCGGGTTAGCAGCACGACATCAAGATTATCAGCTTGCGCCCGGTTCGACCGACTATCTTCGAGCTGGAGTTACATCTAGCTCTTTGGGGTGCCTTGCCTCGTTCCGCTTAGCGCAATATATGTTTTCCCAAAGATTTCAAGGGGCCACGCATAAGGTGCCCAATTATACCGCCGATCTGGCTCCGAAGCATGGATAGAAAGCTATGAGATGGCCATGGAGATCTTTGGATGTGGATGAAGCTGCATGTGCAAAGTATTTTACCATGATGCTTGAAGGTACGGCCCGTGCTTGGTTGAAAAACATGCCACCCAATTCCATCAGTTCATGGACCCGATTCGCGGACCGGTTCATTCAGAATTTCAAAGACACATGTAAGCAGCCCATGTCTGTGGTGGACTTGGCGGCTTGTGTCGGTGAGGAGAATCCACAACCCATTGGGTGCGCGCGTTTGAAGTTCTACATTCTTGAGACCGGATCAACACCGATTACGCAATCTTAACCCTAGAGAGCAGCTGCGGTTCAAGCCTTTAAAATTGAAGTTGGGTCGCATGAAGCGTTTTGCAATGACATGGGCACTCTCATGGGCGTTTTAGTGAAGTATGCTGATTACGATAGTACCAAGGATCCCGAGTCCAAGGAGGATGAAACAGGAAGGAAAAGCAGAACAACAACTCGAGGCCTGACATCGATCGGTCGGCGGGTAATGGAGGAAACAAGCGTAAAGGCGAATGGTAACATGGGCCGTAGCCAACACCAATGTGCAGGACAAGGGTCAACGGCGCAAGGGTAAACATCCGAACCGAGGTGGTGCGCCTAATCACAATCCGGACCGGTTGAATTATCTGCTGAATCAACCGTGTCCGAAGCATGGGACGAAGGAGGCGCCAGCAAACCACCTTTGGAAGGATTGTTACATTATGCAGGAGTTCAAAAGTTCTAATGCTTTCCGGTATGATCAAGGGCCGGCGGCGGTTGAGTGGTCCGGCCGTTACGGTGGAGGAAATTCCGGTCCGAGGTTTAATGGTAATCCGGGTGGGCAGAACAATCGAACAATCAGAACAACCAAGGTGGTTACAATCAGCGGCCGGCGATCGGGTTATCAAAGCAATCGAAGCAATTGAATGGTGGAGCGGTATCACGTATTCACCACTAGCTTGGACAAGCGAGACCGGAAGCTTGAAGCGGGCGATCAACGTTGTTGAACCGGCCGTGCCGCATTACCTACGCTGGTCGAGCAGCCTATTGTGTGGAGTAGAGAGGATCATCCTCCCGGGTTGACAATCCGGGTCAGCTAGCCCTAGTGGTGGCGCCTCGGTGGGAGGATACAAGTTCACCAAGGTGCTTATGGACGGAGGGAGCAGCATCAACATCTGTATTATGAGACCTTCCGTCGTATGGGGTTAACGGATAAACATCTCAAGCCGTCCAATACAGTGTTTCATGGTGTGGTGCACAGCAAGTCGGCATATCCGGTTGGTAAAATAGCTCTGGAGGTGGCCTTTGGGGATGAACATGACTCGGATCGAAACATTGACATTTGAAGTGGTGAAAATTCAAAGCCCTTACCACGCATACTGTTTGGGCGGCCGCTTATGCCAAGTTTATGGCGCGACCTTGTTATGTCTATTTGCAGCTAAAAATGCCGGGTCACAAAGGGACGATAACAGTTCATGGGAGCCGCAAGATCGCTTTAGAGTGTGAGGAAGGTGATGCGGCTTACGCAGAGTCGGTTTGTGCCACCGAAGAGCTAAAGTACTATAAAGACAATGTTGATCCGGCGGATATGACCCCGTTGAAGAAGCCAACTACTCAGCACGATCCGGATCTGAAGTTTAAATCGTGGCTGAGACTAAACTTGTTGACTTTGTGCCCGGTGATTCGTCCAAACAGTTCATCATCAGTGCTAACTTGGATCCTAAATAGGAAAGCGCGCTCATCGAGTTCATCCGTGAGAATCGGGACATTTTTGCATGGAAGCCTTCTGACATGCCAGGTGTACCGAGGGAACTCGCTGAGCACACTCTTAATGTTGATCCCAAGTACAAACCGGTAAGCGGTTCCTTCGCGGTTTAACGAGGAAAGGCATAAGGCCATTGGAGAAGAGGTTGCCGTGCTCTTAGCGGCAGGTTTTATCGTTGAAGTTTTCCATCCAGAGTGGCTTGCTAATCCGGTGCTTTGGTCCTTAAGAAAACGGCACTTGGCGCATGTGTGTGGATTACACAGATCTTAACAAGGCTTGTCCGGCAGATCCTTTCGCCCTCCCGCATTGACCAGATTATTGATGCTACGGCGGGTTGTGAGCGTTTGAGCTTTTGGATGCATATTCTGGATATCATCGAGATCAAAATGGCGGTTAAGGACCAGGAGAAGACAGCGTTTATCACTCCTTTTGGAGCCTATACGCTATGTGTCTATGCCTTTTGGGCTCAAGAGCGCCCAAGCAACTTATCAGTGTTGCGTACAAAATTGCTTGCATGAATAGATCGGCCGTAACGTACATGCTTATGTGGATGATATTGTGGTTAAGTCAAGGAAGAAGGAAACACTGATTGAGGATTTGAAAGAAACCTTTGACAACTTGCGGGTGTACAAGATGATGCTCAACCCGGCCAAATGTGTTTTCGGTGTTCAGGCAGGCAAGTTATTGGGTTTCCTTGTGTCCAACGAGGATTGAAGCTAATCCGGAGAAGATTACAGCTATCACTTCCTGGCTAAGACAAAGTGTATCAATGATGTCCAGCGATTGGCGGGCGGATTGCCTTGTTGAGCCGGTTTATCGGCCGCCTCGGAGAGAAGGCCATTCCTTTGTACCAGAATCTTTGAAGAAGACGGTCGGTTTATGCAGGAGCCCGGCTGGCGATGAAGCGTTGGAGGACTTGAAGCGGCAATTGGCCAACCCGCCTGTACTCGCCGCTCCCATTGACAAAGAGCCGCTTATACTATATGTTGCTGCTAATGCCAGGGCAGTTAGCGTAGCCATTGTGGTAGAGCGGAAGGAGGTAGGGAAGGAGCATCCGGTTCAACGTCCGGTTTATTACATCAGCGAAGTGCTCATTGAGTCCAAGCAGAGATATCCGCATTGGCAGAAGCTGGTGTATGGAGTTTTTATGGCAAGCCGGAAGCTGAAGCGGTATTTTCAAGGGCATCCCATCACGGTGGTCGATTCAGCTCCCTTGGCGATATCATACAAAACCGGAGGCGGCCGGCGGATTGCGAAGTGGGCCATAGAGCTTGGGCCGACGGTTTAAGGTATGTGCCTCGGACGGCGGTAAAATCGAGCACTTGTGGATTTCATTAATGATTGGACGGAGTTACAAGCGCTGAAGAAAAGCCGGATCATACCTATTGGACCATCCACTTTGACGGTCCAGGCGGTTGGAGGGCTCGGGGCTGGAGTTGTGTTAACTTCCCACGAGGTGAAAAGTTTTATTCGTCCTCCGCTTAATGTTCCCTTGTACTAACAATGCAGCTGAGTATGAAGCCTTGCTCCATGGTCTTGGATGGCTAAGGAGATGAATCTAAGCGGGTTAAGTGCTTGGTGACTCGGACTTGGTGGCCCAACAAGTGTCGAGACACTTGGGATTCCAAAGACCCACTCATGGCTGCATATCGTCGGAGGTGGATGTTGTTGCAGGTCATTTTAAAGGCTATCAGGTGGACCATGTGGATCGTCGGAAGAACGAAGCGGCGGACGCTTTAAGCCGGTTGGGCTCTCAACGCATAAACCGGTCCCGTAATGTCTTCCTTGATGTACTGCACAATCCGTCAGTCAAGCTTCCTAATGAAGTAGATTTGGCTATTCCTGATCCGGAGGCTCAGTTGGTGGCAGCCCTGCATGTCATTCCGGATTGGACGCTCCCTTATTTGGCGTACATGAGCCAGGGCGAGTTACCAGAAGATGAGACGTTGGCCCGGCAGATAGTTGGCGGTCTAAGTCTATGACCATTGTTAATGGCGAGTTGCATCATTGCGATGTGTCGAGGCGTTTCAACGTTGTGTGTCCCCGAGGAAGGCTGGGAAATATTGCGTGAGATCCACGAAGGGGACTGTGGTCACCACGCCTTGGTTCAAAATCCTTGGTGGCTAAGGCGTTCCGCCATGGTTTTTATTGGTTGTTGCTCATCGCGATGCGGAAGATCTGGTCGAGGCGATGTGATGGTTGCGGAAGTTTTCTAGGCGTGCTCATATCTTGGCCCAAGAATTGAGGATGATTCCAATTACTTGGCCATTTGCGACTTGAAATTTGGATATGGTTGGACTTTTCAAAGGTCCAAGGACAAGAAGACCCACCTGTTGGTGGCAGTTGACAAATTTACAAAGTGGGTAGAGGCAGAACACATTAGCAAGTGTGATGCGGCCACGGCGGTTCGATTCATCAAAAGGTGATTTTCGGTTTGGTTTTCCACAGTATCATTACGAGATAATGGTACCAATTTGTCCAAAGGTGCCATGAAGGAGTTTTGTGAACGTGAGCACATCCGGCTTGACGCTTTCTTGATAGAGCCCACCCACAGTCCAATGGTCAAGCGAGCAGGCTAATCGGGAGATCACGAGAGGTATCAAGCCCGGCTTATGGTCCCTTCTGAGAGGACGCCGGGCTGTTGGGTAGAAGAGCTACCATCCGTGTTATGGAGTATAAATACTACCCCTAACAGATCCACTTTGGATACACACCGTTCTTTATGGTCTATGGAGTGGAGGCGGTTCTCCCCAGCGATATCCGTCATGACTCGCCTCGTGTGGCAGCCTATGTTGAGGCAGATAACGAGGCAGCACGGCAGGACGCTTTGGATCGACTGGATGAAGAACGAGATATGGCGGCTGCTCGCTCGGCGATTTACCAGCAGGATCTTCGTCGGTATCATAGTCGACGGGTCAGAACCAGAACCTTTCAAGAAGGAGACTTGGTGCTTCGGCTCATTCAAGACCAGACAGATATGCACAAGCTATCCCCACCTTGGTAAGGGCCTTTTGTGGTCAGCAAGAATCTACACAATGGGTCATACTATCTGATTGACGTTCGAGAGCATAAAGACTCACGCACGTCAGAAGAGGAGACCAACAGGCCGTGGAACATAGCTCATCTTCGGCCTTATTATACCTGAGCCATCGGCTCTCCTTATGTACATATTATGACAATGTATATACTATGAATAAAAGCAATAAACCGGAGCCTCGGCTAAAGCGGGGTATCCGTTACGTAAAAAATCCGGCTTGGGTACATGGAGTTGTTGTCTTTAAACGGCCTCCGGTTTATCCCTTGAGCTTGCTCTTCAGAAGCTTTTAGATGTCACTTGGGGGCTTGGTCGTATCCGAACCGATGCCACACCTCTTGATGGGCGAAAGCCACCAGATCACTTGGGGACATGGTCAAGTCTGAACCAGTCACGCCTCTTGATCGGCCTAAGGCCATAGAGTCACTTGGGGGCTTGGTCGAACCCGAACCATTGCCACGCCACTTGATCGGCATAATGCCACGGTTTGAGATGGGGACTGGCTGACTTGAACCGTAGCTACACCTTATGGGGAGCTTGGTCGTGTCCGACCATAGTAATACCATCTGATCGGCTCAGTAAAGCCTCTTTCTGCAAATTGTTATTTGAATCTTTGTTGCGTTTTTAAACCGATAACATTTTTTCAAACCGGTTCAAACAGTCAATCGACGGCTTTCAGTTTATGTTAATCCGGAAATAACTTACCCGATTTGACTTTTCCTGTTAACATCCCATTATGGAGTAACAGGGGGCTTAACAGGACCCGGCATGGTTTACATGGTAAACCGGCATTCTAAATGTGAGAGCTGTTTTCTCCTTTGGCGGTAATGGTTTATACAACCTCCGCTTCGAGTTGGCTAAGCCAACTGCATGCCCGACAATGGCGGTATTTTTGTATCACAAAATTTTGATCATATACCTCAATATTTCCTTACATATACATATGAGCGTCACAAACCGGTGGCGACACAAGCCGCCGTGGCAGTTTAAGAATTTGTGATTGCGAGCAAAATAGATTGAAGGTTTCGATTATTCAATCAAAAGTATCGGCACCTCTGTGAAGGTTGCAGACTGAAGGCATAAAAGGCATATTCAAAAACAAAAGTGCTGGCTATTCTATTACAAGGCCTTCCGAGGCCCAACATTTCGAATGGCGTTATGACTAGCAGCTTATGATGCATCAACCGGCTTGACGGATTAAGCTTCCTCGCCGGGTTGACGTGAAGAAGATGGGTCGTCTGGCGTCGGTTCAGCTTCTTCCTCTTCATCACCCAATGGCCGGAAGTCATTGGTAGACCAGTCAATCCGGTTTAAAGCCTGAAAGACAACCTCTTCACTTATAAGCTCAGCCGGATCAACGTAAGGGGCATAAGTGTGCTTACGGATTGGAGGAACAAGGTTCTGCACTTCTAGAATGACAAATTCCACCCGCTTGTTGTTTGCATCATAGAAAGAGCGGTAAACCGCCAAGTTAACCTGCTGCCGGTTGACTTCGCCAGGACGCATCTCCTTTGTTATTCGTTTGAGGGCGTCATTGTCAAAGGCTTCGCCGTTTTCTTGAGCGCTGGGGAAGCCCTTGGCTATGTCAGCCGGATCAAGGTCCGTTATCCACGCCTTGGCGCGCGTTAAAGCCAATAAAGTGCCAGCCCCGGCATGGATCGTTTCAACTCTCCAAGTTGTGCGGAATCATGGATAACGGTCCAGCGTATCTTTGATCAAGGGGCGAGCTGTGTTATCATACGATGTAGCGCATATGACTCGTTGGGTGCCGGTATACAGCTGCTCAATCAGCGTGTATGCAGCCTTGAGCTTCTTCCGCATATCAGAGCCCAGATGAGCAATACGCTTCCCTATACCGGTTTAAGACAGCTCAGGTTAAACTGGCGGAAACATCAAAAGCGGAATAGTAATCGGTGAAAAATCTCTTACCAAAGATCGCAGAGGTCATGGCATTAATTTGGCGCTTTAGTCCGGTGAGCTCTTACATCACGGTTTAAGAGCCGCTTGACATCTTCCGCCCGCTTGACAAACCAGCCTTCTCCACCTCCCGGTTGGCCTGCTTCGGATTTATACCACTCCTTGAGCTGCTCCATAGTGGTCAAGGCAGTTATCAATTACCCTTGGCCTTGGTGGCTTCTGCTTGTTGAATCTTCAGATTGGCACGAAGGTCCTTGAGTTGTACGGTTTGCTGATCTATCTCACTCTGATAAAAAATGGATCACGTTAGTTGTTTCATTATGAAGTTCCAAGCTCAATACAGGTATTCAACTTGGCACTTGGGGGCTAATGGCTAATTGATCTCATCTTGCTATGGTGATACATGCTAAGTCCCGGTTTAACTATGCTAAGTTGAACCGGACCTTGGGGGCTACAGCACTGAAGTTTGAGACGTATGAGTTTTATATTAAGTCCCGGTTTAACTATGCTCAGTTGAACCAGCCCTTGGGGGCTACTACACTACAAAAGTACAAGAGAGGCATAACTCCTTACCTCATAGCGTTCCTTCATACGATTCACCAGACCGACTTCGAAGTCACGACTTGTGTAGAGTCGGTTCAGGAAGCCGGAGTGAAGTTCTTGGGCAGAGAAGTTATCATAAGCTGACAGATCAGTTTTTCCCTTCTCTTTACTCATGGAAGTAAACTCTTCCTTGGCGCTGTGTTTTGATAAGGCGACCGGATTGCCAGGGGCCTTATAGGCGGTGCCCGTCACTACGACATCATCATCTTTGGCCGGGCTGGCCGGATTGGCATTCTTCCTTGGGCTTGGTGTTTTCATACCCAGGCTCGGTGTTTCAAAGAATCGCTACTGTTCACTGCAGGACTCGGTGGAGCAGGATGTGAGGTTTCCACTTGGGCATCCGGTTCAACCTCTGGCGGATTAGCATTGTCGTCTTGGTTCAACCCGGCAGAACTGCTTTTAGCAACATCGGGCTTTTCGCCATGGTGCTCTGGAGTCTTCTCGAACAGCATCCTGATGAGGGTCAAGGGTTTTCGCCTTCTTACTTAAGCGAGCCTTGGTGCTGCAATATTCAGAGTTAAAGTATGATGAACCGACAAATGCGAAGAAAACAAAAAAGAGCATTATGCTTACCCCGCAGCAACTTTAAGAGGAGGCAGTTGAGTGGTTGATGAACCGCCAGATGAGTTGGAAGAGGCCTGATAATTCGGATCGAGACGGATTGAGAGGACATCGGAAGAAACCTTTCAAAGGATAACGCTTTTCAGGAGAACAAATCACCTCGACGACGCTTCCGGGTTGGGGTGTCGTAAACCGGATGATGTAATTTGTTGACCGTGCCGGGTCGTGCGGCACTCTTGACTGCTGTGTCTTCAAAGAAAGGTTCGGATTCAAATGAGCACGTGAGTGAGATTTTTCACTTTCCGGACTGTGCGGCGAATTCTTTTAACCGCACAAGATCAGATTCGGAAGAAAGAAGGATTACCTCAACAGGATCGGCATGATCGGCTTCAAAGATCATCCCGGGAATTGAAACTGTCAATCGGATGAAGGATAAAAGGGACAAAGTAAATCAAGCTTTACCTCGACACGAATCTTCTTCTTCCGGCGGATCGAGAAGACTTCGGCGGTTCTCCTCTTACCAGCCTTCTTGGTGGTCTTGGACTTTACACGAGGAACCCGGGCAGGTTTGGTTCGTTTCCAGAAGGAGCTGTTAGCCTGAGAAGTAACACGGATTAATATATATCAATAAGGCATTAATATCAGAAGAGCGATGAGCGGAGCCTTACCGCAGCGGTTTGTTGGAAACACAGAATGGGGCCAACCCGGTTTGGCTGCAGACGGAGATCGGCTCATCGAGCATCTTCTTCACTTTGTCTCGGTGACTTCAAGCTCGATTATTGCTAGCTCGTGACGTCTTTGAGGGTCTTTGACGCTATCAGTGTATTCGTGCATCAATCCGGGGCGGCGGCTTAATGGCAAGATGCCCCAAGAAACCCAACATCGAACAAGGTCAATACCAGTTAAGCCATTGTCCATTAGAGTCCGGAGTTTGATAATTTGAGGCGCAAAATTCTTCCGTTCTGCGGCGGTCAAGCGTAAAGGCAATGGGTGATGGTTGCTAAGCCGGTGAGGGCGGTAGCCCGGCAAGGGGTTCTCGCTGTCAGGAGCGGTATTCGGCAATAGAACCAGGTTTGGTTCCAATCTTCGGATGGCTATGGTGTTTTGCGTGAGGAAAGTCTACTTCCTTCCTTTTACGGATTGAAACGCCACCCGGTTCCGTGTTAGGACCATCGAGAAAACTCCGTCTGGCGGTTCAAATGAAAGAAATCCCGGAACAGCTCCACAGATGGTTCTTCTTGAAGATAGACTTCACGTAAAAACTTGGAAATTGCATATATTGGATCTGAGTTCGGACCAATATCTTGTGGATGGAGTTGGAAACTTGCGAGGACATCCGGAAGAATTTCGATCCGGGCGGGCTGAATCCCCGGTCTAAGTGCTGCATAAATACAATTACTTTGCCTTCTTGAGGTTCAGGAGGGCATTCGGTATCCGGAACACGCCAATGGAGGACATTTTTGGAGGCTAAAGCGCCAGTGGTGATATATCCATTGAGTTGCGTCTCAGTGATCTTGGACCGGACCCAATTGCAAGCTGAGAATTATTTGGCCATTCCGGAAGAAGAGACTGCGAAAGGAAAAGTAAAAAAACGGTTCACCGTTAACGGTTCAGACATATTATACAATGCTAAACCGGCAATTTGGCAGTCAGTTCCAATTTCCGGTTTAACTGAGGACTAATGGAGTATGGCGGATTAAGCTATCAAAAAGTTAACAGCCCTTAGGAGGAAGAGGCAGAACTGAAAAATCTGCTAAGTGTGGACAGAAACAGGTTTCACATATGAATGGAGTTAATTTGGATCTACCGAAGATTGATGAGGAAAAATTTCTGCGACCCATGCAAGCCTTATAAAGGGCAGGGAAGTTAAATGCGTTCTAACAAGAGGGTGCGAACAAAAGAAAGATGTGCAAAGCGCTAAACCGACGGGCGGAGCGATTACTACAGGATATATTCTACGGTTGGATTAAAAAGCCATGGCAGAGCAGGTATGAAGAGACTAGGGATGAACACCTATGAGCAGCGATATGAACAGGAGCCTCAAGATGCAGATCTAGGGCATGAGGAGGAGCCTTACCCGATGCACAGAACAGCGGAGGAGCGCCGAAAGTCTCTGGTACAACCAGGTTGATGCAGCGGCCTTGCACTGACGCGGCATTCGGAGGTCGGAGGCGACGGCGGAGCTTCAGAGCTGGAGCGTCACGAGGAAGAAGAAGCGCGGAAGGAGGAAGAAGAGAAAGGGCCTTCCGGTCTATTTATAAAGAGACGGAGTAATTAACGGGCGCGAGAATGGAGGAGTTAAAAGCGGCAGACGGCGCAATGTCGCCTCGATTTCGAGATAGTATTAAATGAAGGGAATCTTCTGTTTGGGCTTCTTTAATAGAGATGACGTCAAGATGCTCTGTTCTTTGTGGTCGGAGGATGACGTCACAGCGGTTTAAGCAGATGGCGGTTCTGAAATATGAAGGAAGAGATTGAGTTTCCTAAGATGTTGAAGATTAACATGAACGAGTTCAAGTCAACTGGGGCCTAATGTTGGGGATGTAACTCTGAATATAAACCGCCTGAAGGGGCGGTTTACCCTCGGCCATAATTGGGGCCCACGAAGACTCAGAAGGTGGCGAATGCTGTAGAGCTTAGAGGCCCGGAGCCCAGGAGCGAGTTAGGGCCCATAATGGTAAAACCGCCATAACCATGTAACTTGTGTTGTAAGATAAGAGAGAAGAGACCGAGCCGGACACTTGTATGAGCCGGCCTCGGGACTCTGTAGACCGGCCGACGTCAACCAAAGGTATATAAGGGACGATCCGTGGCGGTTTAGGGACAGACAACAACAATTCGAGGCTTAGGCGAAGCTATTGCTCCCTAGTCACCGAAATCACATCAATCCCATCACAAACTAGACGTAGGCTTTTACCTTCATCGAAGGGGCCGAACTAGTATAAACTCTTGTGTCTTTGCGTCCGCTTTAACCCCTTTAAGTTAACCCGTACGATGGCCCCGCGACTAAGTCCTTTCATGAGGACATCTGCCGTGACAATTCCACGACAAATAGCATGGGGCACATGATAAACATGGCAAAAGCAACAAGGATCTCCACCAAGCATGCAAATACACATAGGAGTATCATAATGGTGAATCATGGGTATATGGAAGCAAGGGTCACAATTGCATGGCAAAGGCATAGAAGCAAGCATAGCATGCAATGTGAACACGGTAAAATGAGCATAAGGTGACAAGTGGTAAATAGCCCATAGCCGTGTGAGAGCCAAGTAGAAGAGATGCGCGTAGTCCTTGCGCGAAGGGAGCGGTGGTAAGGATAGTCCACGGGATCCCAAAGCATCGTTGCTCTCAAGAGCTCATTTCGTCAACTCTTGGGATTGAGAAGTTGACGAGTATACATGATTACCTACACAAAACAAAGACAAAGGAAAAATTGTGTGTGCATGGTATATGTACACATCATCCATCATGATGCGCACATGCATGTGTCGGTTAGCACAAAATATCCAATGCTCAAATAAATGAGATGCGTGATATAGAAACATGTCATCCATCATGATAGGTTTGTTGTTATGTATAGCATAATGGAGACTCAAATTGTGTAATGCATCAAGAGAAATATCTAGAGCATTGTTATCCATGGAATGCATAAGGTGCAAGCAATTATGTGAATCATGCAAAGTATGGGATGAATCAAAGTCTCCTAATATGTATGAGGAAACTATGGGGTCTCCTCATGAGCATTAATGGAAACATAACATGGAGAATATTGACAACATCCAAAACAATGCGTATTTGGAACAATGTGATCATGGCATGGAATAGTAGACGAATTGCGCAAATTATGTAAAGGAAGCATGGCAATATCATCACAAGAGAAGCAAAAGCCAATGACCATCATCTCGTCATCTACGCCATAAGTGCAAATAGGGTTTATTTTAATGGGGCATGCATAGTTACTATGTTGAGATTGAAATGAGGCAATATGGGAGATCTCACTCATAGCATATGACAAGTTCAATGGATTGTCAAACATAATGTGACCAATAGAATTTTCACATGATATCCTATGAAGCATAGCATCACAACTAGGCAACTCAACATGCTCATCATCATATTCATCATAAATAGGTAAGTCAAGGCATGAAGAATTTTCACTAGCATGAAGCATGGTAATAGGTGGGTCAACATCATGGGAGCAATCGATGGTAAGAGAGTCCACTAGTGGGACAAGAGAAGCACCATCACCTATGTTACCTTTGGAAGGTCGCTCTTGAGTTGTAGGTGAGATGTTGAAGATCGTCTTGTTGTCATCTTCATCTTGATGGAACCATGTGGGGGGTGCATCATCATCCACCATGGCCATCGTCGTCTCCGATGTAGGGATGGACTCGTCGAGGATAGGCATGTCGTCATGTAG
Organism: Aegilops bicornis; assembly: GCA_021605145.1. Lineage (NCBI taxonomy): Eukaryota > Viridiplantae > Streptophyta > Magnoliopsida > Poales > Poaceae > Aegilops > Aegilops bicornis. Next base: position 257,357,111 of record CM038671.1, on the reverse strand, counting down.
GAGACCTAGCACCAAAGAAGAAAACACACTAGGAGTAGAGGTTAAGTCGTTAGAAATCATAGTGGCCTCATGTGCCGTGTCAACTACCTCACTCACTAAGTGTTGTGGCTCACTCACTCCCTCAAGGATGCTCTCACCGTATGGTGGGTGGAGTCACTCAAATGGCGCTCAACCTCACATAGGATGTGTGGCATGCTCTCATGTGTGGGGCTAGTGGTGGTCACACTCATCCTCTCATAGGAAATGCTCTCAATGTCACGTATGGTGGAGTCACTCATGTCACTCATGGGGTGGTGGCTCTCCTCACATGGCAATTGGGGCATCTCGACATATGTGGGTGCCGGAGAGATGTAGGTGCAAATGTCTCCATGCGTGGTCGCGTAGCTTGACTCGGAGTATGAGTCCAATGTGGGCGTCGTCTTCATGTTGTTGAAGAGGTTCGCGCTTCGTCGCCGTGGTCGAAGGGATGGCCCTTGCTCGACCGTCTTGTCACCGTCTTGGTGTTGGAGGCCCATATGATGTGGCACCCCATAGCTCGTCTCCATGACGAAGGGAGTTTCCCATGCTCGGCCATCTTCCTTGAGGGGCTTCCAAGATGGAAGTGTCACCTCGCCAGAAGTTGGTCGCCTTGGACTTGATGAAGTCGATGAAGGCGCATACGTGGGAAGTAGGCGAAGATGTCGACGTCCAAAGGCGAAGATTCCTTGAGAACACTTGGCGAAGATGCCGAAGTGGTTGATGTAGCCGTAGCGCCGTCTTGGTGGTGGTCGTCTCGCGGTCTTCTCTTGTGCTTATGAAGCTTCGACTTGGCGTGAAGTAGGGCTTGTTGGGACTTGTGCCTTTGCACTTGTGGAGCATCTTCATGATGATGATGTCGTTGTCGTGCTTGAGCTCGTAGTAGATGTCGTTCGGTAAATGCGTCGTGCACATGATGCTTGGAGGTGACTTGCCCTTCATGACGATGAGGATCAAGAATGTGATGGTGGTCGCCATGGAGATGTGGACGACTTGCGCTTGCATTGCTTGGGCGCTCCGAAGACTTGTGGCTTGAACGTCGCCGTCTTGAAGATGATGAAGGGGAAGTCGACTTGAGCAAGGTCCGAATCTCCTCCATTCTTGCATCTTGCTCCTCTTTATGTGCGGCAAGTTTCTTGTCAAGTAGTCCCTTCTCCTTGCTTTGTAGTGACGAATGTCGATGGAGATGTTCTCGATGCGCTCTCGCAATCTTGATTGTGTGCCTTGCACTTGTCGTTGTAGATCGAAGATAGACGCTTTGGTGATGTAGTTGTTCACGCCGTCGTTGTTGTCGAAGACCGGAGATGAAATGCCTTGCCTGTCCATCACAAGACTCGAGCAAATATGAGTGGGAGAAAGAGAAGAACTTATACCAATGTACCTTGACCGATGTTGAAAATGAATCAAGTTCACTCAAATGCGGACAATGAAATAGCACTATTGGTACCAATCCTTGTCGGTTCTCACACCTACACAAGTAAAGCTTATGGAGGAGCTCGATGAGGATAGTGGCACAAAAATTTAATGCAAAATGTTAGCAAGAGTCAATAATGTTGAAAGAGATTCACAAATTCGCAAGTGAAACAAATGGACCAATAGCAAAGAATGGCACACGGAAACACACACACGGATAGATAAATGGGGTCGTGCAACCAAGGAATGAGCACAAAATGTGGAATCCACGGAAAACGCTTCGTGTTGCACAACTCAAGAGAGACGCTAGCATGATTGCTCAATAGGCGGATACGACACTTGTGCACAACCTATAAGATGCAAAATGGATAAACTTCTATCCCAAGTATGCTATGTATGTATGGTTCCCGTGTTTCTCTCAAGATGATCCAAGATGATCGGATATGACAATCTTATATGCAATGTGGTATGATGCTATGGCACTTGCTTACAAGCTCTTTGCTCTCTTTCTTTTGCTTAAAAGCTTTATTTCTTCTCTTTTTTTGTATGGCCATTTTGCACAATGCACAAACCAAGATAGCAATTGTGTATATGCGGGAACAAACTTGTGACACAAGATATGATACCAATATATGCACCACAATGATATGGTATATGTGCTATGGGAAGTATGATCACTAATGTGCACAAGTAACGTTGCCGGCAATACTCAAATGGCTAGTCTCGATAGGCAAGTAACGCAAAAGTAAGGCTAGGGGTTAACAATGCAATGGCAAGGGGAATATACAATGGAGAGATACCACGATACCAAGATGATATGGAGGTTACCATCCGGCGATGATGAGTAGCGGTGTTCTTGATGTAGAAACCAAGATGATGGAGACTCGTCCCTAAGTAGCCGAAACACCTTAGGAAACGGAAAAACCGCGAACTCAAAATCTCAAACGTCAAATGTCAAAATGGTGGTAGCGTGAATGCGGTGGTGGTTTGCACTTGGCAATGCGGAAGTGGAATGATGGGCTATACACGTGTTGGAGTTGAAGTTGCCGTCCCTAAGTAGCGAAACACCTTAGGAGACACAAGCCACAACTCAAACAAGCTCAAACAACTATTGGGTTAAGTTGAGGTGGTTGAAGTGTATGGTGGGCAAGCCTATCTGGAAGTTATGGTGGTGGTGGTGGTTGATGAAGATGCAACCGTCCCTAAGTAGCCTAAACACCTTAGGAGACTCGAATCACAACTCAAACAACCTCAAATGCAAAGGGGAACAAAATTGGTTAGGTTGCGGAAGTCGGTGGTGGTTATGCGGAGGATGTGGTGGAAGCCCTAGGCAAAGATGCCAAAGTTCCGAAAATTTGATGGAGTCAAATGGTGGTGGTAGTATTTTTATGGGATGGGGGATGTCAATAGCTTCAAAACGAGCTAAAGAACGCGAAAATCGGACTCCGGATGAATTAGTTATGGCCGAAACGGTGAAACGGGGAGGCTGAAATCTACAGGGGCCGGATATCCGGGGGTAGGGCCGGATTTCCGGGGGTGTATGTCCAGAACCGAGCGGATTTGGTGCTCCAGGGGCCGGATGTCCGGCTTGGGGCCCGGATGTCCGGCCGTATGGCCCGGATGTCCGGCCTGAGGCCCGGATGTCCGGCCCGACGAATCCAGATCTCGTTTGGGGCGGAAATTTTTGACTTGGGGGCGGAAATTGATGATTTCGAGGTCAAAATTCGAGAGATTTCGTGGATGGAAAGTGGGGAAACTTGGGGAAATGCTAGATCCACTCGAAACCAAGCAAATCCATGGATCAAAATCAACAAAACATCATCAAAACTAACAAATCATAAAAAAAATTTGGGGCTATTTTTGGTGGGGATTTTCGGATTTAGGACGAAATCAACAAAATCAAGCTAGAAAACACAGGGTAGGGGCTCCAAAAACGTGATCAACGTGGCTCATGATACCAAGATGATGTAGGGCGGAACCCTACATGGATGATCTTTTACGTTGGAGCGGATCCTACGGGGAATCACGAAGAACACGCGGAAGAACAAGAGGGAAACACGGGGAAAACGAGAGAGAAACCACTCAACCGACAAGAGATCAATCACACAAGTGCTAGATCACCGATCACATAAGGTGGCACAAGATTCAAGATCAACAAAGATAAGGATACACGAGTAGCCATTCTTCTCCGAGAGGAGGTCTTGATGGGGTCCACCCTAGAAGGGGGTCTTGAATCCGCTTGGGGGATCTTCTCCGAAGAGGTCCTAGGCTCCGAGGAGAAGTAACCAAGTGGAAGAGCAAGGCTCTCACACAAACATGAGCTAAACCTAAGCTAACCTAGAAAGAGGAAGGGGATGGAGTATATATAGTCTACGGGGGCGAAAGGGTACATGGGCTTCGGCCCTTTACTGTCAGGCGAGGCCGGATGTCCGGGCGTCGGGCCGGATGTCCGGGGCTTCAGGGGAGGCCGGATGTCCGGGCTGGGGGCCGGATGTCCGGGCCTTCACGAGGCGCCGGATGTCCGGGCTAGCCGGCCGGATGTCCGGGCTGGTGCGGCCACTTCTGCCGATTCGGGTGCGGGGCGTCGGATTTCCGGGCCACTGGCCGGATATCCGGGCTGGGGGCCGGATGTCCGGGGCCGGACGCCGGATGTCCGGGGCCGGACGCCGGATGTCCGGGCTCTGAAGACTTTCTCCGGTTCCTCTCGTCGTGTTCCTTCATCCTTGTACTTGGGGACTTGTCCATCATTCCGAGCATCTCCGAGAGGGTCTCCTAGGTACCTAGGCATGCATAGTGTCCTTGCATTAGGTAGCAACCATGTCCCACACGAATGGAAAGGGGAAGCATTTAGGAACGGGTTCACCTTGTGTCCAATGGCGAATAGTCGAGGTCTCATCTTATGTATCCTTGGGGCTTGGAGGGTAGTCGGAGTGTACATGGGGATGAACGTGGGATGTTCCGCATCATTAGCTATGCACAATGCATAAGTCATGACAGTCGTGCTCTCAGGTTCTAGCGCTTGTTTTAGAAGGTGATGACACAACATAAAAGTAAATAGATAGTCCCTTCATAGAGGGAAGCAGTGATTTGCAGAGGTGCCAGAGCTCAAGTTTTTAAACAGAGATAAATGATATTTTGAGACATGCACCCTTGTCATTCACTTCACGACCATCAGTTATCAATATCTCCCATGCTAAGAGTTTTTGTTTGATTATTTAAGAGATTAACTCTTTTTCAGTTTGTAGTTTGGGACTGGGCATCCCCATTACCGCCCTTTTCTCATGCGATGGCGAGTGAATAAACACTTGACCTGAGAATAACCCGCTTAGCATGGAAGATACCGACCACCTCCTGTCGTTCCATGAACGATCTAGGAACACAAAAAGGATATTTATTTAGAAGTTTTTAGAGGTGGCACATGCATATTTACTTAGGACGGCAGGGTAATACCACATATAGGTAGGTATGGTGGACTCATCTGGAATAACTTTGGGTTCAAGGGTTTTTGATGTACAAGCAGAATTCCCACTTAGTACAGGCGAAGGCTAGCGATTAGATTGAGAAGCGGCCAGCTAGAGAGCAACAACGGTCATAAACATGCATTATGCATAAGTAACATTGGACACTAGCATGAGTAGGATATGAACACCATGAATATATAGGCTATATTGGTTTTGATTCAACTACATGCATGAACATGTGCCAAGTCAAGCCACTCGAACATTCAGAGGAGGATACCATATCATCATACTACATCACAATCATTTTAACGCAATGTTGATATCCAAGATAAATCATTATCCACTCCCAACTACTTATGCATGGCATGAGAAACTATAATCTCTAATTGTCATTGCAAACATGTTTAATCATAATGGGCTGAATCATGAATACTAGGTTAAACATATTTACACAAACAGAACAAGTAGAGTTCATACCAGTTTCTCTCTGCCACGGCCAGTTCATCGAATCGAATATTGTCATTATTGCCTTTCACTTGCACGACCGAACGATATGAAAATAATAATAGTGCAAGAGTGTCGTGGACTAAGCTGGAATCTGCAAACATTTTATTCAACGGGAGAAGACAAGGTAAAATGTGCTCTTTATTAATTCAACAGTTATTCATATGAGAGCCACTCAACATTTTCATTGTGGTCTTCTCCTCGGTGCAACTCAAATAAAAAAAGAAGTTCAGAGAAACACATTGAAATATTTTTGGAGTTTTTGGTTTTCTTGAACAAGAAAATAAAAGGGAAAAGCAAAAACGAGAAAAACTATTGACACGGGAAAGCTCCCAACAAGCAAAAGAAGAACAAGGAAATCCTTTTGGGTTTTCTTTTTAATATTACTACTAAGCATGCATAGAAAGTAAATTAACTACAACTATTTTTTTGTTTTTATAATGTTTTTGAAACATACAAGAAGGCAAGAAAATAAATCTAAGCATGGATGATACAATGAAAAAGTGTGAACACCGACAAATAGAAATAAGTGGACATGTATGTAATGTCGGTGAGAACACGTACTCACCCAAGCTTAGGCTTTTGGCCTATCTTGGTAGTCGATCAGTAGCCTGGATGGTAGTACGGGTGCTGAGGAGCAGGCATCCACTCATCCCACTGTTGAGGTTCCTGTGCTGCCTCCGCAGCAGCCTGAGCGTTCTGGTAGGCAATGATGTCCACAGGCATGATCCTATATCCGCCCTGGCAACAGGATCAAACAAAGCAGGAGCAAGCAATGGAATAACATCACGAGTTCTCACACTAAAAACCAAGTTATATGGTATAGGGATATTGGGAGATTCGATATCAGTGAAATGGTGGTGATCCATGGCTGCACGATCTAGGTAAACTTTGGTAAGAGGGTAATCATGATGGCGTACCTCAACATTAAAGTGAGCCGCCAAATGAGTAGCATAAATCCCACCATGTATTTTACCCTGGGATTTATTAAGGTGGAGGCGATGAGCCACGGTAGCCCCCAAGCTATAAATGTTGTCACCCTCCAGTGCACGACGTAAAACAACAAGGTCTGGTGAACTAAGTGCACCCACCTTCTCCCTAGCAAGCAAGCATTTTGTAATGAAAAGTGCAAAGTAATGAACAACGGGAAAATGCAAGCTAGCGGCAGTGGTAGCTGACACCCCTCTCTCATATCCCACTGTCAAAGTGCGATAAAATGCCTCAAACCCAGCCGACCTATGCTCGGCTAAGCTCCCATCAGAAGGGATCATGCATATGTCACAAAATTCAGTAAGTGGCATCTGATGGTTTTCAGCATATAAATCAAAGCTCCTTCAGGAGGATTATTCCTAGGCAGGAAAGTAAAACTTTGAACAAAGATGTTTGTGAGGATTTGATGTTGTTCACACTCATCTGCCATGAAGTCGGTCAGTCCAACATTAGTAGCATATTGTGTGAACTCCTGAAGGATTCCAGCCTCTTCCAGGAACGGGGGGTGCGGCCATTCACATGACCGTACTTCCGCCATACTCCGAGGATGGAGATCACTATCAGATGACCCCCCAATAACACCCTTGGAGTTCATCTCGAGCCAAACTTCCTAAAGATATTCATGGTTTTCCTGAAGGAAATATGCCCTAGAGGAAATAATAAAGTTGTTATTTATATTTTCTTATATCATGATAAATGTTTATTATCCATACTAGAATTGTATTAACCGGAGTGAATACATAGACAAACAGAGTGTCCCTAGTATGCCTCTACTTGACTAGCTCGTTATCAAAGATGGTTAAGTTTCCTGACCATAGAGATGTGTTGTCATTTGATGTGATGCACAAGACCCATCCGTTAGCTTAGCATTAATGATCATTTAGTTTTATTGTTATTGCTTTCATCATGACTTATACATGTTCCTCTGAGTATGAGATTATGCAACTCCCGAATACCGAGGAACACCTTATGTGCTATCAAACGTCACAACAAAAGTGGGTGATTATAAAGATGCTCTACAGGTGTCTCAGATGGTGTTTGTTGAGTTGGCTTAGATCGAGATTAATATTTGTCACTCTGTGTATCGGAGAGGTATCTCTGGGCCCTCTCGGTAATGCACATCACTATGAGCCTTGCAAGCAATGTGACTAATGAGTTAGTCACGGGATGATGCATTACGGAACGAGTAAAGAGACTTGCCGGTAACGAGATTGAACTAGGTATGATGATACCGACGATCGAATCTCGGGCAAGTAACATACCGATGACAAAGGGAATGACGTATGTTGTTATGCGGTTTGACCGATAAAGATCTTCGTAGAATATGTAGGAGCCAATATGAGCATCCGTGTTCCGCTATTGGTTATTGACCGGAGATGTGTCTCGGTCATGTCTACATAGTTCTCGAACTCGTAGGGTCCGCACGCTTAACGTTCGATGACGATTTGTATTATGAGTTATGTGATTTGATGACCGAAGTTTGTTCAGAGCCCGGATGAGATCACAAACATGACGAGGAGTCTCGAAATGGTCGAGAGGTAAAGTTAGATATATTGGGAGGTTATATTCGGACACCGGAATGGTTCCGAAGTGTTTCGGGTATTTTCCGGAGTACCAAGAGGTTACCGGAACCCCCCAGGAGAGTAATGGGCCTTAATGGGCTTTAGGGGAAAGGAGAGAAGGGCCTCAAGGCGTGGCCGCGCCCCCCCCCCCCATGGGCTGGTTCGGATTGAACTAGGAGGGGGTGGCGCCCCCCTCCTTCCTTCTCCCCTCTTCCCCCTTCCCTCCTTCTCCTAGTTGGAATAAAAAAGGGGGACGAATCCTACTTGGCCGGCCTCCTCTTCCCCCCTCCTTTATATACGTGGGAGGGGGCACCCCAAAGGCACACCAAGTCTTCTCTTTGCCGTGTGCGGTGCCCCCCTATTGGGGAACGTTGCAGAAAATTAAAATTTTTCCTACGGTTTCACCAAGATCCATCTATGAGTTCATCTAGCAATGAGTCATGGGAGAGTGATTGCATCTACATACCACTTGTAGATCGCGTGCGGAAGCGTTCAATGGAGCAGGGATGATGGAGTCGTACTGCCGTGATTCAGATCACCGATGACCTAGTGCTGAACGGACAGCACCTCCGCGTTCAACACACGAACGGAGCGGATGACGTCTCCTCCTTCTTGATCCAGCAAGGGGGAAGGAGAGGTTGATGATGATCCAGCAGCACGACGGCGTGGTGGTGGATGCAGCAGAACTCCGGCAGGGCTTCGCTAAGCAACTACGGAAGGAGGAGGAGGTGTTGCAGGGAGGAGGGAGGCGCCAGGGCTTATGGGTGCGGCCACCCCTCCCTCCCCTCCCGTTATATAGGTGCAAGAGAGGGGGGGAGGGCGCAGCCTTGCCCCTTCCTCCAAGGAAGGGGTGCGGCCAAGAGGGGGGGAGGAGTCCATCCTCCCCAAGGCACCTCAGAGGTGCCTTCCCCCTTTAGGACCCTCCCCTTTTTTCTTATATCTTGGCGCATGGGCCTCTTGTGGCTGGTGCCCTTGGCCCATATAGGCCAAGGCGCACCCCCTACAGCCCATGTGCCCCCCCCCCCGGGACAGGTGGACCCTTGGTGGAACCCCCCGGACCCCTTTCGGCACTCCCGGTACAATACCGATAACGCGCGAAACTTTTCCGGCGACCAAAATAAGACTTCCTATATATAAATCTTTACCTACGGACCATTCCGGAACTCCTCGTGACGTCCGGGATCTCATCCGGGACTCCGAACAACATTCGGTTTGCTGCATACTCATATTCATACAACCCTAGCGTCACCGAACCTTAAGTGTGTAGACCCTACGGGTTCGGGAGACATGCAGACATGACCGAGACGGCTCTCGGGCAATAACCAACAGCAGGATCTGGATACCCATGTTGGCTCCCACATGCTCCTCGATGATATCATCGGATGAACCACGATGTCGAGGATTCAATCAACCCCGTATACTATTCCCTTTGTCAATCGGTATTTTACTTGCCCGAGATTCGATCGTCGATATCCCAATACCTCGTTCAATCTTGTTGCCGGCAAGTCACTTTACTTGTACCGTAATGCATGATCCCGTGACCAAACACTTGGTCACTTTGAGCTCATTATGATGATGCACTACCGAGTGGGCTCAGTGATACCTCTCCGTCATACGGAGTGACAAATCCCAGTCTCGATCCGTGTCAACCCAACAAACACTTTTTGGAGAAACCTGTAATGCACCTTTATAGTCACCTAGTTACGTTGTGACGTTTGGTACACCCAAAGCACTCCTACGGTATCCGGGAGTTACACGATCTCATGGTCTAAGGAAGAGATACTTGACATTGGAAAAGCTCTAGCAAAACGAACTACACGGTCTTGTGCTATGCTTAGGATTGGGTCTTGTCCATCACATCATTCTCCTAATGATGTGATCCCGTTATCAATGACATCCAATGTCCATAGTCAGGAAACCATGACTATCTGTTGATCGACGAGCTAGTCAACTAGAGGCTCACTAGGGACATTTTGTGGTCTATGTATTCACACGTGTATTACGATTTCCGGATAATACAATTATAGCATGAATAAAAGACAATTATCATGAACAAGGAAATATAATAATAATACTTTTATTATTGCCTCTAGGGCACATTTCCAACAGTCTCCCACTTGCACTAGAGTCAATAATCTAGTTACATTGTGATGAATCGAATAGAGTTCTGGTGTTGATCATGTTTTGCTCGCGGAAGAGGTTTAGTCAACGGATCTGCGACATTCAGATCCGTATGCACTTTGCAAATTTCTATGTCCCCATCTTGAACATTTTCACGAATGGAGTTGAAGCGACGCTTGATGTGCCTGGTCTTCTTGTGAAACCTGGCTCCTTGGCAAGTGCAATAGCTCCAGATTGTCACAGAAGAGTTTGATCGGCTCCGACGCATTGGGTATGACTCCTAGGTCGGTGATGAACTCCTTCACCCAAATTGCTTCATGTGCTGCCTCCGAGGCTGCCATGTACTCCGCTTCACATGTAGATCCCGCCACGACGCTTCGCTTGCAGCTGCACTAGCTATCGCTCCACCATTTAACATATACACGTATCCGGTTTGTGACTTTGAGTCATCCAGATCCGTGTCGAAGCTAGCATCAACATAACCCTTTACTGACGAGCTCTTCGTCACCTCCATAAACGAGAAACATGTCCTTTGTCCTTTTCGTGTACTTCAGGATATTCTTGACCGCTGTCCGGTGTTCCTTGCCGGGATTACTTTGGTACCACCAAACTTACGGCAAGGTTTACATCAGGTCTGGTACACAGCATGGCATACATAATAGAACCTATGGCCGAGGCATAGGGGATGACGCTCATCTCTTCTTTATCTTTTGCCGTGGTAGGGCATTGAGCCGAGCTCAATCTCACACCTTGTAGTACAGGCAAGAACCCTTTCTTGGACTGATCCATTTTGAACTTCTTCAAAATCTTATCAAGGTATGTGCTTTGTGAAAGACCTATGAGGCGTCTTGATCTATCTCTATAGATTTTGATGCCTAATATATAAGCAGCTTCTCCAAGGTCCTTCATTGAAATTTTTTTATTCAAGTAGGCCTTAATGCTGTCCAAGAGTTCTATATCATTTCCCATCAAAAGTATGTCACCTACATATAATATGAGAAATGCTACAGCTCCCACTCACTTTCTTGTAAACGCAGGCTTCTCCATAAGTCTGCATAAACCCAAACGCTTTGATCATCTCATCAAAGCGAATGTTCCAGCTCCGAGATGCTTGCACCAGCCCATAAATGGATCGCTGGAGCTTGCATACTTTGTTAGCATTCTTAGGATCGACAAAACCTTCCGGCTGCATCATATACAGCTCTTCCTTAAGATAACCGTTAAGGAACGCTGTTTTGACGTCCATCTGCCATATCTCATAATCATAGTTGATTCGGACGGACTTAAGCTTCGCTACGGGAGAGAAAGTTTCATCATAGTCAATCCCTTGAACTTGTCGATAACCCTTAGCGACAAGTCGAGCTTTATAGATGGTAACATTACCATCCGCGTCCGTCTTCTTCTTAAAGATCCATTTGTTTTCTATCGTCGCCGATCATCGGCAAGTCTGTCAAAGTCCATACTTTGTTTTCATACATGGATCCTATCTCGGATTGCATGGCTTCAAGCCATTTGTTGGAATCTGGGACCGCCATCGCTTCTTCATAGTTCGAAGGTTCACCGTTGTCTAACAACATGATTTCCGGTGACGGGGTTGCCGTACCACTGCAGTGCGGGCGTGTCCTAGTGGACCTCTGGGTTTAGTAGCAACTTGATCCAAGTACCTTGATCATCATCATTAATTTCCTCTCCGATCGGTGTAGGCACCACAGAACATTTTCTGAGCTGCACTACTTTCCGGTTCAAGAGGTAGTACTTCATCGAGTTCTACTTTCCTCCCACTTACTCCTTTCGAGAGAAACTCTTTTTCCGAGAAGGATCCGTTCTTGGCAACAAAGATCTTGCCTTCGGATCTAAGGTAGAAGGTATACCCAATGGTTTCCTTAGGGTATCCTATGAAGACGCATTTTTTCGACTTGGGTTCGAGCTTTTCAGGTTGAAGTTTCTTGACATAAGCATCGCATCCCCAAACTTTTAGAAACGGCAACTTAGGTTTCTTCCCAAACCATAATTCATACGGTGTCGTCTCAACGGATTTAGACGGTGCCCTATTTAAAGTGAATGTAGCTGTCTCTAGAGCGTATCCCCAAAATGATAGCGGTAAATCGGTAAGAGACATCATAGATCGCACCATATCCAATAGAGTGCGACACGACGTTCGGACACACCGTTACGCTAAGGTGTTCCAGGCGGCGTGAGTTGTGAAACGATTCCACATTTCCTTAAGTGTGTACCAAATTCGTGACTTAAATATTCTCCTCCACGATCTGATCGCAAGGATTTTATCTTTCGGTCACGTTGATTCTCTACTTCATTCTGAAATTCCTTGAACTTTTCAAAGGTCTCAGACTTGTGTTTCATCAAGTATACATACCCATATCTACTCAAGTCATCAGTGAGAGTGAGAACATAACGATATCCTCTGCGAGCCTCAACACTCATTGGACCGCACACATCGGTATGTATGATTTCCAATAAATTGGTTGCTCGCTCCATTGTTCCGGAGCACGGAGTCTTGGTCATCTTGCCCATGAGGCATGGTTCGCATGTGTCAAATGATTCATAATCGAGAGACTCTAAAAGTCCATCAGCATGGAGCTTCTTCATGCGCTTGACACCAATGTGACCAAGGCGGCGATGCCACAAGTATGTGGGACTATCGTTATCAACTTTACATCTTTTGGTATTCACATTATGAACATGTGTAACATTACGTTCGAGATTCATTAAGAATAAACCATTGACCATCGGAGCATGACCATAAAACATTTCTCTCATATAAATAGAACAACCATTATTCTCATATTTAAATGAGTAGCCATCTCGTATTAAACAAGATCCTGATACAATGTTCATGCTCAAACTTGGTACTAAATAACAATTATTGAGGTTTAAAACTAATCCCGTAGGTAAATGTAGAGGTAGCGTGCCGACGGAGATCACATCGACCTTGGAACCATTCCCGACGCCAAGATCGTCACCTCGCCCTTCGCCAGCCTCCGTTTATTCCGCAGCTCCTGCTGTGAGTTACATATATGAGCAACGACACCGTATCAAATACCCGGGAGTTACTACGATCTTGGTAAGGTACACATCAATTACATGTATATCAAATATACCTTTAGTGTTGCCGACCTTCTTATGCGCTAAGTATTTGGGGCAGTTCCGCTTCGATGACCCTTCCCTTTCCAATAAAAGCACTCGCCTCAGGCTTGGGTCCATTCTTTGACTTCTTCAGGAAATCGGCTTACGGGCGCGGCAACATCCTTGCCGTCCTTCTTGAAGTTCTTCTTTCCCTTGCCCTTCTTGAACTTAGTGGTTTTATTGACCATCAACACTTGATGTTCTTTCTTGATTTCAACCTCTGCTGACTTCAAAGATTGAGAATACTTCGAATGGTCTTCACCAACCCCTGCATATTGTAGTTCATCACAAAGCTCTTGTAGCTTGGTGGGAGCGATCAAGGATTCTGTCAATGACCGCCTCGTCCGGAGGTTTATGTCCAATGGGACAGCGGTTGTGCAACCCAGACATTTTGAGTATGTGTTCACCGATGTAACTGTTTTCCTCCATCTTACAACTATAGAACTTGTCGGAGACTTCATATCTCTCGACCGGGCATGAGCTTGGAAAACTAGTTTCAGCTCCTCGAACATCTCATATGCTCCGTGTTGCTCAAAACGCTTTTGGAGCCCCGGTTCTAAGCTGTAAAGCATGCCGCACTGAACGAGGGAGTAATCATCAGCACGAGACTATCAAGCATTCATAATGTCTTGGTTCTCTGGGACGGGTGCATCACCTAGCGGTCCTTCTAGGACATATTGTTTCCTGGCAGCTATGAGGATGATCCTCGTGTTCGGACCCAGTCCGTATAGTTGCTGCCATCATCTTTCAGCTTGGTTTTCTCTAGGAACGCGTTGAAGTTCATGTTGACATGAGCATTGGCCATTTGCTCTACAAGACATATTTGCAAAGGTTTTAGACTAAGTTCATGATAATTAAGTTCATCTAATCAAATTATTTTAATGAACTCCCACTCAGATTAGACATCCCTCTAGTCATCTAAGTGTTACACGATCCGAGTCGAATAGGCCGTGTCCGATCATCACGTGAGACGGACTAGTCATCATCGTTGAACATCTCCATGTTGATCGTATCTTCCATACGACTCATGTTCAACCTTTCGGTCTCTTGTGTTCCGAGGCCATGTCTGTACATGCTAGGCTCGTCAAGTTAACCCTAAGTGTTTATGCATGTGTAAAACTGTCTTACACCCGTTGTATGTGAACGTAAGGATCTATCACACCCGATCATCACGAGGTGCTTCGAAACGACGAACTTTAGCAACGGTGCACAGTTAGGGGGAACACTTTCTTGAAATTATCATAAGGGATCATCTTATTTACTACCGTCGTTCTAAGTAAACAAGATGCATAAACATAATAAACATCACATGCAATTATATAAAGTAGTGACATGATATGGCCAATATCATATAGCTCCTTTGATCTTCATCTTGAGGCTCCATGATCATCTTGTCACCGGCATGACACCATGATCTCCATCATCATGATCTCCATCATTGTGTCTTCATGAAGTTGTCACGCCAACGACTACTTCTACTTCTATGGCTAATGCATTTAGCAATAAAGTAAAGTAATTTACATGGCGTTCTTCAATGACACGCGGGTCATAAAAAAATAAGACAACTCCTATGGCTCCTGCCGGTTGCCATACTCATCGACATGCAAGTCGTGATTCCTATTACAAGAACATTATCTCATACATCACAATATATCATTCATCATTCATCACAACTTCTGGCCATATCACATCACATGACAATTGCTGCAAAAACAAGTTAGACGTCCTCTAATTGTTGTTGCATCTTTACGATGGCTGCAATTGGGTTCTAGCAAGAACGCTTTTCTTACCTACGAATAACCACAACGTGATTTTTGTCAACTTCTATTTACCCTTCATAAGGACCCTTTTCATCGAATCCGCTCCAACTAAAGTGGGAGAGACAGACACCCGCCAGCCACCTTATGCAACTAGTGCATGTCAGCCGGTGGAACCGGTCTCACGTAAGCGTACATGTAAGGTTGGTCCGGGCCGCTTCATCCCACAATACCGCTGAAGCAAGATAAGACTAGTAGCGGCAAGCAAGTTGACAAGATCTACACCCACAACAAAATTGTGTACTACTCGTGCAATAGAGAACTACGCATAGACCTAGCTCATGATGCCACTCTTGGGGAACGTTGCAGAAAATTAAAAATTTTCCTACGGTTTCACCAAGATCCATCTATGAGTTCATCTAGCAACGAGTCATGGGAGAGTGATTGCATCTACATACCACTTGTAGATCGCGTGCGGAAGCGCTCAATGGAGCAGGGGATGATGGAGTCGTACTCGCCGTGATTCAGATCACCGATGACCTAGTGCTGAGCGGACAACACCTCCGCGTTCAACACACGACGGAGCGGATGACGTCTCCTCCTTCTTGATCCAGCAAGGGGAAGGAGAGGTTGATGATGATCCAGCAGACGACGGCGTGGTGGTGGATGCAGCAGAACTCCGGCAGGCTTCGCTAAGCAACTACGGGAGGAGGAGGAGGTGTTGCAGGGAGGAGGGAGGCGCCGGGCTTATAGGTGCGGCCACCCTCCTCCCTCCCTTTATATAGGTGCAAGAGAGGGGGGGAGGGCGCAGCCTTGCCCCTTCCTCCAAGGAAGGGGTGCGGCCAAGAGGGGGGGAGGAGTCCATCCTACCCAAGGCACCTCGGAGGTGCCTTCCCCCTTTAGGACTCTCCCCTTTTTTCTTATATCTTGGTGCATGGGCCTCTTGTGGCTAGTGCCCTTGGCCCATATAGGCCAAGGCGCACCCCCGGACAGGTGGACCCCCCGGTGGACCCCCGGACCCCTTTCGGCACTCCCGGTACAATACCGATAACGCGCGAAACTTTTCCGGCGACCAAAATAAGACTTCCTATATATAAATCTTTACCTCCGGACCATTCCGGAACTCCTCGTGACGTCCGGGATCTCATCCGAGACTCGAACAACATTCGGTTTGCTGCATACTCATATTCATACAACCCTAGCGTCACCGAACCTTAAGTGTGTAGAGCCTACGGGTTCGGGAGACATGCAGACATGACCGAGACGGCTCTCGGGAAATAACCAACAGCGGGATCTGGATACCCATGTTGGCTCCCACATGCAACTCGATGATATCATCGGATGAACCACTATGTCGAGGATTCAATCAACCCCGTATACTATTCCCTTTGTCAATCGGTATTTTACTTGCCCGAGATTCGATCGTCGGTATCCCAATACCTCGTTCAATCTCGTTGCGGCAAGTCACTTTACTAAATGCCGTAATGCATGAACCCGTGACCAAACACTTGGTCACTTTGAGCTCATTATGATGATGCACTACCGAGTGGGCCCAGTGATACCTCTCCGTCATACGGAGTGACAAATCCCAGTCTCGATCCGTGTCAACCCAACAGACACTTTTTGGAGATACCTGTAATGCACCTTTATAGTCACCCAGTTACGTTGTGACGTTTGGTACACCCAAAGCACTCCTGCGGTATCCGGGAGTTACACGATCTCATGGTCTAAGGAAGAGATACTTGACATTGGAAAAGCTCTAGCAAAACGAACTACACGATCTTGTGCTATGCTTAGGATTGGGTCTTGTCCATCACATCATTCTCCTAATGATGTGATCCCGTTATCAATGACATCCAATGTCCATAGTTAGGAAACCATGACTATCTGCTGATCAACGAGCTAGTCAACTAGAGGCTCACTAGGGACATTTTGTGGTCTATGTATTCACACGTGTATTACGATTTCCGGATAATACAATTATAGCATGAATAAAAGACAATTATCATGAACAAGGAAATATAATAATAATACTTTTATTATTGCCTCTAGGGCATATTTCCAACACCCCCTCCACAGTTACACACCTCGGTCATATCATCGTAGTGCTTAGGCGAAGCCCTGCGCCGGTAACTTCATCATCACCGTCGCCACGCCGTCGTGCTGACGAAACTCTCCCTCGTCCTCAACTGGATCAAGAGCTCGAGGGATGTCATCATGCTGAACGTGTGCTGAACACGGAGGTGTCGTACGTTCGGTACTTGGATCGGTTGGATCGCGAAGTCGTTCGACTACATCAATCACAAGCATTAAACGCTTCCGCTTTCGGTCTACGAGGGTACATGGACACACTCTCCCATCTCGTTGTCATGCATCTCCTAGATAGATCTTACGTGATCGTAGGAATTTTTTTGAAATACTGCGTTCCCCAACAGTGGCATCCGAGCCAGGTCTATGCGTAGATGTTATATGCACGAGTAGAACACAAAGAGTTGTAGGCGATAATAGTCATACTGCTTACCTGCAACGTCTTACTTTGATTCAACAGTATTGTTGGATGAAGCGGCCCAGACCGACATTACATGACCGCGTTCATGAGACTAGTTCTACCGATGTGCTTCGCACACAGGTGGCTAGCGGGTGTCTGTTTCTCCAACTTTATTTGAATCGAGTTTGACTACGCCCGGTCCTTGTTGAAGGTTAAAACAGCAGACTTGACGAAAAATCGTTGTGGTTTTGATGCGTAGGTAAGAATGGTTCTTGCTAGAAGCCCTTAGCAGCCACTAAAACTTGCAACAACAAAGTAGAGGACGTCTAACTTGTTTTTGCAGGGCATGTTGTGATGTGATATGGTCAAGACGTGATGAGATATAAATTGTTGCATGAGATGATCATGTTTTGTAACCGTTATAGGCAACTGTCAGGAGCCTTATGGTTTTCGCTTTATTGTATGAATTGCAATCGCCATGTAATTGCTTTACTTTATCACTAAGCAGTGGCAATAGTCGCAGGAGCAATAGTTGGTGAGACGACAACGATGGTACAATGGAGATCAAGGCGTCAAGCCGGTGACGATGGAGATCATGACGGTGCTTTGGAGATGGAGATCAAAGGCACAAGATGATGATGGCCATATCATGTCACATATTTTGATTGCATGTGATGTTTATCTTTTATGCATCTTATTTTGCTTAGTACGGCAGTAGCATTATAAGATGATCTCTCACTAAATTTCAAGGTATAAGTGTTCTCCCTGAGTATGCACAGTTGCTACAGTTCGTCATGCTGAGACACCACGTGATGATCGGGTGTGATAAGCTCTACGTTCACATACAACATGTGCAAGCCAGTTTTGCACACGCAGAATACTCAGGTTAAACTTGACGAGCCTAGCATATGCAGATATGGCCTCGGAACATTGAGACCGAAAGGTCGAACGTGAATCATATATAGTAGATATGATCAACATAGTGATGTTCACCATTGGAAACTACTCCATCTCACGTGATGATCGGACATGGTTTGGTTGATTTGGATCACGTGATCATTTAGATGACTAGAGGGGCGTCTATCTAAGTGAGAGTTCTTTAGTAATATGATTAATTGAACTTTAATTTATCATGATCTTATTACCTGATAGTATTTTTGCATGTCTATGTTATTGTAGATCAATGGCACGTGCTACCGTTCCCTTGAATTTTAATGTGTTCCTAGAGAAAGCTAAGTTGAAAGATGATGGTAGAAATTACACGGACTGGGTCCATAACTTGAGGATTATCCTCATTGCTGCACAGAAGAATTACGTCCTGGAAGCACCACTAGGTGTAAGACACGCTGCAGGAGCAACTCCGGATGTTATGAACGTTTGGCAGAGCAAAGCTGATGACTACTCGATAGTTCAGTGTGCCATGCTTTATGGCTTAGAACCGGGACTTCAACGACGTTTTGAAGGTCATGGAGCATATGAGATGTTCCAGGAGTTGAAGTAAATATTTCAAGCAAATGCCCGGATTGAGAGATATGAACTCTCCAATAAGTTCTACGGCTGCAAGATGGAGGAGAATAGTTCTGTCAGTGAACATATACTCAGAATGTCTGGGTACCACAACCTTTTGACTCAACTGGGAGTTAATCTTCCTGATGATAGTGTCATTGACAGAGTTCTTCAATCATTGCCACCAAGCTATAAAAGCTTCGTGATGAACTATAATATGCAAGGGATGGATAAGACAATTCCCGAGCTCTTCGTGATGCTAAAGGTCATGGAGGTAGAAATCAAGAAGGAGCATCAAGTGTTGATGGTTAACAAGACCACTAGTTTCAAGAAAAAGGGCAAAGGGAAGAAGAGGAACTTCAAGAAGAACGGCAAGCAAGTTGCTGCTCAAGTGAAGAAGCCCAAGTCTGGACCTAAGCTCGAGACTAAGTGCTTCTACCGCAAAGGACCGGTCACCGGAAGCGGAACTGCCCCAAGTATTTGGCGGATAAGAAGGATGGCAAAGTGAAAGGTATATTTGATATACATGTTATTGATGTGTACCTTACTAATGCTCGTAGTAGCGCCTGGGTATTTGATACTGGTTCTGTTGCTCATATTTGCAACTCCAAACAGGGGCTACGGATTAAACGAAGATTGGCTAAGGACGAGGTGAAGATGCGCATGGGAAATGATTCCAAAGTCGATGTGATCGCCATCGGCACGCTACCTCTACATCTACCTTCGGGATAAGTTTTAGACCTGAATAACTGTTATTTGGTGCCAGCGTTAAGCATGAACATTATATCTGGATCTTGTTTGATGCGAGACGGTTATTCATTTAAATCAGAGAATAATGGTTGTTCTATTTATATGAGTAATATCTTTTATGGTCATGCACCCTTGATGAGTGGTCTATTTTGTTGAATCTCGATTGTAGTGATACACATATTCATAATATTGAAGCCAAAAGATGCAAGGTTAATAATGATAGTACAACTTATTTGTGGTAATCGCTGCTTTAGGTCATATTGGTGTAAAGCACATGAAGAAACTCCATGCCGATGGGCTTTTGGAATCACTTGATGCTTAAGTAACCATGCCTCATGGGCAAGATGACTAAAACTCCGTTCTTCGGAACAATGGAGCGAGCAAATCGATTTATCGGAAATAATACATACCGATGTATGCGGTTCGATGAGTGTTGAGGTCATGGGCGGTATCGTTATTTTCTAACCTTCACAAATGATTTGAGTAGATATGGGTATATCTACTTGATGAAACATAAGTCTGAAACATTTTAAAAGTTCAAAGAATTTCAGTGTGAAGTGGAAAATCATCGTAACAAGAAAATAAAATTTCTACGATCTGATCGTGGAGGTGAATATTTGAGTTATGAGTTGGTCTTCATTTGAAACAATGCGAATAGTTTCGCAACTCACGCCACCTGGAACACCACAGTGTAATGGTGTGTCTGAACATCGTAACCGCACTTTATTAGATATGGTGCGATCTATGATGTCTCTTACTGATTTACCGCTATCATTTGGGGTTATGCTTTAGAGACGGCTGCATTCACGTTAAATAGGGCACATCTAAAACCGTTGAGATGACACCATATGAACTGTGGTTTGGCAAGAAACCGAAGTTGCGTTTCTTAAAGTTTGGGGCTGCGATGCTTATGTGAAAAAGCTTCAACCTGATAAGCTCGAACCCAAATCGGAGAAATGTGTCTTCATAGGATACCCAAAGGAGACTGTTGGGTACACCTTATATCACAGATCCGAAGGCAAGATATTCGTTGCTAAGAATGGATCCTTTCTAGAGAAGGAGTTTCTCTCGAAAGAAGTGAGTGGGAGGAAAGTAGAACTTCATGAGGTAATTGTACCTTCTCCCGAATTGGAAAGTAGTTCATCACAGAAATCAGTTACAGTGATTCCTACACCAATTAGTGAGGAAGCTAATGATGATGATCATGAAACTTCAGATCAAGTTACTACAGAACCTCGTAGGTCAAACAGAGTAAGGTCCGCACCAGAGTGGTACGGTAATCCTGTTCTGGAGGTCATGTTACTTGACCATGACGAACCTACGAACTATGAAGAAGCGATGATGAGCCCAGATTCCGTGAAATGGCTTGAGGCCATGAAATCTGAGATGGGATCCATGTATGAGAACAAAGTATGGACTTTGGTTGACTTGCCCGATGATCAGCAAGCCATAGAGAATTAATGGATCTTCAAGAAGAAGACTGACATCGACGGTAATGTTATCGTCTACAAAGCTCGACTTGTTGCGTAAAGGTTTTCGACAAGTTCAAGGAGTTGACTACGATGAGACCTTCTCACCCGTAGCGATGCTTAAGTCTGTCCGAATTATGTTAGCAATTGCCGCATTTTATGATTATGAAATTTGCTAAATGGATGTCAAAACTGCATTCCTTAATGGATATCTTGAAGAAGAGTTGTATATGATGCAACCAGAAGGTTTTGTCGATCGAAAAGGTGCTAACAAAGTGTGCAAGCTCCAGCGGTCCATTTATGGACTGGTGCAAGCCTCTCAGAGTTGGAATATACGCTTTGATAGTTTGACCAAAGCATATGGTTTTATACAGACTTTTGGAGAACCCTGTATTTACAAGAAAGTGGGCGGGAGCTCTGTAGCATTTCTAATATTATATGTGGATGACATATTGTTGATTGGAAATAATACATAATTTCTGGATAGCATAAAAGGATACTTGAATAAGAATTTTTCAATGAAAGACCACGGTGAAGCTGCTTATATATTGGGCATCAAGATCTATAGAGATAGATCAAGACGCTTAATTGGACTTTCACAAAGCACATACCTTGATAAAGTTTTGAATAAGTTCAAAATGGATCACCAAAGAAAGGGTTCTTGCTCGTGTTA
Organism: Aegilops bicornis; assembly: GCA_021605145.1. Classification (NCBI taxonomy): domain Eukaryota; kingdom Viridiplantae; phylum Streptophyta; class Magnoliopsida; order Poales; family Poaceae; genus Aegilops; species Aegilops bicornis. The sequence continues at coordinate 257,335,258 of CM038671.1, read as the reverse complement.
CAAGGTGCGAAGTTGAGCCAGCCTCAATGCCCGACCACCGCAGTAAGATAGAGAGAAAATGAAAGTCATTCCCTATGCCTCAAAGAATAGGTTCTATCATGTATGCAATGCTGTGTACCAGACCTGATGTGTGCCTTGCTATTAGTTTAGCGGTGGAGGTACCAAAGTAATCCAGAGTGGATCATTGTAGAACGATCAAGAACATCTGAAATACACGAAAATGACTAAGGATATGTTCCTCGCTTATGGAGGTGACAAAGAGCTCGTCAGAAATGGTTTTACGTCGATGCAAGTTTTTGACATCGATCCGGATGACTCTAAGTCACAAACCGGATACGTATTTATATTGAATGGTGGAGCCGCTATCGGTTGGTGCAGTTCCAAGCAGAGCGTCGTGGCGGGATCTACGTGTGAAGCGGAGTACATAGCTGCTTCGGAAGCAGCAAATGAAGGAGTCTGGATGAAGCAGTTCATATCCGATCTAGGTGTTATACCTAGTGCATCGGTTTGACCGATAAAGATCTTCGTAGAATATGTAGGAGCCAATATGAGCATCCAGGTTCCGCTATTGGTTATTGACCGGAGATGTGTTCTCGAATCCATAGGGTCCGCACGCTTAACGTTCGATGACGATTTGTATTATGAGTTATGTGATTTGATGACCGAAGTTTGTTCAGAGTCCCTGATGAGATCATGGACATGACGAGGAGTCTCAAAATGGTCGAGAGGTAAAGATCGATATATTGGAAGGTTATATTCGGACACCGGAATGGTTCCGAAGTGTTTCGGGTCTTTTCCGAAGTACCGGGAGGTTACCGGAACCCCTGGGGAGAGCAATGGGCCTTAATGGGCTTTAGGGGAAAGTAGAGAAGGGCCTCAAGGGGTGGCCGCCCCCCCCCATGCACTGGTCCGAATTGTACTAGGAGGGGGTGACGCCCCCTCCTTCCTTCTCCCCTCTTCTCCCTTCCCTCCTTCTCCTAGTTGGAATAGGAAAGGGAGGGCAACTTACTTGGACCGGGAGTCCAAGTAGGACTCCCCCCCTTGGCGCGCCCCCTCTAGGGTCGGCCTCCTCTTCCCCCCTCCTTTATATACGTGGGAGGGGGGCACCCAAAAGGCACACTAAGTCTTCTCTTAGCCGTGTGCAGTGCCCCCTCCACAGTTACACACCTCGGTCATATCGTCGTAGTTCTTAGGTGAAGCCCTGCGCCGGTAACTTCTTCATCATCGTCGCCACGCCGTCGTGATGACAGAACTCTCCCTCGTCCTCAACTGGATCAAGAGCTCGAGGGACGTCATCGTACTGAACGTGTGCTGAACACGGAGGTGTCGTACGTTCGGTACTTGGATCGATTGGATCGCGAAGATGTTCGACTACATCAACTGCGTTACTAAACGCTTCCGCTTTTGGTCTACGAGGGTACATGGTCACACTCTCCCCTCTCATTGCTATGCATCTCCTAGATAGATCTTGCGTGATTGTAGGAAAACTTTTGAAATATCAAGGTTCCCCAACATTTCCTATGAACAAAATTCTGAAATTTATTAGCCCACAAAATTTCCCCAAGAAAACTTCACAAAAATGATACCAACTACTCATAGGGATACATAGAGGCCATAGAAAGCAATCAAACTACTTAGAACTCCAAGAATTTAACATGCAAGCTCATCTACAGCAGCACCAAGACTAGCTAATTATTCAAAATATAAACCACTAAAAAAACTAATTGGACAAACGGTGGAGTCACATACCAAGCAACAATCCCCTGAAACAGTTTCGGAAACGGAGCTTCGAGCAAAGAGATCGAAATCCGCTAGTTTGAGAGCAAGAACACGGGAGAGAGAGCAATGGAGATTTTTTTCTGGAGGTAAGTGATGATGTGGGATGAAGGGATAAGTGAGGGGGCCCACGTGGGGACCACAACCCACTGTGGCGCACTGGGGTCCTAGCGCGCCAGTGTGGGTTGTGCCCACCTGGTGCACCTCCTCCGATATTATTTGCACCAGAAATTCAGAAATATTCAGAAAAAATCGTATTAAGTTTTCGTGGCATTCTCGAGAACTTTTATTTTTGGGTCATTTTTTATTGCACGGAAATTCGTAAAATGTATAAAACATGGCATTTTATTTTATTTAATTAATAAAAACAGAGAATAAAAAGTAGGGACAGAAGGTAGTGCTTACTAAATTCATCAACTTCATATCGCTAAAAAATGATCCATTAATAAGGTTGACCAGGTCTTATTAACAAACACTTCGATTAGCATGAAACCGAGAACTTTCAGAATCACTAAGTTACCTCAATGGGGATATGAATGTCCCCAACAATAAGCATTTCATATTTCTTTTTGACAGTAGGTAGAGGTATTTGAAAAGTTCCAATAGTGATTGTCGGAGATTTTTCAATGACATTAATACCATTCACTTGGAATTGTTTCTTCGGAAAGTGCATCGTATGCTCATTACCATTGATATGAAAAGTGACCTTACTTTTATTGCAATCAATAACAGCCCCTGCAGTATTCAAGAATGGTCTACCAAGGATAATTGACATGTTGTCGTCCTCGGGCATCTCAAGTATAACAAAGTCAGTCAAAATAGTAACATTAGCAACAACAACGGGCACATCCTCACAGATACCGATAGGTATGGCAGTTGATTTGTCAACCATTTGCAAAGGTATTTCAGTAGGTGTGAGTTTATTCAAATCAAGTCTTTTATATAAATAGAAAGGCATAACACTAACACTAGCTCCTAAATTACAGAAAGCAGTTTTCACATAATTCTTTTTGATGGAGCAAGGTGTAGTTCGTATTTCCGGATCTCCAAGTTTTTTAGGTACTCCATCTTTAAAAGTATAATTAGCAAGCATAGTGGAGATTTCAGCTTCCGGTATTTTTCTCTTATTAGTGATGATGTCTTTCATATACTTTGCATAAGGAGGCATTTTCAAGATATCGGCCAAGACGTTAAAAAGATCGGCCTCAAAGATTTCAAAGAAAGTTCAAATTCTTCATCATCTTTCTTTTTAGTTGACTTGGGTGGAAAAGGCATAGGTTTTTGAACCCACGGTTCTCTTTCTTTACCGTGTTTTCTAGCAATGAAGTCTCTTTTGTCATATCTTTTATTTTTAGGTTGTGGGTTATCAAGATCAACAGGTGGTTCTATCTCAACATCATTATCTAGTTCTTTTTCATTATTTGGTTGAGTGTCTTCATGAACCTCATCATTATCTTTTTCATTATCACTAGGTGAGTGTTCATTACCAGACTGAATTTCAGCATCAGATATAGAAGTTTCATTATCATTATCAGGAGGTTTTTCTATTTCGGTTCACTAGAAGTATGCAAAGTCCTATCATTTTTCTTCTTATTTTCTTTCTAGAAGGACTAGGTGCAGTGGTGTTGTTCCTTTGTGAATCCTGTTCTATTCTTTTTGGGTGTCCCTCAGGATAAAGTAGTTCCTGAGTCATTTTACCTCCTCTAGTTGCAACTCTAACAACAAAGTCATGTATATTATTGTTCATTTTATCAAGCAATTCTCTTTGAGATTTAGCAACTTGTTCTAACTGAGTTTGAACCATAGAAGCATGTTTTCCAACACCTCTAACATCATTTGAGATTCTAAATAACAAGTCACTCAAGCGATAAATCATATTAGAATTGTATTTCAATTGTTTCATAATATTTGCATTGAAGTGATCTTGCTTTCTAATATAGTTTTCAAACTCATAAAGGCATTGGTTAGGATGCATATTGTGAGGATTGTCATTATCATTGAACTTCATTAAAGAATTTACCTCTACCACCTTAGGTAATGATGGTGTATCAAGCCCATGTATTTCTTCAATAGGAGGTAAATTTTTAACATCCTCAACTTTAATACCTTTTTCCTTCATAGATTTCTTTGCCTCCTGCATATCTTCAAGACTGAGATGTAATATTCCCCTCTTCCTCGGAGTGGGTTTAACCGGTGGTTCAGGAATAGTCCAATCATCATAATTTTTCAATATATTATTCAATAATTCTTCAGCTTGCCCAACAGTTCGTTCCCTGAAAACACAACCAGCACAACTATCTAGGAAGTCCCTAGAAGCATCGGTTAGTCCATTATAGAAGATATCAAGTATTTCATTTTTCTTAAGAGAATGATCACGCAAAGCATTAAGTAACTGGCAAAGCCTCCCCCAAGCTTTTGGGAGACTCTCTTCTTTAGTTTGCACAAAGTTAAATATTTCCTGTAAGGCAACTTGTTCCTTATGAGCAAGAAAATATTTTTCAGAGAAGTAATAAATCATATGCTGGGGACTACGCACACAACCAGGAGCAAGAGTATTGTACCAAGCTTTAGCATCACCCTTTAATGAGAATGGAAATAATTTGAGAATAAAGTAATACCGAGTTTTCTCATCATGAGTAAAAAGGGTGGCTATGTCATTCAACTTAGTGGTATGTGCCACAATAGTTTCAGTTTCATAACCATGGAAAGGATCAGATTCAACCAAAGTAATTAACTCTGGGTCGACAGAGAATTCATAATCCTTATCATCAATAAAGATAGGTGAGTAGCAAACTTAGGATCATATTTCATTCTAGCATTCAGAGATTTTTTCTTTATACTTGCATAATAATTTCTCAAGATCATCTCTATCCCTACAAGCAAGAATATCTCTAGTTGTCTCCTTATTCATAACGTAACCTTCCGGTACCTTAGGAAATTCATATCTAGGAAGGCTAGTTCTAGCAGGTGTTTCGGGAGTTTTAGTTTCAAGCTCATCATCAGATTCAACAACATCATTTTGTATTACTCTAGCAATTTGTTCATCAAGGAATTCACCAAGTGGCACATCATCATTATCAATCAAGGTACTAGCATCATCATAAACATCATTCATATAGAAGTAGCATCATCAATAACTTGTGACATATTAGAATTAATAGCATGTGGTGGTGTTGCAAGTTTACTTACAACAGAAGGTGAATCTATAGCGGAACTGGATGGCAGTTCCTTACCTCCCCTCGTCTTTGAGGAAAATATCTTAGTCTTAGAATCCTTCAGATTGTTCATAGTGATAAAGTGATAATAATCCCAAGTGACTCAACAAATATAGCTATGCTCCCCGGCAACGGCGCCAGAAAAAGGTCTTGATAACCCACAAGTATAAGGGATCGCAACAGTTTTTGAGGGTAGAGTATTCAACCCAAATTTATAGATTCGACACAAGGGGAGCCAAAGAATATTTGAAGGTATTAGCAGCTGAGTTGTCAATTCAAACACACCTGGAGATTAATTATCTGCAGCAAGTAATCAGTAGCAAAGTAATATGATAGTTTTGATAGTAGTGACAGTAGTAACAGTAACAGTAACAGTGATAGCAGTAATTTTGTAGCAAGTGTAACAACGATAATAGCAGTAGTAACTTAGCAGAAACAATATAGGATAAATTCGTAGACATTGGATCGGTGACTTGTTGGATGATATTTATCATGAGACAGTTATAACCTAGGGCGATACGGGAGTAGCTCCAGTTCGTCAATATAATGTAGGCATGTATTCCATAAATAGTCATACGTGCTTATGGAAAGAACTTGCATGACATATTTTGTCCTACCCTCCCGTGGCAGCGTCCATATTGGAAACTAAGGGATATTAAGGCCTCCTTTTAATAGAGAACCAGAACAAAGCATTAACATATAGTGAATACATGAACTCCTCAAACTACGGTCATCACCGGGAGTGGTCCCGATTATTGTCACTCCGGGGTTGCCGGATCATAACACGTAGTAGGTGACTATAACTTGCAAGATTGGATCTACAACATGGATATAATTATGATGACATAAATGGTTCAGATCTGAGTTCATCGCACCCGGGCCTAAAGTGACAAGCATTAAGCATGGCAAAGTCATAGCAACATCAATCTTAGAACATAATGGATACTAGGGATCAAGCCCTAACAAAACTAACTCGATTACAAGATGAATCTCATCCAACTCCTCATCGACCAGCGAGCCTACGAAGGAATTACTCACTCCCGGTGGGGAGCATCATGGAATTGGCGATGCAGAAGGGTTGGTGATGATGAAGAACGAAGATCCCCCTCTCCGGAGCCCCAAACGGACTCCAGATCTGGCCTCCCGATGAAGAACATGAGGTGATGGCGGCTCCGCCTCTTGGATCGCGATAATTATTTCTCCCATTTTTTGGAAAAATAGGATTTCATAGCGTCAGCTTTAGGGTCTGCGGGGCCACCAGGTGGGGACAACCCACTGGCGCTTAGGAGAGGCGCACCGGTGGGTTGTGCCCACCTAGGTGCCCCTCTCCGGTAGGTCTTGGCTCCATAAATTCTTATATATTATATAAAAATTCCTCGCGAAGTTTCGTTCCATTCCAGGAACTTTTATTTCTGCACAAAAACAACACCATGGTAGTTCTGCTGAAAACAACGTCAGTCCGGGGTTAGTTTCATTCAAATAATGCAAATTAGAGTCCAAAACAAGAGGAAAAGCGTTAGGAAAAGTAGATATGTTGGAGACGTATCACTTGCTCCCTTAGCAAAGAAAAGGAAAACCCTACTCATTCGCGCCTGTTGGCACGGCCTCTAGCACCGTTCATCACTGCGCGCCTCTCCCACGTGAAGGCATGGGGCCACGCGACCGGGATGAACATCTCTTGACTTGTTTGCCTCCGAGAGGGTGCCTCAGGAGGCAACCTCGGGAGGCCGCCTCACGAGGATCTTGGTGGAGCCGCCTAGTTCGCTCGGGACGCCTGCCGAGGGGGGCCTCATGAGGCAAGGGCCTCGCGAGGAGTCTTGCTCATGATGCTTGCTGGTGGGCCACTCGTTGGGCTCTTGACATGCACCGCATCCTGGGCCGAAGGCAGACGGACCTGGGTACCCTAGGCCCCACGGGCCCGATAGTAGCCCCTGGGCTCGCGACGCGTAGCGCACGATGGAGCGGGGGATGCCACCACTTCTCCCACAATGCCTCGGCAACCGCCCAGGCTGACATAAAGCCTGCCCGCACATGGCGCGAGGCCATCATTGCCTTCCTTATTCTCATTCGCCTTCCTGCACCTTCCTTCTCACGCATGATTCCTTCTCCTCCCTCCGGGTCCCCATCGTCTTTGTCCCAGTTGCGTCGCCACGGCACCCCCTGGTTGGAAAGGGAGGGCAACGAAGGAGACAGCCAGGGAGGCGGTGCCGGAGCCTGCCCTGGGTAGGTCCATGGTCATTAATGCCGAGGGGCTTGACAAGGTTCTCCCGATGACTAGAGCTGCCTCCAACGAATGGGGGGCTACCCGAATCTGGCAGGCTTTGTGCCCAGCCGCCGAGCTTGACGCCACCTCCATCGTTATCCCCCTTCATGTGCTCCTCGCCGACTTGCTGCCACCGTTCTGTGATTTCTTCAACGCCGTCCTCTCTCACTACCAGGTCCACACGCTGCACCTTGACCCAATCTCCGCTCTTCTTCTTTCCGCCTTTGCCTTCTTGTGCGAGGCCCTCATGGGCGTGCCTCCTTCGGTGGCGCTGCTTCGCCATTTCTTCAAAGATGTGGTTAATCATGAGAACCAACGCTCCGGGTGCGTCTCCCTCTACATCGTGGAGGATACGGCAGGCGATGGCATCAACATGGAGCTCGCCCATGGGGTGGAGGGCTTTAGGTGGCAATGGGTGTACATGGACACAACCCAATTCAGCCCCCTACTACTGATAGCGACGTCCCCGGCGGTGAGGACCTCTGGATGGGAACACGAGAGGCTCGCCGATCCGAGACTGGTGAGGGTGTGGAAGAGGTTGGATGATCTGAGGGCGGCGGGGGTAACGATAGTCACGGGCGTGAGGGAGTTCCTCTGCCAGCGCATTGCCCCTCTCCAAAGGTCACTCCCGCCCGATGTGGACCTTCACCGCCCGGCGACCCAACGCTGCTGAACACGGGTAGGCTGCTTGTGAGGTGTTCAGCGGGTGCTTTCTCATTCGACCGGTGAGGAAGCAGATGAGCCTCCCAAGGCAGGGCTCCCTTGTACTGCTATCGGAATAAGGTGGCACCGCCGGCGCAATGCCGCACTTTGACCTGGGGGGCCGCCGAGGGCCACGAGGGGCCCTGGGACAACCCCTTCCTGGTGGTTCCAAACTCGAGGGTCGTGGGCGATGGCGGGACCTCGATGGGTGTCGCAGGGGGCCAGCCCGTGCTGGCCGGGCCGCCGCCTACTTGCCAAAGACGACCGTAGGCGCCAAGGATGAGTAAGTGTCTTCCTCCTCTCTCTCCTTGTACCCGACATGCCTTGTGTGCCCGAGTGCTTTCCCCACGCAGGTCCTTCTCGAGCAAGAAGAATGAGTCCCACAGGTTGGCGGTAGACACACCATCGCTCGCGTGGCGGTGGACCACAAGGAGACCTCACTCCGCCCAGATGGCGAAGCCAGCCCGTGGGGGGTAGGTGATCCCTCCCAAGGCGGCCCGGAGGCAGCTCTATAGTCCTTGAGGCGCCCGGCTGGAGCAGACGCCACGATAGTGGGAATGGAGACACCGCCGCCGCACCATGCCCACCGAGCTAGAGGTGGCTCAGAAAGTCTGGGCGGCTCGCCAAACGCGAGGAGGTGCCTACCATGGGCGCGCTGCCCTAACAAGACGTGGAGAAGAAGGTCCCTCAAGGGCCCTCCACTCCTAACGAGCGCGCCGGTCCTCACAAGCCGCAATGGCCGAGGGCGGCAAAGGGCCTAACCCGGACTGGGCTCTGGCGCCAGGAGCAGCCGCAAGATCAGCGCAGGTCTTGGAGGATGCCATGAACGCGGTAGGCCAGCCCGAGGCGGAGCTTCAAGGTGTCGAGGCGCGCCTTGCCGAGGAGCTCCTACGCCTAGCCCACGGGTGGCATTAGCTTGAAGTCACGTCAAGCTAGGCCACCGCTGTAACGAGGCCGTTCATGCGAGAGGCCACCGCCAGAAAATTGGTAGTTGCCTATTCACCCCCCTCTAGACAACCATATCGATCCTTTCAATGGGGGCAATGCCACAGGGGAGCACATAGGAAGAGTGGACATGGATGTTGACGTGATCACGACATATATAGGAGGCCCCCACAATGGAGGAGGCAGAGCACGGGCTCCAATTCCTAGGTGGGGCGACGCGGTGGGGGGGAGGACCTCGAGGTACAACCAGGAACGGTAGCCAACCAGCGTCACTCCTTCTCGAAGGTGCGGTGGGGCTCGACGACCACGGACCGCACTTCGGCAGGGCATGCTACCAGAAAGAGGGAGGCTGCTGGCGGCGAGCCACTGATGGGTAGCCATAGTAGCCAGAGTGGTTAGCCATGAAAGAGGAGAGCAAAGCATCCTCGTATTGGGTATTGACATTTCACACAAGACAGTGTGGGCTCAGCCATCTATAACAAATATATGTAGAAATCAGTAGCACCCATCTTCTTCTGACATATAGGAACACACGCATGATATAACCGATTTTCGGCATGGGGGCATGTAAGTGCATCTAGTGCCCCTTAGTGATTTTGGTGTATTGAAGACTTATAGGTTAAGTAACTAATGCGTTTGTGAGTGTACACAGGTCTATAAGTCTATGAGGAGTTTGATATTTACAGTAAAAGTCTAATTCCCCTAAAAATGAAGTTCTTCAACTCAAGACTTTGATATTCGAAGACTTTCTCAAGACTTTGAAAGTGAAGAAATTGGTGTGATCCTCGAAGACTTGGTATTCGCTTGAGGAACATGAAGCGTGAAGACTTTTGTTTTCGTAATTTCATTTCTCTTTCTTGAGTCATAGGAAACACCGCATCGTTAAAGGGGGTCGAGGAAATACTAAGGGAAAATTTCCATTTGATGCTCAACTCAAAATCCTACACCTACCAAACCCTTCGAGTGAAGCTTTTGGAAAACTCATACGATTCGATCAATTTCTTTAGTGATGAGACGAAGCTCTTCCGATCACCGAGGAATTTGTTCGATCGAGGAGTTAGGAATTCGCCAAAGGCGAATTGCCTACACAAAGGAGGAACATGATAGCCCCGAGGAATTTGAGAGTCAAATTTCCCGATTCTTTGTCGTCTTGGCGCTACTGTCCCAAATATCTTATCCACCTAACGGTCATATCATTGAAGGGCATTTATGTCTTATCATGTCGGGCTGCTCCCTAGGCTATAAATAGCCGCCCCTACAAGCACTAGCTGGTTGGCTGCTCCGAGAGAACTTGACACTTGTCATTTGAGAGCAACCCATCCTCCGAGGACTTTGAGCGAAAATCATCAAGTGAGGAAAAACCCAAAGTGAGGAAAACCCAAAACCAAACCCCAACAAACCCAAAGTGATTGAGCATCATCGAAGAAATTGATCCCGCGTGGATCCGACGCTTTTACCTTTGAAGACTGTGCTTCTTCCAGACGGTTAGGCGCCACGGTCTAGAGCATCCAAGAGGAATTGTGGATCGCCGAAAGTGACCAAGTATGTGAAGGTTTGGAAGTCGCTCAAGACTTACCACGAGTGATTGGACGAGGTGCAGTGTGACCTTAGTTCAAGGAGAATACGGTGAGGACTTGGTGTCCCGAGTTGCGTGCTCAAGGATCGGGTGTCCGGATGTGTGTCCTCGAAGTTTAAATACTCACCGCTTCCAACCAGACGCATAACCGAGACAGCAGCTTGGAACTGGTCTACCAAATCATTGTCTTCACCAACCTAATCGGTTCTATTTCCTCAACCCTTTCATTTCCTCATAACCGTGTTGAGTGTTTGTCATATCTGTGTTTGAAGACTTTGATCAAGACTTTCTCAATTTCCTCAGTTCAATTTCTTCATCTGCTTTGTCTTCATCTTGTGTTATCCTCGTGATTACGCTTTTCTATACTGTGATTGTCTTCATTTCATCATGATGACTTTGCTTGTAACCCGTTATGCTTACTTACGAGTACTTATTCCGCTGCATGTATTTCTTCGCTAAGGAATTTCCTCACCAAAGAAATTCCTCGTTGAAGAATTTGTAAAATTCTCTAAAAATCGCCTATTCACCCCCTCTAGTCGATATAACGCACTTTCAATTGGTATCGAGCTGTATTCCCTTGTTCGTGTGATTTTGGTTTAACCACCGGAGTTTTAGTTATGTCGACCGCAGTATGATCAAGGTCTCAGCAGGGTGTCCTACCTTCGATGGGACGGACTACCCCTCATCGGAAGAACAAAATGCTAATGCATCTTGAAGCAATTGACAACGATCTACGGTATGTTGTGACAAAAGGTGTTTCCTCACCACACTTTCTCCGAATGATGCTGATGTGAAGAGATTCAAGCAACTCGATTCTCAAGCGAAGAATATCATATGTGGCCATCCGAGCAAAGGTCAATATGGAAGAGTGAGTGCTTTGGAATCGCCAAACTCATCCGGGACAAAGCTGTCCAAAGTAAATGAAGGTGTTTCAACTCAGCGTGACTCTCGAGTTGATGTTCTTCTAATCTCTTCAACCGCTTCAAAAGACTCGATCACGAAAATGTTCAACAAACCTTCGATCGCCTCACCGACATCTCAAATGAGCTTCAAGCACTGGTGCCACCGACATCACCGACCATGAGGTGGTGAAGAAATTGCTAAGATCGCTTGATTCCTCATTTGACACTCGCACCGATGATACAAGAACGAGCTGACTACAAGTCTCTTGATCCCGCCGATATCCTCGAAAGGCTAAATACTCACGAAGTTCCAAATTGTCAAAAAGAGAGATCTCTATGGTTCTCGCTATGGAAAACACGTGCCTTGAAGGCCAAGGCTGAATCTGAATCTGAGAGTGAAGAATCTGGTAGTAGCCTTGGAGATCCTCAAGAATTTGGCCAGAGCTAGCACCGCTCGTGAAGAAATTCGAAATTCTCAAGACGTGGTCGCTTTGGAAAATCCTCAAGAAGCAAAGGTGATTCCTCATCTAGTGACTATAAGCGAAGACTTTGCCACAAATGCAAGAAACCTGGTCACTATATCCAAGATTGTCCTCAGTGGGAAAAGGAATTAAGAAAGAAGAAACACAAGGATTACAGTTCTGATGATGTGAAGAAAAAGAAGAAATCATCAAAATCTTCATCATCAAAATCCTCAAGACCTTCTTCTCACAAGAAGATTAGCTCCAAAAGGGCTCGGGCATTCATTGGCAAGGAAATGGACTCTGAAGCTGAATCTGAGGAAAATGAGGAAGAGGAGGAGTCTGAAGAATCCGAATCTGGTGTAGCTAGTCTGGCTCTTGCTATCGTGCATATGTTAGCAAGTCCATCTTCAACATCAAGAAACCGACTCCACCGACAAACCCGATGAGGAAAACGATGACTTCGCTCCCACCTATTGCTTCATGGCAAAAGGTGCCAAGGTACTCAATTTCACCTCCTCCGAATCCAAAGTGAAAATGAATCGATGAGGATCTCAAGCCCAGCTACTCTAAACTTGCTAAGATTGCTATAAAACAACAAAGGGCTTTTGAAAAGGTTCAAAACATGCTAGATAAGAGTGATGATATGTTAGGTGAAGAAATGGATCGCACTCAAGCCCCGATCAAAATCTTCAAAGACTTCGCCTAAGCTTGATAACCTTTCAAGGTCATCATAACACTCTCTTATCTCGATCATGAGAAACTTTCTTATGAATTTCTTCAAAGAAAGCAAGATCTTGAGAAGCTAAGAGCGAGTTATGAAGATCTTCGTAAGGAGCGCGATTCATTACTTGCTCAACAAATCAGCGCTTCTCAAGAAGAATTTGTTCCTCCATGCTTAAAGTGCATTGAACGTGAAACCGCTAATTCTTCACCGAATGTTCAAATGCTTCAATCGTTATAAATTCTTCACCTGCCTCGCAATCACTAATTCCTCATCTCGAGGACATTGCTAGTATCACCGATTTATGCAGATTGAAGGAATTGTACATGACAGCATGTACAAAATCCTCAAAGGGCATCAGACTCTATGTGATGTGCTTAAAAAGCAGATCATCAACAGAAACCCTAGTAAAGAGGGTATCGCATTTGAGAGGAAATTAAATGCCGATGGAACATATCGAAGCCCGAAAGCAGTACCCCAAAACCTCATGGGTTGTCGCAAAGGGACCTCCGATTGATCCATCTACCTTATCTGGTTTTACATGTGAATTTCCTCATTCATTGATGAGTCATTCGACTCAAACTATAAAATGTTCAAAAATCAGAATGGTGAAGTATTTGCTAGATATGTTGGCACTAATCGCAGAACGGTTCCCCTATGAAGAAAATCTGGGTTCCCAAGAAGTGCCTTGAAAGTCTTCAGTGAATGTCCTCATGACACCACCAAAGGAAGAAAAGGAACCCCAGATCAAATTCTTCATATGGACAAAATTCTTCATATGGATCCAAGTCCTCATACGGACCAAATTCCTCACGTGGATCAAATTCCTCAAAAGGATCAAAGTCCTCATATGATTATCATCGTGCTAACAACTCTGCTTCGCAGGTAGAGCTAAGGGCTATGAATATGTGCATTATTCTTCAAACCAATATGTTCATAAGTCCTCAAGAATTTCTCTGCTTATTCATATGCTTACCCTAACCACTCTTATGTGAAACGAAATGGTTTGGCCTCTATGCCACCATTCTCATATGGTGCTCGCAGAATGATGAACTCTTTGCCACCCCTTCAGATGTGGGTGGTAAAGAAAAAGAACTAATATTTTCTGCAGGTCAGTCTCCGCACGTGCCTTAACGTCGAAGAATTTGTCGGGGCACGACAAATTGCTCGAAAGGACGCAGGCTAATCATGATGAAATGAACTTTCATTTCACACGCCCTCATACCGCTTATCTGAATTCTCGACCGATGAAATTCATCTCGATGAAATTGATATCATATTCTTCACCGATGAAGTATATGAGATCGTAAGTTGTACTAATTCATCTGCAGGATGATCAACCCAAAGCCACCGAGTGGGTTCTCGATAGTGGATGTACAAATCACATGACCGGTGACAAGAATCTATTGATGGATGCTCCCTTAACACCGTCACATCTGAAGCATATCATCTTTGGCCGACAAAGGCAAAAGTCGTGTATTGGGACTCGGTAAGGTTGCTATCTCTAAGGACATGCACATGGACAAAGTCATGCTTGTTGAGTCTTTAGGATATAACCTCATGTCGGTCTCAATGCTTTGTGATCTTGATATGGTTGTTATCTTTGGCAAGTATCGTTGTGTTGTGATTATGGAAGTCGACAAATCCAAAGTCTTGAAGGCTTTAGGAGAGGAGACTTGTATATTGTTGATTTTTCCACAGGACCACAACCAGCCGTGTGTCTACTTGCAAAAGCTTCGTAAGGCTGGCTATGGCATCGACGACTTGGTCACGCAGCATGAGGAATTTGCACACGCCATGCGAAGAAGAAGCATGTAATTGGCATTGAGAATGTCAAATTCCTCAAGGATCACTTATGCGAGCCCGTGAAGTCGAAAATGACCAAGGCCAAGCATCCAAATAAGACTATCATGACCACTACTCGTCCCTTCGAATTGCTTCACATGGACCTCTTTGGTCCCAATCATTACTCACCGTCACTAATGATGCATCCCTTTATGGCTTTGTTATTGTTGATGATTACTCTCGTTACACTTGGGTACACATTGTTACTATAAAAATCAAGTGCAGGAAATCTTCAAACGATTTTCCTCGAGGGCTTCAACCAACTTTGGTGTGAAGATCAAGCACATCAGAGTGAAAATGGAACCGAGTTCAAGAATTCGGTCTTGATGACTATCTTGATGAACTTGGTATTACTCATGAGTTATCTGCTCCCTACACTCCTCGCCAGAATGGCATCGTGGAGCGCAAGAATGTAACTCTTGTTGAGATGGCTCGCACTATGCTTGATGAATACAAAACGCCCAAATAAGCTTCGATTGAAGCAATTGACACTGCGTGCCACATCATCAACAGAGTATATCTTCACAAATTCTTCAAAAAGACTGCCTATGAACTCCTCACGGACAAGAAACCCAATGTAAGTTATTTCAAAGTCTTGTGCTAAATGCTTTGGATTAGAGATCCTCACCACAACTCTAAATTTGCACCGAAAGCACATGAAGGTTTTATGCTTGGTTACGGAAAGGACTCGCACACCTCTGAGTCTTCAACATCACTCTACACAAGATTGTTGACACTGTAGATGTGCGGTTCGATGAAACTAATGGCTCGCAAAGAGAGCACCTACCTTCTATGTTAGATGAACCAGCACCTGAGGATTCTATCAGATTCAAGGCAACTGAGGATGTCATTCCCATCAAGAAACCAAGAATTCATTCCTCAGACGTGAAGAACGCCGAAATGATGCACCTGAAGATAATGTGAAGAAAATGGTGCCGAGGAAAATGATCAAATTCCTCGACGACAACCAGCTCATCCTCGCGTTGCAAAAGAAGTGCAAGTTGACAAGATCATCGATGACATTGAAGCGCCAGTCCTCTCACACGCTCAAAAGCTTCACATTTATCTAACTTTTGTGGGCACTATGCTTTTGTCTCTATCACGTAACCCACTAAGGTAGATGAAGCATTTCGGAGCCGGAGGATTCGTGCCATGCAACAAGAATTACATCAATTCGAGCTCAACAATGTCTCGAACTGGTCAAACGCCCAGATCCTCGCAAGCATAATATCATTGGCACAAAGTGGATCTATCGCAACAAGCAAGATGAAAATGGTCTTGTGGTGAGGAATAAGGCACGACTAGTAGCTCAAGGCTACACGCAGTTGAAGGAATTGACTTGATGAAACTTTTGCACTGTCGCTAGACTTGAGTCTATTAGCATATTACTAGCCAATGCTAACAATAACAATATAACATTACATCAAATGGATGTGAAAAGTGCAATCCTCAATGGTAAGCTTGAGGAATAAGTAAATGTTTCTCAACCACCAGGTTTTTAAGATCCAAAGAATCTCGACAAAGTCTTCAGACTCAATAAGGCCCTCTACGGCCTCAAGCAAGCCCCTCGGCGTGGTATGATACATTGAAGGAATTTTTCGTGAAGAATGGATTCACACCGTTCACTCGATCCTACTCTCTTTACTAAATCTTATGATGGTGAACTTTTGTGTGCCAAATATATGTTGATGATATTATCTTTGGCTGTCTTGACCAACGCTATAGTGATGAATTTGCCTACATGATGAGTGAAGAATATCAAATGTCTATGATGGGAGAGTTGAAATTCTTCTTAGGTCTTCAAATTGGCCAACAACACAATGGCATATTCATATCTCAGGAGAAATACCTCAAAGATGTCCTCAAGAAATTCGCATGCAAGATTGCAAAGGTGTCAAAATTCCTATGCCCACAAATGGCCATCTATGCAATCGATGAAAATGGTATTGACTTCGATCACAAGGTATACCGCTCCATGATTGGTTCTTTATTGTACTTATGTGCATCTAGGCCAGATATAATGCTTAGTGTTTGCATGTGTGCCCGATTTCAAGCTACACCGAAGGAATCACACCATAAGGTCGTGAAGCATATTCTTCGATATCTAGCTCACACACCAACACTAGGATTATGGTACCCCAAGGGTTCTACTTTTGATCTCATTGGATATTCCGACTCTGACTATGCTGGTGATCGTGTGGACCGCAAGTCAACATCTGGTACTTGTCATTTCCTGACGATCTTTGGTATGTTGGTCCTCGAAGAAAGCGAATCACGTATCACCGTCCATCGCGGAAGCTGAATACATTGCTGGCTCGTGTTGTGCTCAATTACTATGGATGAAGCAAACCCTCAAGGACTACGGCATCAACGTGAAGAATGTGCCTCTCATCGTGACAATGAGAGTGCCATCAAGATTGCTCACAACCCAGTTCAAAGACTCAAGACAAAGCACATTCAAATTCGTCATCATTTTCTTTGTGATCATGTGTTGAAGGGCGACATCTCCATCGAAAGCACGTGAAGATCAAGAACAGCTAGCTGATATCTTCACTAAGCCCTTGGATGAGAAGAGATTTAGCAAGTTGCGGTGTGAGCTAAATATCTTAGAATCTTGAATGTTCTTTGAAAAGGACACACATCCTAACACTTATGCAAATTTGATGACTTAGATGTGCAACACATGAAGAAACGCTTTTCTTCAATCAATGAAGAATAACACTCTAAGTGTGAATAAATTAATGAAGAATTTGATTCTCGTAACCCTACGACAATTGTACGCTGTGTCTGAAATCATCATTCTTATACTGGTGGGTCACGCCACCACCAAAGTTGAAAATCTTCAATTTGAGTTTTTCCTCAAATTTTTGAAATTCTTCGCTTTTTCAAATTCTTCAACTTTGCAAATTCTTCACTATTTCCGTCGTCTTTCTTCATTGGCTATATATATATATATATGGGTTTATGTCCTCTACAAAGCATTCACTTATGGCTATTTCCTCAAGTCGCTTTTACGCTAAGTGAATGTGATCGGACCCTTCCCTCTATGCTATACTCAACCCAATCCATTCACAAATTCTTCATGTGCGTTCTACTTTGAAACTCGCTCAAATTCTTCATCGTGTCCTTGACAAACGAAGAAATTATGAACGGAACTTTAAAACGAATCTTATCCAAACCTTCGCTTTTTGCCGCTCAAACCGTTACGCATCCCACGATGCATCACTTTATTCACCCACGATCAGACACGATCTCCACTACACAGTACGTGGGTGACACATGTCGTGAGAAGGGAAGTGGTCAGGGGCATGTTCGTCCTAAATCTTCGGACGATCCATTTTTTTTACCGTGTCTATAAATACCCCTCTCTCGCCCTTCCTCACTCTTTTACTCTGCTCGACCTCTCTCTCCCGCTCGAGCTCTTCAAAACCCTAGCACCGCCGCTATTCCATCGTCGCCGGTGAGGAAAAGCTTCACTGCCTTGACCTCTTCGCCGACGCATCGCTACCGATCGTGGAATTTCTTCACTCCGCCGTCGCCGTAGCTGATTTCCTCTGCCAAGTTAGGGCGGAGAAGATCTGAACGGACGAACTTCTAAACTGTTCATCTCAGTTCGTCGTGTTCTTCACTTCGGGTAATTAAGAGTACTTTTATTACTCACTTTGATTCTGAAACTCTCTTCAAAATCTTCAAAGGTGTTTAGTTCAAATTCTTCACACATATGAACACCTCAAATCTCTTGACTCATTTCTCTAAGCAATGATTTTCTTCAAGATTCCTCAATTGTGTGGATCTTCGATCTATACAACTCTGGAACCTAAGATAAAGAACGCTTATTGAAATTCTTCAAGGCTCATCCGGTCAAAATCCTCAAACTTGTTCTTTTGAAAAACCTTCTCGAGAACGAGATATGACCTCTCCAAATTCCTCGCACCTATACTCTGTTCACAGGTACAAATGTCCGCCGCTGAATCCCTAGGTTCTCATCAACTTAACTCATTTGCAGCGTTCCTCGAAGAAAACTGCACACTTCTTCAGAGAACTCATTTGTTCAATTTCCTCAATCAAGAAAATGGCGATGGTAAGAAGCCGCAGAAGGGAGGAAAGAAACCAGAGGTTATGACAGCGCTTTGAAATCCACGAGGATATATATGCGACTCATCGCACACCGATGAAGAAAGTAAAAATCAACGCAAGGTGCGATTCGTAAGATTGAACGGAGATGGGCACGGGAATGGAGGAATATAGATATGTAACTCCTAAGTACATGAAGAAATTCGCTTTAAATCCTCCATGCCCAAGAGCTCCTTTGGCACCGCCAAATAGTCGATCCCACTAGCGCCAAACGCGGTGAGGACTTTCCTAAGGAATGGGCTAAACGCCAAGCAAAATTGACAAAGCAAGCAAAGGAAGCAAAGGAAGAAATTCAATGAGGATTCTCGGCCAAGCTATCACATCGAGGTCTCGGTCAAACCGAGGAAATCAATGCAAAGAAGCTCGCTCATAAGCCAAGTGTTTCATCATCTGCGCCCTCACGGCCAAGTTCCTCTACAAAGACCTTCCAAGCAAATTCCTCAAACTGCTGCTGCCTCACCAAAGTCCTCAATCGCTCCGTCAAAACCTTCAGCCTCTGTGCACCTAGCTACATGTCAACGGATGCTGGATTTTCAATTGCCTCGAGCATCTCTCGCAAGTTCTCAGCTCCCATTTCTTCAATGGTCCGACTCAAATTTGAAGACCAAAGCAACAATGGTCGAGGTCCTCGCCAAGCCCGACGAAGAAATTGGTTGCATTCCATGTGCCATCTCGAGGATGAGGCATCCGATGAAGAACTCGCAGAAATCATCGAGACCGCCAAGCAAGGGCCGCTAGAGCCAAAGGTACATCTGTGCTACATCGCTATTGGACCCAAGATAGTCCTCGACTTTATTGATCTCTCGCACGATGATCCCAATACCCTCTCGCTCGATCTTCACTTGACACCGGGTCAAAGTCATATGTTGACTCACTTCATAGTCAAGAAAATGGAAGTATGAAAAGGCGAGGGAAATCAAAAGGCTCAATACAGGAAGGAGAAGTTCTGAAGAAAAACATTGTCAAGATGACACCGAGGAGCTTCTCCAAGTCCAGATCGAAATTCAAAACCTCAAGAAAAACTTCGATTCGTTCAATGCTGATTGGCAAGGAGCCAAGGACAGATTCGGCTAACTGACGAAGAATCTCACAAGTGTTGCTACACTGCAGTAACTTGAAATTCCTCAGTGAAGCCTCGATTCAGCCTCTTTGAAGAAAATGCTGATTCCGTGGCTGATGATCCCATCCCAAATACCGAAGAAATTGTCAGGGCACCCACTAGTGGTGCGCTCAAGAAATTGCTCAAGACAGGGAACTGCATCGCTTGCTCTCAAGAAAATGAACCAAATTCCTCAGCCTCCTCCGCACCAACTCCAACTCCAATTCTTCCATCTGCTTTGATGTGAAGAAAACCAAGGCCGCAGAACGAGCCGCTGTGAAGAAAAGGAAAGCATCAATTGCGTCGATTCTTCGGCTGTGAAGAAAATGAAGCCAATGACCAGCTCATTCGAAAAACCAATTGATGCTGTTCCAATTTCCTCCATACCATCAAAGGAAGTTGTTCCTTTTGGAGAAGAATACGAGATCCCGCCGGATCCGATGAAGAACATCGATCCGCTTCGTCAGAGCAGCTTGATGAGGAAATTGAAGTGGATGCCATCCCTTCAACCCCGCTTATTCCCTCATCGACTATGAAATTCCTCGATCGGTGTCGAGGAAATTGAAGATGAAGATGTGGATATTGGATGCACCACACTGTGTTCAATGATGATTTTTGGGAAAATCAGCATCCCAATACTCCTCTCTTCACTCCGCTCCAACAAGTTCCTCACTCCCCGCACAAACTGTCCAAATAGACTCGGAGAAAAGCAACCAACTGGTTACGTGCATGAAGAAATTCCAGCCACTAGTCTTTGATGAAACTGCTTCCTGCTATTCCTCGACCGCACAAGTTGAGGAGCAAGTAATTCCTCGGTCAAGAAACTGAACTTGTGATTCCCGAGGTGGTGATGCAAATCACAGACACCCCTCTCGCCCAAGCGTAAGAATCCGTTCTCAACCAAGCAAAAGTTCAAGGTCAAGAAGATTTCTTTGCCGAGCACGTGTTCTTCATCGAATATAATCCTTATGATTCTCGCTCGAATTAGGAAGAGGCGCTCGACTGCCAGTCAAGCCAACTTCTATTCCTCGGTGCTTTTCAACAAGGATAAAATCTTCGATCATGCTCATATTCCTCATGTGGATATGGAGACCTTTGCCAGGCTTTGAGCCAGGTCCTCTGTGTTCTTCACGACGCAGACTTCTAAGCTTCTGACCGATATTTGTGGATCGAACGAAGAGCTAATTCTTGATTTCTATGCAACCTCAAGATATCACCGGAGACGTCAAGACGCTAATTCATGGGTCTTAGATTGGATGACTGAAAACACTCACTACAAGGCACCTGCAATTGAATTGCTTCATGCTCTACCACTCGGTCCTCCGCTTGATGGTGCACGCCGGATCTATGAAGAAAAGGAACTTTCAAATCACTATATGCAAGTGCCGATGAAGCCATTGAAGCCAAGGCAGGCACCAAGAACCAAATTCTCGTCAAGGAATTATTATATGTGCCTCGGACCGTCTATCGAATCTTGACGAAGACTATGAGTCCTATCAAAGGCCACGACTCGAACGATGAAGAAGTCGTTGGCATCATGAAGAATATGCTTTTCAATATCATCCATGGCGTTCCCGTCAATTTCCATGATTTCTTCATGAGGACTCTGGCTAACATTGCCATGTCACCATTTGAGTTGAAGCCTTATGCGCCTTGGATTATGAGATTCATCAGTCAAGGTCCTCACTCAATTACAAAGCCGATACTTTGAACCACCGCAGCTACTCGCCTCGATTGAAGTCCTCAAACGGCCAATTGCCTCACCGATGAAAAGGGCAAGGCTATCGCTGTGATAGATGAAGGCATTCGTCCATTGGATGGACATAGCAAAGCAGCATCTTACTCCACCAATGATGACTCGCCACACATGACTCAAAGAAGAAATACCTCAAGAAAGCAAAATCCTCAAGGAATCGCACCTGTGATGATGATCGATCGTGAATTACTCCTCGCCTTCATCAAGGTTGATCGCAATCATAAGTGGGTCAAACGCCGGTTTGGTACTCTTCTTTACAATATGACGTCTACTCACAATGCAAAGAAGAAAATCACTACTACCTTCATGAAACCTTCAAGCGCACTGGGCTGTTCTTTCACATGTCTATAATGAAGAAGAACTGACATCAATGGGTCTCAAGGAAGAATTTGACTGGTCTGCACCTCCTCCAAGAAATTCAAGAAGGTCAAAGTTCCTTCCTTGGTGGCCAGCTCCTATTCTTCATCTCGCGACATCGATGAAAATGAAGACTTGGAAGACACCGGCTGGTCCTACTTCAACAAACAACCCCGACAATCTTTGGCGCTCCGTCTTCAACTTGATATTCCTCAAGAGCGTTAGTCCTCGCCGATCCTTTTGGTCATTCGATGACAAAGGGGAGAATTTTGAGTTAGTCTTCAAGCGGGTCTAGTTTTTGTCTATATACGATTTTATTAAGTTACAACTCTCGCTCTTCGAAACCTTTTATTGGATCGAGTTGTAATCTTAAACCCTATGGTGCTTTGATACTTTTGATGCATTATGTTTTTGCACTATGCTTCATAGCAAATCTACTTGTGCTCGATACTTTATGTGCTATGATTCCTCATGCTGAATTTCATCAAGCACCATATTTCATCATGCATTTCAAATTCTTCATATTATATGTCAAATGCGTGTGAATTACAAGATATAGGGGAGATCTCCATGATTCAATTCTTCAAGTGTGCATTGCCTCAAAAGCAAATTCCTCACTATGCACATCTTCGTGGGGAGTTCTTCTATATCTTGCAATCAAATTCCTCATTATCAAGATTTACAATTCATATGTTTATCCTCGTTGAAAACTTAACCCATATTGTCATCAATCACCAAAAGGGGAGATTGTAAGTGCATCTAGTGCCCCTTAGTGATTTTGGTGTATTGAAGACTTATAGGTTAAGTAACTAATGCGTTGTGAGTGTACATGTGTCTATAAGTCTATGAGGAGTTTGATATTTACTGAAAAGTCGACCCCTAAAATGAAGTTCTTCAATCAAGACTTTGATATTCTCAAGACTTTCAAGACTTTGAAAGTGAAGAAATTGGTGTGATCCTCAAGACTTGGTATTCGCTGAGGAACATGAAGCGTGAAGACTTTTGTTTTCGTAATTTCATTTTCTCTTTCTTGAGTCATAGGAAACACCGCATCGTTAAAGGGGGTCGAGGAAATACTAAGGAAAATTTCCATTTGATGCTCAACTCAAAATCCTACACCTACCAAACCCTTCGAGTGAAGCTTTTGAAAACTCATACAGCTTCAGTCAATTTCTTTAGTGACAGAGACGAAGCTCTTCCGATCACCGAGGAATTTGTTCGACTGAGGAGTTAGGAATTCGCCAAAGGCGAATTGCCTACACAAGGAGGAACATGATAGCCCCGAGGAATTTGAGAGTCAAATTTCCGACCGTTCTGTCTGTCAAGGCCAAACTGTCCCAAATATCTTATCCACCTAACGGTCATATCATTGAAGGGCATTTATGTCTTATCATGTCGGGCTGCTCCCTAGGCTATAAATAGCCGCCCCTACAACCACTAGCTGGTTGGCTGCCCGAGAGAACTTGACACTTGTCATTTGAGAGCAACCCATCCTCCGAGGACTTTGAGCGAAAATCATCAAGTGAGGAAAAACCCAAAGTGAGGAAAACCCAAAAACCAAACCCCAACAAACCCAAAGTGATTGAGCATCATCAAGAAATTGATCCAGCGTGGATCCGACGCTTTTACCTTTGAAGACTGTGCTTCTTCCAGACGGTTAGGCGTCACGGTCTAGAGCATCCAAGAGGAATTGTGGATCGCCGAGTGACCAAGTATGTGAAGGTTTGGAAGTCGCTCAAGACTTACCACGAGTGATTGGACGAGGTCTGTGTGACCTTAGTTCAAGGAGAATACGGTGAGGACTTGGTGTCCTGAGCTGCGTGCTCGATCGGGTGTCCGGACTGTGTGTCCTCGAGTTTAAATACTCACCGCTCCAACAGACGTACAACCGAGACAATGAGTTGGAACTCGGTCTACCAAATCATTGTCTTCACCAACCTAATCGGGTTCTATTTCCTCAACCCTTTCATTTCCTCATAAGCGTGTTGAGTGTTTGTCATATCTCGTGTTTGAAGACTTTGATCAAGACTTTCTCAATTTCCTCAGTTCAATTTCTTGATCTGTTTGTCTTCATCTTGTGTTATCCTCGTGATTACGTTTCAGTACTGTGATTGTCTTCATTTCATCATGATGACTTTGCTTGTAACCTGTTATGCTTACTTACGAGTACTTATTCCGCTGCATGTATTTCTTCGCTAAGGAATTTCCTCACCAGCAAATTCCTCAGTGAAGAATTTGTAAAATTCTCTAAAAATCGCCTATTCACCCCCCCTCTAGTCGATATAACGCACTTTCAGGGCAGTTATAGCGGTCAACAGAGGCACGGGGACTTTATTCTGGTTGGATTGTTGGTCCGGGAACGACCCACTCAAGGTGCAGTTCCCTTATGATTTGCTATCTCTGAGCACATAGCGATCTCGGTGGCGACGACAGTGGAGGACCAAGGACGAAACCTCACTTACCACAGGTCCTTCGGCCCTCCTGAGGCTATGGAGTGGCTTGAGTTGTCCTCCTTGGTGGCTAGCATTAACCTCTCGACAGCCCCGGATGTGACGTTGTGGAACTTGGACCCCTCCGGCCTTTTTTCAACAAAATCTCTTTACGATAAGCTTGTGGCTGGAGTGGGTCAGCATGAGTTGATAGCCTTGTGGAAAGATAAACTGCCACCAAAGATCAAGGTCTTCCTATGGCAACTCATTAGGGGCAGGTTGCCTTCGGGAGACCAAGTGCAAAAATGAAACGGGCCTGGAGATGGGCAATGCCCGCTTTGTGGAGTGGCTAAGACACGAACCACATTCGCTTTTATTATATATCGGCCTAGTTTATGTGGAACTGCTTCGGGTGTGCAGGGCAATGATTGATACCCAACCTCCTTCCTAGAATGGCATTAGTTGCTGAATAATTGCCTTTGGTCGATTCGCAGATTGATGTGGATCAACCTTAGAACCTTGGCATGGACTCTTTAGTGTGATTGGAACAAGCTCGTAATAGAACATATATTTCCATCCAGGGCCACCGACTCGATTTACAAACTCTGTGGGTTCTTGCAGTTGTGGAAGCCTTTCTCCAAGCGGCGGGACAAGGTGGCCATTGACAGATTGAAGAGGAAGCACAAGGAGGTGGCGGCTAGACTACTTATGATCCTTTATCCCCCTTGAGGCTGCATTATGCACTTTATCTTTGTGGGCTTGTTTGCTGTTGCCCCCAGCTTGTACCATACCTTTTTTCTTTCGTTTCTGTGAACCTCCATTTTCGGTTGGATGTTGCTCCTCGATTGTGGTTGCTTTATCTATAAAGCGGGGCGTGAAGCCTTTTTCGGTATAGTCGCACATCCTCGTATTGGGTGGGGTGCCGAGCAAAGCTCGGTAGCTTGGCGCGGTGACAACGACGCTTCGCAGCACCGCTCTCTTCTTGAAGACGTCATCGTGGATCTCCTCTTCACGTCAGAGTTCCAGGTGAAGACCCCTTTCCGGTGTGGCTAAGCAGCGATGATGCTTTGCGCCGTTCTCCCTCATGAGGGCGTTGTCAAGGAACTTAGGTGTTTTATAGGATGTAGCATGTTGTTTTTCTTTTTTTTCTCCTGTGTTCGTGCTTTCTACATGATCCAGGTCAGTGACGGATCCAGGAATTCAAGTTACCTGGGGCGAAATATTAACTTAAGAAATGTGAAGCACGTGCACTCTGAAAATCAATATAACTTAAGAAATGCAAAGCTAAATGCACTATAATAAATCAACTAATGATCAAATATAGATCAAGAATCCCTCCCCTCCTATCTTCGACGACCACCCGCTAGGCTTCCCCGACAACTGCTACAACAATGTTGGCGCCTTCACCACCTCAACCCCAACCCCAATCCCGGCTTCAACCAACGTGGCAACTTCAGCAACAATTACAATGGGAACCCTTCTCATCAACACATGTTCAAACCTGGGGATGGCGGCAACGCCGCCATGGCTAGGTTATGATTTTTCAGTGTGCCTGAGTGACTGCTCTTTTTTAGGGCTGCCTGAGTGGTTGCTAAGGCCGAGTCTTTTTTTTTTCTGAGTCAAAGCAAAGGTCGAGTCAGGTGGAATAAATTAGCTAGCTTGTGTGGGCTGCAATTGGGCTCTCATTTGGAATGCTTTTCTTCCACTTAGGTAGGTGTTGGCCAAGCCAAAATGAATCGTTTATTCTTGTTATTAGTTGCCTGCAGCTCGTGTGAGAACTGTATTCTGGCTGGACACTTTGTTAACTGTTGGCCCCATGTTTCTGAAACTAGGCGAGCACATTTGAGCCACCCAAGGCGGCCGCCCATAGTAGCCCCTACAGTGGGCTATCTCTCCCATCTTGTATCGTTTGGCTTTGTATTTTGTTTGGGTGTCTTTATTTATAATAAAGGTAGGAAAAAGCCTGTTTCAAGAGATATTAGTCGCAAGTCACAACAGTACAACATCCATTGGATGTGACGAGTCCATAATAATTGTAAGATAAATCTAAATGTTCTAAAAGTTCAACCATAATGGTGCATAAACCGAGAGGATACAAGGGTAGGCTAGATGTATTTATGTCCCAAGCACATAAACACGCGATTTAGTACATCACACAACTACATATTACTTAGCTTAGGTCGACTAAAACCTGATGTAAATCATCTTGCACCAAAGTAATTTCAGTCAAGACGCCCACAGCTGATCAGTTGTACCAAAGTAAACCTGTACGGGCAATCAACTGCAAAATAACATAAGATCAACGGTCCTGGAATCATCTCTTCATGTGCGCAGGAGTAGATTGCACAAAAATGATATTTGGAGCAAGAGTAACATGAAACTACATTTTTTTCCTTAAAAAAAGGATAAAAAACTATTGGACCAATCTGTAATAATTAGGAGTCTAGCTTTAGCAGCGCATCTCACAAGTGTGGTATATAGCTCTGGCAATAAAATACTAATAAGGTGAAATTTCTGCACATAGCCTTTGAAATACTTTGTTATCTAATCTGCCAAATAAAAGCATTTGTATATCGGTTTCTAAAGTGTAACATATTATCCATGAAAAGCTTCGACAGGGAACAAATCGGAACACAATAAATCAAGCCAATAAAGTTGTAATAAGAAAACTCAATCAGTACCAGTAACAAACAACTCCCTTCGTTCAATTTAAAAAATACTCCCTCCACATTTTCCCCTAGATAGTGACGCGTGCATTCAAGTTTTATGACTCTGACCATTGATGTACAAAAACCATTCGGATTTGTCAACAAAGGTTCCATGCAGTTACATTTTGAATATTTGTTATAACAAGTAGTAAAGTTAATGATCAAACCGGCATATTATAGACCACCCTGAGGAACATGGGTAGCACAACAACACATACCTGGTAGTCAGTCAGCACTCTCACTATCAAATGGAAATCCAGAGCCTGAATTACCCTTCTCATAGCCCCCACTCTCGGGATGTCTAAGAGAAACGCCAACTTTCCGGCATCCAAAACAATGACCTTTTAGAAGAGTTTAGAAGTATTTAATGGTGTATTAGTATCACAAAGGACATTAAGAAATGAAACAGGGTGATATTTGAAAGAGATAAGTACCATGCTCACTAGGCTGCAGTGGGCAGCAAAAGTACTGTGTTTTACCCCCCATGGATTTGGCTTCAGCGAAGAATTGTTGGTAGTTCCACTGCTTTGACCTAGACTGTCTTGTCCTCATTGTGAAATTGTAGTGATGGTATGATTTTGAGAAGGTGTCATATATGAGACACTGGGAGTGAATCATCACAAGCTTGTGCTGAAGATTCTGAAACGTCAATCATTTTATTAGAAGCATTCTCAAATTTGTAAATAGGGTTAAAAAAGTTGATGACTTGCTAAAAAGGTAAAAAGCCACATGCCAAAAGTTGCTCATTGGAATTTTAGAGGGAACATTGGACATACTTTATCATAACCAGCTTCTGATCTATAGTTTTCAAATGCTCGAACAACCTCCTTTTGCATCCATTTCATTCCATTCTTGATTGTTTCTTTCTCCTCCATAAGTCTTTCAAAGCGATAGCGTGCTTCCAGGATAGCCGGGTCAGTAGTTGTTGGTTTTAATTTCTCTACAGGTTGTTTAGCACACTTGTCATCCCTGCATCACAACACGGTACAATAAGTAGAAAACAACATTTGCATTATTCATATCAGTGGTCGGTAACAAGTATACATAACCAAAGTTTGAACATGGTGTAAAACGTCAATAACTGACAGAGGTAAAAAGTAAATCTCAAGATGCAGTAGGCACTGCTAACATTGTGATTAGGTAGAGATAGAAAAGGCTTACAGGGCTGAAGCCCAATCCAAGAAGAAAATAAAGCTGGATTCAAATGAAACTCTAGTCCGGCTCAAGGGGGTGCACAGCAACAGGCAGCACACCCACCCTGCCAGCATCAGCCCATAAGCGAGCCTCAAGCATTAACTGACGAAAAACGATGGTTACCAAGCGGGAATGTTGTCTGAAGGCTCTATCGTTTCGTTCCTTCCAAAGAGACCACAAAATGAGGGCGAAGATAGACTGCCACCCTTTAGCCTCCTCCTTGTTCAAGCTAGAGCTGCTGCGCTCCCACCATGCAATGAGCGACACACCCGTCGGAGCCGGGGCAGCAGAGGCGGCTCTCCGGAGCTTGTTGAGGACAAGCAGCCCTCATTTTGGTGAAGGGGCAAAGAGCCAGCAGGTGCAGGGGGGATGGAAGATTCAATGGTAAAAACTTCAATCAGGATGGGGCCCTCTGGGCAACATGGCATGGAACCAGCGGCAAGAACATCAATCATGATGGATTCAACTAGTCTGCTCGATCGTTGGATGACATAATATGCTTATGATGTGGGTTAATGGTGGTACTCTAGCCCCAACCAAATTATGGCTCATCCAACCTCCGGCTCAGGTTCACTATTCATCAATCTTAGTGCTACGTATTCCTATTTGGATGATAATTGGTAGAAGACTTCTTTTCTTTAGGATAGGGGCCTTGGTTTGTTCGGAATCTTGGGCATCACAGTTCAAGATATTACTTTTTCCTGTAAAGGTTGCGGGTAACAAGCCGGTGAGAGCTGATTGTTACATCAGTTAGAAGCTGCATTTTTTTGACCTCTTTCCCTGTCAGGTCAATTACCATGGCACATCTGCTGAGCATACGAGACTGCAATCTGGGTTCGAGCTGAACTCTTTTTTGTTAGGACAGGGGCCTTAGTTTGTCTGAGATCAGATACAACCATCTGATCCATGGTTGTTCTTGGGGATCACAGTTCAAGATATTACTTTTTTGGATTTTATAAAAGGCTGCGGAAAATGAGACGGTGAGAGCTGATGGTTCCATCAGTTAGAAGCTGCATATTCTTGACCTCTTTCCCTGTCAGGTCAATTACTCCCTCTGTAGACTAATATAAGAGCATTTAGATCACTAAAGTAGTGATCTAAACGCTCTTATATTAGTTTATGGAGGGAGTACCATGGTACATCTGGTGAGCACATGAGACTTCAAATACTAGGTTCACACAGAAATTAAACTGCTTGCTGATTAATTCGCTCATGTTATTCATGTGAGATGGCAGCAGATTTCTTATCCTACTTCATTTAATATTTTAGGCAGGGGGAGGTTCAATACCAAGATTTATAATTTGGGACACAAGTGTGATGATATACAAGTGAGTATGTTGTCCTGACTTTACACGATGTGAGTGTTCTGCACAAATATTCCATAAAACTCTGAAGTGATGTTAAGTTCTTTTGGATAGATGCAGTGGAAATATATGAGCACTTTTGGCCCAAACTAACAGGGCTGCACTAGATTGTTGGCCATTTGGCCTCATGATTTTAATAATATTTGTTCTAACATGGTAATTTTCTTCCACTAGGATTCCAACTGTACTGTGTGGTGTAGCTTTATACATCTGAATCATTTGATATTAAGAGTTCCCTCACATGCTATCCATCCAGTGTTGCACTCCGGTGAGAAAATAATCCATGGTGTCTTTATCCCCTTTGCATGTCCTTTGTTGACAATTTTTGCATTTTCCAATGGTGCTCTAAGCTTATTGCTTAGTCTTTCGTTACTTGCAGGCAGGAATATGAGCGTGCATGTCTGGGAGTTTTTTTTTTTCGAGAAAACGCAGAAGATTTGCGTTTCATTGCATTGAAAAGGAAGGGGTTTCAGTTACATCCTCCTAGGAGGCAAAGATACAGAGTGAGGGGGTTGCAATCAGTGTACATCCCAGGTCTGGGGAATGAGAGCACGCAGGCCCGACGCGCCGGCTCTGGCCCAAAGGGTCGCCTCCTCCTTGATCTTGTCCAGTAAGCGTAGCTATGGAGGGCTGGCTCTGTCAAAGACGCAGTCGTTCGATGCTTCCACAGCATCCAAGGAATGAGTAGTGTCGCCGAGGCGAGGCCCTGCGCAAAGGCTTGGGCGTGTGCAGCCGCACTTTGAGCCACCAGGTGTTGGTTGATGGCTCGCCATCAGGCGGGTTGTGGAACCCTTAGCCAGCTCAGGATTTCATACCAGACCTGCCGGGAGAACGGGCAGGCGAGGAGGAGATGCTGGAGGGTCTCCGGTGCTCGGTCACAGAGTGGGCAGCACGCTGGTGCTGCAAGCCGCTGACGGGCGAGGCGGTCGGGCGGTCCAACACCGTCCAAGTGGGCGAGCCAATGGAAGAAAGCGTGCATCTGGGCGGCGCCCAGCATTTCCAAGTGAGCTTCCAAGCATCACATGTGGTGGATCCGTGGAACGTGGCAAGGTAGGCGGACTGCGCGGTGTAGGTGCCTTTGGAGCTCCACTTCCAGAGTAGATGGTCTGGCTCGGCGGAGAGCGTTGTGTGCTCAATCATGTGCGAGTTGCAGGTACTCGCCGATCTCTTGAATCCCAATGGTGCCGTATGTCGCGCACCCAACTGTTATTCAAGGCCATCCGCCACCGTCCCGCAGCATGCGGCGTCTCTTGGGGATGCAAGAGTATAACGCCGGCGCGATCTCGCCGACGGGCGTCCGTCAATCCAGCGGTCCTCCCGAACAAGGCGAAGCTGGCGTTGCCTATCTGCATGGTGGTCGAGGCAAAGAAAAAGGCACGCCGTCGGCCGAGAACCGCAGGTCTGCACCACTCCAAGCTCGGCGCTGCCGGTGCGGCTTAGCCACGCCTGGCGTGTGCGGAGGGCGAGGCTCAGGCGCCGAGGTCGTGGACGCCAAGTCCTCCAAGCGAGATCGGCCGTGCGACGCGCCGCCAGTTGACATGGCAGTGGCCGCCGTTGGCTTCGGCGCGTCCGACCCAAAGGAATCCCCTCTGTATCGTCTCCAGCGCCTTGATGATCCGCTTCGGTGGTGCTAGCGCCCGAAGGCGATGGATGGGGATGGCGCCGAGCCCGCTTTGACAAAAGCTAGGCGGCCAGCCTTGTTCATGAGGCGCGCCTTCCAGGTAGGCAGCATGCCAGCAGTTTTGTCGACCACGGGTTGGAGCAGGGCAGCGGATGGGCGCTTGATCGTGAGCGGGATGCCAAGATATGTGATAGGTAAGTCCACGATGGGGCAGCCAAGAGCGTCGATGGTGGGTGCCACGTCGTTGGCGTCGTAGCAGATGAGTGTGGCAGAGCTCTTCAGGAAGTTCGCCTGGAGGCTCGACGCGCGTCCGAAGAGCTGCAAGACTCCCTTCACAGCCATGGTGTCGCCTCGGGTGGGTGGCAAAATAAGATCACATCATCCGCATATAGCGAGACGGCCGGATCGGGCGCCATGGTGAAGCTGCTGCAATATGCCCGTCTCGGTGGCTCGGTGAAGGAGACGGCTAAGTGTGTCGACCGCGAGGACAAATAGCTGGGGCGAGAGGGGATCACCCTGTCGAAACCCGCAGCGATGCCAAATGGTCGGGCCGGGCTTGCCGTTCAGGAGCACCTTGGTGCTGGCCGATGAAAGCAGAATGGCCAGCCAGTCCAGGAAGCGGCTGCCGAATCCGTATTGGCGCAGTACCTCGAAGAGGAACGGCCAGCTGATCGAGTCAAAGGCCCGTGCCAAATCGAGCTTCAACAGCAAGCGGGGGGCCTTGAGCTGATGGAGGAGGCGCGCGGACTGCCGGACGAGGACGAAGTTGTCATGCAACGAGCGTCCAGGGATGAACGCGTTCTGGTTCGCGCTGACGAGGGCATTAAGCTTGGGCGCGAGCAAGAAGGCGTTAATCGAATGATTGATGCTGACAATGTTTGACCCTCTTATATATATTGCTGCTCCATGCCAGAAACTAAATAAATAGCGCTTCTATTTTGCTGCTCCCGGTCGATGCTAAACCAATGATTTTGGAAGTCTCACATATGTCAATTGAGCAATTGTTATATTGTGAGAAAGTACAAGAGCTACTTCATATCACCTAGGCTTTAATTAGAATTGCTAACTAGAACATATGCAGTTGATGTATCATTTTGCCATTGAAATAAATTGTGTTCTTTGGCCATTGAATTGGATAATTATCATGGTTTTATTTTTTTGTCTCATACATGCGTAAGGAGTTCAATAATGTATTTTCTTGCACATACATCCATTGATCACTTGACTATTACCACCCATGGATACGTGAGTGTTCTTCCGTTGTAACGCACAGGTCAATGAAATAGAGACACGGAAGAAATGTTTTTTTCTCCCGTTGCAACACACGAGCATGTTTGCTAGCATTAGGCATGTCCCTCACTGACCTAAGCAGAGCGTCCGTGTAGCTGGGTTACACACACTAGGCCAGCGAGGGACACTAGCGGTGAAACAAAAATGGTTTATTTGCATATGCAGGTCAGAATATGAGTGTATATGGACTATGGTCTTAACAATCATAGGTTATACAGTAGTAGATATATGTGGCATAATCCAAGTTCAACAAACAGGGAATAATATTAGACGTTTAAGTGGATGTGAAATTAAGAAGAAATTTTTTACCTATTATGACAATTCTTCATCTTTTCTATTGTTGAATTGACAAGTTCTATGCATTTAGCAGGATCAAGCTGAGACCTGCAATGGTTTCAAAAAATTAGGCGACATCTCTTACTCTTACAATATGTTTTAGAGAGAAAAAAATAATGATTATATGGCCGGAACTTCTACTTACTTAAGTTACAGATATATATCACAATGATGCCAAACTTAAATATGTATCATATACTCCCTCCGTTCCATACTACTCGTCGCTGATTTAGTATACTAAATCAGCGACGAGTAATATGGAACGGAGGGAGTATATGTCTGCAAAAGATTAGAAATGAAGGACTCTTAAATATGTGGGAGGGGGATGCACCACGGAACCCCATGCAAGCTAATGTAGTTGCAGGCAGTTGGCATGGTGCAGGGGCCATGAACTTGGGGTATGATACACCGCGATCACCAGCAGTCCTCCAAATCCCTAGAGGTGCTATATTTCTATTGTTTTGCAAATATATGTGGATTTAGGCATGACAATAAATATAGAGTTGTGGTACGGTTATACTACAAACAAGCTTTATACCAGGACTTGAACTATAGAAACAAGTTGTACCACATGACCAGCAGAAAGCATGAAAATGAAAATAAATATAATTTGCGGTAAAAGTGTAACCAGTGCCAAAGGTTACAGGTATATGTCGGCTTGGCGACCTCTCTCTCGTTGCTCTTCTCTCCAATCACAAGTTGGTGGTTTAGAAGAAGCCTCAGCAGCAGGTGGCGGAGCAAGGGAGGCCTCGACAGCAGGTGGCGGCGGAGCAAGGGAGGCCTCCTCGGCAGCAGCCGGCTGAGCAAGGGAGGCCTCCTTGGCAGCAGGCGGCGAAGCAAGGGAAGGCTCCTCAGCAACAGGCGGTGAAGCAAGGGAAGCCTCCTCGGCAGCAGGCGGCGAAGCAAGGCAAGCCTCCCCTGCAGCAGCCGGCGAAGCAACGGAAGCCTCCGCGGCAGCAGCCGGCGAAGCAACGGAAGCCTCCGCAGCAGCAGCCGGCGAAGCAACGGAAGCCTCCGCAGCAGCAGCCGGCGAAGCAAGGGAAGCCTCCACTGCAGCAGCCGGCGAAGCAAGGGAAGCCTCCCCGGCAGCAGCCGGCGAAGCAAGGGAAGCCTCCCCGGCAGCAGCCGGCGAAGCAAGGGAAGCCTCCCCGGCAGCAGGCGGCGAAGCAAGGCAAGCCTCCCCGGCAGCAGCCGGTGAAGCAAGGGAAGCCTCCACTGCAGCAGCCGGCGAAGCAACGGAAGCCTTCACGGCAGCAGCCGGCGAAGCAAGGGAAGCCTCCGCTGCAGCAGCCAGCAAAGCAACGGAAGCCTCTGCGGCAGCAGCCGGCGAAGCAACGGAAACCTCAACAGCAGGTGCTGGATCAAGGGAAGCCTCAACAGCAGGTGGTTGATCAAGGGAAGCCTCCTCAGGAAAAGGCGGCAGAGCAAAGTAAACCTCAATAGCAGGTTGTGGATCAATGGAAGCCTCCTCGGCAGAAGGCGGTCGAGCGAGGGAAGCCTCAACAGCAGGTTGCGGATCAGGGGAAGGCTGCGGCAAGTGAAGGCTCTGCAGCAGGCGTTGGAGCAGGGGAAGCCTCGGCAACAGGCAGCAGAGCAAGGGAGGCCTGGGCAGCAGGCGGCGGAGCAAGGGAAGCCCGATGGCGCTCAATCGCAGCGACAGCTTCACCTAGGCCTCGAAAAGGCCCGCCAATGTGAGGAGGATAGACATGAAAGAAGCCACCCTTCAAGCCATATGATACTTCCAACCGGACCTGCATCAATCGATACGAACAGAAAGTGGAATTGATAATAAATAAATATATGGGAGTAGCATTTCTTAAACTTAAATGAATCCCATCAATCGATCAGAGCAAAAGCGGAAATTGAATCCACAGCAAGCATGAAAATTAACAGAACAAATTCTAAAATTATTTTTACCATGGTGTGCAAAACAGCAGGCTTTCCCCATCAGCGGGAATACTTGCCCGTACGCCTCAGCGCTATGGAAACGGAGCAGTCCAGGCAGGCTCGATTTTGGCCTGGGCGCATACTCTCTGAGCGCGGCCAGTGCCTCGGCGAGGCTCCGGAACGGACCGCGGTCTGGACCGTGGCAATCATGGTGGAATAACCCCTTCGTATCCGTGGTGATGTGGTAGAGACCATGCCCCTCGAGACGGCAGGACAACCGATCCATGGTGCGGCCGGCCGGCACGTCGTCCGGGCGGAGAGGAAGGCGCCGGCGGGAGAAAATGTAGCTGCTAGGGTTCGGCACAGGAGGTGCAGTCGGTGCTTCCCGGAGTAGTAGAGTTGGGGAGAGACAGGAGAAGCGTAGCTTTTGGTCCAGGCCCAATGGGTGAAGAAAAGCACACACCGCCACCGCTTGATCGGAAGGGCAATGGGCTGTGCAACTCCTCCAACTCTTTTTCAGTTCTCTTTTTCGAACAACACATCGTTTCACTCTATTTCATAATTCATTGTATCTGGCAATTTAAAATTTTCTAAATTATAGGCCATTTTACGTTTTTAATGTATTTTTGCTCGCATTTAAACTCTATAGGGAATGTTTATTTAACAGCCAGTTGTTCTGACTCGAAGAGTTACTAGATTTTTCACGAATAGGACGTCCAGTGAAAAAACTAATAGGATGTTGCTAGCTATCTAGGAACATTTTCACATGAAGGAACATTTTGAAAGGATTTTTTTCACAGCAAGGAACAATTTTCAAATAATAAGGAACTTATTGTAATATTCTTTTACGTGGGGTTCTTTCTGCAAATTTCCCCAGCCACATGTCATGTCCCGATCTTTCTGGTAATTTCCGTAGATATGTGTGGGGGTAATACTCTGTTTTATATATTTATTAATACAAGGATTTCTTTACAAATTGAACGTCAATTTTTAGCATGTCAAATTGAACACTTTGGAGATGGCAAATTATATTGTCGCGAGAATTATAATTTTCTTTATCAAGCATGGCAAATCCTTGCTACGTTCCCTTTTTTGCCAGGATTTTTCTGTGGGTGTCTGTGAAAATCCTCTTCTTTGTTGCTCGGCATCACTAGAAGGGTGGGTATTTTCTATGCGAAGTCCTTACAAGTTGGCTTTGTATTTCTTTTTTACATGAATGTGGTTGGGGAGAGGCAACATATTGACGCAAGTGATGTCTATGAAGTTGTGGAATGTTGTGCCCCCCTAAAATCAAAAAATTTGTCCGGTGTGCTGCCTTACATAGCCTGGTCATTCAAGTTAAAAGGAAGAGACACTTTTTTTTTTATTGTGGTCTGTGCATTATATGTGGCTGGCAAGATGAGGACATTTCTCATGCTTTGATCATTTGCTCTAAGGTGTGCGCTCTTCACCTTGATCTTTATAAGCTTTTGGATTTGTGCTGGATGATGTTTTTTACCATTATTGGATAATGTGGATTTTAACACTCGTGATAAGATTTTATTTCTCTTTTGCTGAGCCTGGCAACTGGATAATGGTATTTTCTTTGGGAAGGTGGAGAAACTATTTATGCTTTTGTGGAAAAGGCAGGCTCCATTGTGTTTGCTTCATGGTGATAATATGATTGAATCAAGCTTGGTGAAACGGGTACCCGCATGTCGATATGACAAAGATCAATGTGGATGCTAGCTTTTGTGCTTCAAATGTTATGATTGGTGTGAGAATTGCAGCGTGGGGGCATGTGAGATTACCTAATTGTTGCTGGTTTTTCAACTGCTGAAGATTATAAGAGATGCTAATTGAGTTGCTCATCATAGGGCAAATTTTCGTTTTTCTACCATAATTGCATGCTAGTTGAGGAGGTTCTGTCTTGTGTGATGGATATTGTGTTTCGTAATTGTAACAACATTATTATTTGAGTAATATATGTGTAATACTAATACTAATACTAATACTAATACCGAGAAGTGTAGAGAAAATCCTCTGCTTAAACTTCAACCAGAGAAACCCAAGTTGCGAGCACCTCAAGAACCCTAACACGGGAGTTTCTATCAAAATATAAAACGGAAGTGAGGTGGTAGCAAAAATAAGAGGAGATCGATCGATGCAAGACAAGAACACGAAGGAAACAAAAATTAGTTGGCACAAAAGGCAAGTGAGGGATTCGCAAAAAGAAAAGGCAAGTGAGGGAAGAAGAAAGAACTTACGGGATCCGGATGTCCATGGTACGTTTACCGGAGCCGATCGACAATCACGCCGAGAGATAAGGTGTTTGATATAGAGTATTTCAACTAGACGAGCGCTGGCTGGACGTACGATGGAAATTTGTGTTCTGGTACGGGTATAATATATCTCGCGTATTTATATAGCGTGGTGGACCGAGGTTACAAAGAAACGCCTGGATCGTAGCGGAATCAAACATCTATTCCCATACCATAGCGTTAGGTCTACGACCCAGCGAACTAAAAAAAAAGGTCTACGACCAAGCGACCCCTTCAATCAATCAAAGAAAAACAAAAGGCCTACGGCCGAGCGGACATTAATAAACTTTCGTCGTGTTTGCGGAAACAACAATACTAAAAACAAGTTCATGACTTGGGATCGCATGCGGCGACTCCACCAAAACCATCAACTCCCATGGTTACTTATCGGCGATCTCAACGAGATTCAGTTTTTGCATGAGAAAGAAGGATGCAACCCTCGTCCACAACAGTACTCCCTCTGTTCTTAAATGTAAGTCTTTTTGAAAGACCAGTTTTCCTACACCCCTCCCCCTCTCACCCCTGCACCGCCACTTGGGCGCTCGGTGGCGCCGCGTCCGCCTCTAATCCCTTCCTCGCTCCTCCCGTCGCCGGCTGGATCCGAGGCAAAGCCCTACTGGTGGCGGTGGCTCTTCCTCCTCCGCTCGGATCTGGGCGACGCGGGGTGGCCCGCCCGTCGGAGGCGTCAGGCGCGCGTGGGGTCTGGCGGCGCTGTGGCGGTGGCTCCGGTCGGCGTCGTGCCGCAGCTCGGCGGCGTCCTGGCGGCTGCAGCCCGCAACGCGGCGGCTGTGTGCCCGTGGTCGCGTCTTGGATCAGATCTGGGCGTCGGTGGGCTGCGGGCGGCTCGGGAGGACCTTCGTCGGTCTTCTCCAGCTCTGGTTGGTTCTCTGGGGGCGGATGGTGGCGGCGGAGCAGAGGCTTCGGGTGGTCGCGTGCCCGGCCTGGTCTCATGGCTGGAATCCGGCGGCGGCCTTGAGGTGGAAGCGATGGCCCGACATGGTTGACTCCGGCCGTGGCGTCCGCGGTGTTGTATGGTTCAATGGCGGCCGTCCGGCGCCTTGGCGGCTTCTGATCGTTCGGCGGCTCGCCGCGGCGACGGCCGCTTTCTCCGGCGTCGGCTCGTCTGCGGTCGAACCGTGTCGACCTTTGCGTCATCTCCTCGTCGTCTGGGCTCTACTTTCGTTGAAGGGTTGGCCTTCTCCCAGTGGCGGTCCATCGCTCGTCTCGCGCCCGGCGCGGCGGGACCGACCTCGTCTCGCGCACGGTGTCGTAGGACCGAGCTTGTCTCGCGCACGGTGCAGCAGGACCGACCTCGTCTCACACATGGTGCCGCAGGACCGAGCTCGTCTCGCGCCCGGTGCGGCGGGACAAGTCGATGGAGGCCCGTTTTGGCCGGCCTATTGGGTCTCGGCGCTGGGTGATGTCCAGGAGTGGGATAGGTAGGATCTTTCCACTCGTCTCTTTGATTGGGGTAGTGGTGGATCTCGAGTGTGGTGGTGTCTAGGTCTTGGATGCCGGGACGGCGGCCCTGGGGGTGGTGGTTGCGCGGTGCTCTTGGGCCGAGCCCGTGGCTGGGTGCTGCCACGTGGCCATGGCCGTGCGGGCGGCGTGGTAGCCGGGGTGTGGCTATCGGTGGTGGTGAGTGTTGTCCGGGATTAAAACCTGTTCTTTTCTTCGGAGGGACCGGTGGCGGCGAAAGTTCCCTTCTTGAAGGCGTCATCGCGGCTCTCACTACCCTTCGTGCGGCTCGAGGGAAACTCTGATTCTCGGATCGGGCGGTGGCGGCGCTCCGGTGTCGTATCCTTCTGGGCGTCGTCTGGGAGCCCACGGTTCGTCGTATGCGGTTTCGGTCTCTTCATGTTAGTGTTAGGGACGGTGTTCCCGCGCTCAGCGCCTATATATCCTGCCTTGAGTGTGTGCGTGTGTTGTGGTGGCGTGCGTTTGTACTTGGTGATGTTGACCTTTGTTTTATATATAAAACAGGGCAGAAGCTTTTTTAGTAATATAAGTCTTTTTAGAGATTTTACTACATACTACATACGGATGTATATAGATATATTTAGAGTGTGGATTCACTCATTTTGCTCCGTATATAGTCCATAGTAAAAAACGAAAGAGTACATAGCATGCTTTTCAGAACGCACTGTGACTTAAGGGACTTGGGATTTATTGGAGACAAATTCACTTGGCAGTGTGGGAGGATCAGAGAAAGACTTGACCATGGTCTGGTCAATACCGCATGGGTCGATTTGTTTCCACAAGCTGCGCTAAAGAATTTGGGATATAATCATTTGAATCATCGTCCGCTACAGTGCTGGCAGCGTGGGAGGATCAGAGAAAGACTTGACCATGGTCTGGTCAATACAGAATTTGGAATATAATCAAGGTGGCGAGAGTTTTAGTCATGTTGCTGTCAATACCGCATGGGTCGATTTGTTTCCACAAGCTGCGCTAAAGAATTTGGGATATAATCATTTGAATCATCGTCCGCTACAGTGCTGGCAGCGTGGGAGGATCAGAAAAGACTTGACCATGGTCTGGTCAATACAGAATTTGGAATATAATCAAGGTGGCGAGAGTTTTAGTCATGTTGCTGCTTCGGGGCGAGTCGTCCGTCATCCATAATGGGCCTCAAATACTGATGGGCTTTCTCCTTGCTTTCCTAGGTCCAGGAAAAAGATATGCGCATGCATAGAACTCGAACTCACGACCTTTGACTCCCAGTAGTACAGCTGTAGCCAACAGGCCAAGCCTATGTTCGTATTGGAAATAGGATTCACTTTGTAATGAAATAGTCCCACCTCGCTTCTTTGCATGTAAATTTTCTAATTTATATATGTTGGATTTTTTTTTGCGTATCAAGGAGCAGTGCTGGGAATCATTAAGGAAAAAAAAAATAAACTGTCCCACAATAAGGAAGGAAAGAGGGATTGAAACAATAATAAGGATCATGTCTTTGTCCCCCCCCCCCCCCCCCATTGAAACAATAATAAGGATCATGTCTTTGTCCCCCCCATCCTCAAGAAAGCCAACCGGATCATTCACGATTTTCTATGGCATGGACGAAAAGACGTCCACTCTGCACGTGTTTGCCGTCCGATCGAGCTAGGTGGGCTAGGTGGGCTTCGAGCTCGCCCCAAGCCTCACAGCCCTTGTTCCGAGCCGGCACCACCTCGGGTTTGCAGGATCGCATGTGGATCCGTGATATCCACGGCCATCTCAGTCCGGCTCTGCTGCTCTCGAGTATTTTGACCTGAGAGCGGTGTCTACTCCGCTTCCTCTTGCTACAACGCCTTATTCACCGGCTCTACGTCCTCCGAGCACTGGCGTCTCATCTGGAAATATGTGGCCCCGCTCTCCGTCAAGTTCTTCCTCTACCTCGCCTCTGATAACCGATGTTGGACGGCGGACTGGCTCGCGAGACGCGGTCTTCCCCATGAGCCTGCTTGCGTTCTATGCTCCCAGCATGACGAGACCCTCCACCACCTCTTGGTTGGGTGTGTCTTCTCCCTCATCATCTTGCACGGCATCCTTTCCTGGTGCTGCCTTGTGATCCCCGTGCCGGACCATCGACTTCCTGAGCTGGCTCAGTGCCGCTATCGACTCTGTCGCCATGGAGAAACGACGTGGGCTATCTACTATTGCCGCCCTTACGGCCTGGTCCATCTGGCGTCATCGCAATGCGGTCATCTTCGACAAAATTACGCCCTCCTCCGCCTCCCTCCTGATGACGATCAAGGACGACGCCCGCTCCTGTAATGTAGCCTAGGTTGTCTGGGCTGAGCAACCCATCTCATTCTCTCTTTGTATCGTGTGCACGCCTTGTAGTGTATGTGACCACGATGCCACTCTGTATGTTCTAACCCCTTCTATCAATGCAATGATACGCTCACAGTAGCGTATTCGAGAAAATAAAACCCGTCAAGAAAGTAGAAGGAAAGAATAAAAAAAGTAAAGAGGAGGGATCAAAATAATATTCTGATCACAACCTGAACTGCCTGAGTAACGCACCTGAACTTCCCTCTGTACGAACCCGAGCTTCGGGCTATCTTCGCAACCGTGGCTTCCCTCGCGAATTATTCTTGTTAGTTGTGTTCTATATGATGTTAGTGTAATATAGAAACGTTTTTTGGCAACTAAATACCGGTTTTAAATAAGAATCTCGTTCGTTGGTGGATTTTTGCTCTTGGGTCGTGATGAAATTGCGGTTTTTGCAATTTTACTGTCTGACTTGTTCGACCTGAACTTCTCCCAAGATTAGGTTGAACTTCCGCCAACATTGCCCAAATGGGGCTTGCGATATACCGTTGGAAAGCTATGGACACGAGTATCATCACCCAAGTTGAATTTTTGGCAAAATGTAAGCGGTTTAAGAGCAGTTTTGAAAACTGCTTTTTCTTCATACAAAAAACGTGAATCGTATTTCTGATCGCATTTCTAAACCGTTTATCGGAATTAGGCAAATAATATGGCGTTG
Organism: Aegilops bicornis; assembly: GCA_021605145.1. Taxonomy (NCBI): domain Eukaryota; kingdom Viridiplantae; phylum Streptophyta; class Magnoliopsida; order Poales; family Poaceae; genus Aegilops; species Aegilops bicornis. The sequence goes on along the minus strand of CM038671.1, from coordinate 257,293,897 downwards.
GAAAGATGCTGCAAAACCGCTTCTTCCACATGTTGAAAGTTTTCTCTAATTCCCTGCGGTTAAGGGGTAATTTGGAAAATCATAAAATTTCACAAACCGAATAGCCGAGTTTGTATTTTTGATGTCATTTCTAAACGGCTAATCCAATTGAGGCAAATGATATGGTGTTGGAAAGCTTATGAAAATGCCCTACTATTTCATGTTGAAAGTTTTTTCTAATTTTGAACGGTTTAAAATGTATTTATAAAACGGTCCAAGTTGCACTGAGTTCATATTTTCGAGCTAATTTTTTAACCGTACACCCGAATGTAGCAAATGATATGGCGTTGGAAAGCTCGAGGAAATGCGAAATTTTTTGGTATATATTGTTTCTCCCAATTCCTTACTGTTTTAAGTCTATTTTGAAAATGATTAAAAACGTATTTTCACCGTAATTTCTACAAACTTTATCGGAATGGGGCAAATAATATACCATTGAAAAGCTAAGGAAAATGCAAAACTTTTTCATGTTGATGGTTTTATCTGATTCCTAGCCGTTTTTGAGTAATTTCAAAAATGGCAAGATCATTCGTTCTGCCTTTATCGCGAAACAGATTCTTCGAAAATTCACCGCGTGAAGAATTTGAACTTCTCGGCATGTCTACCTGAACTTCACTCTGTTTTTCACGTGCTTTTTTTGCCCGTAGGTCTACATCCACTCACCTGAACACTCACAGTAATTGAGCAAGTAATATACCGGTGGAAAGCTGATGTAAACACGCAACTTTCCCGTGTTGATCATTTTTTCATACTCGCGACAGTTTTAAAAGTTTTCCATCTCAAATTCATTCAATATAGTAGTCGAACTTCCTGCTGTTTTCACGTTGAACTTCTGTGACGTATTTTCGTTTGTAATTTTCTCATCCATTTCGTTAGTGTTACACAAATGATATTCTTTTCAACATATTTTTTAACTTTCTCCGACCGAGGACTTGAACTTACACAAATGATATTACTGTCATTTTAAAGTAAATTAGAGAAATGACGAGATCATGATTTCTGCCTTCATTGCGAATGAAAACGCACTGAGTGAAGTAGTTGAACTTCTCGGGCATGTCTGTTTGAACTTCACTCTGTTTTCGACGTGCTATTTTTTGCACTGCGTGAAGTAGTTGAACTTCTGGGGCATGTTTGTTTGAACTTCACCCTGTTTCACTTTATTGTAATTTTCTTATATGAAATACACACCATGTAGTAAGTGAACTTTCGGTTGTTATCACTTTGAACTTCTCTCTGGTTTGAGAGAATTATTCTAAAACACAAAAAACTACATATTTTTATGTATATTTGGACATCTAAATACACGGTGAACCTCTCTCACAAGAAATTTTTGAACTTTTCCTCGCCGAGCAATTGAACTTCTAGCAACCATTTTTTCGTTTATGAGTTGTTCTTAAAAGTGCAAAAAATGGTGTTTTATTTTTTATTTTTTGAACAGATAAATCCTAGGTTTTAATAACCTACGAACTTCTCTGTTATTTCAATTTGAACTTCATCTTTTTTATATTTTGAGTAAATAATTGTATTCGATTTTTATACGGAAAAAATTTAACATGAAAATACAAGGTGAACCTCTCTCGCAAGAATTTTTGAACTTCTCTGGACAGAGCACTTGAACTTCTTTTAACAAACCTTTTAAGCTTTTATTTTTTTATACTTTTATTCTCACTTGAAATGCATTCCTTGCAGTACTTGAACTTCTCGTTGTTTTCATTATGAACTTCTATCACATTTTTGTGTATACGTTGAATTACACGCAATTGAAGATCGGACGTCATTTTTGCCATTTTTTAAAACATGTAATTGGAGGTCGAACGTCCCGCAATATAAATTCTGAACCGTGCATGGGGGTGCACGTGAACTTCTTGCAACAAATATGAGTTTTTATATTCTTCGAAATTCTATGTTATTTCAAATTGAACTTCTTAGTCTTATTGTTAGATAAAAATATGTTTTCAAATAAGCATCAAACATTTTTTTAGAAATGGAAAGAATTTGAGTTTTTCGTAAACTTCAAGCTACTCCTTTTATTTTTATTTGAACTTCTTTAATTTTATTCTTTAGAAACGAAGAAAACCTATGTTTTTTTAATATTGAACTTCTCTTTTTTTATAATTTGGACTTCTTGGTTTGTTTGAAATACTTTATATTTTCATTTTCTAAAACCGTAAAACAATGTTCTTTTATAAAAATAAGCATCAAAGTCGTGTGTTATGTTAATTTGAACTTCTTACTTTTCTTTTTAGATACAAAAAATTCTGATTTTCTTATAAACATCGACCTGCTATGTATCTTAAAGTTGAACTTCTTGGTTTAGTTTCAGAGACAGAAAAATTGTCTACTGTTTTGTCTTTTAACTTGTAGTCTTTTCGGGGATTTGTGAACTTCTAGAGTTTATTTTTGTGCAAATTTACACACACACACACAGACCAAAAGGTTGGGTGGCGCGAGACGCCTGGAGCAGCCGGGTCCGGAGCGATGGAGCACATCTTGGTTTTATTTCTTTTAGTATTGGAAAAAACCTAGTTTTTTAATGAACATCGAGCCGCTCCATTTTTAGATTTGAACTTCTAGGAGTTTCTAACGAAGAAGATCTTTTTTTATACATTTGTGTTGAGATGCATTGTGTTTTGTAGCTTGACCTTCTTGGGTTTGTAATAAACAGTGGACTTCTTCGTCTTTTAAATTTGAACTTCTAGGTTTTTTTCTAGAAACGGGGAAATCCTGCTTTTTATAATTTTTGAAATGACTTTTTTAATTTGAACTTCTAGGTTTTTTAGAAATGGGGAAATACCATTTTTAATTAAAAAAATTGAACTGCTCTTACTTTGATCTTCCTAGGATGTTTTAAATAAATTAAATTATTGGCTTTTTAGTTAAAAACAGAAAATCCATAGATTTTTTTGTACAAACATATGAATGTCACTTCTTTGTTTTCTCATTTTTCCAAACTCTCCCATTTATTAATTTTCAAAGTTAACATTTTTCTTGGTGAGGCAAGTTTCCTTTTTGGTAGATAAACATACAATTGCTCTGTTAATTCAATTTGAACTTCTTCGTTTAATTCTTATAGTAACGGGAAAATATATGAGTTATATAGTAAAAGTTGAATAGTCTGACCTTCACGTTTTGTTGTTTTTGAACTTCATTTCTTTTTTAAAAATTGGTTAAATTATATCTTTCCGGTGAAGCTTTTGCTTCTCATTCGAACTTCACTGGTAAATTTTTACTTTCGTTGTTATTTGCCGACAATTTTTTTTGGAAGTTTTTAGTGCTTTTGACCTCCCATCTTTCTGGACATGAACTTCAACTTTTTTTGTAGTGTTTTGGTTTTTCCAAACATCCCCATTTCACGCCTCCAAACAATCTTATTTTTTTTATTAAACATCTTTGAAACTATGTTTTCCTGAATGCATGAATTGCCAACAACATCGTGTGAACTTGTGGTTCTATTTTTTCCGAAACATCTTTTCTGTGTGGCTAGTTGGGTTTTGGTACTCCCGTAAGATCGACAACACCCGTCAATTGAAAAAAAAGCTAGTGCACTGTCCATATAATGCAAGTAGCACTAGCAGTACCAACGTATGTTGTTTTTGAAAACAAATAGTAATAACAAAGCCATGCATGTTTTTACTCCACACCTTTTTGTCCTTATCTCTCCATCTTATCTCCTAGAAGTAACCACCACTACACGTTTTATTCCTTGTTCTCTCTTCTCTCAGAATTTTCTCTACTCATTCATACGGAAGATAGCAACTGGATGCGACAACCCGAGCTACAAAAGTTTAGGCTCGATTTGGGTTCGGCGCCCGTGGACCATTGCAGACCGGCTCGGGAGGCTGCACTTTTCGGGAGGAGCACATACTCCTTTTGCAAATGGGCCTTGACGACCCGACCTCTCAGGGTGTGTTTGGCATGGAGGGTGCATGAGGGCAAAAGTTCCCAATCCGACCCACTTTTGCTTATTTGGTAGGGTGCATGGGCTCACATGGGCTATGCTCATCTGATGCATAAAAGGGCCCTCAGCCATGCTCATCTCATGCATCCTGCAGGGTGCATGGAGGCAGCCATGCTAGCCTACGACACTCGTGAATCACCCCACTGCACCACGCCCAGATATGTTTATATTTTCAAAAATGTTCAGAATTTCAAATTTGTATAAATTTTTAAAAAAGTTTACAATTTCAATTTTTCTATAAATTTTTGAAAAAGTTTAGGATTTCAAAGTTGTTTAAATTTTCAAAAAATGTTCATAATTTCAAAATTTGTTTGAATTTTAAATAAATGTTCAGAATTTCATTTTTTTTAAAAAATCAACAATGTTCGGAATTTCAAAATAAAATAAAAAATTGTTTGAATTTTGAAAAAATAGAATTTCATATTTTATTTAATTTTTTATAAAATATTCAAAAAAATTTAAATTTTTAAAAAAGTTTAGAATTTCAAATATGTTCAATTTAATAAAAAATCAGAATTTCAAAATTAATTTTAATTTTCCAAGTAATGTTTAGAATTTCAAAAAAATCAAATTATGTTTAAATTTGTGTTCATATTTTTCCGATTTTCTTCATCATTCAAAAAATATTCGGAATTCGAAATTGTTCAGCATGTCTAAACACATGCAGGCTGCCAAACAAAGTCTCGGCTCAGCATGTCTCAGCGTATACATCGCTGCCAAACAAGAGCAACTGCATGGACTCAGCATGTCTACACTCAACATGTATGAGAGGAGAACAACTAGGCTAGGTCCATACATGCTACCAAACACACCCTCAGTGACCTGAACACCAAGGTGACCGACCTTGCAAGTTTAAATTGAACTTCCAATTGGCAAAGTAGGCGGGCGTGGAGTGGAACGATGATGCAGAGCGGAGATGGTCAGGCAGACGAGGAGGCCCTTGCTCGGTGAGGCGGTGGCTCATGCTCCTCCGGATGAGGAAGAATCTCTCAACCTGCTTTTTTTCAGTCTGACCTCCTACTTCTTCATAGTCTGACCTGCTATGCTCGGCTTGGTGGGAGACCTCAACGCTGAGGTAGCTAGCCTCGAACACAACTGCTGATGCGTCAGGATGGCCTCGATGCAGATGGACCCAATGGCATCATGATGAAAAAAGAACAACAAGGAGAGATAGATGCTCATAGATGCATCGCTGCACTCGCTGCTGCCGCCTGTTTGAACTTTTTCACCAGTACATTGGCATGTATGCATCGAACTCCTGCGTTAAGGTGGCCTATCTTGCAAGCTCGAGGGTGGCTGAGGATGACATGGACGGCAGCTCACTGCTCACAGGAGCTCGTTGCTGTAGACAGAGAGGAAGGTCGGGAGGGAAAGGACAGGGGGCGGAGCCGGCTGTAATTGGTGGCAGTGCATCGCAGCGGGGCACGCGACCAGCTGCAGATCAAGACCTCTTGCAGCTGCAGGTCAAGACCTCCCACATCTGTAGGTCGAGGCCGGAGGGATGAGGAGGCGGTGGTTGGTCGTGAGACGAGAACGATGACGAAAGGGAACTGGAGAAGCACTTGGCGGCCGGTGGAAGACGAAGCTGCCACTGGCTTAATGGAAGAAGGCCGGAGCGGCCGGTCAAGGGCGGCGCAGGATACGGGCCATGAGCCGCGGTGTCCCTGAGGTGAGGAGCTTGGCTCCGGATGCAGGCTTGGATTAGCTGTCACGGCGTCGTGGTCGACCAGCGACCCCGGATCCGGTGGCAAAAGGGATTGGGTTCGACGCCTGGATCTGGGAGGAGGGAGAGCTACATCTTGATCTAGCACTGGATGTGGTCTGCGGCGGCTCGCGGAGAACAACGGCGCGGCTACAACGCTGAAAGTGCGTTATATCGACTAGAGGGGGGTGAATAGGCGATTTTTATGAATTCTTCACTGAGGAATTTGCTAGTGAGGAAATTCCTTAGCGAAGAACTACTTGCAGCGGAATAAGTACTCAGAAGTAAGCATAGCAGAATACATGCATGGTCATCATGATGAAATGAAAACAAACACAGAGTACAGAAAGCGTAAACACAAGATAGCACAAGATGAAGACAAACAGACTGAAGAAATTGAACTGAGGAAATAGAGAAAGTCTTCAGTCAAAGTCTTCAAACACAGATATGAACAAACACACAACACAAACATGAGGAAATGAAAGTGTTGAGGAAATAGAACCAGTTGGCTTGGTGAAGACAATGATTTGGTAGACCAGTTCCCAATCTTTGTCTCAGTTGTACATCCGGTTGGAGCGGTTGAGTATTTAAACTCGAGGACACCCATCCGGACACACAGTCCTCATCAGATTCTCCTTGAGCTAAGGACACACAGTCCTCGCCCAATCACTGTGGTAAGTCTTCAGGTGACTTCCAAACCTTCACAAACTCGGTCACTCGGCGATCCACAATTCCTCTTGGATGCTCTAGACCATGATGCCTAACCGTCTGGAAGAAGCACAATCTTCAAAGGTAACAAGCGTCGGATCCACTCAGGATCAATCTCTTCAGTGATGCTCAATCACTTTGGGTTTGTATGTGTTTGGGTTTGGGTTTTGGATTTTCCTCACTTGATGATTTTCGCTCAAAGTCCTCGGAGGATGGGATGCTCTCAAATGACAAGTGTCGGCTTTCTCTCGAGCAGCCAACCAGCTAGTGGTTGTAGGGGGTGCTATTTATATCCTAGGGAGCAGCCCGACATGATAAGACATAAATGCCCTTCAATGATATGACCGTTGGATGGATAAGATATTTTGGAACAAATTTGGCGTATGACGGCAATCGGTCGGAAATTTGAGGTACAAATTCCTCGGGGCTATCATGTTCCTCATTTGTGTAGGCAATTCAGACCGGCGAATTCCTAACTCCTCGATCGTAACAAAGTCCTCGGTGATCGGAAGAACTGCTGCCTCTCCATCAAGAAATTGACCGAACTATATGAGATTTCCAATGGCTTCACTCAAGGGATTGGTAGGTGTAGGATTTTGAGTTGAGCATCACATGGAAATTTTCTCCTTAGTATTTCCTCGACCCCTTTAACAAAGACGTGTTTCCTATGACTCAAGAAAGAGAAAATGAAACTACGAAAACAAAAGTCTTCACGCTTCATGTTCCTCGAATGAATACCAAGTCTTCGTGGTTACACCAATTTCTTCACTTTCAAAGTCTTGAAATTCTTCGGAATATCAAAGTCTTCAGTCGAAGAACTTCATTTTTAGGGGTCGGCTTTCTCTGTAAATATCAAACTCCTCATAGACTTATAGACATGTGTACACTCATAAACACATTAGATCCTTAACCTATAAGTCTTCAATACACCAAAATCACTAAGGGGCACTAGATGCACTTACAATCTCCCCCTTTTTGGCGATTGATGACAATATAGGTTAAGTTTTCAACGGGGATAAATATATGAAGTGTAAATACTGATTTTGAGGAATTTGATTGCAAGATATAGAAGAACTCCCCCTGAAGATGTGCATAGTGAGGAATTTGCTTTTGAAGCAATGCACACTTGAAGAGTTGAATCATGGAGATCTCCCCCTATATCTTGTAATTCATACACGCATTTGATATATAATATGAAGAATTTGAAATGCATGATGAAAGATGGTGACTGACGAATTTCAGCATGCGTGCAATAATATTAACGAGGAATAAGCATGCAGAATAACGTAGCAGAAGTATCAGACCACCATTGGATTTAAGTTTACAACTCGATCCAATAAAGGTTTCGGAAGAACGAGAGTTGTAACTTAGCAAAAAAATGCCCTTTACAATAGACCCGCTTGAAGACTAACTCAGATTTCTCCCCCTTTGTCATCAAATGACCAAAAGGATTGAAACTGAGGACTAACGCCCCTGAAGATAATCAAGTTGATGAAGGAGCGCCAGCGTTGTCAGGGTCGGTCGTTGAAGTAGGGCCTGCCGCAGTGTCGTCCAAGTCTTCATTTTCATCAGTCTCACGCGATGAAGAATAGGAGTTGGCCACCAAAGAAGGAACCTTGACCTTCTTATATTTCTTCGGAGGAGGTGCAGACCAGTCAAAGTCCTCTCTAAGACCCATTTTTTTCAGATCTTCAGCGCTGTAAACTTGAGACAGAACAACCCAGGTGCAGTTGAGGGTTTCATGGAGGTAGTAGTGGTTTTTCTTCACTGCATTGTGTGTTGAAGTCATGTTGTGAAGAATTGAACCAAACTGACGCTTGACCCATTTATGATTGCGATCAACCTTCTGATGAAGACTGAGGAGTAACTCACGATCAGTCATCACCCTAGGTGATGTGGCTTGAGGATTTGACTTGGCATTGTTGGTGGCATAGTCATGTGTGGCAGAGTCATCATTGGTGGAATAAGATGCAGCCTTGCGAAATTGACCATCCAATGGACGAATGCCTTCATCGATCACAGCAGTTGCCTTGCCCTTTTCTTCAACTGAGGAAAATGTCCTTTTGAGGACTTCAATGGGAGGCAAGTAGCTGCAGTGGTTTAGAGTGTCAGCTTTGTAATTGAGTGAAGACCTTGTCCTGATGAATCTCATAATCCATGGCGCATAAGGCTTCAGCTCAAATTGTGACATAGCAATATTGGCCAGAGTCCTCATGAAGAAATCATGGAAGTTGACGGGAACGCCATGAATGATGTTGAAAAGCATATTCTTCATGATGCCAACAACTTCTTCATCATTAGAGTCGTGGCCTTTGATAGGACTCATTGTCTTCGACATAATGCGATAGACAGTCCGAGGCACATACAACAATTCCTTGACGAGGAATTTGGTTCGAGGGGCCTGCCCTGGCTTAAAAGGCTTCATCAGCACTTGCATATAGTGATTTGAAAGCTCAGGTTCAAGTAAACACAACGTGCATCTTCAAGGGAGGACTTAGAGGAAGGGCACGAAGCAATTCGTAAGTCGGTGCCTTGTAATGAGTGTTCTCTGTCATCCAGTCCAGAACCCATGAATTCACATCTTCAGAGTTGCCGGTGATGTGCAGCGTTGCGTAGAACTGAAGAATGAGTTCTTCATTCCAATCACAGATGTCAGTGCAGAAATTGAGCAGCCCAGCGTCATAAAGAACACTGAGGACTGGCGGGAAGCACGACAGAGACTCCATGTCTACATGAGGAATATGTGCATGGTCGAAGACTTTGTCTTTGTTGAACAGCACTGAGGAATAAAAGTTGGCTTGACTAGCAGTCCAGAAACGCCTCTTCCTTATGCGAGCAGAGTCATAGGGGTTGTAATCTGTGAAGAATACATGCTCGCCAAAGAAGTCTTCAGCCTTGAACTTTTGCTTGCGTGAGAATGGATCCTTTGTCTTGGGCAGAGGAGTGTCAGTGAGTTGCATCACTACCTCAGGAATCGCGAGCTCAGGTTCTTCAGGCTGAGGAATTTCAGGTTCCTCCTCAGGTGCAGTCACATTTTCAGCAGCAGCAGTTTCTTCAGCACTAGTGTCTGGAATTTCTTCACGGACAGATGAGGTGGGATGAGTTTCTTCAGAGCCCGATTGAACTGTTGGTGCAGGGGAGTGAGGAATTTGCTGCAGCGGGGTGAAGAGTGGAGAATTAGGATGCTGACTTTCCCAAAAGTCGTCATTCATCACTGGAGTTGTGCTTCCAATGTCCACATCTTCATCATCAATTTCTTCAACACCAGCCTCTTCAGCAGTAAACTCAGGCATTGGTGATGATACTACTGGGGTTGAAGGGATCGCATCCACTTCAATTTCTTCATCAATCTGCTCTGACGAAGCAGCAGATTGAGTTTCTTCATCAGATCCGCTTGGGACCACATATTCTTCATCAAAAGGAACAAGGTCCTTTGATGGCATGGTGGAAATCGGAACAACATCGATCGGACTTTCATATGAGCTGGTCATAGGCTTCATCTGCTTTGGAGCTGAAGATTCTGAAGCACTTGATGCTTTCCTTTTCTTCACTGCAGCTCGCTCTGCAGCCTTGGTCTTCTTCACATCTGATGCAGATGGAAGGATAGGAGTTGGTGTAGGCGCAGGTGGAGCTGAGGAATCTGTTTGAATTTCTTCAGGCACAACTGATGCAGTTGGCCTGACATCTTCAGTTTCTTCAGGCACACCACTAGTGGATGCCCTGGCAATTTCTTCAGTGGCTGGAATGGAGTCATCAGCCCTGGAACTAGCATTTTCTTCAGTAGCCTGAAAGTCATCAGCGGTGCTGGCATGTTCTTCAGTGGGCTGAACAGAAGCTTCAGCTTGAGGAACTTCTTGTTGCGATGGGGCTGCAACATTGGTGAACTTCTCAGTCAGTTTCACGAACCTGACTTTGGCTCCTTGCCAGTCTGCATAGTATGAGTTGAATTTGTCGCTGAGGGTTTTGATTTCAGACTGAATCTTTATGAGTTCATCAGTCGTCATTTTGACCATGTTGGTCTTCAGATACTTTTCTTTCTTGTATTGGGCCTTCTTGATCTACCTGCCCGGTCATATTTCCACTTCTCCTCTTGAATGAAGTGAGTCAACATGTGATTTTGACCAGGCGTCAACTTGAAGTCAGGCATAGGTGAATTTGGATCCTTGTGCCAGAGATCAATGTAGTCTAGGATCGCCCTTGGATCCAAAAGCAGTGGCACAGGTGTGCCTTTGGCTCTAGCGGCCCTTACTTGCCTGTCTCTGATGATTTCTGCAAGTTCATCATCATCAGCCTCATCATCTTTAGGTGGCTCTTGGAAGGCGACCTGTTTCTTCTTAGGACTTGGCCGAAGACCTCGTCCAGCTATTGCCTTAGTCTTCAGCAGAGTGGGGCCAGATGAAGAATTTGGTGCAGCTGAGGAACTCGTTGAGACACTAGAGGCAATTGAGATGCCTGCAATCCTTTGGCACGTGGCCAGATGCATAGGTGCTGAGGACTTTGTCGGAGCTGAGGACTTTGAAGGAGGTGATGAGGATTTTAAAAGAGCAGGAGCAGCTTGAGGAATTGGTCTTGAAGATTTTGACGTTCCTGGCCGTGAGGGCGCAGCTGAGGAACTTGGTCGTGAGGGCATTGTTAGTGAAGCACTTGGCTTACAAGCAGGCTTCTTTGCCATTGATTTCCTCGGCTTGACAGAGGCCTTAGTGGCAGCAGCAGCAGCAGAATCTTCATTGAATTTCCTCACTGCTTCTCTGGCTTGTCTTGCCAACTTGGCTTGACGCCTGGCCCATTCTTCAGGAAAGTCCTCACCGCGTTTGACGCTAGTGGGATCAAAGAACTTGGCCAGTGCGGTGGAAGTCTTGGGCATGGAGGGTTGAGAGCGAATTTCTTCATGTACTTTGGAGTGACGTATCTGCACTCCCTCCATTCACGTGCCCATCTCCGTTCAATCCTCTGAATGCGCACCTTGCGCTGATTTTTGTTTTCTTTGCCAAACTTGGCTTCATCAGGTGTGCAGTACTCTTTGTAAATGTCCTCAGGGATTTCAAACGCTGTCATAACCTCAGGTTTCTTTCCTCCTTTCTGCGGCTTCTTACCATCTGCCATATTCTTCAGCTGAGGAATTTGAACAATCAAACTCTCTGAAGAAGTATGCAGTTTTTCTTTGAGGAACGCTGCAAATGAGTTAAGTTGATGAGAACCTAGTGATTCAACAGCGGACATGAGTACCTGTGAACAGAGTATAGTTGCGAGGAATTTGGAGAGGTCATATGCGTTCTCAGACGGTTTTTCAAAAAGAACAAGTTTGAGGAATTTGACCAGATGTGTCTTGAAGAATTTCACTAAGCATGCTTTGTCTTAGGTTCCAGAGTTGTATAGATCGGAGATCCACACAATTGAGGAATCTTGAAGAAAATAAAGCTTAGAGAAATGAATCAAGAACAGAAGATGTGAGGTGTTTTGTGTGTGAGGATTTGGGAAATAAAACACCTTTTGAAGATTTTGTAGAAAAGTTTTGAATCAAAGAGGGCAGTAAAAGTAACTTTTAATTACCCTGAATGAAGAACACGACGAATAGTGAGGTGAAACAGTGAAGTTCGTCGGTGTAGATCTTCCACGCCCTAACTTGGCAGAGGAAGACGTCTACGGCGGTGGCGGAGGTGAATATTTCCGCGGTCGGCGCGAGTACGACGGCGGCGAGGTCAAGGCAGTGAAGCTCTTCCTCACCGGCGATGATGGGGTAGCGGCGGCGCTAGGGTTTGGGAAGCTCGAGCGGGAGAGAGAGATCGAGCGGAGTAAAAGAAGTGAGGAAGGGGCGAGGGGTATTTATAGTGGCAGTGAAAAACTGTTCGCCCGAAGATTTGGGACGAACGTGCCCCTGACCTTTCTCCTTCTCACGACATGTGTCATTGTAAGATCGTGGGTGAATAGAATAATGCATCATGGGATGCGGAACGGTTTGAGCGGCAAAACCGAAAATTTTGGATAAGATTAGTTTTAACGTTCCGTTCGCAATTTCTTCAGCTGACAAGGACACAGTGAAGATTTTGAACGAGTTTCAAATAGAACGCACATGAAGAATTTGTGAATAGATTGGATTGAGTATAGCATAGAGGGAAGGGTCCGATCACATTCACTTAGCGTAAAAACCAACTTGAAGAAATAGCTATAAGTGAATGTCAGAGAGGACATAAACTAATATATATATATATATATATATATATATATATATATATATATATATATATATATATATATATATATATATATATATATATATATATATATATATATATATATAGTCAATGAAGAAAAACGACGGAATAAGTGAAGATTTTGCAAAGTTGAAGAATTTGAACAATCGAGGAATTTCAAAAGTCGAGGAAAAACTCAAATTGAAGATTTTCAACTTTTGTGGTGGCGTGACCCAATCAGATAAGAATGATGATTTCAGACACCGCTGCATAATTGTCGTAGGGTTATGAGAATCAAATTCTTCATTAATTTCTTCACACTTAGAGTGTTATTCTTCATTGATTGAAGAAAACGCTTTCTTCATGTGTTGCACATCTGAGTCATCAATTTTGCATAAGTGTTAGGATGAGTGCCTTTTCAAAGTACATTCAAAGACTCTAAGATATTTAGCTCACACCGCAACTTGCTAAATCTCTTCTCATCCAAGGGCTTAGTGAAGATATCGGCTAGCTGTTCTTCAGTCTTCACATGCTCAATAGAAATGTCGCCCTTCAACACATCATCGCGAAGAAAATGATGAAGAATCTGAATGTGCTTTGTCTTCGAGTGCTGAACTGGGTTGTGAGCAATCTTGATGGCACTCTCATTGTCACAGAGGAGAGGCACATTCTTCACATTGACGCCATAATCCTTGAGTGTTTGCTTCATCCATAGCAGTTGAGCACAAAGAAGAACCAAAGAAGAATGTACTCACTTCAAAGAAGAGATGAAGGATCTGTGATTCTGCTTTCTTCAAGGACCAATGCATCAAGGATCGTCCGAGGAAATGACATGTACCAGATGTTGACTTGCGGTCCACACGATCACCAAAGATAGTCGAGTCGAATATCCAATGAGATCAAAATTGAGCCCTTGGGATACCATAATCCTAGTGTTGGTATGTGAGCTAGATATCGAAGAATATGCTTCATAGCCTTATGGTGTGATTCCTTCTGTGCAGCTTGAAATCGGGCACACATGCAAACACTAAGCATTATATCTGGCCTAGATGCACATAAGTACAATAAAGAGCCAATCGTGGAGCGGTATACCTTATGATCAAGTCAATACCATTTTCATCGCTGCATAGTTGACCATTTGTGGGCATAGGAATTTTGATGCCTTTGCAATCTTGCATGCCGAATTTCTTCAGGACATCCTTGAGGTATTTCTCCTGAGATATGAATATGCCATTGCGCTGTTGATGAATTTGAAGACCTAAGAAGAATTTCAACTCTCCCATCATAGACATTTGATATTCTTCACTCATCATATAGGCAAATTAATCACTATAACATTGGTCAGTACAACCAAAGATGATATCATCAACATATATTTGGCACACAAACAGTTCACCATCATAAGATTTAGTAAAGAGAGTGGGATCGAGTGAACCGGGTGTGAAGCCTTTCTTCATGAAGAATTCCTTCAAAGTATCATACCACGCCCGTGGGGGCCTGCTTGAGGCCATAGAGGGCCTTGTTAAGTCTCAAGACTTTGTCGATGTTTTGGATCTTCAAAACCCGGGGTTGAGCAACATATACTTCTTCCTCAAGCTTACCATTGAGGAATGCACTTTTCACATCCATTTGATATAAGATGATATCATGATGGTTAGCATAAGCAAGTAATATCTTGGATAGCCTCAAGTCTAGCAACATGTGCAAAAGTTTCATCGAAATCAATTCCTTCAACCTGTGTGTAGCCTTGAGCTACTAGTCGTGCCTTATTCCTCACCACAACACCATTTTCATCTTGCTTGTTGCGGTAGATCCACTTTGTGCCAATGATGTTATGTTTGCGAGGATCGGGACGATTGACCAGTTCCTAGACGTTGTTGAGCTTGAATTGATGTAATTCTTCTTGCATGGCCTGAATCCACTCAGGCTCCAGAAATGCTTCATCTACCTTAGTGGGCTCTATGATAGAGACAAAAGCAAAGTGCCCACAAAAGTTAGATAGATGTGAAGCTTTTGAGCGTGTGAGAGGACCTGGTGCTCTAATGTCATCGATGATCTTCTCCACTTGCACTTCTTTTGCAATGCGAGGATGAGCTGGTTGGCGTTGAGGAATTTGATCAGCATTTTCTTCAGCATCAATTTCCATAGCATTTTCCTCAAAGCATCACTCGACGTTCTTCACGCTCGAATGAATTCTTCACAGATTCTTCAAGAGGGAATGACATCTTCAAGAGTCTTGTGCTTGATAGAATCCTCGTGTGCTGGTTCATCTAACACGTAAGGTAGGTGCTCTCTTTGCGAGCCATTAGTTTCATCGAACCACACATCTACAGCTTTCAACAATCTTGTGAAGAACATTGTTGAAGACTCAGAGGTGTGAAGTCCTTTCCATAACCAAGCATAAAACCTTCATGTGCTTTTGGTGCAAATTTAGAGTTGTGATGAGGATCTCTAATCCAACATTTAGCAATCAAGACTTTGAAATAACTCACATTGGGTTTCTTGTCGTTGAGGAGTTCATAGGCAGTCTTCTTGAAGAATTTGTGAAGATATACTGCTGATGATGTGGCACGCAGTATCATTTGCATCAACCCATAAACGACGAGGGGTTTTGTACTCATCGAGCATAGTGCGAGCCATCTCAACAAGAGTCCTGTTCTTGCGCTCCACGACGCCATTCTGTTGAGGAGTATAAGGAGCAGATAACTCATGAGTAATACCGAGTTCATCCAGATAGTCATCGAGACCCGAATTCTTGAACTCAGTGCCACTGTCACTTCTGATGTGCTTGATCTTCACACCAAAGTTGGTTGAAGCCCTCGAGGAAAATCGTTTGAAGACTTCCTGCACTTCATGTTTGTAAGAAACAAGGTGTACCCATGTGTAGCGAGAGTAATCATCAACAATAACAAAGCCATATTGAGATGCTTCATTTGAAACAGAGGAATAGTGATTAGGACCGAAGAGATCCATGTGAAGCAATTCGAATGGACGAGTAGTGGTCATGATGGTCTTTGCTGGATGCTTGGCCTTGGTCATCTTTCCAGCTTCACAGGCACCGCATAAGTGATCCTTGAGGAATTTGACATTCTCAATGCCAATAACATGCTTCTTCTTTGCAAGCTGCAGTAAATTCCTCATGCCCGCATGACCAAGTCGTCGATGCCATAGCCATCCTTCGAAGCTTTTGCAAGTAGGCACACAGCTGGTTGTGAATCTGCAGAGAAATCAACAATATACAAGTCTCCTCTCCTAAAGCCTTCGAAGACTTTGGATTTGTCAGCTTCCATAATCACAACACAACGATACTTGCCAAAGACAACAACCATATCAAGATCACATAGCATTGAGACAGACATAAGGTTGTATCCTAAGGACTCAACAAGCATGACTTTGTCCATGTGTCGATCCTTAGAGATAGCAACCTTACCTAGACCCAATACCTGACTTTTGCTCTTGTCAGCGAAGATGATATGCTTCAGATGTGATGACGATAAGGGAGCATCCATCAACAGATTCCTGTCACCAGTCATGTGATTTGTACATCCACTATCAAGGACCCACTCAGTGGCTTTGGGTTGATCATCCTGCAGATGAATTAGTGCAACTTACGAACTCATATACTTCAGCAGTGAAGAATATGATATCACAATTTATCAGATCAATTTCATCAAGCAGTAAGACAGATAAAGCAGTGTGAGGACGTGAGAAATGAAAATTCATTTCTTCATGATTAGCCTCAAGCGCCCTTTTAGGGCAATTTGTCGAGGTCCCCAAAGAAATTCTTCGGGATGTTACAGTACGTCTGGAGACCTGGCCCTGCATAAGAGATTAGTTCTTTTTCTTCACCACCCACATTTGAAGGGGTGGCAAAGAGTTCATCACTCTACGAGCTCCATATGAGAATGGTGGCATAGAGGCCAAACCATTTCGTTTCACATAAGAGGGGTTAGGGTAAGCATATGAATAAGCAGAGAAATTCTTCGAGGACTTATGAACATAATATTAGAAGAATAATACTCATATTCATAGCCCTTGGCTCTTCCCTGCGAAACAGAGTTGTTAGCACGATGATGTTCATATGAGGACTTTGATCCTTTTGAGGAATTTGATCCACGTGAGGAATTTGGTCCGTATGAGGACGTGGATCCATATGAAGAATTTGGTCCGTATGAAGAATTTGATCTGGGGTTCCTTTTTCTTCACAGGTGGTGTCATGAGGACATTCACCTGAAGACTTTCAAGACACCTTTTGGGAACCCAGATTTTCTTCATAGGGGAACCGTTCCTGCAGTTAGTGCCAACATATCTAACAAATACTTCACCATTCTGATTTTTGAACAGTTTATAGTTGGAGTCAAATGACTCATCAAAAGAATGAGAAGATTCACATGTATAGCCAGATAAATTAGATGGGTCAACTGGAGGTCCCTTTGCAGCAACCCATGAGGTTTTGGGGTACTGCTCAGGCTTCCAATATGTACCATCAGCATTGAGTTTCCTCTCAAAGGTAACACCCTGTTGAGGATCTGCTTTTTAAGCACATCACAAAGAGTCTGATGCCCTTTGAGGCTTTTGTACATGCCTATCATGTACAATTCCTTCAGCCCTGCATCGTCAGTGATACTAGCAATGTCCTCAGATGAGGAATTAGTGATAGCAGAGGCAGGTGAAGAATTTGTAACATTAGAAGCATTTGAACATTCAGGTGAAGAATTAGTAGTTTCTCGTTCAATGCATTTTAAACATGGAGGAATGAATTCTTCCTGAGCAGCGCTGATTTGTTGAGCAAGTAATGAATCGCGCTCCTTCTGAAGATCTTCATAACTCACTCTTAGCTTCTCAAGATCTTGCTTTCTTTGAAGAAATTCATAAGAAAGCTTCTCATGATCAGACAAGAGAGTGTTATGATGACCTTGAAGGTTGTCAAACCTGGTCTGAAGTCTCTGAAGATTTTTAGTCAAGGCTTTAGTGCGATCCATTTCTTCACCCAACATATCATCACTTTTGTCTAGCATGTTTTGAACCTTTTCAAAAGCCTTTTGTTGTTTCACAGCAATCTTAGCAAGTTTAGAATAGCTAGGCTTAAGATTGTCATCAGATTCATCTTCACTAGACTCAGAGGAGGTATATCTAGGAACCTTGGCACCCTTTGCCATGAAGCAATAGGTGGGAGCGTAGTCATTGTTGCCTTCAGCAACCTTGTTGGTGAGATCATTTTCTTCAGAGTTGAAGATAGACTTGCTGATGAATGCGGTAGCGAGAGCTAGGCTCGCCACACCTGATTCAGAGACCTCAGAAGCCACCTCTTCCTCTTGTTCCTCAGATTCAGCTTCAGAGTCCATTTCCTTGCCAATGAATGCCCGAGCCTTCTTGGAGCTGCTCTTCTTGTGAGATGAAGACTTTGAGGATTTTGACGATGAAGATTTTGAAGACTTCTTCTTTTTCTTGGCATCATCAGAACTGTAATCCTTGTATTTCTTCTTCTTTGATTCCTTTTCCCACTGAGGACAATCTTGAATGTAATGTCCTGGTTTCTTGCACTTGACAAAGCCTCTTCTTGTAGTCACTGGATGAGGAATCATTGCTCCTTGAGGGTTTTCCAAAACGACCACGTCTTGAGAACTTCTAGAATTTCTTCACAAGCAGTGCTAGATCATGACTCAGTTCTTTAGGGTCACCAAGATCGCTACCGAGTCTTCATCTTCGGATTCGACATCGCTTGGCCTTCATCGCACGTGATCCGCCATAGCTCGAACCATAGAGATCTCTTTCAAAGAAGTCGAACTCATGAGTGTTTAGCCTCTCGAGGATATCGCCGGGTCAAGTGACTTGTAATCAGACGCTCTTGTATCATCGGGGCGGAGTATCAAATGAGGAATCGTTTATCTCAAAGATTTCTTCACCCCCTCATGGTCGGTGATGTCAGTGGCACCAAGTGCTTGCAGCTCATTTGAGATGTCAGTAAGGCGATCGAAGGTTTGCTGAACATTTTCATTGTCGAGTCTTTTGAAGCGATTGAAGAGATTGTGAAGAACATTAACTCGAGAGTCACGCTGAGTTGAAACTCCTTCATTGACCTTGGACAGCCTATCCCAGATAAGCTTAGCAGTTTCCAAAGCACTCACTCTACCATACTGTCCTTTACTCAGATGGCCACATATGATATTCTTCGCTTGGGAATCGAGTTGCTTGAATCTCTTCACGTCGGTAGCGTTCAAAGGAGGGTGAGACGGAGGGAACACCATTTTCCACAACGCACTGCAGATTGTTATCAATTGCCTCAAGATGCATGCGCATCTTCTTCTTCCAGTAGGGGTAGTCCGTCCCATCAAAGGTAGGACACCCAGCAGAGACCTTGATCATACCTGCGGTCGACATAACTAAAACTCCAGGCGATTAAACCAAAATCACATAGAACAAGGGAGTACCTTGCTCTGATACCAATTGAAAGTGCGTTATATCGACTAGAGGGGGGTGAATAGGCGATTTTGATGAATTCTTCACTGAGGAATTTGCTAGTGAGGAAATTCCTTAGCGAAGAACTACTTGCAGCGGAATAAGTACTCAGAAGTAAGCATAGCAGAATACAAGCATGGTCATCATGATGAAATGAAGACAAACACAGAGTACAGAAAGCGTAAACACAGGATAGCACAAGATGAAGACAAACAGACTGAAGAAATTGAACTGAGGAAATAGAGAAAGTCTTCACCAAAGTCTTCAAACACAGATATGAACAAACACACAACACAAAGAATGAGGAAATGAAAGTGTTGAGGAAATAGAACCAGTTGGCTTGGTGAAGACAATGATTTGGTAGACCAGTTCCAACTGTTGTCTCAGTTGTACATCTGGTTGGAGCGGCTGAGTATTTAAACTCGAGGACACGCAGTCCCTGACACAGTCCTCACCGTATTCTCCTTGAGCTAAGGACACACAGTCCTCGCCCAATCACTCGTGGCAAGTCTTCAGGTGACTTCCGAACCTTCACAAACTCGGTCACTTGGCGATCCACAATTCCTCTTGGATGCTCTAGACCATGACGCCTAACCGTCTGGAAGAAGCACAATCTTCAAAGGTAACAAGCGTCGGATCCACTCAGGATCAATCTCTTCAGTGATGCTCAATCACTTTGGGTTTGTAGGTGTTTGGGTTTGGGTTTTGGATTTTCCTCACTTGATGATTTTCGCTCAAAGTCCTCGGAGGATGGGATGCTCTCAAATGACAAGTGTCGGCTTTCTCGAGCAGCCAACCAGCTAGTGGTTGTAGGGGCGGCTATTTATAGCCTAGGGGAAGCCCGACATGATAAGACATAAATGCCTGTCAATGATATGACCGTTGGATGGATAAGATATTTTGGAATAGCTGGCGCGTAGCACAGCAACGGTTGGAAATTTGAGGTACAAATTCCTCAGGGCTATCATGTTCCTCACTGTGTAGGCAAGTCGCACTGGCGAATTCCTAACTCCTCAGTCAGAAGAAAGTCCTTAGTGATCAGAAGAACTGCGTCTCACATCAAGAAATTGTTGAATCGTATGAGATTTCCAATGGCTTCACTCAAGGGATTGGTAGGTGTAGGATTTTGAGTTGAGCATCACATGGAAATTTTCTCCTTAGTATTTCCTCGACCCCTTTAACAGTACGGTGTTTCCTATGACTCAAGAAAGAGAAAATGAAACTACGAAAACAAAAGTCTTCACGCTTCATGTTCCTCGAATGAATACCAAGTCTTCAGGGTTACACCAATTTCTTCACTTTCAAAGTTTTAAGAAATTCTTCAGAATATCAAAGTCTTCATTTTTAGGGGTCGACTTTCTCTGTAAATATCAAACTCCTCATAGACTTATAGACCTGTGTACACTCATAAAGACATTAGATCCTTAACCTATAAGTCTTCAATACACCAAAATCACTAAGGGGCAGTAGATGCACTTACAGACGCACGGGACCCAGGGGCGGCGGCGGCGCGGTGGGATCAGGGCGGCAGCGGCGCGGTGGGATCAAGGCGGCGTCGGAGCATGGGGATTGAGCGTGGATGAAGAGCCGGTGGTGCGGGAGAGGATCGTGGGCTAGGGGTGGTGGGTGGACTGTTTTTTTAGGGCGCACCGATTCGGGAGGATCCCGTCACCCCTATATAGCTCGCGCCGTGATCCAAATAACTATTCTGATCCTGAGATCAGAATAGTGCTACTCTCTCTCTCCATATATATATATATATATATATATATATATATATATATATATATATATATATATATATAAAACATGCATAAGTTCTTTTATGGAACATGCATACAATTTGAGCTTAACGTGAGCACATACAAAATTAGATGCCTTTGCATTAGAAAAAGAAATTAAACATTAAATTGAACCAGTAAAACAGAATATAAGGTTAAAGTAAATTATAATGTGATTCCAATCTTAGTAGAATATAAGTTTGTTGAAGAACAATAAGATATTCGACAAGAAAAATTAAACGAATATACACCAAAATTACTTCACCCCATATACGAGACATTTGGTAATTATGCCCCAAAAATATCATAGTTTTTCTACATGCTCCGAGGCTTATTCAGTTATTGAACTGATGAATTTCTTCTTTGTCTCTAAATCATCTTGAACCACTTTTTTGTAGCTAAATTTCTAGGTGTTGTGTTTAGGTGCACATGCCACGGCTGAACTACTTCTTTATATATGAATTGTTGACGTTAAAAACTAAGATACGATATTGTGATACTAATATTTGACGTATCAGAATTGTTTAACCTAATAGCAAAATATTGCAATAACACATGCAAAAAAACAATGCCTAAATCACAATAAAACATTCATTATTTGTTGGTCATATGCTATATTTTTCTAAGAATAAAACAAATCTTCACTCTTATTTTTCAGCTCGACCCACTAGTGCCCATCACCAAAGTACAAGGAGTTGGACTCGGAGTCCCTATTGTGTGCGACACAAACTCTACACTTTTCTCTGTTATATTAGCCAAAGATGGGAGATATTTGGACAACGCTTCTAATATTTTTCTTGTTTCTCATGTGGCAGTGTGAAGGATTTTAAGGATTTTGTTGATGTCGTCATGTCTGGTGATGGGTCATGGGGGAGGAGGAGGTCCTGGGCCATTGGATTAGTGAAGTGAGGTTTTTTGCCTTCCGTTGCAACGCACGAGCATTTGTACTAGTGTAGTACTAAAAAAATATTTCTTTGAATATAAGTAAATTTATGTAAATATTTCTATTAATGGACCACCACAGCTTCTTGGGCTACGCCAAATGATGGTCCGCTACTAGTTAATACAGATTTTTATGGTGACCCGATGGATGGGGGACACACCGTACCACCTAGGAGGTTTGAGGCGCACTGGTTAAGAGAGAGAGACTTCGACCAAACGGTGCAATCAGCATGGGCTAAGGTTGGGGCTGACCCAACTGTCAATAATATTTACGAAAAGCTTCATAGAATGCATGGCCAATTTCATGACTGGGACCAAAGAGTCCTCAAGAAACCGAAGAAGCGATTGCGGAAGGCACAAAGAGATCTTGAGAAGATCATGTCAGGACCAATGAATGCTGATTATGAGGAGAAGAAGAAAGAGTTGGCTGAACTGGTCGAATATCTGTTGGAACTAGAGGAAACACAGTATTTGCAATGATCCCATGTGACTTGGTTGAAGAGCGGTGGCTGCAATACAACATTTTTTCAAGCCTTTGCTTTGGCGAGGAGGAAAAAGAATTTCATCAAAACATTGAAGGATGCTGATGGCAACTGGATAGAAGGAGCGTCTAATCTCAATCCCCATATCCAGAACTACTTTATTAATTTATTCACAACTGAGGTACAACAAACAAGTCCATCCATCCTAGAAAAGGTAATGCCGAAGGTGACTGACCAGATGAACGAGATGTTGATGGCACCATATACAATGGAGGATGTGCGCAAAGCAGTTTTTAGCATTGGGAATCTGAAAGCACCACGTCCGGATGGATTGCATGCTATCTTCTTCAAGAAATATTGGCACATCTTGGGTGAGGAAATTACTAATGAAGTGTTACTGGCCATTAACTCAAGACAAATTCATGAGTGGAATGATACGCCTACAAATCATGATCCCCAAGGTTGAAAACCCCGAATCGGTAACACAATTCAGACCTATTAGTTTATGCAACGTTCTTTATAAAATTATTTCAAAGATGTTGGCATTGCGTCTGAAAGCTATTCTTCCTGAAATTATTTCACCTACCCAAAGTGCTTTTGTTCCTGGGAGACTAATCACGGATAATATTTTCATTGCGTATGAGTGTGTGCATAAGATAAAGAACAAAAGAGCAGGGCAATCAGGGCCGTGTGCAGTGAAATTAGATATGCATAAAGCATATGATCGTGTGGAGTGGATCTTTTTGCGAAACATGATGGAAAAACTCGGGTTTCATAGCCAGTGGATTGAGATGATGATGGCTTGTGTCACCAAGGTGGTACAAGGTGAGATTTAATTCTCGTGAGTCTCGACATTTTCAGCCCTACGAGAGGGACTGACAGGAGACCCACTTTCTCCCTACTTATTCCTTCTATGTGCAGAAGGCTTGTCTAGCTTGTTGCAGTATGAAGAAGAAGTTGGTGGCATTGAGGGAATTAAAGTGTGTAGAAATGCACCGTTAGTGTCACATCTTTTATTTCCCGATGATTCTTTAATTCTCATGAGAGCGTATGTTTTAAATGCAACTTCCTTACAACATGTGTTAGACACTCCATCACAAAGCTCGGGTCAGATGGTAAGCTTGGCAAAATCAAGTATATTTTTTAGCCCAAACTGTAGCAACCCGACCTCAGATGGTCAAGTCTCTGTGCTTCAGTGTCATCCCTGGATCGGTAATGCTGACACACACAGTACTCGAAGGATTTATAACAAAGTAGCAATCACACACTTATTACATCGAATGTCTCAAGAGAGAGAGATTATTACAATAATATGGCTCAAGGCCATCTAATACGATAATAGCGGAAGGCTTGGAAGATAAAGTGAGTCCATCAACTCCAACGGCATAGCTGAGCTGCACGGCAACGACCTAACGAACCTTACTCCTCGTCTGAAAAGTCTGCAACATAATACGTTGCAGCCCGAAAAACGAGTCAGCACATGGAATATGTTGGCAATGTAGCACAGTAGAGCAAGAACAGGATAATGCTATCACTACATGCATATATGGCTGGTGGAAAGCTGTATGGTTATAGCTTTTTGCGAAAAGCCAATTTTTCCCTACAACAAAGGAATAGATTTTAATTTAACTATCATGGTGGTTGAAACATCATTGAGAAGGTACCCCCAACTCAATCCCAATTAAGGTGATTAACAACCCAACAATATTAATTAAACATGGTGAGATACATGCGATAACTCAAGTACTAGATACTCAAGAATTGTCCATAACCGGGGACACGGCTAACCATGCTTAGATTGTACACTCTGCAGAGGTTTGCGCACTTTTCTCCACAAGACTCGATCGCCTCCGTTGGATTTCTCGCACTACATTGTGTTTGAGAAACGGATGACCGAGACACAGTCTTTCAGAAACATTAACTCTCTACTCCGGGTAGACCATACCAAACCTACAAAACCCACTACCTGCTGATC
The DNA here is from genome assembly GCA_021605145.1 of Aegilops bicornis. Classification (NCBI taxonomy): domain Eukaryota; kingdom Viridiplantae; phylum Streptophyta; class Magnoliopsida; order Poales; family Poaceae; genus Aegilops; species Aegilops bicornis. Next base: position 257,269,660 of record CM038671.1, on the reverse strand, counting down.
TACCTCTTCAAGAGCTTCACGTAACTTACTCAACTATGCTAGAGCCCATAATCGCTTGTGGCTGCACACGGAAGTTTCTATCATGAATCATCTCAGTTCCCTTTGAGCCTGGGTGGCGGTCCATAGGAAGATCACACGGGTACCCCGGGATTTCCAAAAAAAATACAGACAACATTGGGTTCCCCAGGTGCCTCAATCCACCCAGTTATTTGATTAAGTTGCCACCTTAAGTTGAACCATTAATTAACAATCTCTCATCTGTCATGGATTTCACTCAAACCCGAACCACGTCTACGAGCATAGCGTAGCAATATAAGCAATACGTAGAAGTAACTCCCAAGGGTTTGAATATAACAGGGCAATAGGTTCTACCTCATCAACTACTTCCCAACCCACAAGTTAATGACATCCTAATCATGCAACGTTTGAGGATTGAAACTAATGCATAAAAACTGGGTAATAATGTGATATGATCAAAGTGTTACTTGCCTTGCTGACGATCCACGAATCCTAGAGACTCGTAGTAACACGCTTCGCACTCCGGGAATTCTATCGCAAGCAAACAATAACATACATAAGTAACAAGCAACGATGCACAAGCAAAACTCAAATAAGAGAGGTTGACCAGAAAGTTCAACTTAAGAACTCCGGTATGCAAAAAAATAATCAAATCAAACGAAGCAACGAAAGTCAAACGACGAAAGAAAACAACTTCGTTTTACTAATCTCAAAATAGGTCGAATTTTACAGTAGCAAAAACTTGTTTGAGTTGATTAACCGGAAAGAGGGTTTCGAGACGAAACTCCAGGCGCTTGAATCGCCTGATTTTGATAAACGAGCGAAAAGATAAACAGAAACTAAGATCAGATCGGAAATCGCGATCAGAAAAATCGCAGAATAAATCCGAGAAAAAGAAAAACGACGAACGAACGTTCGTTATCTAGATCTAAACGACGAACATGTTCGTTAAAACGAATGATCGAGCGAACACTCGCTAAATAAATAACCGGAGAAAAACCGATCTATTTAAAAAAACGAAAACTAGGGTTTCGAAAAAAAATAAACTGAATGGTTTTTATGAAAAACCAGCGGTTCGGATCCGGCGGCTACCTCCGGCGAGGGCTCCGCCAGGGGCTTGAGGGCGGCTGCCGGGGCGGCGGCAAGGCGGCGGCGGCAAGGCAGCGGGGCGGCGAGAGGCGCGACGCTGCTCGGGCGAAAAGGGAGGCAGCGATGGTGGCGGTGGGGGCTCGGGCGGCGCGTATATAAAGGGGGCGGGGTTGGGTGGCTTGGAGGAGGGGGCAAGGCGGCGGCGACGGAGTCCGGCTCGGACTCCTCGTCCGAGTCGGCGGCGGCGGGCGGTCAAGGTGCCTGCTCATTGGGCCTTATGCCCGCAAGGCTGGATCTTTTTTAAATAATTCACGATGTAAGAAAAATCCTAGAAAAATAAATAAAAATCTAAAAATGCCAAAACAAATTTTCACCGTCTAAATAAAATATTTAGGACGAGGTGAACGTTTTCTTGGCTCTAAAATGCAATTTTGAAACGTGCAATTTTTCTAATGCAAATAAAATCCGAATAAAACCAAATAAAATCCAATAAATGATTTTAATATTTTTCCTCCAATATTTCAATTATTTTGGAGAAGTCATATTATCTCCACTCATTTGATTTAATATGAAATATTTTTCGGAGAGAAAAATTATTAAAATCAAAATCCTCGTTTCATTATTTGATAAAAATCAAATATGAAAACCGGAAAATCCCCAACTCTCTCCGTGGGTCCTTGAGTTGCTTAGGATTTCGAGGATTGCGGAACGGAAATGCAATAAATCACGATATGCATGGATGATCTATTATAACATTCCAAATTGAAAATTTGGGATGTTACACAAACACTAGTGCAATCTCCAGGGGTGAAATCTGTCAAGAATTGCATATTGATATAGAAGCACTATCTGATAAGTATATGGGACTTCCAGCTATGGTTGGGGTAGATAGAAGTGATTCTTTCCAACATTTCGGTGAGAGAATTAAACACTTATTGAAAGGATGGATGGGGAAGCAATTATCAACTGGAGGTAAAGAAGTTGTTCTAAAATCTGTTGCGCAGGCCATTCCGGTATTTGCTATGTCCGTGTTTGCTCTACCAAAAGGCATATGTAAGGATATCACAGATTTGATAGCCCAATTCTGGTGGGGGGATGACGAAGAGAATAAGAGGATGCATTGGTTCGCATGGTGGAAACTATGTTATCCTAAGAGTGAGGGGGGAATGGGATTTCGTGATCTACATTCTTTTAATCTCGTGTTGCTTGCAAAGCAATGTTGGAGACTGATTACTATTCCTCATTCCCTATGTGCAAAGGTGTTAAAAGCTAAGTATTATCCTAACGGGAGTCTTTTACAGGCAAGTGCAAAAAATGGCTCGTCATTGACATGGCTGAGCATTATGAAAGGACTTGAGACTTTGAAACGGGGGTACATCTGGAGGATTGGCACGGGTGAGAATGTGAACATATGGAGAGACCCTTGGATTCCAGCAAGTCCAGATAGGAAAGTTATAACTCCTCGTGGGCATACGGTGCTGTCATTAGTTAGTGATCTTATTGATCCAAACTCAGGCTCGTGGGATGAGAAACTTATCCGTAACATCTTTAATCCAGTTGATGCCCGCCAAATTATGCAGATTCCTTTGAATAATCACAGTTTTGAGGATTTCATAGCATGGCATCCGAATAGAACATGATTTTTCTTCTATGCGCATAGCGTACCACGTTTAGTGGATGCACTTTTATCGGGCGCATGTAAACGCCCTGGGATATCAAAGCATGTCCTCAAATCCGGCAATTTGGCATACAATATGGAAACTACAAGTCCCACGTAAGGTCCAGATTTTTATTTGGAGAATGCTGCATGGAATTGTCCCTCTAAAGTCCATACTAGCAAATAGACACGTCGGTACTGTTGGCGAGTGCCCTATCTGCCGACAAGGGGCGGAAGATGTCAGGACCCCGATCCTAAGTCACACCGATCTAGCCTGTAACACCTCATATCACTTCGCGGCCTCACGCACGGTATTCCCACGGGTGTCACCTTACCATGGCCCGGGACCGTTTGCGCCTTTTGGCTCACGTATATGATAGTGTCGCTAGCATCCATATGACAGAGAACCCGGGCCGACATGACTAGTCGTGAACCCAAAGTGGCACTAACTTACGGGGACAGGCATACATGAATCAACATCGAGCATGTTGGTCAGCAGCGTGCGAATCCGGGCTGTAGCACCGGGCTAACAGGACTCCGGGAACCCGGGCTGTAGCAGGCTAGGCAGGACTCCAGATGTCATCGCGTGAGATTTCCCCGAAGGGACAGACACAAGAATGAAGTGAATCACATGCCGCTACCAAATGTTCCGAGCAAAGAGTTACTGGCTAGCAGGACTCCGGTGAACCGGGCTGTAGCGGAATACTTTGGCTCATGTAAGCACAAGACTAAATTTCCCCATAAGAGAGGCTACCAAGGATAAACAACTAGGTTGTCGGATCCCACACATACCAAGCATTTCAATCATACACACAATATACTCGATATGTGTAAATACAACATGGCATCACAACATAACTCTACGACTCAAGTATTTATTCATTAGGCTCCGAGGAGCCAAGTATTACAAACATGGGTCTCATGACCCCAACATATAGAGCATACAAACAGCAAGCACATGCGGAAGCTTAACTTGTCTGAATACAGACAACTACAAATGAAGAAGGCTGAGAAGCCTGACTATCTACAAGACCCTGCCGAGGGCACAAGATCTAGCCGAGGTAACAAGCTAAACGTCAAGTCCATGCGGAACTACTAGCGTAGACCGACGCCTCTCGCAAAAAACATAAGATAGGCAAACGTGAGTACAAATGTACCCAGCAAGGCTCACATCAGAACTAACTACATATGCATCGGTATCAACAAAGGAGGTAGTGGAGTTTAACTTCAACAAGCCAGCTTTCACTCAGTGGCTAACCTAAACTACGACTGCAAGCAACTCTTTTGAGGTGGCGCACACGAGTCCACATATTCACCATATCAATACACCACTATGGGTTCACTCTCGTCTCCCTACGAGAACGCCATCCATAGCACGCACGCTTATCTTGCGCATTTTAGAGTATCCACTTTCACTTGTCTATGAACTGTACAGGCAACCCAGAAGTCCTTTACCGCAGACACGGCTATTCGAATAAATCATTTATAACCCTGCCGGAGTGTACTTCTTCACACACGCTCTCGCCACTTACCACCATGTACACGTCGTGTATGTAGGCAACCTTCAAGCGGAAGCCTGGCGAGGGAGTCGGCCACGACCTGACTAACCACACAAGTCTCTAGTCCAGGTTTATCGCCTATTCGGGTTCCATCCGCGAGGAGATCCGGCCAGGGTTTCGCTCACAGCCCCAAACGATGTGTGCACGGTTCCCGAGACACCAAACGGGCGCCCGGTACACTATGCCACGGTGTATCTACCGCATCATAGCCCACCCTAGGGTCAGCGCTACGCACGACCTTCAACACATATCCTACAAACACCAGAAACTAGTTGCAACTCCTGGATAGAGATCAAGGCGGTTAATAAGTCGAGAGAATCAATTAAGGATCCCAATTTGTGGTAGGAGCTGGTCATGGATCACAAACACATAACTCAGTTCCTGAGGACGGTTTCAATGAGACAACCCACCATGTACTCCTACATGGCATCTCACCGCTACCTTTACCAAATCGTGTTCACACACTTAGCTCTCAACAATAAGACATGTTCACACACCTCCAATTCATTCCCGATGAATCAGACCTAACTCAAATCTAAGCAGTAGTAGGCATGACAAACAAGCATGTATGAGTAGGCACATCAGGGCTCAAACAACTCCTACTCATGCTAGTAGGTTTCATCTATTTACTGTGGCAATGACAGGTCATGCAGAGGAAAGGGGTTCAGCTACCGCAACATGTAACAGTCGAAATGGTGTTGTCCTAATGCAGTAAAAGAGAGCAGGAGCGAGAGAGTGGGATTGTATCGGAATGAACAAGGGGGTTTTGGTTGCCTGATGGAGTGGTAGTAGGATACTGCCCTTTAGTCGGATAATCGTGGGTATCCTCGGAGGCAGAATCTACCACGAAAGACACATCGGAACACAATCATCACATGGCAATATGCAACAATATGATGCATGCTATGACGTGGCATATGGGTGTGTTTTGGTTAATGCATTCTAAAAACATGTTGGTTTGAGTCCGTTTGAATCAAAGATTCAAATGAAAGCCCATGATATGAAGTCATATTAATGCATTAGCTTGTTTCACTTAAACAACAAGGTTAAAGTGTTCTCACATGCATGAAACCATTAAAGATGGAAAGACTGGATTTTTTTATCAATTTTCATATATAAATCTTTGCATTTGGAGTTACAGATTAATTTCTATGAATTTTTGAAGTTTATAACATTTTCTGGAATTTCCGGTATAAGAATAAATCCAGAAAAAGGTTAACTGCGTCAACACTATGTCAGCATGACGTAAGCAAGTCAACGGGGCAGCCCAGGTCAAACTGACCAGTGGGTCCCGCGTGTCAGTAGCTAAACTAAACTAGCTAGGTTTAGTTAACCCTAATCTAGGTTAGTTAGCAGGGCGGCCCCACCTGTCATTGAGCCAGGGGAGGTCAAACCCCTGGTCAACTGGGGCTAACGCACCGGCGTTTAGCCGCCGGCGACGACAGGTGCGGCGGATGGGCTCGGGTTCGCTCCTCCGGTGCCCAAATCAACGACGGAGAGCATCTACGACCATCGGTGATCCCACAGATCCAACGGTGCAACCGGGGCGAGCTGGGGTGGCCGGAAAAGTGGCCGGCGACGAGGTTTAGCGGCGGCAGCAGCTCAGTCATTTCTCGGGGTGACGCTACAGAGCTCGGGAGGAGGCGCTGCGGGTGGATATGGGCTCATGAGAACGTGCTGAGCACGGTGGTGTGCTCGAACACAAACTGCGGTGGCTGTGGCCACGGCGGCGACTTGGCCGGTGGAACCGAGCTCGCGGCTCCGGTGGAATCGGCGGCTACATGATGCAAATAACGCGGGAAGGAGAGGGGTTAGTGGCAGGAGCTCACGGAGATTTGAACGGGGTGGTCGACGAACTCGGGGAGGCGTCAGGGAGGGCACATGGTCGCCGGCGATCTCGGCGACAAAAGCTTGAAGAAGAGGTCGGGGAAGCCGCTGCAGGGCGCGTACGCTCATGTGGCTTGGCGGAGACGGTGTAGAGGTCGTGGCCATGGAGCTTCTTGGCTTGAGAGGCGTGTGGGAGGCCGGTGGCCGTGGTGGTGCCTGGCCGGCGGCAAGGTGTGTTCGGTGGTGCCACGTGGAGGGCAGAGGAGGGGAAGGGGTCCAGGGGAGAGAGGGGAGAGGTGCAGCGGGGGTGTTGGGCGTCTCCGTGGCTCTCGAATGGGTCCGGAGAAGGAGGAAGCAGGCAGGGAGCTGGCCACGGAGATCGCGCGCGCGTAGACACGCCTCTGCCTATTGGCAGAGGTTGAAGACAGCAGCTTCGCCTGATGGGTTGGGCCGCCAGCTGGAGTTGGGCCAGGTGGGCTGCACAGGTAAGTTAGGTAGGTTTCCTTCCTTTTCTATTTTTCTTTTGTTTTCTATTTTGCTGTTACTTTAGGACTTTATTAAAAATGACAGGGCATTTCCCTACTGTTTAGAATATATCCAACAATAAACATTTTAGTTTATGATTATTTGAGCATTTAAAATATTTTATAGCATTTAAATGCCCAAATGCAAATAGAGTATGATTTAATTCAGAGCCCAAATATGTCATGGAAAAATGTGCATCACCTCTGGTTATCACATAAAGATTTTCCATAAATGATGAACATTTTTGAAAGCCATTTGGATTTGCTGAAAATATTTTAGGTGAACCTAGTGAATTCCTTTGATGCTAGGGGTTTAGGAAATCCCCATTTCAAGTTTCTTTCAAGATTAAACATGATGCACACATGAGGCTAGCCTAGTGCATTACCAGAAGCTAGGGATGTGACAACTCACCCCTACTAAACAAAAATCTCGTCCTGAGATTCAAGTCGTGAGGTAAGAAGACAGAGGGACACAAGCTAACACATTCTTCATGATCCAGATGTCTTTCTCGAGGATGTTGATTTGATAACTCAAGTAGATCTTGACGTCTTTGCTTTCGAGATCTTCATCCAACACGAGGACAAAAGAGCGAGACATGTCTACATGGATGGATCATCCTAATGATCACAAGATCAACTCACGGAATGAGATGTTGAAACATCTCGAGTTGAGACACAAAACACATAGAGAGGGATGGAAGAACAAACGACGAGGTTTGATTTGGTGGGCAACAATTCCACGCTTAGAGAGATGGTGGATGGTGTCAAGGTGGCAAGGAAATAATTGCCACGATCCCATAACGGGGCACCTTGGGGGAGGTGACTCGTATAGTTATTCCCTTAAATGGCAAAAAGAATTACTTTTGATATCTAGATCATTGAAACTCTTTATACCAGCCTAAGGCAATCACAATCGATCGTTTGGCGGAGTTCAAAGGAATGCCATATCCGGATTCGAATGGATGATGTGGACTACCTTGTTGAAGACAACGCGATGGATGATTTTGCTTATCATCGAGAATGGATGGGACCCATAGTAGGACCACTTTTTAAGATGATCCTAAACAGTAATTACTGAGATGCAAGCTGGGAAGAAAATGCAATTGTTGGGAATGTTCCAACCATCATATCTGCCTGAGATTCAGATCTGGTTGGTAACAGGATATTTCAGACATCATGTTGGGAAAAGAAAGTTTGCAACACAAATCGACAAGATGATGTTGCGAGATTCTCGGGAAATGAACTACGGTAGCAAGCTCCAAAACATGAGCTGGTTCTGCTACAAACCTGTGAACACGTTGTCCAAGACAAGCATGATCACATAGTAGTCTTACAATAAAAACACTACCGAGTTCAGATGGGGAACCATCATTGGGGATATCGAAGTCATGTGCACGACCTAGGATTAGCACAACAGACTCCTTTTTCTTGAACAAATCAAACAGTGGTTTGGTGTGCTAGGGATGCATATAGAATGAAGATGATCAGTCTATCAGACCATAGAATACTTTGCACGTGCATGGTTGACTTGAGATGATTCCAGAGGAAGAAAAACAAGCTTTCTCGAACTCATGGTGACAACTTACATCGACACACGTGAATTAGAGGAAGTCACTTCTTACATCAAACATATACTTCATAGGCTGGCACGAGGAAATGCTTTCAAAGTTTCCAACACTAGCTTAATGTTCAACATGAATCATGGACAAGATGAAAATGTTGCCGATGGGCTCAACAATAGGTCATCCAGATTTCCATGAAGATGGAATTCCACAACTATGTGAACAAAGCGATAGCATTGGTTAGACCCAAAGAATATAATGGTGTATGCTCGAGGAAACAACCATGAGTAAGACAACATTACGAATATCGTTGTTTCTGTTTTGATTTGACAATATCCCATAATCAAATCAAATATTGGATAAGGTGATAGGTCCATTAACTGATCACGAGGTTTAATCGATGGAAATACCATCTTCCTTCAACACACACACAAAAGATATCCCTTAGAGATGAACTAAGTCAGACAAACTTTTATCTTCCAACTCTCCAAGTTGTTGTTTAGCTTAACCAACTAGCTCAGGGGTATCCAGCATGGAATCTTGGAGAATAGATGGTTTGCAAGAAACCAACTTGATCACGAGCTCAACATATGGGTCAGGGGACAACCTGGTAATACTTCTGAGAAGATATTCGAAAAATCACGAACCACCAATATGTTATTAAGCTCGAGAACAATCTTGCTTCCGAGGCAAGATGATGTGATCAATTAAGCAAGGGATTGAAATCCTAACTCATTGACCGAAGGTTGCACCAGGAATATGGACTTGGTAGCACGATCAATCTTAGGATGATGATTCAATAACCAACACACTAAGAATAAGATTATTGTCCATTAACTAACAAGCAACACAGTTGCTAGGAGTATTGATTTCGCACATCACGATTCACTTGTCGGCATTCTGGTTGCGACAACACGGAACCGAGGAATGAATAATGATGGCGAGAAGTATCACTGCTTCAAGAATTCATAAGAGATGGTAAAATTCTCATGACAATCCTGACATAAAGGGGGTAATACTCCAGGGTAGAATAGAGCAAAAGCTGGATTGGCATTTGATCTGCAGAACACAACTACTTTGACCCAATCCTGGATATGGATGAGGTACTGGAGTTTGTTTCTCCTAGGCATTCTGAAATAGAATGGCTTAACGGACCACAAGAATAATAAGCATCGATAACACGGATGCACAATTACTCCTGACTATCAATTGATAGATGAAGGTCGGAATATAACTGAAGGGGGACAACTCAAAGGAACATATCACTTTCTGAGTTGTGTATGCATAGATTAGTATATCGAACAAAGCTCAACATATTTCTTCTCGATAATCCATGCAGAAAGGGTAGAACTGGCAGATTCACAATATAGAATGGATAACTCATCAAGAGCACTCTGGTCGTGACCTTTTGGTTCAAAGAACTTCTGCCTTAATGGTTCATGGTATTTGGAAGAAGGAAATACCACGGACCTCGAGGACTGTCGCAAGGTTACTAATATCCTAAAGGAACTAGAAACACTATCAACATGAGGTAAGTAGGGTGAATCTTGGGTTCAAGAACCCTGGAATAGAATACCTACTACTAAATGACATCACGGGATGCTTTCGAGAATGGTGGCCAGAATCATCACACAGGGAACACAAAACATGGCCAGATTACTAGGTGACTCCCTAAAACACCTAGGGTCATAATAATAGCTCCAACATACATGTCGAGGCAACATAGTACCTCAACTCACCGATTAGTGTGATTAATCTGGCCCAAATGGACATCAGGAACATGGAGGAATGATTGCAAGTGCATCAGACTATCTAGAAACCAGGGATGACTCGGACAACATAACGGCTGTAAATGCTTAAAAAGATTTGAGGTATCCTACAGAAATGGTGGCATAACCACTTAACATCACAAAATCAAAGTTCTGAGATCAACTTACAACACATGGAAGTAGTAGGAACTGAGCTGGGGCTTGAAACCAACAATCTTATAAATCTACGGATTAGTAACACGTCATCCTGATAGATAGATGAGAAGGCCTAGTTCTTAATCCCCGTAGAAAAGAAGAGGTTGACTCAGATCAGAAAGCCATAGGGTAAAGGAGTAAAAAGAGCCTTACGTTCCATCCCACAACCAATTCCCCTACATATAACTAAAGCATTTCTAGACTCAACTTTGACCAGTTTGTCTTGGTAATCCTACATGCAGTCAGGCTCTGATACCAAAGCTGTCAGGACCCCGATCCTAAGTCACATCAATCTAGCCTGTAACACCTGATATCACTTTGCGGCCTCACACACGGTATTCCCACGGGTGTCGCCTTACCATGGCCCGGGACCGTTTGCGCCTTTTGGCTCACGCATATGATGGTGTCGCTAGCATCCATATGACAGAGAACCCGGGCCGACATGACTAGTCGTGAACCCAAAGTGGCACTAACTTATGGGGACAGGCATACATGAATCAACATCGAGCATGCCGGCCAACAAGGCATAATCCTGACCGTAGTAATCGGGCTAACAGGACTCTGGGAACCCCGGTCAGAAAGGTGCTAGGTGACTCGTGGATGTCACCGCGTGAAATTTCCTCAAGGGATGTATACAGAACGAAGTGAATCACATGCCGCTTAGTCAAATGTTCCAGAGCAAGAGTGCTCGGCTAGCGTGACTCCAAAGTGAACCGGCCAGAAGCGGACTACTATGGCTCATGGAAGCACAAGACTACATTTCCCCATAAGAGAGGCTACCATGGATAAACAACTAGGTTGTCGGATCCCACACATACCAAGCATTTCAATCATACACACAATATGCTCGATATGTGTAAATACAACATGGCATCACAACATAACTCTACGACTCAATTATTTATTCATTAGGCTCCGAGGAGCCAAGTATTACAAACATGGGTCTCATGACCCCAACATACAGAGCATACTGATACGTCTCCAACGTATCTATAATTTTTGATTGCTCCATGCTATATTATCTACTGTTTTGGACCATATTGGGCTTTATTTTCCACTTTTATATTAGTTTTGGGACAAACCTACTGACCGGAGGCCCAGCCCAGAATTGCAGTTTTTTGCTATTTCAGTGTTTCGAAGAAACGAAATATCAAACGGAGTCCAAACGGAATGAAACCTTCCGGAACGTGATTTGCTCATCAGATAAGACCCAGGAGACTTGTACCCTCCGTCAAGAAAGCCACGAGGCGGTCACGAGGGTGGAGGGCGCGCCCCCCTCCTAGGGCGCGCCCCCCTGCCTCGTGGGCCCCTCGGAGCTCCACCGACATACTCCTTCCTCCTATATATACCTACGTACCCCCAAAACGATCAGCTACGGAGCCAAAAACCTAATTCCACCGCCGCAACTTTCTGTATCCACGTGATCCCATCTCGGGGCCTGTTCCGGAGCTCCGCCGGAAAGGGAATCGGTCACGGAGGGCTTCTACATCATCATCATAGCCCCTCCGATGAAGTGTGAGTAGTTTACCTTAGACCTTCGGGTCCATAGTTAGTAGCTAGATGGCTTCTTCTCTCTTTTAGGATCTCAATACAATGTTCTCCCCCTCTCTCGTGGAGATCTATTCGATGTAATCTTGTTTTTGCGGTGTGTTTGTTGAGACCGATGAATTGTGGGTTTATGATCAAGTTTATCTATGAACAATATTTGAATCTTCTCTGAATTCTTTTATGTATGATTGGTTATCTTTGCAAGTCTCTTGAATTATCAGTTTGGTTTGGCCTACTAGATTGGTTTTTCTTGCAATGGGAGAAGTGCTTAGCTTTGGGTTCAATCTTGCGGTGTCCTTTCCCAAAGGATGTGAAGGGGCAGCAAGGCACGTATTGTATTGTTGCCATCGAGGATAACAAGATGGGGTTTATACCATATTGCATGAATTTATCCCTCTACATCATGTCATCTTGCTTAAGGCTTTACTTTGTTTTCATTAACTTAATACTCTAGATGCATGCTGGATAGCGGTCGATGAGTGGAGTAATAGTAGTAGATGTAGGCAGGAGTCGGTCTACTTGTCTCGGACGTGATGCCTATATACATGATCATACCTAGATATTCTCATAACTATGCTCAATTCTGTCAATTGCTCAACAATAATTTGTTCACCCAATCAGAGAAATTCTTATGATCTTGAGAGAAGCCACTAGTGAAATCTATGGCCCCCGGGTCTATTATCATCATATCAATCTTCCATCACTTTATTATTTCTTTGCTTTTACTTTTGCCTTTTATTTTACTTTGCATCTTTATATCAAAAATACCAAAAATATTATCTATCATCTCTATCAGATCTCACTCCCGTAAGTGATCGTGAAGGGATTGACAACTCCTAATCGCGTTGGTTGCGTTGAGCTATCGTTTTGTGTAGGTGCGAGGGACTCACACGTGGCCTCCTGCTGGATTGATACCTTGGTTCTCAAAAACTGAGGGAAATACTTACGCTACTTTGCTGCATCATCCTCTCCTCTTCGGGGAAATCCAACGCAGTGCTCAAGAGGTAGCACATACAAACAACAAGCACATGCGGAAGCTTAACTTGTCTGAATACAGACAACTACAAATGAAGAAGGCTGAGAAGCCTGACTATCTACAAGACCCTACCGAGGGCACAAGATCGTAGCTGACGTAAACAAGCTAAACGTCGAAGTCCACGCGGAACTACTATCAAGACTGACGTCTCTCTGCAAAAACATAAGATAGGCAAACGTGAGTACAAATGTACCCAGCAAGACTTACATCAGAACTAACTACATATGAATCGGTATCAACAAAGGGGGTAGTGGAGTTTAACTGCAGCAAGCCAGCTTTGACTTAGTGGCTAACCTGAACTATGACTGCAAGCAACTCTTTTGAGGTGGCGCACACGAGTCCACATATTCACCATATCAATACACCACTATGGATTCGCTCCCGTCTCCCTACGAGAACGCCATCCATAGCACTCACGCTTATCTTGCGCATTTTAGAGTATCCACTTTCACTTGTCTATGAACTGTACAGGCGAAGTCCTTTACCGTGGACACGGCTATTCGAATAGATCATTTATAACCCTGCAGGGGTGTACTTCTTCACACACGCTCTCGCCACTTACCACCAAGTACACGTCGTGTATCTCGGCAACCTTCAAGCGGAAGCCTGGCGAGGGAGTCGGCCATGACCTGACTAACCACACAAGTCTCTAGTCTAGGTTTATCGCCTATTCGGGTTCCATCCGTGAGGAGATCCGGCCGGGGTTTCGCTCACAGCCCAAAACGATGTGTGCAGGGTTCCCGAGACACCAAACGGGCGCTCGGTACACCGTGCCATGGTGTATCTACCGCATCATAGCCCACCCCTAGGATCAGCGCTACGCACGGCCTCCAACACATATCCTACAAACACCAGAAACTAGTTGCAACTCCCGGACAGAGATCAAGGCGGTTAATAAATCGAGAGAGTCAATTAAGGATCCGAATGTGTGGTAGTAGCTGGTCATGGATCACAAACACAGAACTCAGTTCCTGAGGACAGTTTCAATGAGACAACCCACCATGTACTCCTACATGGCCTCTCACCGCTACCTTTACCAAATCGTGTTCACACACTTAGCTCTCAACAAGAAGACATGTTCACACACCTCCAATTCATTCCCGTGAATCAGACTGACTCAACTCTAAGCAGTAGCAGTGCATGACAAACAAGCATGTATGAGTAGGCACATCAGGGCTCAAACAACTCCTACTCATGCTAGTGGGTTTCATCTATTTACTGTGGCAATGACAAGTCATGCAGAGGAAAGGGGTTCAGCTACCGCAACATGTAGCAGTTGAAACGGTGTTGTCCTAATGCAGTAAAAGAGAGCAGGAGCGAGAGAGTGGGATTGTATCGGAATGAACAAGGGGTTTTTGCTTACTTGATGGAGCGGTAGTAGGATACTGCCCTTCAGTCGGATAATCGTGGGTATCCTCGGAGCCAGAACCTACCACGAAAGACACATAGAAACACAATCATCACATGGCAATATGCAACAATATGATGCATGCTATGACATGGCAATGTGGGTGTGTTTTGGCTAATGCATTCTAAAAACAGGTTGGTTTGAGTCCATTTGAATCAAAGATTCAAATGAAAGCCCATGATATGAAGTCATATTAATGCATTAGCTTGTTTCACTTAAACAGCAAGGTTAAAGTGTTCTGACATGCATGAAACCATTACAGATGGAAAGACTGGATTTTTCAGATCAATTTTCATATATAAATCTTTGCATTTAGAGTTACAGATTAATTTCTATGAATTTTTGAAGTTTATAACATTTTCTGGAATTTCCTGTATAAGAATAAATCCAGAAAAAGGTTAACTGTGTCAGCACTACGTCAGCATGACAGAAGCGAGTCAACGGGGCAGCCCAGGTCAAACTGACCAGTGGGTCCCACGTGTCAGTAGCTAAACTAAACTAGCTAGGTTTAGTTAACCCTAATCTAGGTTAGTTAGCAGGGCGGCCCCACCTGTCATTGAGCCAGGGGAGGTCAAACCCCTGGTTAACTGGGGCTAACGCGTCGGTGTTTAGCCGCAGCCGACGACAGGTGCGGCGGATGGGCTCGGGTTCGCTCCTCCTGCGCCCAAATCAACGGCGGAGAGCATCTACGAAGTCTTGGTGATCCCGCTGCATCCAGGCCGATCTGGCCCAGGGCGAGCTGGGGTGGCCGGAAAAGGTGCCGGCGACGAGGTTTAGCGGCGGCAGCAGCTCGGGCATTTCTCTGGGTGGCGCTACAGAGCTCGGGAGGAGGCGCTGTGGGTGGCTACGGGCTCATGAGAACATGCTGAGCACGGTGGTGTGCTCAGACACAAACTGCGGTGGCTGTGGCCACGGCGGCGACTTGGCCGGCGGAACCGTGCTCGCGGCTCCGGTGGAATCGGCGGCTACATGGTGCAAATAACGCGGGAAGGAGAGGGGTTAGTGGCAGGAGCTCATGGAGGTTTGAATGGGGCGGACGACGAACTCGGGGAGGCGTCAGGGAGGGCACACGGTCGGCGGCGATCTCGGCGACCGAAGCTTGAAGAAGAGGTCGGGGAAGCCGCTGCAGGGCGCGTACGCTCGTGTGGCTTGGCGGAGACGGTGTAGAGGTCGGCGGCAGAGCTTCTTGGCGCGTCGGACAGGCGTGTGGAGGCCGGTGGCCGTGGTGGTGCTCGTCGGCGGCGGCGGGTGTGTTCGGTGGTGCCACGCGGAGGGCAGAGGAGGGGAAGGGGTCCAGGAGAGAGAGGGGAGAGGTGCAGCAGGGGTGTTGGGCGTCTCCGTGGCGCTCGAATGGTTCCAGGGACGGAGGAAGCGGGCAGGGAGCTAGCCACGGCGATCGCACACAGCCGACACGCCCGCCATCGGGCAGAGGTTGAATACAGCCGCTTCGCCTGATGGGCTGGGCCGCCAGCTGGAGTTGGGCCAGGTGGGCTGCACAGGTAAGTTAGGTAGGTTTCCTTCCTTTTCTATTTTTCTTCTGTTTTCTATTTTGCTGTTACTTTAGGACTTTATTAAAATGCTGGGCATTTTAAAAATCATGAAACTAATAATGGTTACTGTTTAGAATATATCCAACAGTAAACATTTTAGTTTATGATTATTTGAGCATATAAAATATTTTATAGCATTTAAATGCCCAAATGCAAATAGAGTATGATTTAATTCAGAGCCCAAATATGTCATGGAAAAATGTGCATCACCTCTCGTTATCACATAGCATTTTCCATAAATGATGAACATTTCTGAAAGCCATTTGGATTTACTGAAAATATTTTAGGTGAACCTAGTGAATTCCTTTGATGCCAGGGTTTTAGGCAATCCCCATTTCAAGTTTCTTTCAAGATAAAACATGATGCACACATGAGGCTAGCCTAGTGCATTACCAGAAGCTAGGGATGTGACAGAAGACGTCCGCCATCTATGCTTTAATGTATAAATGCAAAGGAATTATGGAGAAGGCTGGGATTTCATGAGATGGTTTCCACAGCCACCCAGGTAGACCGATCCGGGTCGGTCATTCTTGAACACTTGCTCCTGTTGACACCCGAAAAAATGCAGATTATGCCGAGCCTGGAAATCAATCAAGTGGTTGCAGTAGGATGCTGGTATCTCTGGTGGATCAGGCGGCGCATAACTCATAATGAAGGAGCACCACCGTCTTAGAGATGAGCGATGTCTATATTGGCCATCACGAGCAACTTTCAAAACTCAATGATTAAGAGGACTCCAGAGGCGGCACACAGATGGACGAAACCTGATCCAAATTCTATCAAACTTAATGTCGATGCAGCCTTCTTTGAAGATGAGGGTGTTGGAGCATCAGCGACAATTATACGTGATGAGAGAGGTAACTTTATTGCGGCACAATGCATTTATATACCATATGCTGGAGATGTCGTTACAGTTGAAGCAATGGGAATGTGGAATGGACTGGAATTTGTCAATTCTCTCGGATTTCATAGGGTCGCGGCGGAATCAGACTCTCTTCAGGTCATAAACTTTTGTACTGGCCAAACACAGTGGTGGGATGGAGCAGCAGTGATTTTCGCAGAGTGTATCGATTTAGTTTCTTCGATTGGGAAGGTCTCTTTTAAACATTGTTTTAGATCGGCCAATATGGCTGCACATGAGCTAGCTAGATATTGTTTTTGTAATAAGAACTCGCTTGTTTGGACCGACGAACCCCCGGATTGTCTGGTCAATAAGTTGATGGATGACGCAACTTTGATTTGATCCTAATAAAGCTAGCCATGAAGGCCTTCCCTAAAAAAATACTAAAAACAAAGTCGGCAATAATAGAAGATATACAAGACCCACACACACACACACACACACACACACACACACACACACACACACACATATATATATATATCTGTCTTTTTTTGCATGGTAGCACGTATCTCATTGATATCATAAGGATCAAAGTACAAGTCACGTAATGACCAACGTGACAAAACTGAATTTTTTTAGAACATATCCGAGCTTGACACCAACGCCCATCACATGCCTCCGGCACCACCACAACAACCACCAAAGAAAAGAATGACAGATCGCCTCCTCACCCGAGCTCGACGCGGCTCCATCTTTGATATGCAGCTTTGCGGACCTCTAAGGTGGCTCACCAAAAGTGAAATCATTGCCATCGAACGAATCAGACCGGGGCAACACCCCGGACACGCCATCGAACTCCAGATCTAGCACCCCACACCGAGCTATTATATGAGCCCCCATGCTTACAACGTATCCCCATGCGGGGATTTGCCACCAAATTTGCATTTGTCCTTTTGCGACCGATAAAGCTCTGAAGTACTATACTCCTAGCTGGTTGCCGGTAAAATGCAAAGCTGAGATACGCACAAGATCGACATAGGGAGCTAGCTCTCTCAACTCGGTGGAAATTGACTAGGGGCGTGTTTGGTTGTCCCCGTTAGGTTCAACCAGACCCGTGTAGTAAGAAACTGGGTTGTTTGGTTATCTCTGTATATCATTGGGCTTGAGCCTGCATTGCACAAAGTTTAAAGCACCTTCGAGCCAAGCTAGATAGCCAGCTTGAATCGATAGTTTCTTCAGAGCCAGGCCCGAGCGATGCAAAGCGAGCGCACACGGGTGGTCTCCTTGCATGAGTGGAGTCTTGAGGGGATGCGAGCTGTGTACATGCTTCTTTTTCTAGCTCCACTAAGCTCCTCCCTAATCTCCTTTCTTCCTTCTCCTCTCTAATCTACACAGCGGTGCTTCGATATGAGATAACCTCTATACGAAAAACATGGCATTGATGTTACGGTTCCATTTTTGTGATGAGTTCATAGTTTCATCGACCGTAAATGCTCAATTTTGTAGTCATGTTTGGAGCTATTTTGGACGAATTTTGTCAAATTTGTCGGGTACAGTCGACCGTTTGAAATTTCCTTTGACCGGCAGCTTCATCACACAGTTCCACATAATATTCCTGTTGCAAGTTTTCTGTTTCGACGATCCTACTGCACCGACGTTACGATTACGCGCACACTGTATTTCTTCTCCTCTGTCCTCTGTCTGAGAGACCTGCTATTCGTCCTGTTCGACGCCGGCGCCATTCCTCTTGACCTCCTTGCCCGCATCCTACTACACTGGAGTCGTCTCCGGCATCGGTCATCTCGCGCACGACTCCGTGCACGTTGTGTCGGACGCGGCGCCACGACCACCGTCCAACGCAGCCGCCATGGTACGACACACACTCCATTTCTCCTCCCCTGTCCTCTGCCTTAACGCTCCTCCGCACATAATTTCTCTTCAGCGGCGACACTAGCAACTTGTTCATCGCGGCGCCAGTAGGAACGCTCGCCCGAGACTCCGCGCTCATCGTGTCAGACGTGGTGCCACGACCGTCGTCCACCTTCCACCGCAGTCACCATGGTCTGACACACACTGCATTTCTACTTACTCGTCCTTTGTCTCAACGCTCCTCTTATACGTCTCCAACGTATCTATAATTTTTGATTGTTCCATGCTATTATATTATCTATTTTGGATGTTTAATGGGCTTTAATATGCACTTTTATATTAATTTTGGGACTAACCTATTAACCGAAGGCCCAGTGCAAATTCCTGTTTTTTTGCCTATTTCAGTGTTTCACAGAAAAGGAATATCAAACATAATCCAAACGGAATGGAACCTTCACAAGGATCGTTTTTGGAACAAACGCAATCCAGGAGACTTGGAGTGGATGTCAAGAAAGCAGCGAGGAAGACACGAGGCAGGGAGGCGCGCCCAGAGGGGTAGGCGTGCCCCCACCCTCGTGGGCCCCTTGCAGCTCCACCGACCTACTTCTTTTGCCTACATATACTCATATACCCTGAAAACATCCAGGAGCACGACGAAACCCTATTTCCACAGCCGCAACCTTCTTTACCCGTGAGATCCCATCTTGGGACCTTTTCCGGCGCTCCGCCGGAGGGGGAATCGATCATGGAGGGCTTCTACATCAACACCATAGCCTCTCCGATGATGTGTGAGTAGTTTATCACAGACCTTCGGGTCCATAGTTATTAGCTAGATGGCTTCTTCTCTCTCTTTGGATCTCAATACAAAGTTCTCCTCGGTCTTCTTGGAGGTCTATTAGATGTAATACTTTTATGTGTGTGTTTGTCGAGATCCGATGAATTGTGGGTTTATGATCAAGATTATCTATGAACAATATTTGGTTCTTCTCTGAATTATTATATGCATGATTTGATATCTTTGCAAGTCTCTTCGAATTACCAGTTTGGTTTGGCCTACTAGATTAATCTTTCTTGCAATGGGAGAAGTGCTTAGCTTTGGGTTCAATCTTGCGGTATCCTTTCCCAGTGACAACAGGGGCAGCAAGGCACGTATTGTATTGTTGCCATCAAGGATAAAAAGATGGGGTTTATATCATATTGCTTGAGTTTATCCCTCTATATCATGGCATCTTGCCTAATGCGTTACTCTGTTCTTATGAACTTAATACTCTAGATGCATGTTGGATAGCGGTCGATGTGTGGAGTAATAGTAGTAGATGCAGAATCGTTTCAGTCTACTTGACACGGACGTGATGCCTATGTACATGATCATGCCTAGATATTCTCATAACTATGTGCTTTTCTATCAATTGCTCGGCAGTAATTTGTTCACCCACCGTAAAATATGCTATCTTGAGAGAGGCCACTAGTGAAACCTATGGCCCCTGGGTCTATTTTCCATCATATTAATCTCCTGCCAACGTGCTATTTCTGTCGCCTTTATTTTGCAATCTTTACTTTTCAATCTATACAACAAAAATACCAAAAATATTTATATTATTATCTTTATCAGATCTCACTTTTGCAAGTGGGCATGAAGGGATTGACAACCCCTTTATCGCGTTGGTTGCAAGGTTCTTAATTGTTCATGCAGGTACTAGGTATTTGCGTGTAGTCTCCTACTGGAATGATACCATGGTTCTCAAAAGCTGAGGGAAATACTTACGCTACTTTGCTGCATCACCCTCTCCTCTTCAAGGGAAAACCAACGCATGCTCAAGAGGTAGCAAGAAGGATTTCTGGCGCCGTTGCCGAGGAGATCTACGCACAAGTCAAAATATACCAAGTACCCATCACAAAATCTTATCCCTCACATTACATTATTTGCCATTTTCCTCTCGTTTTCCTCTCCCCCACTTCACCCTTGTCGTTTTATTCGCCCTTTTTCGTTCACCTCTTTTTGCTTACTTCTTGTGTCTCCGTGTGTTAGATCGTTTGTTTCGCCGTCATGGCCAGTCCTTCTATCATTGTTAGTACTCCTGAGAATGAAGTTCTTAATTTTAAACAAAGGGAGGGAGAAATTTTAAAAGATGCTTGGTACGGAATTTGCAATGCTCAGAATAGATCCACTAGCACTACAAAAAAATACACTTCCGTGATGATATGTGTTTGTCACAGTAGGTCACGTTTTTTGTCATGCATGTATATCCATGACGATTTTATGACAAAATCAAGATACTCATACCTGTGCTGTCGTAGAAGTGTTCCATGACATTACCAAAATTATCATCACGGAAGTGTCCACTTCCATGACGATAAATCATGCGTCACAGAAGTGCTTTCGTCAAGGGTGACCGACACGTGGCACCCACCGTAGCGGAACGCCGTTAAGCTATCGGGTCCGGTTTTGGATCCGATAACCCGTTAATGCCCGGACCAATGGGGATTTTCCACGCTTAAAATCATCATTGGTCGGAGGAAACACGTGTTGCCTCACCGCTGGGACAGATGTCATCCACTCATTGGACAGAGGCGCCTATGATAGGTCGACACGTGGCATGGCCCAATGATGGCTCATTCCGTGAGAAAGGCGGCCCAAGAAAATTAGCAGGCCGACCCATATAAGGCCTACTTGTGTCAGGTCCATTTAAGCCCACGACCCATACAAGATGTGCCAATTCGGCCCATCAACGGTCCGTTAAAGATTTGACACCATTGCAACCCATCGTCAGTTCGAGCCCGTTAACAGCCCGCTATATATTTGGGCTCAATATTGGCCCAATGAGATTTCGGCCTGTTAACGGCCCATTCAATGGATGGGCCAATTTTCACGATGTACATCTTTCAGCCTTTTAGCGACCCATTTAAATGTTGGGCTAATTTTTGGCCCGGTGTGTCTTTCAGCCTGTTGACGGCCCATAAATCAGTTGGGCCATTTGTAGTCGGACCTGAGTTTCGGCCTTTTAGCGACCCATTTAAGTGTTGGGCCAATTTCTGGCCCGGTGTGTCTTTCAGCCTATTGAAAGCCCATATATCAGTTGGGCCATTTGTAGTCGGACCTGAGTTTTGGCCTTTTAGCGACCCATTTAAGTGTTGGGCCAATTCCCGGCCCTGTGTGCCTTTCAGCCTGTTAACGGACCATAAATGAGTTGGGCCATTTGTAGTCGGACCTCAGTTTTGGCCTTTTAACGGACCATGCCCTTCGTGGTCCAATACCAGCCCGGTTTCTCTTTTGGCCTGCTAAAGGCCCACAACACAGTTGGGCCATTTACAATATGACCTGACTTTCGGCTCTTAGCGGCCCATGCTCTTCATGGTCCAGTACAAGCCCGCTGTCTGTTTTGGCCTGCTAAAGGCCCACAGTATAGTTGGGCCATATGTAGCCCGAACTTAGTAATGGCCTGTTAACGGCCCGTGAAATCAATTGGGCCCACCTGTTGCCCGCTTTGATGTCGTCTTGTTAACGACCCAGGAGTTAAGAGGGCCGACCATTAACTTTCGGCCTGGTAACAACCCATTAACTTAATGGACCCACTAAAGTTCGTACATGTCGTTAGGCCAAATTAGATAATTTGAGCCCATTACGACGAGCAATTATGCACAGGACCAAAACCGATCAAGCAAAGGTACGACATACAGGGAAAACGTTGCACATCCAGCATATATTACAGGAAATTACATCCACTAGGCAATCAAAGATGGATGCCAGTGCAAATAAATGAACAGAACCTAACGATCTACAACGTCACAATCTGCAACCTCAGCACAGATGACGCCCATAAGCATGTGAGCAAGTTCTTGCTGCTTTGCTACACTGTCTTTGAAAACATTGATCGCTTGTTGTGTCGCATTTACTTTGCACCTCTGATTCCTCCACCATTTCCATCATTGCTTTAGCCATTAATTGGTTCACAAACATACATTTTTCCGTTGCATTCGAGATAGAGTATACTGAACAGATTCAGATGGCAATTTTGGCAGGCTTGTATTATTGATAGTGGAGAGTTTCTAATTAACGCATCATAACATAAATTAGGAGGGGAACCAAACATATTAATCATGAGTTATTGCCATATTACCTGGCCTAGATTTATTGGAAAGAAACAATGGGGTTGCCTTGCTGTTTTCAGAGTTTGTATTCTTATCAGCAGCCTGCACCAAATTAACACACTAGCATTGCTATCATTGGCCAAGTCTGATAATAGGAAAGCAACATTGGCACAACGAACATTTGTGCAACTAGCCAACACCAAATTAACACAATATGGCATAGCTATCATCAGCCAGGTAAGGTAATACGAAAGCAACATTGACACAATGAATGAATGGGCAACCAGAGCAGCACTACAATTCGGTAATGTGCATGATATGAGATAGTACACTCATGCAGCTCAGTATGCAAAACTACCAGGCAGTTTTCTTTACAAAAAGCAACATTGGCGCCTTTAACATTTTGCTACAACTAATTTTAGATCAGATAAAGGTTGGATTCACGCCGATTAACAAAATACATCTTGATGTAAAAATATAGTGATATACAATGTACTTACATCAAAGCATTGGAGCATGAGAATTCGCAAGATATTTTCCTCGAATATAATCCCAGTGAAGGAAGTCTTCTATCATTTAACCTTATTTTCTAAAAGAGAGATGGGCAAGAAACAAGTAGAAAATATGATCAGAATGCTATAAAATTTCATGATGCGAGGATACGCACACGCTTCTTAGAATGGAGTTGACATTCTTTTGTTGGACTAGAGCGGACTAGTTCTTTGGCCACCGGAATCTGCTTATTATCAGTGGGAGTTGGGTTTCTCTGTGCTAGAGCAGTATCTATGAAAAATGGAGTTGGTTTATTATCTCCTGGCATATGGATCTTTTGCAAAGACTTGGTTTGTAACCCTTCAGATTCTAACATAGCCGTCTTCCCCTTGCATGCCTTATATAGAAGAATGGTGCTTCAATTATAAAACATGCTACAACAGAGATGGAATAGGTACTGAAGAATAGAAAGGCATGACATATTGACATGTATTCCCTCCATCCGGAAATAAATGGATGGGTCTAGGCGTATTTCAGTTCTAGATACATCCAGTTTTATCCATTTCTGCGACATGTAATCTAGACGGAGGGAGTATGATGTAAGATCTAGGGATACGACAGGACAACACAGTAAAAGAACACTGAAAACCCACTGCAGAACCAAAGTATTCAAACCCACTGATATGAGATAGTACACTCATGCAGCTCAGGATGCAAAACTACTGTGCAGTTTTCCTTACAAAAATCAACATTGTGGCCTTTAATCATACATTTTGCTACAACTAAATTTAGATCAGATAAAGGTTGGATTCACACCGATTAACAAAATACATGCTGATGTAAAAATATAGTGATATACAATGTACTTACATCTGCATTGGAGCATAGAGAATTTCGCAAGAATCTTTCCTCACGCATTTATACCCGTGCGTAAATTCTTCTATCTGTTAAGCTTATTTTCTAAAAGAGATGGGTAAGAAACATGTAGAAAATATGATCTGCATGCTATAAAATCTCATGATGCAAGGATACACACACGCTTCTTAGAATGGAGTTGACATATTTTTGCCGGATCGAGCAGACTAGTTCTTTGGCCATGGAATCTGCTTATTATCGTGAGGAGTTGGGTTTCTCTGTCTTTGGAGCAAAGATCTATAAAAACTAGAGTTGGTTTATTATCTCCTGGCGTTTGGATCTTTTGCAAAGACCTGGTTTGTAACCCTTCAGATTCTAACATAGTCGTATTCCCCTTGCATGCCTTGTATGGAAGAATGGCTCTTCAATTATAAAACATGCTACAACAGAGAGATGGAATAGGTACTGAAGAATAGAAAGGCATGACATATTGACATGTATTCCCTCCATCCGGAAAAAAATGGATGGGTCTAGGCGTATTTCAGTTCTAGGTACATCCTTTTTTATCCATTTCGGCAACATGTAATCCGGACGGAGGGAGTATGGTGTAAGAGCTAGGGATACGACGGGACAACACAGTAAAAAACACTAGTTGAATGTAAAACTGTATGCTAGCGGAATACATACAGAAAAAACTAAGGCAACATACATGTGTATGATTGGGAAACTAAGATGGCATTGCAATAGAGCACTAGAACAACACTTCAATGTAAAAAAAACATGGTATGGTAGACACATGAAGTACATACTGATGAATAACAATGCATAAGACATTCAGAAGCATGTTGTCCAAATTAAGCAGATGGCATTGCGATAGAGTAGAATGATAGTACTTGAATTTGAAAACATGTTATCATGAATGGAATAGGTACTGAAAAACAGGAAGGCATGACATATTTACATGCATGATTAGCATGCTAAGCACATGGCATTGCAACAGAGTAGATGTCGTGGAATTAACATATCAGATGTCCTTAGTGTCAGGACTTAGTCGCGAGGCCAACACATCATGGTGGTAGCTTGAGAGGTGTTGAGCGGAATCGAGAGACGCAACATAGGACAGGGATTTAGACAGCTTCGGGCCCCGGGAAACATCATCCGGTAACAACCCTACATGCTGTTTGAGGCTAGGTCTCATTATCATCACGAGGGAGTCGCCGTAAACCGGCTCTCCTCTTTATGTCTAGCCCTAAGATTGTTTCTTCTTGCTTGTAGCTTGTCCCTCTTTGGGGAGCCCTACCTCTCCTTATATATGCTGAAGAGGCGGGTTACATGTAGAGTCCAACTCGGACTTTAACTTAAACTATTTTGACTTCCTTTCCTGGGCTTCTTAACGTCTGCCGGTTTAACATTGTCTACCGGTTTAACACTGTCTGCCGGTTTAACATTGTCTGCCGGTTTAACATTGTTTGCCGGTTTAACATTGTCTGCCGGTTTAACATTGTTTGCCGGTTTAACATTGTCTGCCGGTTTACCACCAGTCGGTTTACCGTCTGTCTGAGCCATCTGTCTTGACTGTCCGCCGGTTTAACATCCGCCGGTTTATCAAGTCCCGACCGGTTACGACTCGGCCGGGTCATTCCGCTGGGTATATCCTCGACATTAGCCCCGCTTTAATTTGGATTTATCCATGTTAAACTGATCCTGATCATCCTTAAGTCCTTGTCACTTCCTTCTTCTAGAAAATCCGGTTTAATAGGCCGACTTCATAATCAATTTGGTCGACATTGGTTTGTCATAGAGAAATATTGTGAAGAATAACTTCCTTGACTCAGCTCCCAATGCTTAACAAAAATATTGGTCTTTAAAATACTCATCTGATCTTCAGCCGGTTTAAGAATGTAGAACTTTGCCGGTTTACAAATATTGATGGCACCGGATCACAACTGTTTGTTAACACCAGCTTTTGAAAATATACCTCTTATATGCCTATCACTTGTAGCCCTCAACTCTTAAGAAGGTAATGTAGTAACAACTTAAGATTTGCTTCAATATGAATGTCACAAGCTTGAAGAAATCCAGGTTGTTCATCTCAATCACTAGTCAAAATTGAGTATTCCACATATGTAGCCCCCAAGTGCCGGGTTGTCATGCTTGCAAAGAACTCGGGACTTGTAATTTCCTGATGCTCATAAAAACTTCAACCAGTGTAGCCCCCAAGGGCCGGGTCATTATGCACATAATGAACATGGACTTTATATATACTTCATTGAGAATAACATTATATTATGTAACTCTCATCATGGGGCTTGAACCCACGTTCACAAGGTTGAGAGCTTTGTGCTTTACCAATCGAGCAAAGGACCCTTCAATATAATGGAAAAAGCTTTGTACCTTGAATAGTTGACAGGAGCAATTGGTAGCCCCAAGGGCCGGCTCATTATAATATGATGAGTCGGGTCATCAATAAGGTGAGCAAACAATGACTTTGCATTAGCCCCCAAGTGTCATGGTGCATGCTTGCGGCGACATGAGACTTGCATATTTGATGTAATCTCAACTTGAATAATGTAGCCCCAAGTGCCGGGTCGTAAGCCCGCAGCAACTCGGGACTATTCCTTCAATTATAAAATAAATCATATCCATTGATAATATAATAGCCATTGCGCTAAAAGCGACTTTGAAAACCTTAATCATAGTAATCGGGTTATCGATAACCATAATAAACTCCAGCCATGTTGGCTATTTGAAGATTTGAATAATATAGTCCAATGATTTATGAGCGCATGATTCCAATGGCGCAATCCAAATAGATACTGGCGACTTATAGTCGAAACCAAACCGGGCTGATAGTCTCCGGATTATGATTTACTCGTGTTCCGTCAATCTGTAACTGACAGTTGGACCGGATTTAATAATGTTGGGTGAAAACACAGCATAAAAAATATTTTATCAAAAGAAAAACAGAAGCAAAGGCAAAGATAAAACCATTTGCAAAAAGAGGCTTTGCTGAGCCGATCAGATGGTGTTACCATGGTCGGACACGACCAAGCTCCCAATAAGGTGTAGCTATGGTTCAAGTCAGCCAGCTCCCCAACTGAAACCGTGGCATTATGCCGATCAAGTGGCGTGGCAATGGTTCGGGTTCGACCAAGCCCCCAAGTGACTCTATGGCCTTAGGCCGATCAAGAGGCGTGACTAGTTCAGACTTGACCATGTCCCCAAGTGATCTGGTGGCTTTCGCCTATCAAAAGGTGTTGCATTGGTTCGGACACGACCAAGCCCCCAAGTGATACCGTGGCATTGCCCCGGTCAAGAGGTGTGACTATGGTTCAGACATGACCAAGCCCCCAAGTGATCAATAATATGATAAGCCAATAAGGCATGATACCCATGTCTGAACCGCGCATCATGGCAGCAGGTCCTCTTTGGCACCCTTTAACTTTTTTCAAGAGATAAATCCTTCTTGAACCGGGATTTTGAACCGGATTTGAGCGCTTCAAAGCTTTGTGGGAGATATCTTCCCCTTGAGCTGGATTTTAAACCGGAATCCCTCTTTTTAAGCCGGAAATTTTCTGACGGCCTTTAAATTTGCACCAATATGGCGGTTTAGGGTCCTGCATTAGACAAATTTGCAGGCCAAAGTAATTGCTCTTTTAAAGAAGGCAATATACAATATAAAATATATTGGATGGATTTCACCTGATATATCATGCCAGAGGTTATTCACCGTGGAGTTGATGATCACCATGGTAAAGCTGAAATTAATGACGACCAAGTCGGCCGCGGCGTTGTAAACCAGTGCAGACGAGCGGATCAATCGCAGGCGCGGTAAGCCGCGCAGATGGGCGAGTCAACCGCAGGCGCGGTCCCGGCTAGATGATGCATACAGGATTTTTATACCCGTAGCATAATGGTCTCTTCTATATAGAAGAATTTTTCTGCATAAAAGGCAATGCGAGAGTAAATGTTTTCAAAGAATTATATATATATATATATATATATATATGTATATATACTGGAAAGTAGATAAGGCAGATAGCACCTGATATTTTCATCATATGTACAGAGACGCTGGTAATGCATCGTAATGCTTTTGGCACCCAGCGTGATTTTTGATGGTCTTTCCGTGGGGGAGATAATCCCCTTTTTTTTTGTTGTAGCCACAATTTGATGGTCAAACTGGGCATTTTCCTTCTGAATCAGCGAGGCAGGGGTGACACGACCCGGGCGGGGGTGACTTGGAAGCACCGTGAAGCGGGGCCGGGTCAAGACCGTAGCCGTGCAGATTGAGGATGAGGCAGCGAATCGGTGAAGGCGGCCACCAAGGTCACAGTGAGGGCGACCACAGTGGGGCGCGTCGGTGGAGGTCGGTGACTCGGCGAGGCCGGATCGAGGCGGCTCTCGTGTGGGCTTTGCTTTCAAAATGGGCGACGGAAGAGCAGCGGGCATGCCCACGGCACGGCTGCCACGACGGCTTTGTGAAATCGCTATAGAGAAAATTGAAGGTGCTATGGCTGAGATCGACGACTTTAGGTGAAGAGAAGCGACAAGGCCACGGTAGTGGGCGGATCACAAAGAACTCAGCAGCTCACGGCGTTGGGCAGGTTGGAATCAGAGGTTGGAGCAACTTGACACGGAGCACGGTGTCTTGCGGTGACCCGGAGCAAAGGACCAGAGCTACGTGCGGGCGGTCCACCAGATGTAAGATGAGGAGGCACACGGCGACTTGCAGCCGTGGTAAATACGATGGCGACTTCCGGCCTGTGATGGTGATTTGACGACGGCGGCTCGGCTGGGTGACTTGTGAACCGACGACGATGGTTTCGCCATGGGCGACTCGTGAACCGGTGACTCGTGCTATTGCGAACAGGGCAACCGACCGGAGAGCCCGTGAAGTGAGGCGGGTGCCGGGCCGCCTCGTGAGCGGACATGTGGTGACTTGGAGCGAGGTCGCAGGCCATGGCCACGGTGGTGGCGTAAGCAAGGCGGCTCGATGGCGACGCGAGCTTGTGCGGGGCGACGACGGTCGCCGGCAGCTCGACGCCCGGCCGCGGGGACGGTGGCTCGAGCAGTTAGGCAGGGAGCAAGGCGGGTCGCGATGAATCACAGAGACGACGACGGTCGCTGTAGTTCTAGGTGGAATAACTGAAGCCGGCGGCCGAGATGGAATTCGGCGGAGCGGCAACTCGAGGCGACAAGGCCGCAGCCGTGGCGGCTCAGAGGTAGGGCTGGATATGGAGGTGGCAGCTTGAAGGTGACGCTGGCGCGACAAGGTTGTGGAGGCCTCATCGCTGTGAACCGGTGGAGGCGACGGCGTTTGAGGCCACGGCGACTTATGGCCTGATGGCTATGAACCGGCGGAGGCGGAGGCTGCGGAGGCCTGATGGCTGAGAGATGCCAACGCGAGGCGGCTTGGCGCTACCGCGAGGGTGGAGGCGAACTTGTGGGCGTCAATTTTCGCAGAGACACGCCGGTTCACCCCGCAGCGATGTCGCGAAGGTCCGGCCGCGGAGGTGCGGCGGAGGAGCACCGGACAAGGCACCGTGGTGGAGGCGGTGGTTGGAGATCTTCGGTTCGGTGTAATCCGCGGAGACGCGCGACTTGTCAGCCGAGGCAAACGGAAACCGGACGGCCCTTGAACCGAGCCGAGATAGAGCAAGGTCAGCGGCGCGGTTTACCGCGGTGTATCCGGGTTTGTAGATGCAGATGAAGCGGCAAAGGACTCGAACCGAACGCGGAGTCCGGGCCAAGCTTGAGGGGATCTTCCCGAGTCAACATGAACAAAAAACTGGTACGCTTTGAAGCGGTTCCATGATGGCGCGTGTAGAGGCGGCCTGATGCAGGTTGCAGCTTGGTGCGGAGGTGGGCCGCATGGTGGTAGTTCACGGCGCGGCAAAGTGGAGGATGTGCGGCGCGAAGACTCGGTGTGGGGCCGTGTTTGAACTGAGACCGGCAAAGGTAATCCGGCGGTGGGGTCGGGCGATTTAGCAGCTCGAGGTTGACGATTTAACAACGGAGAAGGAAATCCCAACTCGACGCGGCGCAATCAAAGCGTGAGGCCGGTTCAAGGCCACGATGGATGAGGTAGCGTGGTAAATCGGAAGCGGCTACGTACCGACCACGGGCGACTTGGTTTGCAGGTGATCATGGCGATTTGAACCACTCCGGTTTCTTTGGAACGCGGTTGTGGCAGGTCTGCTCCAGCGTGGCTTGGTGCGTCAGGCAGCCCGGGGTGAGATGCGTCGTGGTTGTACCACGGCGAAAGCGGGTCGACCCGGGGTGACTTGGGAGCGCCGGGCAAAACGACACAGCAGTGCCGGGGTCGATGGCAACTTGGCGATTCAGCAGTTGGAGCCCGCGGGCGAACGGCAGCGGGCGGGTCATCAAGCCCGAGCTTCTGGCGCAAAGAAGCGCCTCTTGTCGCACAATTGATGCGAGTCGGTTTATGGCGTAGTAGTGTATAGGTGATTTGATGATCGGAGGTCGCAGTAAACAGTGGCTCCATTCAACAAATGAGGCCATGATTTGCTTTACCCCGTAATCTGCCCGTACTCCTATTCCAGGGAGGCATCTTTCTGATGGATTTTGTGTTGACCCGGACTACTAGTATTTGACTGACCAATCAATTGGCTGGTACACATAGACCAAGTCCAACTCATATTTGGATCAACTTATGCATCACGACACTGATTAGGAAAACAAGATCCATTGACCCGTAGGTGACGGATAGACAGCTTTAGCAGAGGTTGAAGGAGGTCTGTGGCTGAAGTGGAGCTGTCGCAAGGGGAAAACGAGGCGAAGTCGTGACAGGCAGCATTGATTCTTCCGGGTCGTGTTTGACTTTGGCGAAAACATCTGAACCGCCAACAAAATAAATCTGAACCAAGATTTAAATCGATTGGACCTTGACGCGCCTTAAATCTCCCAAATCTTCAAATCTGGATTGATGAACTTGATACTGATGTAAATTCTCTCAAACCAGCTCTTCATCCGAGAAATTGCGAACTCCTCGATCCTTAGGAGAGATCCCTCCAAGAACTCAACACCACCGTGCGCGGGCCCCATGGTGGGCGCCAACTGTCGTGGAATTAACACGTCAGATGTCCTTAGTGTTAGAACTTAGTCGCGAGGCCAACGCATCATGGTGGTAGCTTGAGAGGGGTTGAGCGGAATCGAGAGACGCAACATAGGACAGGGATTTAGATAGCTTCAGGCCCCGGGAAACATCATCCGGTAACAACCCTACATGCTGTTTGAGGCTAGGTCTCATTATCATCACGAGGGAGTCGCCAGAAACCGCTCTCCTCTTTGTGTCTAGCCCTAAGATTGTTTCTTCTTGCTTGTAGCTTGTCCCTCTTTGGGGAGCCCTACCTCTCCTTATATATGTCAAGAGGCGGGTTACATGTAGAGTCCAACTCGGACTTTAACTTAAACTATTTTGACTTCCTTTCCGGGCTTCTTAACGTCTGCCAGCTTTAACATTGTTCACCGGTTTAACACCGTCGCCGGTTTAACATTGTTCCGCCGGTTTAACATTGTTTGCCGTTTAACATTGTTCCGCCGGTTTAACATTGTTTGCCGGTTTAACATTGTTCCGCCGTTTACCACCAGCCGGTTTACCATCTGTCTGAGCCATCTGTCTTGACTGTCCGCCGGTTTAACATCCGCCGGTTTATCAAGTCCCGGCCGGTTTACGACTCCGGCCGGGTTATTCCGCGGGGTATATCCCCGACAGTAGATACACTCCAGGACATTATATGCATATTGTACCCATATCACGGGCCAAGTTAGAGCAAGGACCTTGTGGGGTGAAGTGGATTCAAAATCTTTCTGCAAGTCTTTTGAAGAACTGCTTTTACATGTTCCATCATACTGGGTATCATTAACATCAAGTTTATTGGCCTTTACATTGCTCCGTGAGGTTCTTGTGGATATATTAGTGTGTGCAATTATATCTGACATGCATGGAAGACAACTAGTAGTTAGATTTATGTAATGAGTGCCTCAGAGGAGACGACATAAATAGTAGGACTGGGGTTAACTAGCAGCAACAGGTCTCAAAAACTAAAGGGAGAACACAGATGAAAGCTACAGAATGTGTATCATTTGTACTCGAGATTAACTAGATAGCACACAAAAGTATTAAAGAACAACATAGGTAATACTAGAAGTGGTATAATACTATAATCACCAACCTGTGGGATAGCATTGGCTGATGAATGATAACTATGGAACAACGTTACCTAAAGAACAAGTATCTTAGCTGAACTATGGAACAACGTTAACTCCTGAACAAGACCCGTAAGAGATCAGCATGAATATACAATGAAATGTGATAATCCATTTTCCATGCTTAGATGAATAACAAAGCCATAAATGTTGCAAACAAGTAAGATGAGGGTACAACCTATCTGGCCACCATCCATAGGAGTGGGCATCATGTGCTGACTTGTCGATGGCCCTGCAGTTGTTGTGGCTGTCCATGTCGGGCACACGCATTCGATGCAGGGAACTGTTGAGTGGGGACTATAGCTCCCTTTTGGTGTATGCTTCCCTTGTTGGAGTAGCTGCGGTGAGTCCGAAGACGGTGTGGCTGAAGATGTAGATACCACATAATGTTAAGAATGACACATCTCTTTGATCTGAAGAAATACACTAAGAGATCAACAGCAAGGTACGAGAGTGGTCACACGTCTGTTGACTGAAGACTAAATTGGGCTCACACGATTTTATTTTACTTTGGTACTGTCCGATCTACGCCGGATGGCTTGATGGCCGTTTTGTGCCTCCCGGCTGACACTGTTAGGACTCTTCCCCGAAGAGCTAGCAACCAACGGCAGAGCAGCCTGCCTCCGCCGTCCTTGGACCCGCCAAAACCCCGCTCCGTGCCCCACCGCACTGCCGTGGTTGCGCCGCCCCCGGACCAATCCACAAAGACTCCCCGTCATTCCAATCTGGTGGCGGAAGTACCTTCAACCCACGCAACTCTAATATAGCCATCTAAGCGTTGCTTCCGCAGCGAACTTGCGGCCCCGCACCCTTACGTTACACACCAGCCAACCGGCAGCCTAGGAGCTCCACCGCCTCGAGGGGTGCTGCTTCCCATTGGGAATCGATTGGCCCAGAATAAAAATTCAGACAACTGATGCCTAAATAAAGTGATTTGAGCTGAGGGTGCGACCTATTTGGCGGCATGGTGAAGTAGGCAGGTCCAGCTGCCGAGTTGGTGATGCCGGCACGGTTGTGGTGGCGACCGGCGGCAGGGAAACAACGATGTCACGATGGTCGACGGCTACGGGGAAGCAGCGCCAGGACTCTGGACAGATCCGAAGTTGGAGCCGCTCCGGCGTCGTGAATAATGGCAGGGGTGAATCGGCTCTGGTATGGTTCACACGACCGTCGTCGAGGCAGCTCCACCAGCACAGAGTAAGAGGCACACGGCCCAGTGCACGACGGAAAATGGATAGCGTCTCCGGCATTAGGGAGGAGGGCGGCTGTGAAGTTGGTGCGGTGGGGGGCGCCATGGAGGAGGGGCCGAGGTTTCGCGGCTCGGGAGAAGGGAGCTTCTGGGGAGAAGGTGATTTGGCGCCCACGAGGTATGAATGGGGGGGGGGGGGGATTGGGAGGGGAGTGGAACCATGTTTTACGGACGCATTTGTCTGAAATGTGAGGGGGAGTTACAGTTCTACCCCTGCCTTTAGGCTTCTCGGCTTGGGTCTGTGTACTGAGGGTCGGGGATAGTAGAGTAACTTTGCTTCTCCGCAAATAGTGGGCGGGTGCAATTTCGGGCGAGGAGGGCATGTTTTGAAATATAGTGGGCGCGAGCGATTTCGGGTGAGGAGAGCGTGTTTTGAAATAGTGGGCGCGAGCTATTTCGGGCGAGGAGAGCCTGTTTTGCCGACCATGGTTTATGAATTATTCGGCACATGTCATTTCGGCTGAGGAGAAGGTGCGCTTGGATGAAGTTATGAACCTACCCTCGATGTACAACAGGCCAATTGATGCGTGTCCCACATAGGACGGTAATTTCGGCGTCTCCCATTTATTTGCTCGGGTGAATTCCACCGAGCAGAGGATGTTTAACGGTTCGTTCAAAATTTGGGAGAACGAGCATCCAAGTCTACCTTACCAAGTCGATTCGAATCAAATTTTAAAATATTAGCTAGCCACTTCTTTTTTAGATGGAGAGATGATGCTCGGGAGTAATGTGTTTTTACATGCTCGTTGCTAGTGATTTACTATATGACAAATAGTTGACCCACTCAAAAACGGGAATCAAACCCAAAATGAAATATCTCGATTCAATGAAATAGCTCGATCACTGTGTCAAAATAGTGAACTAAATCCAAAATTGAACACCTCAATCGAGTAGCATGTTGTACAGTATTATAGTACTCCATGAACATGTTGAAGGTCAAATTAATGAACTTGCTTGATATACGCATATATCCGTTCATGTGTGGATTGCAGAAAACATGTTCTCCAATTTAAATATTTGAATGCAAGTTTATATCGAAACATGGTTTGTATCAGTCTTTGATGCATAAAACGCGACCTCCCCCTTTCCCGGACTCTTGCTCTCTGTCTCTCTCTCTCTCTCTCTCTCTCTCTCTCGCCGACAATCTTCAATTCTGTCGCACACATCCAACACACAAACCTTGTTGGTCCCTCTCGCTTTCTCTCCATCTCTCCGTCTCTCTGTGTGTGTGTGTGGGGGGGGGGGTCTTTCTAGTTTGCATGCATATATACTCCATCTATAGGTCTCTCTCGCACACTATGTATGATTCTCTAGTCCAAGCTAGATATCTTGGGCGCACTCATCGTACGCACACAAATTCCTAGGCTCGTTGTCTGTAACTCTCTCACGCACCACTGGCTGCCGTCTGGGGCTCTTCCCCTCTCTCTCAAACTCTCCATCTACCTGGGTCACACATACACATGCATATCTCACTGCACTCGATAGGGCCCATCTAAAACTCTATCTCTCTCCCTCGGTCTCTCTCCATCTCACACGCACACACACACAATCTCATGCCTAGCTAGCCAAGTATGATGGTCTCTCACTCAATTGTAGGCACACGCAGTCCCCCTACATGTATATGACTAGCTAATCTTAGTCTCCATCACAAACATGTGCATGGTCTATCTCGATTTCTCTCGGGGCATCTTTCTATCGCGCACACACCTCCCTCGATCTACCACCCTTATAGTCCCCTCACGATCTCGAGGGGATCTCTCTATCACAAACACACCCTCACGCCCTCCCCATGCGTCCATGTTCTCCATGTGTCCCTCTCGACCTTTGTTCCTTGTTGGCCAGACCTCTATTGGACATGTGCTGTGGGTGTCTCTCCGCTGCAAACAATCACACACTATCTATCTTCGTATCTCCTCGCCTCGCTTTTCTATCTCGGAGATGCATGCGTGATATGTTCGCCTAAGAAACGAAAAAACACACACTCTCTCTAATTTATCGTTTGTTGTCACTTTCTCTTTCACACACATACTCTTTTTGCACACTTACTAATTCTCCTTCACACACACTTGATCTCTCTCGACTTAGACACTCTCCTCAGTCCATAGCATATTGATTTATTGAAAAGTCAAACATCACAAAGTTTGACCATGTACGTGGAGAAAAACAATTACATCTAGAACGACAAACATATACCATTAGATTCACCATGAGATGTAGTTTCGTATGATGTATCTTTGGT
Organism: Aegilops bicornis; assembly: GCA_021605145.1. Classification (NCBI taxonomy): domain Eukaryota; kingdom Viridiplantae; phylum Streptophyta; class Magnoliopsida; order Poales; family Poaceae; genus Aegilops; species Aegilops bicornis. The sequence continues at coordinate 257,234,049 of CM038671.1, read as the reverse complement.
ATTGTAGATATAATAACATTTGCGTAAACCTGATCAAAGTTTCCAAAGTTTGACTTCTAAAAAATTTACATGCCTTTGCATTATCGAGCGGATGGAATATCTCTTTCCCCCTCTCAGCTATCTGACACACCACTCAGCCTTATCGGGGCTCCTCAATCTCTCTCAAACTTTATATCTCCCTGGTTCACACATACACATGTATCGCTCATGCTATACATATAGACCCATCCAACACTCTCCGCCCTTGTTCTTTCTCTATGTGACACCCCCCCCCCCTAATAAGTATCATAATTCCTCACTCCATCATAGGCGCAAGCACTCCCCCCCTAAGTATGATTATCTCTCACTAGCCATCGTGAACACACGTATTGTCTCCTTCCATCCATACGTCTATCTCGATATCTCTCGGGGTATCTTCTATCACGCACACACCTTCTCACTCGATCTCCCACCCATGTAGTCCCATCACGATCTCCAGGGGATCTCTCTATGACAAACATACGCTCTCTCCTCCCCATGTCTGCATTTTCTCCGTACGTATCTCTCAACCTCTCTCCCTTATTTGTCAGACCCCTCTTGGCCACGTGCTAGGGGTCTTGCTCTCTCGGTTGCAAACAACCACACACTATCTTCTCACCTTGCTTCCATTGTCGAAGATGCATGTGTGATATGTTTGCATAAGACACACATGTTTTTTCTCGACTTTTCTCGAGTGTTGTCCATGTCTCTTTCACACACGCACACAGACTTTTTCACTCACTCTTTCTATTTCACTCTCTCTCTAGTTAGGGACTCTCTCACGTCCATAAGCATATGGATGTTTTGAAAAGTCAAACCTCAGAAAATTTGACCAGGTAGATGTGGAGAAAAACATTTACATCTGGAACGATCATTAGATTCATCACAACATGTACTTACTTCATACTATCATTTATCTTTGGTATTGTAGATATAAGTAATTTCTTTATAAACTTGGTCAAAGTTTTAAAAGTTTGACTTTTAAAATAATGTTGGAACTACATTATCAAACGGAGGGAGTAGCTCTTTCTCTCGCTCTGCTATCTCTCACGGGCCTCCCCTCTCACTCGAACACTCTATACCGATGGATTATACGTTCACTATGTCAGCGTATAGCTCCGTATATTGTTTAATTGACTGGTGAACCAGTCCACATACTGCCTTGTCAGCTCGTGTTCTGTATCTTCATGTGCTGGCCCATGTGGCAGTGGGTGAAAATAAGTAAACTAGAGTCCCATCTGACACGCGGTGAAGTAAACAAAGTTGAAACCACTCAGGGTAGCACCCCGCACGCTAGTAAATTGAGTGTGCATTGAGGACACACTTCTTCCGCATGAAGGACGCACTCGTGCACAATTCACCACTGCGTGACGGCATGCACAGAAGGACGCACTCGCGCACACCCAGCACACAACACACACAAGCGCACGTGTACACTGGCGTCACCGCCGGTTGAGATGGATGGCGAGGCAGCCAACAAGCGAAGGCGGCTCAATCCAAAACCGCATCCGGTGAGCCTGGACTTCATCAGCAGCCTCCCCGAGGACATGTTGCTCGTCATCGTCGGCCTCCTCCCCACCAAATCTGCCGTGTGGACCGACCTGCTCTCCCGGCGGTGGCGTCCCCTCTGGCGCCGCGTCCCCCTCAACCTCACCATCGACAGCTGCCTTTGCGACGGGGATTGCAAATGCATGGCCGCAGTCTCCAAGGTCCTTTCATCGCACCCTGGGCCAGCCATACGCCTTGACATCTGCATGTTCAGTACCAACTGCAAGGTCCAACCCAAGTTCGACGAGTGGTTCTTATCCCCCGCCCTAGATCAGCTCAAGGAGCTCAGCTTTGAAGCTGGACGATGTCGCTCTCTGCCACCGTCCGTGCTCCGCCTCACGCCAATGTTGCGCTGCGCCAGCTTCAGCTCCTACTATCTTCCCCAGATTAATGTCGCGCCCGCCCTTCTTCTCCCTCAATTCAAGCAGCTCGACCTCTTCGACGTTGTCATCTCGAAGAAGGCTATGGAGCACCTGCTCTCTGGTATCGCGCCGAGTACCTTCGTCTTGAGCAGATCCACGGGTTCATTAGCCTCCACATTGCCTCGACGAATCTCTGATGGATTTATGTGTCTTGCTGGCCCCGCAACAAGACATCAATTGGGAAGAGATCACTCCAGCTGTTCCACATTATGGTCATTGAGAATGCGCCTTTCCTTGAGAGATTGCTTGTATCGGATCTAGAAGGTCCCACAAAAATTAGGGTCATTGACGCGCCAAAATTGACAGCATTGGTGCACTCGTCTACCAAATTCTCCGAAGTCTTTATTGGATTCGTAATCGTTCAGGTACAACACCCATCTTCTTCTCCATCTTCTTGAAATTCACATTTTTAAATTTCTTCTTGATGTATTTACGACCGTCTTCCAGAAAATGATTCACACAAGCTTGACCTAGTCTATGCGCATAGTGAAGATCTTGGCAATAAAATCTATTGGCCCCAATCTGGATCAAGTTGTTGGATTCCTTATATGCTTTACGTGCACGGAGAAGCTACTCATCGAGGTGAAACTTCTTTCCTATTAGTAAACGGTAATCACAACGTAGCTCAATTTTTTCGTTGTTTTCCCAAATTACGAGGACAAGTATAGTGTTCAAAACTGCATCTACGCACTGCACCAAAAGAAATGTTTTTAGTATTTTTTTCTCACGTGATCACCTGCATCATTCTTTTGTTGTACTACTATAGTAGCCTAGGCTAGTCGTACTGGAAAGTAACTTAGACTACTCCAGTAACTCCATGGTTACCCTAAGAGCAAGTACTACCTCTATCCTGGTTTACTCTTCCTATTTTGTAGTATCAAAATTTGACCATAGATTTAACTGACAAAATGTTAATGCATGTCACTAAGAACTATACCGTTGGATTCGTATTTGAACATAATTTCAGATGGTGTAATTTTTAGTGACATGCATTGGCATTTTCTTACATAAATCTATGGTCAAAATTTTATACTAAATAAGAGGTAGTACAAAAGTGGGCTATAACGACCCTCCACTATGTAGGACAAAACACGTGCCAAATTCACTTGTGATGCATTTGGCATCGATGCCCCTCCATTGCTCACCTGGTGCCCCAATCTGGATCACCTACTTTGCTCCGGTGCCAAATTAACCCTCGCAATAAAAAACACTTGCATGGGAGAGAGAGAGGACTGAGGCAATAAAAAACACTTGTTGGGTAGAGTGAGAGGCTGGTGTAGTTGGTTTGATTGATTTGTTTATACATGTGGGTCTGTGTGCACAGCGGTGCCAAATCTCTCACATCGCGAGAGCGGTGCCAAAATCTTTTGATTTGACATCAATGCGTATTATGTGGCATACTTTCGTGAAATACGGCATCATCCACATAGTGGAAGGCGACAAGTGCCCAAGCTCTTCATTTTCTCCTAGGTAAATGAGAGGAAAGAGAAAGAGAGAGAGAGAGAGAGAGAGAGAGAGAGAGAGAGAGAGAGAGAGAGAGAAATATCACTAGCCAGCCAACCCTATCGTATGAGAGAATGATATTGGTACCTCTTGATGACACGACAATCTTATACAGCCAGCTGCTCTAATATGTTCTCTTCTTTTGCAGATAAAAAAAGACCCGAAAGTGAAAAATGTGCTGCACTATAACAATCTCATCGAATGCCTTGATCTCCATCTTATAGAAATTGATTTGATGGACTACCAAGGCAGCACATCTGAGATTAAATTGGCCGTGTTCTTTGTTACGGAGGCAAGTGTGCTCAAGGTAATGAGGTTTGGCGTTCTCGCGCAACAATGAATGGCGTCTTGATCACTGCAAGCGTCTAAGCCTAAATGACAAAGTCTCCGCTGAATTTGTTTTTGAAACATCAAGTGGCCAGAGACTCGAAAACTTATTTGCCCACTAGTGACTTGTCAGGGCGGTGGATTCTAGTTTGTACGATAATGTTGCATCCACCTAAAGTAACGAAAGTTCTTACGTAAACTTCCTAGTAATTCCGTCTTCGTAGGTGCAGCATTACTCCTAACATTTGTAATATCAGTTTGAAACTTGTAATATTGCCGTGTCCTATTCCTGCATTTTCAAAATGCTGTGAATCAAATAGGTCCTGATTTGGTGATGATGTTGTGCCTGCCATCTTTCACCAATAGCCGTCGGATCTAGATCACGCATACAAACCAAACTTCTCGAGTTTTTGCAAAAATATGCCCGCACTTGTTCCCTATTTACAAACAACTCCTTGTCTCTCACAATCAGCCTTATCTCCTCCCCACCACATCTAGAAGGCCATGGAAAAATCTGGCACGATGGCCGCCGGCAAATCCACCCCCAATCTTGGTGTTCCATGCAATGCACGGGCATCTACGCACGGGAAATTATGTCGAACACGGCTAGTTGTAAGCATGCTAGGTCTACAACCATGATGATAGTGACCGCAAACAGTGAGGCTGACTATGGTATGCCGAACACGGCGCCTATACTCAGGTGTCATCTCTAGCGTAGGGTCTTGTCACTTCACTGTGAGGAGCAGCACGTAATAATTTGACCAACGGGTAGTGCAGTGCTACTACATTGGTAGTACTACTACTAGTACTAGCACCACCGTCTAGATTTAGTAGTACTACCACGTCCATCTGGATTTAGTATTTGACTAGCAATATCTAGTAATGCATGTCACAAAAAATGTACTACTCCCTGTGTAAATAAATACATGGTGTATTGTTTTATTCCTATCGGCGAGATAACTTAATGTATTTTTGCTACTTAATAGGATTACATGCAATGAACTAACCACTCATGTGATGTTTGGTAGTCTCAAGTCATTGAAAGCATGCACGGCCCACATTTCTCATTGGTTGATATGTCACGAAATAAGAAACGAGGAGGCAGTTAATGTACCATGCCTAAGTGTTTTGGGATTATTTGGTTTTCGTAAGGTGACTTACACAACATTTTTTGTTACATGCATTAACATTTTATTAGTTAAATCAAAGATCAAAACTTGGCGCAAAATGCAAAGGGGACCAATAAACCAGTAAACATCAAAGTTCTCTCGTTTTGCCCCAACTAGAGGTCCGGTGAGATGACTATACTGCACCGGCACGGAGGGGGGCGGAGCTTCATTGACTTACTGCACCTGCCTTTGGGTGTATGACACGTGGGCCCAACGGGTGGCTGGCCAACCTGTCATACAGCCAAAAGGCAAATCTGCAAAAAGCGAGGAGTAGATGGCCAACACGCACGTGAATTCAATGCAGTCTGCACTTCTCATATAAAGGCTCCCGCTAGTCCAATCTACGGAATCCTACGCACCTACACACCCAAGGGCAAGAGTGATCACTCCAATCGCAAGATCAGTTGACTAGAAGCTAGACCCATGTAGGCGATGAGCGCGAGCATCAGCCGGCTGTGCCAGATGGTCCATGACACCAGCCTGCGGCCCGACACCGAGGAACGTCTCCAGGTAGTGCCTGAGGCCGCCAGGGCGAGGGGCTGCTTGGATGACAGCTTCGTCTCCTTGTTCGACGAGGTCCTCGTTGGCTTCCTCGACAAGTTCACCGTCATCAAGAAGCTCGCGGACGACCTTGACGTACGCCCAAATTTCCACGCCGCTACCAGTAATCGTGATGCCCGCCACCCTCAACAGCCTCTATGGTGACAACCTCTTCGATGTAATCGGTGGCCTCGCGATCGCTTCGCCGCTGGCCACAGCATGGCCGGGCGCAACAAGACACCATCGACATAATCACTCACGTCACGCCGCAAATCTTCCACAAGGACTACTACATGCAAGAGGAGGACGATAGGACGCCGCCTTCTTGGACCATAGGGCAACCTTGGACGACATTTTCAAGCACGTTGAGCTTGCCGCCAACGCCGCTGCTCCTCACACGTCGGTTGGTGACCCGGTGCACTAGGGCGTGAGGATGTCTTTGATGGATCCATATGTATCTTTATCTTTCCGTCAAATCCATGTAGTAGTATATGGTACTACTAGTAATTATCTTACCTTTTGCATCAACTTCATAATTTTCGTGCGTACTCCATGCATGAACCGCGCCAGAACCAAACTTCTCATTACTCTAGGGAAAATCGTTAATTCTATCTATCGGTCGCGCCATGGAGCAAAACCAAATTTTACAAGTTAGAAGTTCAAAAGGAAAAGCCTGACGTGTTCACGTCGCACCCCCACATGGTTGGTCCGGCATGCCACTCAAGGGGGAATGCACGCTGTGTTGCATTTTCACTTACAAGTGGGACCGCAGTTGAGCAAACCGATTATCGGCAAACCCCCACCCCGCCCACCGCACGATGGTTGAGAAAGCAGGAGGGAGAAGAGATGGTTGTAGCACGGACTCCAAGAAAATTGGTGTCGGATGGGACTCGTGTGGGTGGCGCAGCCGCATCGCTAGACATGAATGCTAGTTATGGCCCATGCCACCCCACTATATCGAGGTGTCAAGTTACGTAGAACAAATTTCCTGGAGTCCGTGCTCAGCCCTCCTCTATCTCTCTTATCAGCCAGCCAGCAGACGGGCGGAGCCCATCGTCTGTTTGCTCATATGCGGTCCCACATGTCAGTGAAAACGCAAGAGGAACGTGCTGGTGATGAAAAACAAATCCAATAAAGATCCTCGGTGGCTGCTTTTGGAGTTACTCAAGAGTAGTAAGATTCTATTTACAGTTTAACCCAAGATGCACATCACGTGGCTTCAACTACCACTCTATTTTCTTGCATGACACGATCTGGATGTTGGATGTCCCACGTGTCGGCAAAAGGAGGAATAACTCGACCAAATCTTCAGTTGTGCTCTCGGATTAGACTAGTTGTGCTAACTTAAAATTTTATTGTGTAGAATGGATGCAAGTTTTGGTATTGGGAAGAAGAGTACAACGATATATTGATAGCGCAATTTAGTAGATGTTCTAGCACTTTTAGCTAGCATAGAGGCTAGAGATGAGACTAGTGCACTTGTTGATAGAATAGAGGCTAGACACGTCTACTTCTTTACACTCGAAGAAGAAAGAAGCACGCAAGATCGAGCCTCCGCAGATCAACAATGAATGCATCAAGAAGGCACTATCCAACTTACAGGAGCAGTTATGGAAGTTGGATATCTTCTAAAATGTATTCTTGTGGTTCTTGTTTTCTTTGGTCTTACTTTTCTAGTCAAAATTTTGGTGATGTACACATTCACAAGTTCCCACTCGCAGTTGTACCCAATATAAACAACCCAATCTCCATATGCGCCTGCCCAAGCCTTGCCCTCAAGCGATGGCATCTTAACATCATACGTATCATTATCAAGCGGCATCAACTTGCACAAGGAGAGGCTTCCCTCGTCCCCGCGCCAGTCAGCAGGGTCACGGCGAAGAAGATTGTAGCGACCCGACCCGAATGGATCAAGTCTCTGTGCTTTCGTGTCATCCCTGGATCGGTATGCTGACACACACAGTACTCGAAGGATTTATAACAGAGGTAAATCACATGTATAAAGTAGCGTAAAAACTATTACCTCAATCCAAAACATAGCGGAAGCATCAAGGTTGTGGATTCCCATCAACACCAACGGCAAAGTTGAGTATAGGAAATCGTAACCCTAACGTATCACTTACTCGTCGTCTGAGAAGTCTGCAACATGAAAAGTTGCAGCCCGAAACGGGTCAGCACATGGAATATGCTGGCAATGTAACACATAGAGAGTAATGGAAGAATAGGCTATACTACATGCATATATGGCTGGCGGAAAGCTCTATGGTTACAGTTTTGCGAAAAGCCAATTTTTCCATACTGCAAAGGAATAAATTTAATTAACTATCATGGTGGTTGTGAAACATTGAGAATGGTTGACAGCATCCTCAATCCCAATTAAAAGTACTCATTAAACCCAAACAAATTATATTAAGTAACGTGATGAGATCAACAGGATAATCCAAGAACTAGATACTCAAGATGTCCATAACCGGGGACACGGCTAACCATGATTAGTTTGTACACTCTGCAGAGGTTTGCGCACTTTTCCCCACAAGACTCGATCGCCTCCGTTTGGTTTCTCGCACTACATGGTGTTTGAGAAAGCGGATGACCGAGACATAGTCTTTGAAGCGCTAGCACCTTACATGTGGGTAGACCGTACCAACCTACATCCCCTACATCAGCTAGCCTACCCGTAAGAGTTCGCACAACTTAGTCAACTACGCCATGAGCCCATAATTGGCTTGTGGCTGCACACGGAAGTTTCTAGTTTGAATAATCTTATGATCCCTTAGAGCCCGGGTGGCGGTCCGAAGAAATATGAGCAAGTCTGATATAAACCAGGTGCCTCAATCCACCCAGATGTGTGTTTAGGTTGCCACCTTAGATAAACCTTAATTAACAATCTCACATCTGTCATGGATATTCACTCACCCAATCCACGTCTACTAGAATAGCATGTCATAATCAAGCAAACGTAGAAGTAACTCCCAAGGTTTCATAAGAAAAGCAGTAATAGGTACTACCTCAATCTACTTCCCATCCCACAATTTGATTAGATCCTATACATGCAAGTGTTTGAGGATAGATCTAATGCATAAAACTGGGTATGAGAAGAGTATGATCAAAGTGTTACTTGCCTTGGCCGATGATCCATGAGACCTAGAGATTGAAGTAACAAGCGGCGCACCGGGTGATCTAACGCAGACAAACAACAAGCATACAATAAGTACTCATCTAATACACGGGGAAATCTCGAATAAAAGATCTAACCAGATAGTTCAACTTAAGAACCCTGGTTGCAAAAGAATCGAATCAAATAAAGCATCGAAAGTCGGAACTCGAGAGAGAACGACTCGGTTAGCAAATCTGAAATTAAGTCAAAATTTCACAGTAGCAAAACTCTGTGAAAGTAGGTTAGTCGAACGGCGGTTTCACATTCTGAAACTCCGTGCGCTTGAATCACTGATTAGATAAACGAGCAAGAAATAAAACAGATTTGAAAATCGGATCGTAAATCGAATCAAAAATAATGGATTAAATCCGATTTAAAAGAAAAACGACGAACAAACTAAATAACGGACGTTAGATTAGCAGAACTAATCCAACGAACACGTTCATTGAAACGAACGGTTCGATGAACGTTCGTTAATTAAGAAAACCGAAAAAAAATAAAACCAATCTAGGTTTTTTTTTAAAAAAACCGAACATTTTTTTTAAATAAACCGGATCGGTTATTTAGGGAAAACCGGATCGGGCGGGGCGGGGCGGCGGCTACCTCCGGTGGCTCGCCAAGGGGCTGGGGTTCACGGGTCGGGCGACGGGCGGCGAGGGGCGGCGAGGTCGGCGAGGGGCTCTGGGGCGAAGGGCGGCGGGTGCTCCATGACGGCGGGCGGCTTCGGGCGAGGCGGCGGCGGCTCGGGAGGGACGCGGTGAGGGCGGGCGGCGGTGAGAGAGAGGGGGGCGGGTTTTAAAGGGGGGTCCGGTTGCCTTGGGAGGGGGCAAGGCCGGGTCGGGTGGGACTCGGCGGCGGCGTAAGGCTGCCCCGAAGCGGGAGATCACAAGGGCGGCCAAGAAGGAGGAGGGAGGGAGGCGGCGGGCTGGGCCGGCTGGTGGGCCGGGCCTTGGCCCGAGTAGCGTTTCTTTAACATTTTTTTTCCAGAAAAAAAAATAAGAAAAAAAAATAAAATAAATAAAAAATATATATAGGCATATAATATATCAAAATTTTCAGGAAAACATTTTCTACAACATGAACATTATTTTAGCTTCAAATAAAATACACACAAATCCAAATAAAACAAAGAGTGTTTCAGCTCTAATAAAATCCAATAAAAATCATTTTGAAAATACCAAAATGACTTCAAATTAATTTCTCTCCAATTTTCTGAGGTAGGGAATCATGTTACCCTATTTTTCCATGTATTTTATTTTTGGAGAAAATAATTTGAATAAAACTCAAATAACTCCAAATTGAAAATAAATTCAAAAGAACTTCGAATTTTTAATTCTTTGAGAACTCCCAACTCATATTTCGTATAATTTGAAGAAGTCATTTTATCTTTGCTCGTGAAAATCATTGAGTTGCATAAAGTTTCAGAATTGGAAATATTTTTCAAATGAAATTCAAATATTTTCAACACACCTTGTCATTTAAATAAATGGAAGAAGTCATGTCATCTTCTCTCCGTGGTTTTGTGATGAAAAGAATTTGAATTCGAAGTTCATAAAAGCAAAATGAAAGTTTGGGAAAGTCCTTTTATTCCCTCTCATTTAACTTTCAAAAGTTTCAATTCACTCACTTTCACCAATCAATCAAACAATCAATCAAATCTATCTATTTGTTTATAACATTCCAAAATTTAAAATTTTGGGATGTTACAAACTACCACCTTAAAATGAATCTCGTCCTCGAGATTCGGAGAGGCTAGCAAGAAATAGGTTAGGGTTTGGGGTCTTCTCAAAATCCATCGCCGTCTCCGGTGTCTCGGGTGCTACCACCCTTAAAAGCATTGTTAAGGTTCCATCAAAACTCGACATCTGCATCCTTATTGCCGATGTGTCGGTCTTCTCGAGATATTAAGGATAATTCCTTCTCTGGCTCTTCCGGTAGTGGCATAACCTTTTCCTCAATTCCTTTGTCCTTTCCTCTTGGTAAGGTTATTCGAGATTGGGTCTTCATAGTCGACGGTCCGGCGCCAATTCTAAACAACTATCGATATCTCATGGTGGTCAACAATTTATGGTTTCTCCTGCAGAAACGGTGCAGGTTGAACCTCACCGTATTTCCTACGGTTGGCAACAACTGCCTTGTACAAGGGGAAAAAAAATACTTATACCATTCTAAGGTTCAAACAAGGTTTTGATCGTCGTCTCTCGACTATAGGTAAGTCACTCAGATTTACCATCCCATATAGCAAGGCGAATAATAAGAGTAAGTTGGTATGGTGATCAATCCATCCCGCACCCAAATCATTTCCTTGTACATGGTTTAGCTTAATCTCGCATTCTAACACTCGGTCATCCTCACAAGCATTGCAGAATTTCTCTTGTCGACGAACCAAGTTCGGAAAAATCCATTGATTCTGCAAGCCAAACAAAACATCTATCGTTCCTTAACAACTCTCAGGTTTTGCGTAACCTCCTATAGAATCGTCGGTCGATAAAATCGTAACTTCTTCCAGGGTTTTTCCTTCAGCAAGAGTGTGCTTGCTACTTGGCAGGTCCTGGGGCCTGTGGGTTATGGCCCATCTCATCACTTGCAAATCTTGAACTCATCAATGGGGCATCTGATCGTTATCCCAACATCCAACTTCCTGGCATACTTAAAATCCATCCAAATGTACTGTCTCTTTTCCTTATATTTGCACCAAACGGGGACATGATTACTCAGACTCATCATGGAATTTCCATTGATCCATATTTCCAACATCATACCTCCTTTATATCCAATAACACTTCATCTCTTCATCCTCGTGGGATGTCCCACATACCGTGATAAAACTTATACTTATGAAATCCATACTCAACTTCGTGGAACCTCATTATCCTTTCCAGGGTCAAGCGTCCTTACAGGGGAATATTGGCCATCTCTGCATGGCACTTCTTCAACTGGGAAACATGAAACACATCATGAACTCCTGACAGTACTTCGGGTGACTCCAACTTGTTAGCCTATTCTCCCATACGCTCCAAAACTCGGTATGGTCCTACAATTCTCGGGGCTAACTTTCCCTTAACTCCAAATCGTTTAACTCCTCACAGAGGTGGCACACAAAGATATGCTCATCTCCGATTTCATAGACTACCTCCTTGCATTTTTGAGTCTGCATAACTCTTACGCTCGGGTGAGCTACCTTCAGTCTATCTCGAAGCAACTTAACATTCTCTTCTCACTCCTTGATCACATTTGGTCCAAACAACTGACGGTCTCCAACTTCATCCCACATCAACGGTGTCTGGCTCTTTCTCCCATACAAAGCTTCAAAAGGGGCCATCTTTAAACTGACTTGGTAGCTGTTGTTGTATGAGAAACTCCGCGTGAGGTAAATTATCATCACTACTAGATCCATAATCTAGCGCACACGCTCTCAACATGTCCTCCAAAATCTGATTGACTCTCTCTGTCTATCCATCTGTATGCGGATGAAAGGCTGTACTGAACTCTAGCCTAGTACCTAAAGTCTGGTGCGGCTGATTCCAAAACTTTGAGGTAAACTGTGTTCCTCTACGATGGTCCTCGAAACTCCATGCAGACATACGATCCTTCCTCAAACATATATCTTGGCCAACTTCACACTTGAATAGGTGGTTTTCTCTGGAATAAAGCGAGCCACTTTGGTCAAGCGAATCAACTACTACCCAGATAGAATCATATCCCAATCAGGTTCTGGGAAATCCGGTAATGAAATCCATGCCAAGCTTATCCTGCTTCCATTCGGGTATCGGCATAGGCTGCAATAATCCTGCTGACTTCTGATGCTCTGCTTTTACTTTCTCTGACATGCATCACTTACGACTACATACTCCATAATATCCTTCTTCATACCAGTCCACCAGAAACACTCCTTCAAATCCAAATACATCTTGGTGTTTCCAGGGCGAATCAAGTATGGTGAGTCATGAGCCTCCTGAAGTATTAACTTCGATCTTTGCATTATTGGGTACATGTACACCGTCCTCAAACCATAAGGTGTCGTGCTCATCCTTACGAAAACCTTTGGCCTTTCCTTTGCTCATCCTCTGCTTTTACCTCAACAATATCTTTGTCATCCTTCTAAGCTTCACGGATCTTTTCCAACAATGTAGACTGAACTTCCATTGCTGCAACAAAATCTTTGGGAACAATCTCCAACCGAAGTTCTCTGAAAATCCTCGGCTAACTCCTTTGGTAATCCTCCACTTATGAGGGTATTCATCCTTATTTTCTTTATGGTTGTGTCCTATTTCTCCACAAAGCTTGCACGCACAAGGTTTCTTCATATCCTTTCCATAAGGCTTCAACTTCTGGGACACAAACCGAGACTTTAGCAAAGTCAACTTAAATTCTTCCCAAGTGGTTACTCCTGGACACATTGATGGTTCGGTACATCCTCCACTAGATAGCAGCACCTCTTTCAAAGCACTGAAGAGCATGCCGGGTCATATCCTTTCCGGCTATAGGGTTATTCTCCATGTGATCCTCCATGTTCTGAATCCATCGGTGCATCTCCAATTGACTCATTGGTCCGAGACAATACAAGCTCATCTCCATCCATCCTCTAATGGGTCCATGGGTTTGGGGTGGGATAAGAGAGATCGAGATGGATGCACACAATACAAACAATGGTTTTGAAAAGACAGATTTTATTGTGGCTGTCGGAAAAACATCAAACAAATGACAGCTCACAATCGTCGCATCTAACGTAAGTATGTAACAGGGGTTTGGTCTTCTAATGGTCAATAGATCTCAAAGTCATCAAACTCTTCAAGTCATGTTCATGTCTCCGATGGCTTCTTCCAATCGTGCTTGTCCTGCTCAAGTTCTTTTGCGGATCATCTATGTTGACGCCAAGTCTCTCGCGACGCCCCGTAATATTTCGGAGTTGCATTCCAACCGCCGGTTTCAACATCCTTGACATGATCCATGATCCTACTGTCCTTCGCCATTCTTGTCAAATCTCCGGTATCTCGATGTTTTGCTCCTTCATCTTGTCTACTTTCAGCTTCGGGTCTGAAGTTCTTCACGAACTGCTTCCTTATCAAATACTACTTCCTGCAGATCCACCTTAAACTTCTTCATGTAATACTCCAGATCCTGGTGATACACCAGCTAAGGTTAAAACTCCAATGTTTGCAGATAGATGCTCCATCAGCTTTCTACCATCCAATCCTTCCATGCATCTGCATGCTTAACTCCGCACGGTGACGATAGCATAGGCGGGCAATAACATCATGGATAGCTGTGTTTCTGCTCTTCTCATTTCCATGAGCTATCTCTCCATGTTCCGGTCTTTCTCCGATACACCTGGATCTAGGAATTCTTCAGAGCCTTCAAATTCTCCTAGTCTTGAGTCTTCAGCAGTTGTAGTTTCCATTTACACAGTAATATCCTCTTCATTTCAAATGGTCTTAGTTGTCCGAGATCTTATCTCCTTGGAGTGGTCTCATCAGTCGAATCTTCGAGTGGTCAAAAGGGAAAAGGGGTATGGTCTCACTAAAAGGGAATATTTGAATAAGCTCAGAAGAGAAGAGAGGTAAAAGATCTTTTTGAAAAGAAAGTTGTAGAGAAAAATCTTTCCTATGGGCTTGTCATTTTCTAGGGTCACGTCCTACAGTCAACATGTGCTCTGATACCATCTTGTAGCGACCCGACCCGAATGGATCAAGTCTCTGTGCTTTCGTGTCATCCTTGGATCGGTATCTTTGACACACACGATTACTCGAAGGATTTATAACAGAGGTAAATCACATGTATAAAGTAGCGTAAAAACTATTACCTCAATCCAAAACATAGCGGAAGCATCAAGGTTGTGGATTCCCATCAACACCAACGCAAAGTTGAGTATAGGAAATCGTAACCCTAACGTATCACTTACTCGTAAATGCGAGAAGTACGCAACATGAAAAGTTGCAGCCTAAAAACGGGTCGACACATGGAATATGCCGGCAATGTAACACATAGAGAGTAATGAAAGAATAGGCTATACTACATGCATATATGGCTGGTGGAAAGCTCTATGGTTACAGCTTTTGTGAAAAGCCAATTTTTCCCTACTTCAAAGGAATAAATTTATTTAACTATCATGGTGGTTGTGAAACATTGAGAATGGTTGACAGCATCCTCAATCCCAATTAAAAGTACTCATTAAACCCAAACAAATTATATTAAGTAACGTGATGAGATCAATAGGATAATCCAAGAACTAGATACTCAAGATGTCCATAACCGGGGACACGGCTAACCATGATTAGTTTGTACACTCTGTAGAGGTTTATGACTTTTCCCCACAAGACTCGATCGCCTCCGTTTGGTTTCTCGTGACTACATGGTGTTTGAGAAACGGATGACCGAGACATAGTCTTTCGAAGCGCTTAGCACCTTACATGTGGGTAGACCGTACCAACCTACATCCCCTACATCGCCTAGCCTACCCGTAAGAGTTCGCACAACTTAGTCAACTATGCGAGCCCATAATTGGCTTGTGGCTGCACACGGAAGTTTCTAGTTTGAATAATCTTATGATCCCTTAGAGCCTGGGTGGCGGTCCGAAGAAATACAGGCAAGTCCTGATAGAAACCAGGTGCCTCAATCCACCCAGATGTGTGTTTAGGTTGCCACCTTAGATAAACCTTAATTAACAATCTCACATCTGTCATGGATATTCACTCACCCAATCCACGTCTACTAGAATAGCATGTCATAATCAAGCAAACGTAGAAGTAACTCCCAAGGTTTCATAAGAAAACAGGTAATAGGTACTACCTCAATCTACTTCCCATCCCACAATTTGATTAGATCCTATACATGCAAGTGTTTGAGGGATAGATCTAATGCATAAAAACTGGGTATGAGAAGAGTATGATCAAAGTGTTACTTGCCTTGCTGATGATCCGCGAGACCTAGAGATTCGAAGTAACAAGCGGCGCTCTCTTGGTGATCTAACGCAGACAAACAACAAGCATACAATAAGTACTCATCTAATGCACGGGGAAATCTCGAATAAAAGATCTAACCAGATAGTTCAACTTAAGAACCACAGTTGCAAAAGAATCGTATCAAATAAAGCATCGATTGTCGGAACTCGAGAGAGAACGACTCTGTTAGCAGATCTGAAATTAAGTCAAAATTTCACAGTAGCAAAACTCTGTGAAAGTAGGTTAGTCGGAACGGCGGTTTCATATTCTGAAACTCCGTGCGCTTGAATCACCTGATTCGATAAACGAGCAAGAAATAAAACAGATTTGAAAATCGGATCGTAAATCGAATCAAAAATAATGGATTAAATCCGATTTAAAAGAAAAACGATTTAACGAACTAAATAACGGACGTTCGTTAACAGAACTAATCCAACGAACACGTTCATTGAAACGAACGGTTCGGTGAACGTTCGTTAATTAAGAAAACCGAAAAAAATAAAACCAATCTAGGTTTTTTTTTTAAAAAAACCGAACATTTTTTTTAAATAAACCGGATCGGTTATTTGGGGAAAACCGGATCGGGCGGCGCGGGGCGGCTACCTCCGGTGGCTCTCGCCGGGCTGCGGGCTCCCATGGCTCCGGGCGACGGCGGCGAGGGGCGGCGAGGTCATGAGGGGCCTGGGGGCGACGAGGGCGGGGTGTTCTGACACAAGGCCTTTTCAAGCAGAGGCGGCAAGGGCTCGGGAGGGACGCGGTGAGGGCGGGCGGGCGGCGGTGAGAGAGAGGGGGCGGCCGGGTTTAAAGGGGGGGCTCGGTTGCCTTGGGAGGGGCAAGGCGCCTGGCTGGGTGGGACTCGGCGGGCGGCTGCCCCCGAGCTGGAGACAGGCGGGCAAGCGCAAGGGAGGAGGTAGGCGGCGCTGGGCCGGGCAGAGCTGGTTGGTGGCCGGGCCTTGGCCTGGCGGCGTTTCTTTAACATTTTTTTCCGTAAAACAAAATAAGAAAAAAACAAAATAAATAAAAAATATATATAGGCATATAATATATCAAAATTTTCAGGAAAACATTTTCTACAACATGAACATTATTTTAGCTTCAAATAAAATACACACAAATCCAAATAAAACAAAGAGTGTTTCAGCTCTAATAAAATCCAATAAAAATCATTTTGAAAATACCAAAATGACTTCAAATTAATTTCTCTCCAATTTTCTGAGGTAGGGAATCATGTTACCCTATTTTTCCATGTATTTTATTTTTGGAGAAAATAATTTGAATAAAACTCAAATAACTCCAAATTGAAAATAAATTCAAAAGAACTTCGAATTTTTAATTCTTTGAGAACTCCCAACTCATATTTCGTATAATTTGAAGAAGTCATTTTATCTTCGCTCGTGAAAATCATTGAGTTGCATAAAGTTTCAGAATTGGTAATATTTTTCAAATGAAATTCAAATATTTTCAACACCCTTGTCATTTAAATAAATGGAAGAAGTCATGTCATCTTCTCTCCGTGGTTTTGTGATGAAAAGAATTTGAATTCCGAAGTTCATAAAAGCAAAATGAAAGTTTGGGAAAGTCCTTTATTCCCTCTCATTTAACTTTCAAAAGTTTCGAATTCACTCACTTTCAGTCAATCAATCAAACAATCAATCAAATCTATCTATTTGTTTATAACATTCCAAAATTTAGAATTTTGGGATGTTACAAAGATAGGGGAGATCAAACCGCTCCTGGACCCTTGGTTTCCTTCTAATGATGTTATTAGTTGAGCCGAGAATGGTCTTGAACGAACCTGCCATGCTAGTCGAGGTGATGATGTCGCACCGATCAATGAGTTCCCCCACCACGTCATCTTTCAGATCGGGGCAAGAATAACGGGGTCATTTCCGGCTTGTTCCCTCCATGGAGAAGACGATCAAACATTGGCAGAAGGAAGGGTGAAGGAAAATGGAGGAGGGAGGAAGAGCGTGCGACAGCAGTTCCAAATCTAGAGGGAAAGGCGAAGAGTCGGTGGACGGTTGGCAGTTTGCCACGGTACACGAAGAGGTGCCCCGGCCTACACATCCTTTCGGAAATTGTACAAAAGGATTCTGCCGCCTCACCGACATGTTGAACGGGACCACATGTCAATGAAACATGGTGTGTAATTTCTCGAGCAAAATGCGATCCGCCGCGTCACCGAGGTGCCGCATTAGTTATCGACCTTTATTTTTTTAACATGCAATCTGAGTGGATAGCTCCTGTGGTCATCACACGTGAGCGGATATATAGGTGGGCTAGGTGGGCAGGCGGCAACAATTTAAGTGCTAAAAGAGTTGATCTCGAAAAAAGAGTTGATCCAATGCTTGGTTTTATTTGGATTTTCCAACTATGACCATTGGATAGAGTGAATCAATTGCTTACGTTCAAAGTTATTCTCATACTATAGAATTGTATAGGAACATGGAGAGATTTGGTTGATTTTATATCGCTGAATAATATAAAATATTATGAGTGCACGCCCACCCTGAGGTTTGTTGCTCCTTCTCGGTCGTCAGGAATCTATGTTCTTCCACTCTTTCGTTTAAGACATGAGCTTTGTTCATCCTTTTGCCGACACGCGGGACATATATATGCCTCCATTTTAAAAATCATACTGTATGCCTCCATGACACGCGGGACATCTAGCATCAAGGTGGTGTGTCATGCAAGAAAATGGAGATATGCAGTGCATAAGTGAGTCGTGCACTTCGATGGCACCTAGTACTACGCAATATTTTTTCTCCTCGATGGCACATGAATAGTGCACATACTCAATGACAGAGCACGGGATGGTAGCCATGGACATGGTCGGCCCTTTTTGAAGAGAGTACTAATAAGTACGTAACTTTGATGTGTCCCGTCAACTCGCAGAACAAGAAGAAGCTTGCTTACTATGCCTTCTCCCTCGCCAACGCATGCGCGGTGGCTCGCAGCACGAGGAGAAACTTTTGCTTACAAGCGGTGGACGTGCAGTAGTTCATTTTGGTGTCAGATTGCCAGAAGTACTACTGTAGTACCATCATTGTTGTTTGACTTCCGGAAGAGGAGAAGAGGCAAGCGCAAGGTAACCTACTAACCTAGTACAGTACTACTATAGACAAAGCTGGTCCACCTTTTTAGAGCATGGTTAATTAATATAGGCGGCTCTTGCAGCGGCACATCATTTAGAGCAAGTACTCTCTTCGTAGGATAAAGGAAGTGAAACAAAAGTTGGAGTGGATGCTAGATTGCCAATTAAAACATGATTACATAGGAAAAAAATCCTATAGCATTCTATCCTATGAATCAAACGACCAATGTAGGAAAATTATGAGGGGGTCTCTCCAACAGTGTTCCTCAGCTCGCACCTAGCATCACGGTGGTTGAACTTGGAGTCATTCATCTGGTACACGTGGCATCTCAGATCTGGACACAAGGTGACGCGGCCTCTCACTTCCTCCTCCATTTGAAGCGGCGCGCTGGTGGAGGTCTAGCATACTCCAATATTAGGTTGGCTCTATGTGATGTGGCAACTTCATATACTAACCGGATGCTGTCTATACTACTACGGTACTCACACTCCAAGAAGTGACTCGAAAACAATTCATAAATTGAGTCTATGACACGCATTTGCATATGTACCATTCATTACATACAACAAGTCATTAGCACACAACAACAACGATGATACATGTTGGATTATAGATTATTTCCAACAAAAAATTCTAGTAAATACTGAAGTTTTCATCACACAACAAATAACAAGCAATGAAATGAACTTCAACTCAACCAATCCTTGGCACTGGAAACGCTTGCTTTGAACCATAGGTGCTCTGGGAAGGGCCAGCTATTGTCAATATCGAGAGCAACGCAGGACTGATCATCCAGGCTGAAGCGACATATATCAGGATCAGGGTAGGGAACCACCACAATGTCCGAGGTATATATACAATTGCTTATTATAATTGGTAATAACGTTGTGTCAACAGCAGCTGGATCGCCTTTAACCATCATTGGATAGTTTGGTCCAAGGAAGAGCGAGTTTTCTCCAAGACTATCAATACTGTACCAGGGAGAAGGTGTTGGTGCTAGGACACTAGTATCCACCCCGAATACCCTGCAACGGGTGTTGGAATAGGTCCGGAGAGGGCGACCATGGGAGACAACACGTGCTCCCTCAGTAGTAACAATCCCAATGCACTGTATACAGACAAGAAGAGGTGATCCATCGGAATTAGTTGCCAGCCGCCACTGAGTATATAAGTCCCGCTCGTCCTCATGGTCGTGATCATCACCATTGTCATCTCCCCCTTGGTTATAAAAAATTTCAAGCATAGGTGGTGGAATGTCCACATGACCTTGGAAACACAAGAAGAAGGTTAATTAGTAAAGGGAAACTTGATAACCCGTATGCATGTGGATGAAACAATTATAATTATGGTGGAAGACAAACGTACCGAAACTACGAGGATCCCATGTAAAAACAATGCCACAGTGGTGGAAGCAAACACAACATCCTCGTATTCAATTGCATCATAGTACTCATCATCTGTGTACAGAAACTGATTTTTGAGCAATATCCGTGGATGAACCGTGGAATCAGTAACGACAGCAACAAGCTTGTCGAAGATAGCAACAACTTCATAGTTCTTGTAATTCTAAGAGCGATTGGGAACTCGACAAATTGCTATCTTCCGTAGACGACAGCCACCATGATCGTATTTGAACGTACATAGATCATCTGTGTGCTCAACCTCAGGGCACTCTGAGATTTTTGGAAGTGGAATCCGTTGACGAGTGTACACATTCACAAGTTCCCACTCACAATTGTACCAATATAAACAACCTCCATTTGCGCCAGCCCAGGCCTTACCCTTAAGCGATGGCATCTTGACATCACATGTATCATTATCAAGCGCATCAACTTGCACAAGGCGAGGCCTCCGTCGTCCGCGCCCATGCGAACAGGCTTATAGCGAAGAAGATAAGGGAGACCAAACCGCTCCTGGACCCTTGGGTTCCTTGTAATGATGTTATTAGTTGAGTCGAGAATGGTCTTGAAGGAACCTTCCATGCTAGCCGAAGTGATGACGTCGCACCGATCAATGAGTTTCCCCACCACGTCATCTTTCAGATCGGGGCAAGAATAACGGGTCAAGTTTCCGCTTGTTCCCTCCATGGAGAAGACGATCGAACAATGGCAGAAGGAAGGGTGAAGGCAAATGGAGGAGGGAGGAAGAGCGTGCGACAGCAGTTCCAAATCGAGAGGGAAAGGCCAAGAGTCGATGGACGGTTGCCAGTTTGCCACGGTACACGAAGAGGCGTCCCAGCCTACACGTCCTTTCGGAAATTGTACAAAAGGACTCATCGTCTTCTCACTGACATGTTGGAACGGGACCACATGTCAACGAAACATGGTGTGTAATTTCTCGTCCAAAATGCGATCTGGCCGCGTTGGCCCGAAGTGCCGCATTATTTCTTGACTTTATTTTTTTAATGGCGTGCCGTTCAGTTTGGAAGCACGACTAACTGGTACTGTTTGCACAGAAAATATAAACTACTCTACCACTACTCCACCTCTAGTACTAGTAGTATAAAAAAGATATATAGGCTGGAGCTTCAGAGCTTTCTTGCTAAGGGCTGCCCACTTGCTTCTCACACTATCACCCTCTCTCTAGATCTAAAAAAGACGGCCTCTCTCTCCCTCCTCACCGGTGGTCACAGATCCGCCGGGGAAGAAAAGGACGAGCAGCATTGACGCACTCGTCGCCAGCGAGCGAGGTCACGCACTGATGACAAGGCCGTCCTCTCAGACCTAGCGCCCGCGCAAGATGGCCTTCGTCCCCAACCTTGCTGCCGTAGTGCGTGTGGAGGACGACGACCACGAGCGAAGCCACTTCCCGCCGACCCCCAGGTATGCTACCTCTTTTTGAACCATACCCTTGTTCTATTGCCCCATCTGCCATGTCGCTGCATGTGGATCTTTTTCCACTCCACCATCTTCCCAATTTTCTATCCTCTGCTCTGCTGGTCACGCAGACGAAAACCTTAATTTGCACTATTAAAGGAAACCCTACTTCATGCAGACTAATCCATGTGCAGGTTGAATAAGGAAAGGAAGGGAGATCTGATTGTCCAAGATAGTAGGCATCGAACCCGCATCTAGGTTGAAAAGGGGAAAATCAGTAGCTAAGGAACGAGTCTCGTGTCTCTTGGTTGAAGAAGGGTAGAAAGGCATGACAATGCAATAGAGAATGACCAGGTCGATCGGTTTGTTGTCCTCACATAGGTAAAAGGTGGCTAAAGAGAACAAAAATGGGATGTAATCCACATATGCTGCCTGAATATTTGTTGCTCTGGGCAACCATACCTCCCTCACCACTCTATGCGTCAGTGGAGGTACATCTTACTGGTGCGCCCACTATCCGAATGGGCCTCCCATGCTCTTATTGTCACTTTTTTGCTGTTAGTATAACGCCAGCAGTCAAGTCAAGCAATGCTACTGCTAAAGTGATGCCACATTTAACTAATCCCGCAATCAATCTAATGCCATCGATAAATTTAAGCAATGCCATTTAATGTCACTAGATTATTTCAGAGTTAGCTGTTGATTGTGGATGTATTAAAGATTTTTCAGCTAAGGCATTCTAATGCTGTTGCACAACCAGTATACCAACGATGAAACTTGTTACTACCTTCAGATTTTTGCACTGTTAATGCTTATAGATTACATACCTCACTTTCATGAGATAAGTTAATTTTTTTGTACAGTGTCACCAAAATGCCAAGGCGCTGATATCATTTTATTTTGGTTAAACTGCACACAAAATTATGAAGACAAGAGGAAAGGTCAAGAGTGGGCACCTCCTCCTCCGGCTGTTCTCTTGATTCGTTCGATCAAGTTTATATGTTTGATCGATTATCAAGATTTTGATAGCAATTTCTAAGGTCCCCCCAAGTTCGAAATGATATTTACCTTGGAGGTACATGGTTTGCAATTTTTTATACTGTCGTTAGTTAATAATGCTAGTTACCTTCAGACTTTTGTATTTGGTTTAATGCTCATGCACAGCTAGTATACCAATGCTGAAACTTGTTACCTTTACATTTTGTACTGTTAATTCTTATAGAAATCTTCCAGTGCTAGAGTTCATTGAAATCTGTTCAAGAAACCATTGTACTTGTACCACTGTAATAAAATAACTACTCTCTTGTTGCACTAGCCACTGGATTAGTGTATATTTGTAGTATTAGAATGGTGTTGCATTAGCGTATGGACATAAATAAAGTGTGGCAAGCTTTCCCAGATATGTGCTCAAGAAAACTACTACCTGTTTTTCTAAATACTAGACGTTTGGGTACTTTAAATTGAACCGCGAAAACATCTTATATTAAGGAACAGAGGGTGTAGAGTTCACTCAAATTATCCCGGTAAAGCTAGTCACACCTCTGTTAAAATTAATGTTCATTATGTTATCGGAGGATGTTAGTATGTTTGTCTCTAATGCCTGTCGACTACATACCTGACATCATGATGTAATGTTAAGTCATTTCCTTTTGTACAGTGTCACTGATTTGTCAAGGCGGTGATGGCATTTTATTTTAGTTGAACTGCACAAAATATGCTTAAAAGAAGAGGAAAGGTCAGGAATCGATCAATCTTTCAGAAAGAACTATATATGCCTTTCTGACATCAGCCGCTGTTGCCTTATTTATTACTTCAAACAGTTGGTTAGAAACAGTCTTGCTACCTTTTCCCATTAAGAAATTGGAATGCTTATATTTGTGAGTCTATGCTTCAACTAGTGCCACTTTTATAGTAATCACACTTTCCATATCTATGCAAACAGGAATGCTTGATTTTAGTGGAACTGCACAAAAAGTCCAACTGGTTCAACATTGATACGTCTCCAACGTATCTATAATTTTTGATTGCTCCATGATATTATATATTTTGTTTTGGATGTTTAATGGGCTTATTTATACACTTTTATATTATTTTTGGGACTAACCTATTAACCCAAGGCCCAATGCAAATTGCTGTTTTTTTTGCCTATTTCAGTGTTTCGCAGAAAAGGAATATCAAACGGAGTCCAAACGGAATGAAACCTTCGGAGAGTTATTTTTGGAAAAACGTGATCCAAAGGACTTGGAGTGGACGTCAAGAAATCATCGACGAGGCCACGAGGCGGGGCGCGCCTACCTGGCGCGCCCTCCACGCCAGGCCCTCGTGGCTCCACCGACATACTTCTTCCTCCTATATATACCTACGTACCCCGAAACCATCGAGGAGCACCACGAAAACCTAATTCCACCGCCGCAACCTTCTGTACCCG
Organism: Aegilops bicornis; assembly: GCA_021605145.1. NCBI lineage: Eukaryota > Viridiplantae > Streptophyta > Magnoliopsida > Poales > Poaceae > Aegilops > Aegilops bicornis. The sequence continues at coordinate 257,210,085 of CM038671.1, read as the reverse complement.
TGAGATCCCATCTTGGGGCCTTTTCCAGCGCTCTGCCGGAGGGGGCATCGATCACGGAGGGCTTCCATTGATACTTTGCTGCATCACCCTTTCCTCTTCAAGGGAAAACCAACGCAGTGGTCAAGAGGTAGCAAGAAGGATTTCTGGTGCCATTGCTGGGGAGTCTACGCACAAGTCAAGACATACCAAGTACCCATCACAAACTCTTTTCCCTCACATTACATTATTTACCATTTGCCTCTCGTTTTCCTCTCCCCCACTTCACCCTTGCGTTTTTATTCGCCCTCTCTTCCCGTTGGCCTCTTTTCGCTTGCTTCTTGTTTGCTTGTGTGTTGGATTGCTTGCTTGTCACGATGGCTCGAGATAATACTAAATTGTGTGACTTTGAGAATACCAACAATAATGATTTTCTTAGCACTCCGATTGCTCCTCTTACTGATGCTGAATCTTGTGAAATTAATCTTGCCTTGCTGAATCTTGTCATGAAAGATCAATTCGCCGGCCTTCCTAGTGAAGATGCCGCTACCCATCTGAATAGCTTTGTTGATTTGTGTGATATGCAAAAGAAGAAAGATGTGGACAATGATATTGTTAAATTGAAGCTATTTCCTTTTTCGCTTAGAGATCGTGCTAAAACTTGGTTTTCGTCTTTGCCTAAAAATAGTATTGATTCCTGGAATAAGTGCAAAGATGCTTTTATCTCTAAGTATTTTCCTCCTGCTAAGATCATCTCTCTTAGAAACGATATTATGAATTTTAAGCAACTTGATCATGAATATGTTGCACAAGCTTGGGAGAGAATGAAATTAATGATACGTAATTGCCCTACACATGGTTTGAATTTATGGATGATTATACAAAATTTTTATGCCGGATTGAACTTTTCTTCTAGAAATCTTTTAGATTCGGCCGCAGGAGGCACTTTTATGGAAATCACTTTAGGAGAAGCTACTAAACTCCTAGATAATATTATGGTTAATTATTCTCAATGGCACACAGAAAGATCTACTAGTAAAAAGGTGCATGCAATTGAAGAAATTAATGTTTTGAGTGGAAAGATGGATGAACTTATGAAATTGTTTGCTAATAAGAGTGTTTCTTCTGATCCCAATGATATGCCTTTGTCTACTTTGATTGAATAATAATAAATCTATGGATGTGAATTTTGTTGGTAGGAACAATTTTGGTAACAACGCTTATAGAGGAAATTTTAATCCTAGGCCGTACCCTAGTAATTCCTCTAATAATTATGGTAATTCCTACAACAACTCTTATGGAAATTTTAATAAGATGCCCTCTTATTTTGACACTAGTGTTAAAGAATTTATGATTTCTTAAAATAATTTCAATGCTTTGAAGAAAAAATGCCTAAGATTGATGAATTGGCTAGGAACATGGATAGAATTTCTCTTGATGTTGATTCTTTGAAACTTAGATCTATTCCACCTAAGCATGATATCAATGAGTCTCTCAAGGCTGTGAGAATTTCCATTGATGAGTGCAAAGAAAGAATCGCTAGGTTGCGTGCTAAAAAAGATTGCTTTATGAAAGCATGTTCTTCTAGTTTTCATGATAATAAGGATGAAGATCTAAAAGTGATTGATGTGTCCCCTATTAAATCTCTGTTTTGAAATATGAATCTTGATAATGATTGGACTGGAGATGAGTCAACTTTAGTTAAAAGGCGTCCCAATGATTCGGAGTTTTTAGATCTTGATGCAAAATTTGGTAAAAGTGGGATTGAAGAGGTCAAAACTTTAGATAGCAATGAACCCACTATCTTGGATTTCAAGGAATTTAATTATGATAATTGTTCTTTAATAGATTGTATTTCCTTGTTGCAATCCGTGCTAAATTCTCTGCATGCTTATAGTCAAAATAAGGCTTTTACTAAACATATCGTTGATGCTTTAATGCAATCTTATGAAGAAAAGCTTGAATTGGAAGTTTCTATCCTTAGAAAACTTTACGATGAGTGGGAACCTACTATTAAAATTAAAATTAAGGATCATGCATGCCATGCTTTGTGTGATTTGGGTGCTAGTGTTTCCACAATTCCAAAAACTTTGTGTGATTTGCTAGGTTTCCATGAATTTGATGATTGTTCCTTAAACTTGCACCTTGCGGGTTCCACCATTAAGAAACCTATGGGAAGAATTAATGATGTTCTTATTGTTGCAAATAGGAATTATGTTCCCGTAGATTTCATTGTTCTTGATATAGATTGCAATCCTTCATGTCCTATTATTCTTGGTAAACCTTTCCTTAGAACGATTGGTGCAATTATTGATATGAAGGAAGGAAATATTAGATTCCAATTTCCGTTAAGGAAAGGCATGGAACACTCTCCTAGAAAGAAAATAAAATTACCTTATGAATCTATTATGAGAGCCACTTATGGATTGCATCCCAAAGATGGCAATACCTAGATCTATCCTTGCCTTTATGCCTAGCTAGGGGCGTTAAATGATAGCGCTTGTTGGGAGGCAACCCAATTTTATTTTAGTTTTTTGCTTTTTGGTTCTTTTTAGCAATAAATAATCCATCTAGCTTCTGTTTAGATGTGGTTTTGTGTTTTAATTAGTGTTTGTGCCAAGTAGAACCTTTGGGAAGACTTGGGGAAAGTCTGTGCGATCTTGCTATAAAAAACAGAAACTTTAGTGCTCACGAGATTAGCTACAACTTTTTACTGGAGAGTGCAATTTAGTTGATTCATTTTGAAGATGATTAATAGATAAATTCCTCACGTCCAGAAATTTATTTTAGAATTTTTGGAGTTCCAGAAGTTTGCGTTAGTTACAGATTACTTCAGACTATTCTGTTTTTGATAGATTCCGTTTTTCGCGTGTTGTTTGCTTATTTTGATGAATCTATGGCTAGTAATGGAGCTTATGAACCACATAAAAGTTGGAATACATTAGGTTTAACACCAGTATAAATAACGAATGAGTTCATTACAGTACCTTGAAGTGGTGTTTTGTTTTCTTTCGCTAACGGAGCTCACGAGATTTTCTGTTAAGTTTTGTGTTGTGAAGTTTTCAAGTTTTGGGTAAAGATTTGATGGATTATGGTACAAGGAGTAGCAAGAGCCTAAACTTGGGGATGCCCAAGGCACCCCAAGGTAAAATCCAAGGACACCAAAAAGCCTAAGCTTGGGGATGCCCCGGAAGGCATCCCCTCTTTTGTGTTCGTCCATCGATAACTTTACTTGGAGCTATATTTTTATTCACCACATGATATGTGTTTTGCTTGGAGCATCTTGTATGATTTGAGTCTTTGATTTTTAGTTCACCACAATCATCCTTGTTCTACACACCTTTCGAGAGAGACACAAATTATTTGGAATTTATTAGAATACTCTATGTGCTTCACTTATATCTTTTGAGCTAAACAATTTTCCTCTAGTGCTTCACTTATATCTTTTAGAGCACGGTGGTGGTTATATTTTATAGAAATTATTTATCTCTCATGCTTCACTTATATTATTTTGATAGTTCTTTAGAACAACATGGTAATTTGCTTTGATTATAAAATTAGTCATAATATGATAGGCATCCAAGATAAAAACTATAAAGTGCATTGAATACTAAGAGACGTTTGACACTTGATAATTGTTTTGAAATATGAAGATGGTGATATTAGAGTCGTGCTAGTTGAGTAGTTGTTAATTTGAGAAATACTTTTTCTAAATTTTGTGATTCCCGTAGCATGCACATATGGTGAACCGTTATGTGATGAAGTCGGAGCATGATTTATTTATTTATTGTCTTCCTTATGAGTGGCGGTCGGGGATGAGCGATGGTCTTTTCCTACCAATCTACCCCCCTGGGAGCATGCGCGTAGTAATTCGTTTCGATAACTAATATATTTTTGCAACAAGTATGTGAGTTCTTTATGACTAATGTTGAGTCCATGGATTATACGCACTCTCACCCTTCCACCATTGCTAGCCTCTCTAATACCGTGCACCTTTCGCCGGTATCATATACCCACCATATACCTTCCTCAAAACAGCAACCATACCTACCTATTATGGCATTTCCATAGCCATTCCGAGGTATATTTCCATGCAACTTACCACCATACGTTCCATTTATTATGACACGCTTCATCATTGTCATATTGCTTTGCATGATCATGTAGTTGACATCGTATTTGTGGCAAAGTCACTTTCATAATTCGTTCATACATGTCACTCTTGATTCATTGCATATCCCGGTACACTGCCGGAGGCATTCACATAGAGTCATATTATGTTGTAAGTATCGAGTTGTAATTCTTGAGTTGTAAGTAAATAAAAGTGTGATGATCATTATTAGAGCATTGTCCCATGTGAGGAAAGGATGATGGAGACTATGATTCCCCCATAAGTCGGGATGAGACTCCGGACGAAAAAAACAAAGAAAGAAAAGAGGCCAAAAAAGAAAAAAAAGAAGGCCCAAAGAAAGAAAGAAAAAAAAATGAGAGAAAAAGAGAGAAGGGACAATGTTAGTATCCTTTTTCCACACGTGTGCTTCAAAGTAGCACCATGATCTTCATGATAGAGAGTCTCCTATGTTGTCATTTTCATATACTAGTGGGAACTTTACTTTATATAACTTGGCTTGTATATTCCAATGATGGGCTTCCTCAAAATGCCCTAGGTCTTCGTGAGCAAGCGAGTTGGATGCACACCCACTTAGTTTCTTTTGTTGAGCTTTTGTGCACTTATAGTTCTAGTGCAGCCGTTGCATAGCAATCTCTACTCACTCACATTGATATCTATTTATGGGCATCTCCATAGCCCATTGATACGCCTAGTTGATGTGATACTATCTTCTCCTTTTTTGTCTTCTCCACAACCACCATTCTATTCCACCTATAGTGCTATGTCCATGGCTCACGCTCATATATTGCGTGAATATTGAAAAAGTTTGAGAACATCAAAAGTATGAAACAATTGCTTGGCTTGTCATCGGGTTGTGCATGATTTAAATACTTTGTGTGGTGAAGATAGAGCATAGCCAGACTATATGATTTTGTAGGGATAACTTTCTTTGGCCATGTTATTTTGAGAAGACATGATTGCTTTGTTAGTATGCTTGAAGTATTATTATTTTCATGTCAATATTAAACTTTATGTTGAATCTTTCGGATCTGAACATTCATGCCACATCAAAAATTCTGTTTTTATCATTTACCTACCCGAGGACAAGCAGGAATTAAGCCTGGGGATGCTTAATACATCTCCAACGTATCTATAATTTTTGATTGCTCCATGCTATTATATATTCTGTTTTGGATGTTTAATGGGCTTATTTATTCACTTTTATATTATTTTTGGGACTAACCTATTAACCCAAGGCCCAGTGCAAATTGCTGTTTTTTTGCCTATTTCAGTGTTTTGCAGAAAAGGAATATCAAACGGAGTCCAAACGGAATGAAACCTTCGGGAGAGTTATTTTTGGAACAAACGTGATCCAAAGGACTTGGAGTGGACGTCAAGAAATCATCGACGAGGCCACGAGGCAGGGGGGCGCGCCTACCCCCCTGGCGCGCCCTCCACGCTCGTGGGCCCCTCGTGGCTCCACCGACCTACTTCTTCCTCCTATATATACCTACGTACCCCGAAACCATCGAGGAGCACCACGAAAACCTAACTCCACCGCCGCAACCTTCTGTACCCGTGAGATCCCATCTTGGGGCCTTTTCCGATGCTCTGTCGGAGGGGGCATCGATCACGGAGGGCTTCTACATCAACATAATAGCCTCTCTGATGATGTGTGAGTAGTTTACCACAGACCTTCGGGTCCATAGTTATTAGCTAGATGGCTCCTTCTCTCTCTTTGGATCTCAATACAAAGTTCTCATCGATCTTCTTGGAGATCTATTTGATGTAACTCTTTTTGCGGTGTGTTTGTCGAGATCCGATGAATTGTGGGTTTATGATCAAGATTATCTATGAGCAATATTTGAATCTTCTCTGAATTCTTTTATGTCTGATTGGTTATCTTTGCAAGTCTCTTCGAATTATCAGTTTGGTTTGGCCTACTAGATTGATCTTTCTTGCAATGGGAGAAGTGCTTAGCTTTGGGTTCAATCATGCGGTGCTCGATCCCAAAGTGATGAGGGGAAACGCCACGTATTGTATTATTGCCATTGAGGATAAAAAGATGGGGTTTATATCATATTGCATGAGTTTATCCCTCTACATCATGTCATCTTACCTAATGTGTTACTCTGTTCTTATGAATTTAATACTCTAGACGCATGCTGGATAGCGGTCGATGCGTGGAGTAATAGTAGTAGATGCAGGAAGGAGTCGGTCTACTTGTCGCGGACGTGATGCCTATATACATGATCATGCCTAGATATTCTCATAATTATGCACTTTTCTATCAGTTGCTCGACAGTAATTTGTTCACCCACCGTAATACTTATGCTATCTTGAGAGTAGCCACTAGTGAAACCTATGGCCCCCAGGTCTATTCTCCATCATATTAATCTCCCGTCAACGAGCTATTTCTGGCGCCGTTTATTTTGCTATCTTTAATTTTAATCTTTATCATAAAAATACCAAAAATATTATCTTATCATCTCTACCAGATCTCACTTTTGCAAGTGGCCATGAAGGGATTGACAACCCCTTTATCGCGTTGGTTGCAAGGTTCTTATTTGTTTGTGTAGGTATGAGGGACTTGCGTGTGGCCTCCTACTGGACTAATACCTTGGTTCTCAAAAACCGAGGGAAATACTTACGCTACTTTGCTGCATCACCCTTTCCTCTTCAAGGGAAAACCAACGCAGTGCTCAAGAGGTAGCATACATTAGGAGCATGTTTTCTTCCAAACCTTTATATCCAATTGGTGGCACTATGAGCTGTTCATTGCGAAGGTACATGGTTTGCTACTATCTTGATACTCTTTTTGTACTGTCATTAGATAGTAATACTAGTGGTTTGCATGTTAATTTATTGGCAGGGTGGACCTACATTGGAGGTGGAGGACAGGATTCAATGATTGGATGCTCAATTTCGGTTGTATCGATTTCACCTCTTCCATCACTGCGAACATGGATATCCTTGGTCTGATGAAGAATAGGCGCTATATTTCTGCTCTGAACCAGCAAATAATTTAAGTATGAAATTGTCCAGGGCAAAACATGACTGTATCAAATTGTCTAGTGCAAAACATGATAGATGCTAAGCGGAAGAGACATGTTTAAACCGAAAATACAATGTGGTGTATATGTTTACTAGCTGCTTGATATTTGTGCAGACAGAGATGTCTGCCCGTTGCTATTTGGCCAACACACAAAGTGACCGCAATTTTGGTTGAACTGCACAAGAGAATAGTATAGTCACTGCATGCAGCGCCATTTGAAAATAGACACAGAAAGATTGGATAGTGATGACCCACAGGTATAGGGGATCTATCGTAGTCCTTTCGATAAGTAAGAGTGTCGAACCCAATGAGGAGCAGAAGGAAATGACAAGCGGTTTTCAGTAAGGTATTCTCTGCAAGCACTGAAATTATCGGTAATAGATAGTTTTGTGATAAGGTAATTTGTAACGGGTAACAAGTAACAAATGTAAACAAAGTGCAGCAAGATGGCCCAATCCTTTTTGTAGCAAAGGACAAGCCTGGACAAACTCTTATATAAAGAAAAGCGATCCCGAGGACACATGGGAGTTATCGTCAAGCTAGTTTTCATCATGTTCATATGATTCACGTTCGTTACTTTGATAATTTGGTATGTGGGTGGACTGGTGCTTGGGTGCTTTCCTTTCTTGGACAAGCATCCCACTTATGATTAACCCCTATTGCAAGCATCCGCAACTATAAAAGAAGTATTAAGTTAAACCTAACCATAGCATGAAACATATGGATCCAAATCAGCCCCTTACGAAGCAACACATAAACTAGGGTTTAAGCTTCTGTCACTCTGGCAACCCATCATCTACTTATTACTTCCCAATGCTTTCCTCTAGGCCCAAATAATGGTGAAGTTTCATGTAGTCAACGTTCACATAACACCACTGGAGGAAAGACAACATACATCTCATCAAAATATCGAACGAATACCAAATTCACATGACTACTTATAGCAAGACTTCACCCATGTCCTCAGGAACAAACGTAACTACTCACAAATCATATTCATGTTTATAATCAGAGGAGTATTAATATGCATAATAGATCTGAACATATGATCTTCTACCAAATAAACCAACTAGCATCAACTACAAGGAGTAATCAACACTACTAGCAACACACGTGTACGGTCACGAGGCTTTGGGACAAAGATTGGATACAAGAGATGAACTAGGGTTTGAGAGGAGATGGTGCTGGTGAAGATGTTGATGGAGATTGACCCCCTCCCGATGAGAGGATCGTTGGTGATAACGATGGCAATGATTTCCCCCTCCTGGAGGGAAGTTTCCCCGGCAGAACAGCTCTGCCGGAGCCCTAGATTGGTTCTGCCAAGGTTCCGCCTCGTGGCGCGGAGTTTCTTCCCGAAAGCTTGCTTATGATTTTTTCTCGGACGAAAGACTTCATATAGCAGAAGATGGGCACCGGAGGCCTGCCAGGGGGCCCACGAGGAAGGGGGTGCGCCCAGGGGGTAGGGCGCGCCCCCACCCTCATGGCCAGGGTGTGGGCCCCCTCTGGTGGATTCTTTCTCCAGTATTTTTTATTAATTCCAAAAGTTACTTCCGTGAAGTTTCAGGACTTTTGGAGCTGTGCAGAATAGGTCTCTAATATTTGCTCCTTTTCCAAATTTCGAATTCCAAATTTCCGCATTCTCCCTCTTCATGTAAACCTTGTAAAATAAGAGAGAATAGGCATAAGTATTGTGACATAACGTGTAATAACAGCCCATAATGCGATAAATATCGATATAAAAGCATGATGCAAAATGGACGTATCAACTCCCCGAAGCTTAGACCTCGCTTGTCCTCAAGCGGAAGCCGATAACGAAAAATATGTCCACATGTTTAGAGTTAGAGGTGTCGATAAAATAAAATACGGACATGAGGGCATCATGATCATTCTTATAACAGCAACATATATGGATATTGTCATATTATTTCTTATGCTCAAGTAATAATCTATTCACAACGTCAAGTATGAATCAGAAACTTCATTGAGAACCAACAAACTATAATCTCAGTCATTGAAGCAATTGCAATTTATCATAACATCGGAAAGAGTCAACATAAGAGCTTTTCAGCAAGCCCACATACTCAACTATCATTTAGTCTTTCACAATTGCTAACACTCACGCAATACTTATGGGTATGGAGTTTTAATCGGACACAGAGAATGATAGGGGCTTATCAGGTTGCCTCCCAACCTTTTACCTCAAAGGGTAATGTCAACAATAATAATTCAAGCTAACTTACATCCAATTGGATATATATATCAGGATATTTCCAACACAATGTGCTTGCCAAAGGATAAAATGTAAAAAAGGAAAGGTGAATATCACCATGACTCTTGCATAAGGTATAAGACAAAAGTAAAAGATAGGCCCTTCGCAGAGGGAAGCAGAGGTTGTCATGTGCTTTTAAGGTTGGATGCACGAAATCTTAATGCAAAAGAACGTCACTTTATATTGCCACTTGTGATATGAACCTTTATTATGCAGTCTGTCGCTTTTATTGCTTCCATATCACAAGATCGTATAAAGTTTATTTTCTCCACACTAATAAGTCATACATATTTAGAGAGCAATTTTTATTGCAATGCAACATGACAACTTACTTGAAGGATCTTACTCAATCCATAGGTAGATATGGTGGACTCTCATGGCAAAACTGGGTTTAAGGATATTCGGAAGCACAAGCAGTATCTCTACTTGGTGCAAAGAATTTGGCTAGCATGAGAGGGAAAGGCAAGCTCAACATGTTGGATGATCCATGACAATATACTTTATTTCAGATATAAGAAAACATAATCCATTATGTTGTCTTCCTTGTCCAACACCAACTCTTTAGCATGTCATATTTTAATGAGTGCTCACAATCATAAAAGATGTCCAAGATAGTACATTTATATGTGAAAACCTCTCTTTCTTTATTACTTCCTATTAATTGCAACGGTGACCAAAACTATGTTTGTCAACTCTCGACAACTTTTAATCATCATACTCCTTATATGTGAAGTCATTACTCTCCATAAGATCAATATGATCTCTTTACTGCTTTTTATTCTTTATTTTTCTTTAATTCCCTCACGGTCATACCAAGATAGTCAAGCCCTTGACTCAACACTAATCTTTATTATATATAGCTCACGGACTCAATTACATAGAAGGATCATAAAGCAAAACTCAAAACTAAATCATACTAAAACTTTATTCAAGATATTACCAAAAGGATCAAACTAAGAAAAACGGTAAAGATAGAAGTGTGATGGTGATACGATACCGGGGCACCTCCCCCAAGCTTGGCAGTTGCCAAGGGGAGTGCCCATACCCATGTGATTGTATCTCTTTTGCCAGTGAAGGAGATGGAGGTGATGATGGATAGTCGCACATCGAGCGTAGGAGGTCCTCCAATTTGCGGATAATGCCCTTGAGTGCGATGATATGCTCCTTCAACAAAATATTTTCATGTGTGAGATACTTGTTTTGTATACGAGCTAACTCAATCATCTTGAAAGCTTCGATCTCAGTTGGGGTAAGAAGATTGTGATCAAGTTGAAGGATGTCTTCCGCTGCCGGAACTTGGTCCTCCATGGCCTTCTTGATCCCATTGTCCTTATTGATCTTCTCGGGTTCTTCTCTCTTCAGCTCTATCTTCATTAGCCAAGCATCGTTGTCACCATTGTTGGGGGAGGGGGACGACATGATGCCTGGGCTTGACAACCCTGGCAGAAAATAGCTCGAAAATAAAATAGAGGATATTTGCGTGGTACGGTGGTCAAAACCTTAGGGAGATTATATAATGAATTTTTACCGACCAAAAGAAGTATCGTGCAAGAAAACGAAGTCCGGAGGGCACACGAGGTGCCCACGAGGCAAGGGGGCGCGCCCAGGGGGGTAGGGCGCACCCTCCACCCTCTTGGAAGCCTGGTGTCCTTCCCGGACTACTTCTTGTTCTCCTAGTTTCTTAAATATTCCAAAACGGAGAAAAATTGCCATTAGAACTGTTTTGGAGTCGGTTTACTTACCGTACCACATACCTATTCCTTTTCGGAGTCTGAAACATTCTGGAAAGTGTCTCTTATGTATTCCTCCGGGGTTACGGTTTCAATAACATTGGTTTCAACATTTATAGGATTATCTAAGATATAATGTTTGATTCTTTGACCGTTCACCACCTTCGGATTTGTTCCTTCGAAGTTATTGATCTTTATGACAATGAAACGATAGACCTCCTCGATAACGTAAGGACCTTCCCATTTGGAGAGAAGTTTTCCTGCAAAATATCTTAAACGACAGTTGAATAGTAACACATAATCACCTACATTAAACTCACGCTTTTGTATCCTTTTGTCATGCCATCTTTTAACTTTTTCTTTCAACAGTTTGGAATTCTCATAGGCTTGGGTTCTCCATTCATCAAGTGAACTAATGTCAAATAACCTCTTTTCACCGGCAAGTTTGAAATCATAATTGAGCTCTTTAATGGCCCAATATGCCTTATGTTCTAGTTCGAGAGGTAAGTGATATGCTTTTCCATAAACCATTTTATACGGAGACATACCCATAGGATTTTTATATGAAGTTCTATAGGCCCATAATGCATCATCAAGTTTCTTGGACCAATTCTTTCTAGATCTATTGACAGTCTTTTGCAAAATTAATTTGAGCTCTCTATTACTCAATTCTACTTGACCACTAGACTGTGGGTGATATGGAGATGCAATTCTATGATTAACATCATACTTAGCAAGCATTTTACTTAAAGGCACCATGAATAAAATGTGAACCACCATCGGTCATTAAATATCCAGGACTCCAAACCTTGGAAAAATAACTTCTTTAAGCATCTTAATAGAGGTGTTATGATCAGCCCTACTAGTTGGAATAGCTTCTACCCACTTAGTAACGTAATCAACAGCAACTAAAATATGTGTATACCCATTAGAGGAAGGAAACAATCCCATATAATCAAAGCCCCAAACATCGAATGGTTCAATAATGAGTGAATAATTCATAGGTATTTCTTGACGTCTACTAATATTACCAATTCTTTGGCATTCATCACAAGACAAGACAAACTTACTGTCGCGACCAGACCCGAATGGATCTAGCGCTACGTGCTCGATGTCATCCTCGATCGATGTCTTGACCTGACATAGTACTTGAAGGATTTATAGCGAGTAGCAATCACACACTTATTACATCGTTGTCCACTAGGGAACTTAATACAATAATATGGCTTAAGGCCATCTAATAACAATGGAAGGCTTGGAAAACGAGTGAGTCCATCAACTCCAATGCATCACCGAGTATAGAACCACGACCTAACACCTTACTCGACGTCTGAAAAGTACGCAACATGAAAAGTTGCAGCCCAAAACGGGTCAAGACATGGAATATCTTGGCAATGTAACACATAGAGAACAATGAAGCAATAAGCCTACACTATATGCATATTTGGCTGGTGGTAAGGCTCTACGGTTACATTTTTGCGAAAAGCCAATTTTTCCCTACATCAAAGGAATAATTTTATTTAACTATCATGGTGGTTGTTAAACATTGAGAATGGTTGACAGCATCCTCAATCCCAATTAAAAGTACTCATTAAAAACCCAATACATTTATTTTAGAAGTAACATGTTGAGATTCACATGATAATCAAATACCGGATACTCAAATTGTCCATAACCGGGGACACGGCTAATCATGATTAGTTTATACACTCTGCAGAGGTTTGCGCACTTTTCCCCACAAGACTCGATCGCCTCCGCTTGATTCTCGCACTACATGGTGTTTGAGAAACGGATGACCGAGACATAGTCTTTCAGAAGCGCTAGCACCTTACATGTGGGTAGACCGTACCAACCTACATCCCCTACATCAGCTAGCCTACCCGTAAGAGTTCACACGACTTAGTCAACTACGCCAGAGCCCATAATTGGCTTGTGGCTGCACACGGAAGTTTCCAGTTTGAATAATCTTATGATCCCTTAGAGCACAGGTGGCGGTCCAGAAGAAATCTGAGGCAAGTCTCGATAGAAACCAGGTGCCTCAATCCACCCAGATGTGTGTTTAGGTTGCCACCTTAGATAAACCATTAATTATCAATCTCACATCTGTCATGGATATTCACTCACCCAATCCACGTCTACTAGCATAGCATGGCATAATCAAGCAAACGAGAAGTAACTCCCAAGGTTTCATAAGTAAAACAGTAATAGGTACTACCTCAATCTACTTCCCATCCCACAATTTAATTAGATCCTAAACATGCAAGTGTTTGAGGGTTTGATCTAATGCAATAAAATTGGGTAGTAGAAAAGGTATGATCAAAGTGTTACTTGCCTTGCTGATGATCCATGAGTCATAAAGATTCGAAGTAACAAGCGGCGCACTCCGGGTGATCTAACGCAAACAATCAACAAGCATACAATAAGTACTCATCTAATGCACAGGGAAAATCTCGGATAAAATATATAACCAGAAAGTTCAACTTAAGAACCACAGTTGCAAAAGAATCGAATCAAATAAAGCATCGAAAGTCGAAACTCGAGAGAGAACGACTCGGTTTAGCAAATCTGAAATTAGGTCAAAATTTCACAGTAGCAAAACTCTGTGAAAGTAGGGTAGTCGAACGGCGGTTTCAGAATTTAAACTCCAGCGCTTGAATCACTGATTCCGATAAACGAGCGAGAAATAAAACAGTTTTGAAAATCAGATCTGAAATCAAATCGTAAAATAACGAATTAATTCCGATTAAAAAGAAAAACGACGAACGAGTTAAAAAGTGAGCGTTAGATTATGAAGCGAATCTAACGAACGCGTTCATCGGGCGAAGCAGTTCGGTGGACGTTCGTTAAATAAGAAAACCGAATAAAAATAAAACCAATCTAGGTTTTTAAAAAAAACCGAACATATTTTTTTTTTTTTAAAAACCGGACGGTTCGAGGGGATAAAACCGAATCGGGCGGGCGGCGGTGGCTACCTCCGTGATCGCGGAGGCTCTCCGGCTCGGGCGAGGGGCGGCGGGTCCGCGCCGAGGGGCGGCGGGTCCGGCCGAGGGCGGCGCTGGCGGCCCACGGGCGGCAAGGCGGCTTGAGGTGCGGGTCGGGCGGGCGGCCAAGGGGTTGGGGAGAGAGAGAGAGGGGGCGGCGGCGGGTTATAAAGGGGGGAGGGGCGCCGGTGGCTTGGGAGGGGGCCACGGGCGCCGGGGGTGGGCCTGACTCGGCGGCGGGGCTCTCGTGGCGTGGAGTCCGCGGGCGGCCAAGGCGAGGGAGGAGGGGAGGTGGGTCAAGGCTGGGCTGGCTGGCTTGGGCCGGCTGGGCCTCGGTCCAGGGGGGGGGCGCAGATTTTTTTTTATTTATAAAATTTAAAACAAAACAAATAAAATAAATATCAAATGAACTCCAAATTAATTAAAACAAATTTTCCCCGACTCCTAAAAATGAGTCGAACAAAATGAACTTTAAAAACAATATACATGCATAAAATTTTAAAATGCTCATTTTGCCTAAGCAAAATAAATCTTCCAAAACCAAATTTGGTTTATTTATAATATCTTCATTTTTTCCTATTTGTGTGGGAAAGTCATATTATTCCCTCTCGAAATATTTTTATAGGAAAACTTTATGAAGATAATTAAATAAATCCAAATGATCCTATTTTCAAAATTTGGAAAAATCCCAAATATGAAAATAATGAAACTTCCAACTCTCTCCGAGGGTCCTTGAGTTGCATGAAATTTCTAGGATCGGAAAAATGCGAGAAAATATGGTATGCATGATGACCTAATGTATAACATTCCAAATTGAAAATTTGGGATGTTACAAACCTACCCCCTTAAGATGAATCTACGCCCTCGAGATTCGGGTTGGCTAGAAAATAGGTGAGGGTGGTCCTTGAGCAAAACTTCCTCTCTTTCCCGGTGGCTTCATCCTCGATGTGATGGCTCCACTGAACTTTGCAAAACTTGATAACCTTGCTGCGGGTAACTCTGCTGGCATAATCGAGAATCTTAACCGGTTTTTCCTCATATGTCAAGTCATCCTTCAACTGAATTGCTTCCAATGGTACTGTGTCTCTTAATGGTACCTCTGCTATCTCGGGGTGACATTTCTTCAACTGAGAAACATGGAATACATCATGAACTCCTGACAGTCCTTCCGTAATTCCAACTTATACGCAACTTCTCCCATGCGTTGCAAAATCTTATATGGTCCAACGAAACGGGTGCTAACTTTCCTTTAACTCCAAAACGCTTAACTCCTCGGCGGGGATACTCGAGATATATTCTGTCTCCAACTTCATACTCAATCGCTTTGGCGCTTTGAATCTGCATAGCTCTTACATGCGGACTGGGCTACCTTGAGCCTGTCTCGAATCAACTTAACTTTCATTCAGACTCCTTAATCAAATCTGGTCCAAACAATCGACGATCTCCGGTTTAGTCCCATGACAACGGTGTCCTGCACCTTCTTCCATACAAAGCTTCGAAAGGTGCCATCTTCAAGCTGGTTTGGTAACTGTTATTGTAGGAAAATTCTGCATACGGCAAATTATCGTCCCAACTAGATCCATAATCTAGTGCACAAGCTCTCAGCATGTCCTCCAAAATCTGATTGACTCTCTCGGTCTGTCCATCGGTCTGTGGGTGGAAAGTCATCTTTGAATTCAATCGGGTTCCCAATGTTTCGTGCAAGCTGGTTCCAAAATTTCAAGTAAATTGGGTTCCTCTATCGATACGATGCTCCTCGGAACTCCGTGTAAGCACACAATTCTGGTCATGTATATCTTTGCCAACTTAGCACTGCTATAGGTAGTCTTGGTGGAATGAAATGAGCTACCTTAGTCAAACGGTCGACTATGACCCAAATCGAGTCATATCCTGAACGGGTCTTTGGCAAACCTGTGATGAAATCCATGCCTAGTTTATCCCACTTCCATTCGGGTATCGGCAATGGTTGTAACAATCCTGCTGGCTTCGATGCTCGCTTTTACTTTCGACATACGTCACAAACTGCTACATACTCCGCAATATCCTTCTTCATTCCGGTCCACGGAAAATATTCTTCAAATCCAAATACATCTTGGTATTTCCTGGGTGAATCGAATAGGGTGAATCATGGGCTTCTTGTAAAATCAACTTCGATCTACGGGTTATTGGGCACATAAACACGGTCTTCAAACCATAGGGTATCGTGCTCGTCCTCACGAAATCCTTTAGCTTTTCCTTTGCTCATTTTCTTCTTTATAGAGGCAACTTCCTTATCTGCTTTTTGGGCTTCTCTGATTTTGTCCATCAGCGTCGACTGAATTTCCAATGCTGCTACATAGCCTCTCGGAACTATTTCCAAACATAGCTCTCGAAGGTCCTCGGCTAACTCATTGGGTATTCCTCCCATCATTAGGGCATTTACGTGGCTCTTACGGCTCAATGCGTGCCTTTCGACATTAGCCTTCCGGGTGATAATGCAATCTCATGTCATAATCCTTAATAAGCTCTAACCATCTCCTTTGTCCGAGATTCAATTCATACGTGTGAAGATGTACTTCAAACTCTTGTGATCCGTATATACTTCACAATGATTTCCAATGAGAAAATGTCTCCACGTCTTCAGGGCATGCACTACGGCTGCTAACTCCAAATCATGAGTGGCATAATTCAACTCATGGGGCTTAAGTTGTCGTGAAGCATACGAAACAACTCTTCCTTCTTGCATAAGTATCGCTCGAAGTCCTCGGCGTGAAGCGTGTAATACACCTCATAATCCTTAGTTTGATCTGGCAAGATCAAAACTGGTGAGGTAACCAATCTTTTCTTCAACTCCTGAAAACTTGCCTCACAGTCCTCGGTCCATATGAATTTGTTTTCCTTCTTCAACAATTCTGTCATAGGCTTAGCAATCCTTGAGAAATTCTCAATGAATCTTGGTAGTATCCTGCGAGTCCAAGGAAACTCCGAATCTCTCCAACTGTCGTTGGTGCTTCCCATTTGGTTACGGTCTCAACTTTTGTGGGGTCAACTGCTATCCCTTCTCCGGAAATAACATGTCCGAGAAATCCAACTTCCTTTAGCCAAAACTCACATTTGCTGAATTTGGCATACAACTGTGTTCCCTCGGTTTCTCCAAAACCAATCGCAAATGTTCCTTGTGTTCCTCTTCATTCTTCGAGAAAATCAAAATGTCATCAATGAACACCACGATTTAACTTATCCAAAAACTCCATAAACACTTTGTTCATCGGGTTCATGAAATAGGCTGGCGCGTTAGTCAGTCCAAATGACATAACGGTATACTCGTGCAGTCCATATCTCGTGGTAAATGCTTTGTCTTGGGTATGTCCTGCTCCCGAATCTTCAATCGATGGTACCACGATCGCAAGTCGATCTTGGAAAACACTTTGGCTCCTTGCAAGCGATCAAGCAGATCATTTATCATAGGTAGTGGGTACTTGTTCTTGATTGTTACTTCATTCAATCCACGATAATCAACAACCATTCTCAAAGATCCATCCTTCTTCTCCACTAACAAAACGGGTGATCCCCAAGGTGAAGAGCTTGGGCGTATAAAACCTTTATCCAAAAGTTCTTTAATCTGTTTCTTGATTTCTGACAAATCCTTTGCGGGCATCCTCAGACGGTCGCCGATATCGGGCCTGTTCACGGCAACAGCTCGATTAAAAACTCAATGTCTCTATCTGGCGGCATTCACAGCAACTCTTAGGAAATACATCAGGATAATCCTTCACCACTGGTACTTCTTCTGTACCACTCGATAAGCAATAAACTTGTGCTCTCCTCGGCTCGTGCCGTGATACATACTTAATCCTTCTTCCTTCAGGTGTGGTGAGCAAAATTGACCTTGCGGTACAATCTATGTTTCCTCCATACTTCGATAACCAATCCATACCTAATATCACATCCAATCCTTGGGATTCCAGAACTATTAGGTCTGAGGGGAAAACATAGTGTCCAATCCTTAGTGGCAGTCGATCACACCATTTACTAGCCATGTACTCTGCTCCAGGTGAGGTTACTAGCATGGGTGACCTAAGGGCTTGGGTTGGTAACTTGTACTTATCCACAAATCCCCTTGATATGTATGAATGCGATGCACCAAAGATGTCGAAAAGAACAACTGCAGAAATGACTTAACCAAAACTTACCGACATCGCATCAGCTGATCTTCAACCTCCTCCACTTCAAGGTGGTTCACATCCTCTATTGAAAGGGTTGGGCTTCTTTCCAGAGTTTCCATTGCCATTTCCATTCGCCTATACGGGCGATCATTTGCATAGTGCCCAGTCTTGCGGCACTTAAAGCAAGTAACATGACTCAGTCTACTTTGGATGGTGTTGACGGGTTGGTGCGGTTACGTCCGTTGCTTCCTCCATTCCGTTCCCATTCTTGGTGCTGTTATGGTTATGCTAATTTCCTCCTCCATGGGTATGCTGAAACCGAATTCCTGATTTAGGGGTATAACGAGGTTTCACCGAGATCCGTAGTTATACTTCCCTTGTCCATACTTCCGCTTGCAGTTCTCAATTCTTCTTTGCTTTCCTTCAATCATGAGGGCTCGGTCTACTAACTCCTGGTAGTTATTGAAACTTGCTACCATCAACGGCATGCTTGAACTCATCATTCGGTCCTTCTAGAAACTTCTCCTGTTTAGCTGCATCATGTAACGTCATCCGGGGCATAACGTGCTAATTTGCTAAAGTCATCCACGCATCGCCAACAGTCCTTCCTCCTTGGCGTAAGTTCTGAAACTCACGCTTCTTCATGGCCATGGCTCCTGCTTTGAAACATGGGCGGCGAAAAGCTTGCTGAAATTGATCCCATGTGGCGGTGTCTCACGGGGTAAGTGGCTGTGAAATTCTCCCACCATGCTGCTGCGGGTCCTTCAAGCTGATCGCTGCAAACTTCACTCTTTCACCATCATGCATCCTGCGGTGGTCGGCTCCCTTCCTATCTTGCGGAGCCGGTCATACTGCTACAATCGGCTCGGTGCTCTTTGGAATACACCGTGATTCAGTCTAAGGAAACGAGTCAGATGATCCGCAGGTGGTGGTGGTGGCGGTGGGTTGTTGTTGTTGTTGTTGTTCTGCACCAATGTTTGAATCAGGGTATTCTGCTGCTGAATCAATTGGGTGATCTCTGGCGGAAAAACGAATCCGGGGTCGCATCTCGGAGGCATCTGATGGGTTTAGAAAAGAAGAGAAATGTAGAATGGAATGAGGTCTAAGGGGAGTCACTACCCAAATGCACATGAGCAAATACACACAAAATCACTTCATTCAATCAAACAAGGGCTTACAATGATCTAACTATCGCAAAAGTGCGTGTACTATAATGTTTACATGGAGGGAAATACTACTAATATGTGGGGGACTTCTACTAATTTGAACCGGTGGAAGACTCCATGATGTCTGCTCCAGCTTCGTCTTCAAAGTCGGGTTCACATGGATCCGAATCGGTGTCGTCGATGTTGATGTAGTCGCTTGGGCAACCGACATACTGGTCTTCATTCCTGAGCGCCAACTTCTTCTTGAGTTCTTCGATCTCATACTTAAGATCGTTATTGTGTCTTGCTAGAGCTACGATCTCGTCCATGTAGTCCTTGCGTGTAGTCTTTAGTTCTTCTTCGATTCGATGATCCTTTCCTTTGTCTTACGCAACTCCAACATATCATTGCACATCCGGTTCTCTGGCGTCGAATGTCTTTGGTTTAACTCTGGATAAATGCTGCAATGGATCTATCCTTCTTAGTGTTGTGACTTCCCATTTGTCGTCTCGGCGTCCATAAATCTGGTAAATCATGTCCTTGAGGTCTTCTTGATAAACTTCTCCAATGCGTCCCATGGTGATGTGAGCTGCCATGCTCTTTCCCGGACTCCAAGTTGGTGCAATCGAAAACACTATCTATAGGCTTGGTGATTGGGGCGAATGTCCTTCTGGAACGTGAGCTTGAATCTTCCAGCGCTCCTCTTCGTGCAGAGTGGCGTTGAAAGTCCGGTGAAGCTTGGTAGTCCAATGTTCAGGTACTTGGTAACTTCCTTCAAGTGAAATCCAAAAGGTGTGCCTTCATCCGGTTGGGTGTACTTGATCTTCGCGTCCGTCATCCTAAAGAGTAGAAAAGATGAGGAGTTAGAAAATGAGAAGAGAGTAGTGATCTATGGCTTTAACTTAGTGGTCGTGTCCTACGACCGGTGTGTGCTCGATACCATTCTCTGTCGCGACCAGACCGAATGGATCTAGCGCTACGTGCTCGTTGTCATCCTCGGATCAAGAATGCCGACACATCACAAGATGCCGAAGGATTTATAGCAGAGTAGCAATCACACACTTATTACATCGTTGTCCACTAGGGAACTTAATACAATAATATGGCTTAAGGCCATCTAATAACAATGGAAGGCTTGGAAAGCGAGTGAGTCCATCAACTCGGTGCATCACCGAGTATAGAACCACGACCTAACACCTTACTCGACGTCTGAAAAGTACGCAACATGAAAAGTTGCAGCCCAAAACGGTCAAGACATGGAATATGCTGGCAATGTAACACATAGAGAACAATGAAGCAATAAGCCTACACTATATGCATATTTGGCTGGTGGTAAGGCTCTCTGATTTACATTTTTTGAAAAGCCAATTTTTCCCTACATCAAAGGAATAATTTTATTTAACTATCATGGTGGTTGTTAAACATTGAGAATGGTTGTGACATCCTCAATCCCAATTAAAAGTACTCACTAAAAACCCAATACATTTATTTTAGAAGTAACATGTTGAGATTCACATGATAATCAAATACGGATACTCAAATTGTCCATAACCGGGGACACGGCTAATCATGATTAGTTTATACACTCTGCAGAGGTTTGCGACTTTTCCCCACAAGACTCGATCGCCTCCGCTTGATTCTCGCACTACATGGTGTTTGAGAAGCGGATGACCAAACATAGTCTTTCAAAAGCGCTAGCACCTTACATGTGGGTAGACCGTACCAACCTACATCCCCTACATCAGCTAGCCTACCCGTAAGAGTTCGACGACTTAGTCAACTACGCCAGAGCCCATAATTGGCTTGTGGCTGCACACGTAAGTTTCAGTTTGAATAATCTTATGATCCCTTAGAGCACAGGTGGCGGTCCGAAGAAATCTGAGCAAGTCTGATAGAAACCAGTGCCTCAATCCACCCAGGATGTGTGTTTAGGTTGCCACCTTAGATAAACCATTAATTATCAATCTCACATACATCATGGATATTCACTCACCCAATCCACGTCTACTAGCATAGCATGGCATAATCAAGCAAACGTAGAAGTAACTCCCAAGGTTTCATAAGTAAAACAGTAATAGGTACTACCTCAATCTACTTCCCATCCCACAATTTAATTAGATCCTAAACATGCAAGTGTTTGAGGGTTTGATCTAATGCAATAAAACTGGGTAGTAGAAAAGGTATGATCAAAGTGTTACTTGCCTTGCTGATGATCCGCGAGTCCTAAAGATTCGAAGTAACAAGCGGCGCACTCCGGGTGATCTAACGCAAACAATCAACAAGCATACAATAAGTACTCATCTAATGCACATGGAAAATCTCGGATAAAATATATAACCAGAAAGTTCAACTTAAGAACCCTGGTTGCAAAAGAATCGAATCAAATAAAGCATCGAAAGTCGAAACTCGAGAGAGAACGACTCGGTTTAGCAAATCTGAAATTAGGTCAAAATTTCACAGTAGCAAAACTCTGTGAAAGTAGGTTAGTCGGAACGGCGGTTTCGTAACGAAACTCCAGGCGCTTGATTCACACGATTCCGATAAACGGCGAGAAATAAAACAGTTTTGAAAATCAGATCTGAAATCAAATCGAGAAAATAACGAATTAATTCCGATTAAAAAGAAAACGACGAACGAGTTAAAAGTGAGCGTTAGATTAATGTAACGAATCTAACGAACGCGTTCGCCGAAGCGAGCAGTTCGGTGGGCGTTCGTTAAATAAGAAAACCGAATAAAATAAAACCAATCTAGGTTTTTTATAAAAAACCGAATATATATTTTTAAAAAACCCGGACGGTTCGAGGATAAAACCGAATCGGCGCTGGGCGGCAGTGGCTACCTCGGTGATCGCCGAGGGGCTCTCCGGCTCAGGGGCGGCGGGGTCCGGGCCGAGGGCGGCGGGTCTCAAGGCCGAGGGGCGGTGGCAAGGCCCACGGCCGGCAGGTGCTGGCGAGTGGCGGCCCAAGGAGGTTGGGGAGAGAGAGAGGGCGGGCGGGTTATAAAGGGGGGAGGGCGCCGGTGGCTTGGGAGGGGGCCACGGGCGCCGGGGGTGGGTCGGACTCAGGCGGGCTCTCGTCTGTGGCGGGAGTCCAGCTGAGGCAGGCGAGGAGGAGGGAGGTGGGCAGGCTGGGCACTGGCCTGGCTGCTTGGGCCTACTGGGCCTCAGTCCAGAAGTATGATTTTTTTATTTATAAAATTTAAAACAAAACAAATAAAATAAATATCAAATGAACTCCAAATTAATTAAAACAAATTTTCCCCGACTCCTAAAAATGAGTCGAACAAAATGAACTTTAAAAACAATATACATACATAAAATTTTAAAATGCTCATTTTGCCTAAGCAAAATAAATCTTCCAAAACCAAATTTGGTTTATTTATAATATCTTCATTTTTCCTATTTGTGTGGGAAAGTCATATTATTCCCTCTCGAAATATTTTATAGGAAAACTTTATGAAGATAATTAAATAAATCCAAATGATCCTATTTTCAAAATTTGGAAAAATCCCAAATATGAAAATAATGAAACTTCCAACTCTCTCCGAGGGTCCTTGAGTTGCATGAAATTTCTAGGATCGGAAAAATGCGAGAAAATATGGTATGCATGATGACCTAATGTATAACATTCCAAATTGAAAATTTGGGATGTTACACTTACGGGCATCTTTGAAGAGAGTAGGCCAATAAAAACCGGATTGCAATACCTTATGTGCAGTTCTATGTACAGCGTGGTGTCCTCCATAAGCTTTGAAGTGACACTTGCGTAGGATCTGTTCCTGTTCATGCTCAGGTATACAACGTCTAATAACACCATCTACTCCTTCTTTATAAAGGTGTGGGTTATCCCAGAAGTAATGTCTTAAATCATAGAAAAACTTTTTCTTTTGCTTTGGTATGTGAAACTAGGTGGTATAAATTTAGCAACAATGTAATTAGCATAATCAACATACCATGGAGCAGTACGAGAAGCATTTATGACATTTAATTGTTCATCGGGAAAGCTATCATCAATAGGTAGTGGGTCATCAAGAACATTCTCTAACCTAGACAAGTTGTCTGCAACTAGTTTCTCAGCTCCCTTTCTATCAATAATATTCAAATCAAATTCTTGTAGTAGGAGAACCCATCTAATAAGTCTAGGTTTAGCATCTTTATTTTCCATAAGATATTTAATAGCAGCATGATCAGTGTGAATAGTTACTTTAGAATAAACAATATAAGGTCTAAACTTGTCACAAGAAAATACAACCGCTAAGAATTCTTTTTCAATAGTAGCATAATTTCTCTGGGCATTGTATAGAGTTTTACTAGCATATTGAATGACATTTAATTTCTTATCAACTCTTTGCCCTAGAACAACACCTACAACATAATCACTAGCATCACACATAATTTCAAAGGGTAAATTCCAATCAGGTGGCTGAACAATAGGTGCAGAAATCAATGCTTTCTTAAGTATTTCAAATGCTTCTACACAATCATCATCAAAGACAAAAGGTATATATTTTTGTAATAGATTAGTCAGAGGCCGGGAATTTTTTTGAGAAGTCCTTAATGAACCTCCTATAAAAACCAGCATGACCAAGGAAACTTCTTATACCTTTAATGTCCTTGGGACACGACATCTTTTCAATGGCATCAACTTTAGCTTTATCAACTTCAATACCTCTTTCAGAAATTTTATGCCCCAAGACAATGCCTTCATTAACCATAAAGTGGCATTTCTCCCAATTCAAGATGAGATTAGTTTCTTCACATCTCTGCAAAACTCGATCAAGGGTGCTCAAGCAATCATCAAAAGAGGATCCATAAACAGAGAAATCATCCATGAAAACCTCACAAATCTTTTCACAAAAGTCAGAGAATATAGCCATCATGCATCTTTGAAAGGTAGCAGGTGCATTACATAAACCAAAAGGCATACGTCTATAAGCAAAGGTACCGAAAGGGCAAGTAAAAGTTGTCTTTTCTTGATCATCAACTGACACAGGTAGAGAGAAACCAGAGTAACCATCTAGAAAGCAAAAATGTGTATATTTGGATAATCTTTCTAGCATTTGATCAATGAATGGCAAAGGGTAATGATCTTTTTTAGTGGCTTTATTTAATTTGTGGAAATCAATTACCATCCTATAACCTATAATAATTCTTTGCGGAATCAATTCATCTTTATCATTAGGAACGACAGTAATACCTCCCTTCTTAGGGACACAATGGACATGACTTACCCACTGACTATCAGCAACGGGATAAATTATACCTGCTTCAAGGAGCTTTAATATTTCCTTTCTTACCACTTCTTACATCTTAGTATTTAGCCGTCGTTGGTGATCAATAACTGGTTTGGCGTCTTTCTCCAAATTTATTTTGTGTTGACATAGAGTGGGACTAATGCCCTTAAGATCATCAAGAGTATATCCAATAGCAGCACGGTGCTTCTTGATTTTTCAATAATTTCTCTTCTTCATGCTCTGAAAGGTTAGCACTAATAATAACAGGATATATCTTCTTTTCATCAAGATAAGCATATTTAAGAGTATCAGGCAATGGTTTAAGCTCAAACACGGGATCACCCTTTGGTGGAGGAGGATCCCCTAGGATTTCAACAGGCAAGTTGGTTTTAGAATAGGTCCCTGTTTAAAGAATACTTCATCTATTTCCTTCTTTCATTCATAAACATACCATTTTCATGGTCGAGCAAATATTGTTCTAAAGGATCATTAGGAGGCACGGCAATAGAAGCAAGACCAATAATTTCATCTTTACTAGGAAATTCCTCATCACAGGGTTGTCTACTAAATTTAGCAAAATGAAACTCATGAGACATATCACCCAAACCAATAGTAACAACATCCTTTTCACGGTCTATCCTAGCATTAACAGTGTTCAAGAAGAGTCTACCAAATATAATGGGACAAAAGCTATCTTGTGGGAAACCAAGAACAAGAAAATCAGCAGGATATTTAACCTTCCCACACAAGACTTCAACATCTCTAACAATCCCGATCGGTGAAATAGTGTCTCTATTGGCAAGCTTAATGGTAGCATCGATATCTTCTATCTCAGCAGGTGCAATATCATGCATAATTTCTTCGTATAAAGAATGAGGTATTGCACTAGCACTAGCACCCATATCACATAAGCCATGATAACAATGATCTCCTATTTTAACAAAAATAACAGGCATGCCTACAACAGGTCTATGTTTATTTTTAGCATCAGGTCTAGCAATTCTAGCAGCTTCATTGCAGAAGTAAATAACATGCCCATCAATATTATCGGCCAAGATATCTTTAACTATAGCAATTTTAGGTTCAACTTTAACTTGATCAGGGGGTTTGTGTGTCCTAATATTACTTTTGTTGACTACAGTTGAAGCTTTAGCATGATCCTTTATTCTAACAGGGAAAGGTGGCTTCTCAATATAAGCATCAGGAACAACAGGATCATCATAAGTGATAGTCTTTTCTTCAACTTTAATAGGTGCAACTAATTTTACTTCAATTGGAGGATTATATTTAAACCACTTCTCCTTAGGGAGATCAACATTAGTAGCAAAGGATTCACAGAAAGAAGCTACTATCTCAGAGTCAAGTCCATATTTAGTGCTAAATTCACGGAAAACATCGGTATCCATAAAAGATTTAACACAATCAAACTTAGGTGTTATACCTGACTCCTTACCTTCGTCGAGGTCCCAATCTTCAGAGTTGCGTTTAATTCTTTCCAATAAATCCCATTTGAATTCAATAGTCTTCATCATAAAAGATCCAGTACAAGAAGTATCGAGCATGGAGCGATTATTGAGAGAAAGCCGAGCATAATTTTTTTGAATAATCATTTCTCTTGAGAGCTCATGATTGGGGCATGAATATAACATTGACTTAAGCCTCACCCAAGCTTGAGCGATGCCTTCTCCTTCGCGAGGCCAAAAATTATATATATAATTACGATCACGATGAACAAGATGCATAGGATAAAACTTCTGATGAAATTCCAATTTCAATCGTTTGTAGTTCCATGATCCCATATCATCACATAGCCTATACCATGTCAATGCCTCTTCCTTCAAAGATAAAGGGAAGACCTTGTTCTTGATAACATCCTTGGGCATACCTGCAAGCTTAAATAATCCACAAACTTCATCCACATAGATTAGGTGTAAATCAGGATGCAATGTTCCATCTCCTGCAAAAGGATTAGCTAGCAGTTTCTCTATCATACCAGAAGGAATTTCAAAGTAAACATTTTCAGTAGGTTCAATAGGTTGAGGAGAAACTCTTTGCTCTACTGGTCGGGGTGAAGATACCCCGAACAAGCCCCTCAAAGGATTATGTTCCATAGTAACAAGTGATAGTAAATTTCAGCACACTATATAAAATTTTCCTTACCAAATTCCACCTACCAAAGGCGCTTCACTCCCCAGCAACAGCGCCAGAAAAGAGTCTTGATGACCCACAAGTATAGGGGATCTATCGTAGTCCTTTCGATAAGTAAGAGTGTCGAACCCAACGAGGAGCAGAAGGAAATGACAAGCGGTTTTCAGTAAGGTATTCTCTGCAAGCACTGAAATTATCGGTAACAGATAGTTTTGTGATAAGGTAATTTGTAACGGGTAACAAGTAACAAGTGTAAATAAAGTGCAGCAAGATGGCCCAATCCTTTTTGTAGCAAAGGACAAGCCTGGACAAACTCTTATATAAAGAAAAGCGCTCCCGAGGGCACGTGGGAATTATCATCAAGATAGTTTTCATCACGTTCATATGATTCGCGTTCGTTACTTTGATAATTTGGTATGTGGGTGGACCGGTGCTTGGGTGTTGTCCTTTCTTGGACAAGCATCCCACTTATGATTAACCCCTATTGCAAGCATCCGCAACTACAAAAGAAGTATTAAGGTAAACCTAACCATAGCATGAAACATATGGATCCAAATCAGCCCCTTATGAAGCAACGCATAAACTAGGGTTTAAGATTATGTCACTCTAGCAACCCATCATCTACTTATTACTTCCCAACGCCTTCCTCTAGGCCCAAATAATGGTGAAGTGTCATGTAGTCAACGTTCACATAACACCACTAGAGGAAAGACAACATACATCTCATCAAAATATCGAACGAATACCAAATTCACATGACTACTTATAGCAAGACTTCACCCATGTCCTCGGGAACAAATGTAACTACTCACAAATCATATTCATGTTCATAATAAGAGGAGTATTAATATGCATAATAGATCTGAACATATGATCTTCCACCATATAAACCAACTAGCATCAACTACAAGGAGTAATCAACACTACTAGCAACCCACAGGTACCAATCTGAGGCTTTGGGACAAAGATTGGTGAACTAGGGTTTGAGAGGAGATGGTGCTGGTGAAGATGTTGATGGAGATTGACCCCCTCCCGATGAGACGATCATTGGTGATGACGATTGCGATGATTTCCCCCTCCTGGAGGGAAGTTTCCCCGGCAGAACAGCTCTGCCGCAGCCCTAGATTGGTTCCGCCTCGTGGCGGCGGAGTTTCTTCCCGAAAGCTTGCTTATGATTTTTTCTCGGACGAAAGACTTCATATAGAAGAAGATGGGCACCGGAGCCTGCCAGGGGCCCACGAGGCAGGGGGCGCGCCCAGGGGGTAGGCTGCACCCCCACCCTCGTGACCAAGGTGTGGGCCCCCTCTGGTGGATTCTTTCTCCACTATTTTTTATTAATTCCAAAAATGACTTCCGTGAAGTTTCAGGACTTTTGGAGCTGTGCAGAATAGGTCTCTAATATTTGCTCCTTTTCCAGCCCAGAATTCTAGCTGCCGGCATTCTCCCTCTTTATGTAAACCTTGTAAAATAAGAGAGAATATGCATAAGTATTGTGACATAACGTGTAATAACAGCCCATAATGCGATAAATATCGATATGAAAGCATGATGCAAAATGGACGTATCAGATAGTCACTTCATGAACTGCAGAAAAGTAGTACTGTACTATTTATTGGCCAACACTAGGTGCTTCATTGCTTTGGTCTGATTATACGATGGGCATCATTTTGCCTAAGTTAAAGTTTGTGTTCCGAAAATAGTCTCGCTGTGTGATCGAGAGAAGACCCAATCACATTGCAGTGGATGTTCCTCCATCATGTGTGGTTCATTCTCATGGTTCCAGCTGTTTGTGAAACCACTTACGTTTGCAAGAGAAATTGTAGACTTCACAAACAAATTATCTTCCAGTCTGTACTGAATGTTGGCCAAGAGAAGCATCCATGTTAGTAGGAAGAACAGATGTTTTTTCTAGATCTTTGCTTTTGGAGCTACATATTTGTATATGATCTGTGAATCATTGAGATGCATTAACATGTTGATCTTATGTATGGGAATCGTACTAGTTGGTTTTAGTTGCGATGCAAGATCTAAAGTGGCTGATCTTTGCTTTTGGAGCTACATATTTGTATATGATATGTGAATCATTGAGATGCATTAACAGTTCCTTATTTCTGTCCGCTCAGTGTTTACAAGTTACTGATCGGTCACTAGCTAGCCTACTAATGCGCTCCTGGCAGTTTTAGTTGCGATGAAAGATCCGAAGTGGCAGTTTTTTGAATAAAAATGCCTACCTCTAAAGAAACTGACAAGCTGCTCTGAAGAAAATGCCATGCAAATCTGAAGAAACTGCGAGCAAAAACATTCGCAAATGCCTTATCTCCCAGCTAAAATTCATCAACTAATGCCCTCGGGTGCGACTCGTTGCATGCTGCTCCGCGTACTGGCTGCGAGCGATTCTGAGTGCCTGCATGCAGCTGGCCGTAATTAAGGCAGCTAAATAATGCGAAAAAGATGCGCTTTAATTGTTGCAGGCCTTTTAAATCCGTGGAATCATTATTGACAAGGAGGGAGATGATTCAAGTGCACTCGTTTGACCGTCATGCCGGCGTGCGACCCAGCACGGACGGGACGGGATGACACAGTCATAATTTCAGTTTCTCAAGTTTTCCACGGCAAGCTGGCGCGCTAAGCCATGCCTGTTTATGCACTGAATTCCGATGATCGTCGCGCTACCTTCCGCCTATAAGTACTGTTTCCCGGCCTTCTCCGGTGGCACCGTGACCCAACTCGCCCTATCCTCATAAGCCCTCACTGGCCCGACGTCCCTCGCCACTTATCATCGCTCTCGCCACGTCCGCCATGCCCCCGCCCATCCGCGATAGGCGAGGCCGGAGGCAGTCACCACCGAAACTAGTGTTTGGTTTTTCATCGGAAGGCAGACGGAGGGAGGAGGCATTCTATCGGTCTTTAGATGGCAATGTGGAGATCGAGGACTTGTTGGAGCGCGATCCCCTGGCGGAGGAGCAGGAGTTGTTAGAGAGCGACCGCTTGGTGGAGGAGCAGCGTATCGCCGATTTGCGTCGCCAACGGGACATGGAGCAGCAACGCACCGACGCTCTGAGTCGCGAGCAGAGCGCCCGCAACTGGGCCGACTACGTGGAGTCCGGCGCCCGGCAAATAGCCCTGGAGGCTGTCGAGCACGCACGCGTTCGCGACGCCGATTTTTACTACCAGCTCGTCAAGTGGTTTCCTGCTTAGAAGCCAAAGCTTCGGTGGACCACGCCGGCATGGAAAGGGCCAACGCGCGCGAGCAACGCGCCCTATCGCACCTCTAGCAAGTCTGAGGCGAGGCGGAGGACGCCAGTGCCGGCGTTTAGCGTGTACTACAGATGGCGACTGGCATCGTCTACTTAGCTAAGAGTAAGTTAGTACTTGTATGCTACTAGAGTCTTAGTGGGAGTAGATAGTTAACTTGGCTATGATGGTTGTCAATGTGGAAGTTCAGTACTCTATATGTGGATCAGTCCTGTTACTTTGCTCTGAATGTTGAACTTTCTATTTGAACGTACGAAATGGGCTGTTATTTTTTAAATGGGTTGTATTTGTCCTCCACGGGTTTAGAGGCTGACTTGTGGGCCTACCAAGTTGACGCATACACAATCAGGAGATGATTGTATGTGGAGAGGATGACAGCAGGGACCCGCCAAGGTCATGGCAGTATGCAAGCAAGTGCCTCCTTATTTCAAGCCAATAAAAAATGGCTCCTCCTAATGGATTTCGACATCCGGGTCCCATGCCATTGTCAACGTAGTCAATAAACAAGAGAATTGCTGTGGCGGGTGACACGAGGACCCAGCTCACCCAGTTATTTTTGTTTTGGGTTAATTTGATAAATGCCACTCCAAATCTGGTGTTTCTGAGAAATGCCACTGCAATTTCCAAACTTTGAAAAATGCCATTTCATGCCATTTCTAGTGACATTTTTCAAAGTCTGGAGTGGCGTTTTTGAAAGTTTGCAAATTGCAGTGGCGTTTTCCAAAGTTTGCAAAAGTTGAAGTGGCATTTTCAAAGTTTGGAAATTGCAGTGGAATTTTTATGAATCACCATAATTCGAGTGGCATTTATCTAATTTGTTTTTGAGACAGAAGCAAGGTGTCAACTGGGCTGTGCAGGGTACTCCGGCCTGTCTAGACAGCCTTCTCTTTTATGTTTATCACAGACCAGCCCATTAGTTTTTTTTTCTTTCTGAAAATGGCTACCCGAGTTTTTTTGTGATTTGCCAAGTAAGTCGCTTTGTCAGGCTTGTTGGGCTGCAGATCTTTCAAGACGAGGAGAGCTTCATTCGGCTGGCCGAGAAAATGGCCTATCAGTAATGAGAAATGGGCTGTACATTTTTAAAACACATCAAACCGGCAATTAGTTTCAAATTTATTTTTTTCATTTCGAGATTTTAAATTGCATTGATTTTTATGCATGGACAATTTGTTGGATTTTATATTGATATACATTTATCTTTAAAATCAGTTTGAATGTGGCTCGAAATTTCGGGATTAAAAACAGTTCAGACCGCACCGAAATATGCAAAATTTCGTATAATTTTTTAATCGTGGCCACAATATGGGCTGTAATGCTAACAAAAAGAGTATGCACTACAAAAAAAAAGACACATCCGTGACATTTTGGGCCGAACAAATTTTTTTTCTGTCATACATATGACACTTCTATGACGATAATTGTGACAAAACCCGGTATCATCATAGATGTGGTGGGCTCCTACTTCTATGACAAAAAATGTAACGCCCCGGATTCGATGCGCCAGGTGTCCGCAAGTTATTTGCCGTCCTTGCCATGTCATGTGATTGCGTGTTGCACTTTGCCATGTCATGTGATTGCGTGTTGCACTTTGCCATGTCATCATCTGCATTTCATATCATGTCGTCATGTGCATCGCATTTGCATACGTGTTCGTCTCATGCATCCGAGCATTTTCCCCGTTGTCCGTTTTGCAATCCGGCACTCCTATGTTCCCCGGCGTCCCCCTTTTGTCTC
This sequence comes from Aegilops bicornis, assembly GCA_021605145.1. NCBI lineage: Eukaryota > Viridiplantae > Streptophyta > Magnoliopsida > Poales > Poaceae > Aegilops > Aegilops bicornis. The sequence goes on along the minus strand of CM038671.1, from coordinate 257,178,304 downwards.
TCGTTGTGAGTGGGTGTTAAACTTTCTCGGAATGGCCCGAGGTTTGCCAAGCGGCCTTGGTATACCACCGGTAGACCGCCTGTCAAGTTTCGTGTCATTCGGAGGTCGTTTGATACTCCAACGGTTAACCGGTAACCGCAAAGCCCCTTCTCTTTGCAGCCCAACACCCTTTCAAAGTGGCCCAAAACCCAGCAAACTCCCCTCTATGCTCTCGGTCGTTCGATCACGACCGTGTGGGCGAAAACTGCTCCTCATTTGGACTCTCCTAGCTCCCTCTACCTACAAATATGTGCCCCTCCCCGAAATTCCGGATCAAACCCTAGATTTTCCCCTCCGCGCCGCGCCGGACATGTCCAACCCTGGCCGGACGTGTCCGCCGCCGCTCCCCGCCTCCACCCTCCGCGCCGGCCCGTGCGGCCCGTCCCGGCCCCGCAGCCCAGCGCGCCGCCGCCGCTGGCCGCCCGCCCGCGCCCGCGCCAGCGGCGCCCTTCCCAGCGCCAGCGCCGCGCCGCCGCCCGCCATCTCCGGCAGAACCGCCGGCGACCCCGCCGACCTCCGGCGACCGGAGCGCCGTCTGCCTGCCGCTGCCGTCGACCCGCCGCCATGTCCGCGCCTCCCGACCCCAGCACCGTCCAGCGCCCGGCCTCCGCCGCTCGCAGCCTCCGGCGCCCGGCCCGCCGCCCGGCGCCCGCCCGCATGTGGCGTCCTCCGACCGCGCCTCCCGGCCTCCCCTCGCCTCCTCCAACCGGATCCGGCGAGGAGCGCCACGGATCCGGCCTCCCCGCCTCTCCGGCCCCCTTCCTCTCCATCTCCGGCGAAGATCCGGCGAGATCCGCCGCCGCCTCGAAGTCCGTGCAAAACTGGAGGTTGACCCCGAAATCTGTCCCTAAGATTTGACATTATCATGCCAATTTCATCGCATCATAACTTTCTGCATACTGCTCCGTTTCGTGTGTATAACATGTCAAATTGTTCGCGTCAACGAGTAATTCATTTCGTTCCATTGTGCCATGTTCATTTGAGTTCATCTTGATGCCTGAATCTTTGTTGCGGAAGTGCTATATGATGTTAACCTGCTGAAACTGTTATAACTTGATGATTTGTCATGTTTGTTGCATTTGATGTGTGCATCTTATGAGCATGAGCTCTACATGTGTTGTGTGCTACGTCATGCCATCTTCACAGTGGTGCCATCCATGGATTTTTTTTGGTCTTGTAGTGAGTGCATCGAGCTTGTTAAGTAGGTTACTTGCTGTTGCTGTTTTGCTAAGCTGATTCTGTTATATTATGATGCTAAGTAAACCTGCTTCTACAAGTCATTCTATGCACAATCTGGAGATTATAACTAAGGATATTTTGTTATACATGTCGTGCTCTATCCATCCGTGCCCTTTGTTGCAATTATAGTCTGCTGTAACTTGTTGTAATCTTGCTCTCAAATTGCTAAATAATGTTGCTGTCAGCCTGTTAACATTAAGTTCAATGTTGCCATGATTGTTGCTAGTGATCCATGCACTCTATGAACCTGATCTTGCCATGCTTAGCTTAATAAACATGTATTCTTACTGTGAGTAGTCTTTCCATGCCATGTATTGCTCTGTGGTGAGTGGTTCAAGCTTACCAACATGTCTACTTATTGTTGTTCCTGCCATGTATGAAGCTGTCATATCATTTGCCATGTTTACATGGGTGCCGTCATATTTTCTGTGCCCTTTTGGCTCCTGGTCAGTAAAGGACTTTTGTTCTATGCAATTAGTATATTCATTCCCTGCCGTTGTTTGCCATAATAAGTTCCTGTAGCATGTTGTTTGATAGCTCTAAACATTGCAACCTGATGTTATTTCTGCAAAGTCTGAAACTGTTAGTATTTGCAATCTTGCCATGTCATTTTGAGCATGTTCTAGTGATTCCTGGAGATAGCTCAGTGTTCATGTTTGTCATGTTTTACCTGTACTTCATGCCCATGCCTTTGGTTTTGACGTTGAGATGCTGTAGCATAGTGTTTTGATGCTTGCAATATGCCTAATTGCTGTTTTGGACAGATTGTTGTCATGACTTGTACAGGGTGTATGTGTTGAACCGTTGCTCCGTTTTGAGTGTGCTCTATATGAAACTTGCTTGATTTTCCATGTAGTTTCATATTATCATGTTGCATCCTTGTTTTGAGGTGTTTGCGTGATGTTTGGATGCATTTTGTATCAATGCCATGCTTATCTTATTTTGCTCATATCTTCTAGGCCGTAGCTCCGAATTTAATGAACTTTATATGTAACTTGACTAGAATTTCGTGTAGATCATCGTGGTGCATCTTAACTTGCTGTTTAACAACTTGAACATAAGGTTTATTCAGATCTGGACCAATTTTGAAATTTGCATATGAGGACTTAGGAGAATTGTTCTATGTTGTTTCCGGCCTCATTTAAACTTGCTTTGATGTGCTGCTCTTCTTTGCATCATCTCTTGCCATGAGTAGTTTCATGTAGCATTTCCTTGCATCATACTTGTTTGAGTATCATGCCTTGTTCATGTGTGGTGTGTTTAGCTTGTTGTGTGCTTCTCTCGATAGTTCCTGCTTTCGCTATGGCGTGAGGATTCGTTAAATCACGCTTGGTTAAATCTTCGTGGCTTCATCTTCTTCATGGACTCGTTCTTCTTCCTAGCGGGATTTCAGGCAAGATGACCGTCACCTTGGATCTCATTACTATGATTGCTATGCTAGTTGCTTCGTTCTTACGCTATGCTGCGCTACCTATCACTTGATGCTCAAGCCTCCCAAATTGCCATGAACCTATAAACTTTTTCACCCTTCCTAGCAAACCATTGCTTGGCTATGTTACCGCTTTGCTCAGCCCCTCTTATAGCATTGTTAGGTGCAGGTGAAGATGAAGATTGCTCCATGTTGGATGATGTTTATGTTGGGATATCACAATATCTCTTATATTATTAATGCATCTATATATTTGGTAAAGGGTGGAAGGCTCGGCCTTATGCCTGGTGTTTTGTTCCACTCTTGCCGCCCTAGTTTCCGTCATATCTGTATTATGTTCCCGGATTTTGCGTCCCTAACGCGGTTGGGTGATTTATGGGATCCCCTTGACAGTTTGCTTTGAATAAGACTCCTCCAGCAAGGCCCAACCTTGGTTTTACCATTTGCCTCACCACCACCTACTTTCCCTTGGGAGTAATTAACCCAAGGGTCATCTTTATTTAGCCCCCGGGCCAATGCTTGTCTAAGTGTTGGCCCGAACCGAGCAACTGCGGGCCCCCTCGGGAAACTTCGAGGTCTGGTTTTACTCGTAGCTTGACTTATCCGGTGTTGCCACGAGAACGAGATATGTGCAGCTCCTATCGGGATTGTCGGCATCAGCGGCTTTGCTGGTCTTGTTTTATTACCGTCGAAATGTCTTGTAGCCGGATTCCGAGACCGATCGGGTCTTCCCGGGAGAAGGAATATCCTTCGTTGATCGCGAGAGCTTATCATGGGCTAAGTTGGGACACCCCGCAGGTTTAAACTTTCGAGAGCCGTGCCCGCGGTTATGTGGCAGATGGAATTTGTTAATATCCGGTTGTAGTAAACTTAAAGTAAACTCTTCTAAAATACACCAACCGTGGTGCGTAACCGTGAGTGTCTCTTTTCGGGTGGATCGAGAGGAGAACACGGTTTACGGGTTATGTCTCGACGTAAGTAGGAGTTCAGGATCACTTCTTGATCATTACTAGTTGTCGACCGTTCCTTTGTTTCTCTTCTCGCTCTCATTTGCGTACGTTAGCCACTATATATGCTTAGTCGCTGATGCAACCTCACCACTTTACCCCTTCCTTTCCCATTAAGCTTTGCTAGTCTTGATACCCATGGTAATGGGATTGCTGAGTCCTCGTGGCTCACAATTTACTACAACAACGGTTGCAGGTACAGGTTTCGCGATGATCATGACGCGAGAGCGATGTTTGCTTGTTTGGATTTCTTCTTCTGCTTGTTCTTTGATCAGGGGATAGGTTCTAGGTCGGCAGCCTGGGCTAGCAGGGTGGATGTCGTTTGAGCTTCTGTTTGTGTTTCATCCGTAGTCGGATGTTGATCTTATGGATGATGTATTGTTGTATTCGTGTGACATTGTATGCCTTTTGTATGTATCCCCATCTATTATGTAATGTTGATGTATTGATATCCACCTTGCAAAAGCGTTTTAATATGCGGGTCTATCCTTGGTGGGACCTTCGAGTTCCTTTTTGGATAGGGTCGCATATTGGGCGTGACAAGTTGGTATCAGAGCCTCGACCGACCATAGGAGCTCTCGGGGAGGCTGATCATACCCACGAACACCTATGGGGCCGGCGGACCAGGCCCCTTTGTGGTTTGGAGGGGGGCGGAGATCGCACGAAGAGCGGATCGAGGCGAGGCACACGAGCAGTTTACCCAGCTTCGGAGCTCTCCGAAGAGATAAAACTCCTACTGCTGCTTGTTTGATGTATTGTGTTCTTGCTAGGGAGCGATGCGGGCTACAAAACCTAGCGTGAGCGTATCTGGTCTCTAGCGAGTCGAATGAACCGAACCTCGAACCTCCTCACGCTATGCATGGGCCTCCTTTTATATGCTCAAGGGGTCTCCGACAGTGGCAACATAGGCGAGGGTACAAATGTAAAACAGGAGTTGGTACACCTACCGAACAGTGGTACAAAGTGCAAAATACCTAACTCTGACGGCAAAGGACAAAGGCAATAAATGCCCGTCAGTGTTGCCCAAACAGTGCATCAGACACCGTCAGGTGCACCACCGCTCGCCACGATGGCGAGCTTGTCAGCACCGCTTATCGCTGCTCTCCGCTGGCTGCACAGCCTCTCGACACGCGCGCATGGAATGGTCCCGTGGCGACACGTCGCTGGATGAGCTGGAGCGGAGATGGAGAGAGGTTGCTTGCCGTGGCAAGCGCCTTGCCGCGAATCCTTGTCGCGTCCGGAGGCTTGTCGGCGCCTGAGCCTTCCCGGCAAGCTCCTCTTGCCGGGCCTTGTCTTCTGTATGCCTTGAGTGGCCTTCCGGCAAGCTCCTCTTGCCGGGCCTTGTCTTCTTAATCAAATACTTTGTTCTTGAATGGCTCCAAAGGAGCCACGGAGGATCTTGGCGGTGACGAGGCAAACCTCGCCGCTGGTGTCAGAATCGTCTGCAGGCACGTAGCACGGGATACTAGGGTACCCCTACTCTAGTACACCGACAGGAGCCCTGCCCGGGTCAGACACGGTGTCGGCGTTGTCGAGCCAGGCCCAAAACAGTGCATGGTCACACGCGGCCTCGACCACATCGCCTTCGCTTCGACCCACCACGACCCCCACTAACGGCACGCACCGGTCGTGGCGTCGTGCGAGAGATCGTGGGCGTGGTCGTGGGGGTTTCTTTATTAGGAAAAGCAGAACGTCCGCCCCCTCCCCCTCTTTATAAGCGGAGGAAACAGGGGCAGGCCGTCCACTCCGGCATTGCTGTCTTGTCAAGAAAACCACCGCCGCTCCCCCCCTTCTTCTCCAATGCGAAGAGAGTAGCGCCCCGCCCCCTTTCGCCGGAAGCGCGCTCACCGCCGTCGGCCTCCTCCGCCGCCCTCGCCATGGCTCCGAAAGCCGACAAGGAGAAGGGCGTCAAGTCGGCCGAGGCGCAGCGGCTCGCGGCGCTGCGCAAGGAGCGGGCCATCTCCCCCCCCCCCAGCTCGGCGCAAGGGAGCTGCGGGATGTCTTCTATCTCTTTTGGTCGACGGAGACGCGTGCGCATCCGCGCACGAAGGTACTCCCCGCCTCCGCTTCTGATTTGGCCCCAACTGGGTACCCCTTTGCCCTTTTCTTCTATTGCAGGCTTTGCCCGCCTTTTCCGGAAGTTCTTCTGCGATATCATGAACACATATGGCCTCCGCCTCCTTGATTTCACCCCAACGCCGTCTTGACCATGGCAGTTTTCGCGCACCTTTGCGAAAACTTTGTCGGAGTCCACCCAAATGTGGCACTCTTCGCCACTTCTTCGTGCCTCTGCCGAGAGAGGAGAGCCGCTTGTCGGAGGGATAGCTTTGGGTCTCCAGGATCGGCAAGAAAGAAGCCTATCACGGAAGGAGAGTTCCGCAACAAGTGGGAGGAGTGGAGAGCCAATTGGTGTTGGGTCGAGAGGAGAACCCGCAACCCTTCGATCGTCAGGCGCCAAACCCCAATAGTGCACGGCAGAGATTGGAGTAACTTGGCGCGGAGGATGCTAGATTGAAGATAGCTGTGACCCGGATTTTGCGCCTCGGGCTTGCCGGACTAACCGAGGCGCAGCTTGGCGAGACTTCCTTCGCCGCCAGACGCTTCCCTTGCAGGAGAGGACGAGGCCTGCTTGGGAGTTCCAAAATGCGGCAGACATTATGAGGTTGCGCCCGGGCCTGAACTGGAATTTCACCGTCTTGGAGTTGGATGCGATGCTGCTTGAGCTGTTCAAGAACGACCCCGATCACCCTGAGTGCTTTAGGTTGCCGAGGGGGTCGTCCTACTGTGCAACAACTCGGTGCTCGACCGCATCCGCGCCATGATGCCGTTGTGCGATTCCCATGGGATCGTTCCAACCTGGCAGGAGCCCCCCGACGAGGTCGTGCAGCAGTTCTTCGACAACTTGGAAGAAGTGCCGATCCGCTCCGACGGCAGCGAAAGGCTCACTCGCGACACCACCGACGCATTTAGATGGCGCGTATTGCCACCAGGGGTGGAGGAGGCAGCAGCCGCTGCCGCTGGAGCCTTCGGGTATACCGTGGAGGAGGCGGACGCTGCGAAGGCGGCAAGCCTTGCCGAGCGAAGGGAGATCACCGGCGAGGACGAGCTTGTCGAGCCCGAGGCCGGGTCGAGTGGACCCGCCGAGGGCGCTTCTTCTCCACCACCCAGCGACTTGCCGCGGTGGAGCCCTGTGTTCCGCCAAGAGGCGTCTCCGCAAGGCCGGAGACGAGTCGGGCGGCAGATTAGCTCACAAAGAAGAAGGCCGCACATGAGGCGCTCTACCGCGGCAAGCGAGGTTGCCGCGGGAGCGCCTCACGCTGCTGCGACAACTGGGGCGGGATCTTCTCAGGCCACCACCGACGCCTCCGCCAAGAGGCCAAGAGAGCCCACTCCCCCGCCTCGTCGCACCGGAGGCGAGCCGGAGTTTGACTTCTCCGCGCTCAGCTCCGAGGAGGAAGGCTAAGAGTAAGCTCTTGAGATTGTGCTTGTATTTCTTCAATTTTATTGCTTCGCCTTGAATCTGATTTGCTTGCTTCGACTCTTTCCTTTTCGTGACGCTGGCCCGTAGAGCGTCGAAGAGGGCCAAGATCCCGACGGTCGTCGTTGAGGACGATTCTCCCGTGGCAACAGGGGACGCGTCCGAGACTCCCTTGCCGGACCCGGCAACCCTTCCTCAGAGCAGCCCCCAGCACAGCCCCCAAAGTGTGCGGTTTTCTCCTTACTATTAGGTGTGCAGGGGTGCTCCTTCTTCGTTGATACCTGATTGTTTGCTTGTGTAGGAGCAGAGCAGCCTCATCAGGAGGGCTCGGAAGCCGCCCCCAAAATCCTGCCTGCTGCCACTACGCCGCCAAGGGAGGATTCTCCGGCAAGGGAGCGCCCTCCGACAAGGGAGGCTACTCCGGCAAGGGAGGTTACCCCGGCAAGGGACATCGCCAGTGACCCTCCAGTGGTCGAGGCTATGGATGCGGATCCCGTTGCAGGTAATTTCCTTACACGAAAATTTCCCTCGGGCTTGCTTTCTTTTGTTTCTCTTTTTGAACATTTGCTTGACTGCTCCTTCTTCGTCTGACGCAGAGCTGATGGAGGTCGAGGCTGCTGGCGAGGAGGAAGCGCGCGGCAGCACCGTCGAGGCCGCCGTCGTGGAAGAAGAGGTCGTTCTTTGTGGAAGAAGAGGCCGTCCGCCGACGAGCCTGGCGAGAAGGCCACCGAGGCTGCCGACGCAGAAGCCGGTGAGGGTCGAGGCGATCGTCTTGACGCCCCGAGGCCGCAGGAGCGCCAGACGCTACACCGACAGCCGACTCCCGCTGGCCGGCAGCTGTTAGGCTCCGAGGAGCCCGGCCAGCGCCTACACCAAGGCCGGGCGAGGGTGTCTTCATCAAACTCCCACAGGAACCGAAGCTCTGTGGCGCCGGGTCAAAGGGGAGACCTTCGACGGCGAGCTACTCGCCTCATTGGCCGACTTGGTGGACGCGCCAAGCAGCAAGCAGCGGCGAAGTCTGAGGAGGAGCGGCTTGCCGAAGAAGGTTGTCGCTCTACTGCGCCGCAAGCCAAGTTGGAGTCCCGGAAGCACTTGTCGCGAGGGCAGGAGTGGACATGGAGAAGCGCGCAGAAGAGCACCCGGGCGCCAACCAAGAAACTCTCCGCGACGAAAGGTGGCGCTGGGGCAACTTGCAGAAGAGCGCACGGCCTTCATCCTTGAGAAGGCCGGCTGCCGAGAAGCTCTCCGCGCAGAAAGCGAAATGGGCGCAATGGAAGGTCAACCTGGACAGCCACGAAGAAGACCTTGCTGCTGCGAGGAGTCACTTGGCGGGCGCTTAAGGAAGCGGGCGATGCCGCCAAGAGCCGAGGCCGCCAAGGAAGAGTTGACGGCGAAGGTGGCATACCGGAGGCCAGCCTCAAGAAGAACGGCGAAGAGCTTGCAGCGGCCAAGCATGAGCGCGAGAAGGACGCCTACACTCTTGGCGAAGCTGCAGAGTCGTCTCACGATAGGGGCAAGGAGCTCGACGCCGTCAAGGACTCAAAGGCGGATCTTGAGCTGAAGCTGACCACTCTGACATAGACGTTGGACGGCGCCAGGGAGCGGGAGGTGGGCTTGTTGGAGACGATCAAGGCCAAGGAGGAGCTGCTAGCGAATGCTGCCTTCACCCAGAGCACCTTGAGGGAGAGCATGGAGCACTGGACTGAAGGTCTTGTGGACACCGCCACGACATCCACAACGAGCTGATGGAGCTGGGGATGGCGGACCTTGCATACTCCTCCGACGAGCATCTCCAACCCAGCGCCAAACTTAGTTTATTCTTCAAAGGCGTGGTGATGGGTCTCCAGCGACTTCGGGAAGAGGTCCCAAAGCAGCTGGCCGAGGAATCACGCCAGATCTGTGCAGGAGCCCTCGAGAAGGTGTTGATAAAGGTGGCCTTCCGCAATCCGGGCCTCAACCTTAACGGCGTCCTCAGATCCTTGCCGCCAGATGCCAACGTGGAGGAGTTTCAAAGCCCTTGTCGCACCCATTGTGGACAAGGTGAACAAGATCAAGCGGATTGATGGCGACCGCGTAGACTAGGCCGCCAATTTTATCTTTCCCTAGTCGCTGCTGATCATGTTTAGAACACTTTGTTAGATCAGCGACAAGTTATTTTGTAATATACTCTATCTTAGGCGATCAATGCAACCTTATTTCCTCTACTTGATTCCTTCCTTTGCACGCTTACGCCCTCACGCAATCGGGGACTTGTCGGTGCGGGCACCTTTGTCATGAAAGGCCGAGTGCGGAACGTCGGCCTGGCAAGGTGCCGCCTCCGACAAGCAACCTTGTCGCGACTAGCCGCAGCTCACTTAAGTTGTTGAGCGGACTCGAAACAAAGTAAGGGCGCGACTAGCCTGCGAGTTGGTTCCTCTGTACGTGTTTTCCATACAAAGTACTATCGTTCGAGGAAGATAACTTAAAAATTTAAAAATTGATTGCTCAAACTTTGGCAACTTAGCTTTTCTGTCTCTTGCTTCCCGATGAGGCGAAACTTCCTCGAGCGGTGCCTGGTCCATAGTATTATCTTCTCCTTCCCCCCTGGTTAACTTGTGTGCGAGGGAGCCTTCCTTTCTTTGAGAAAAGATAAGGAAGAGGAAATAAAGTTATGGAGCCCAGCGGCTCGATTTTGCTTACCGGGTGTGGTTGCTGCACAAAGTGTTAGCCAAAACATGCAATAAAATGATGAAAGCATGAATTTGACAAGTCGTGCGCAACACATGAGCTTTACTGATGCACGGGGTCCGGCTTTGTACAAAGGATTACATGCAACAGCGGCAAGACTTGTACAAAGGTGGTTTTAACGGGTTCCGCAACCGCGCCTATGGGTAAAACTTACGAAGATGCTCAATGTTCCAGGAGTTGCTCACGGGATGCCATCTTCGGTCTCAAAGGTGACAGCGCCAGAGCCTAGTGACTCGTTTCACCCGATATGGGCCTTCCCACTTTGGCGTCAACTTGTTTGAATTCTTGGCGGACTGAACGCGTCGAAGAACAAGGTCGCCTTCCTCGAGACTTCTGGCACTAACTTTGCGGCTATGGTAGCGACGCAAAGCTTGCTGGTAGCGAGCAGCTCGCACAGCGGCCTGAAGACGATCCTCCTCAAGGAGCAGCGTGTCATCTTGTCGCAGCTGCTCTTGCTCAAGCTCATCATAAGCGAGCACTCGAGGCGATCCGTATACGAGTTCCGTGGGGAGAACTGCCTCTGCTCCATAGACTAGAGCAAGGTGTCCGCCGGTGGCTCGATTTGGCGTCGCCCGATCAACCAAAGAACCACCGGCAGCTCCTCGATCCAGCTTTCTTCCGCACTTGTGCAGCACAGCCGAAAGTTACGGTCTTGAGCCCGCCAAGCACTTCAGCATTTGCCCTCTTCGCTTGACCGTTGCTTCTCGGGTGAGCAACGGAAGCAAAGCAGACCTTGGCGCCAAGATCTTGGACGTCTTGCATGAAGGTGCGACTCAGAATTGTGTGCCGTTGTCGGTGATAATCCTGTTAGGGATTCAAACGGCAAACAATCGACCAAGAACTTGATCACGATCGTCTGTCACCTTCCTCATCGCTTCCACTTCCGGCCACTTTGTGAACTTGTCGATGGCGGCATACAAGTATTCAAAGCCCCGACAGCTCGGGGAAGGGGCCGAGGATGTCGAGCCCCAGAATCAAAAATGGCCAGGATAAAGGGATCGTCTGGAGAGCCTGAGCTGGCTGATGTATCTGCTTAGAATGGAACTGGCACGCTTCACACTTGGTTACTTGTGCAGTTGCATCCTGGAGGGCTGTCGGCCAAAAGTAACCTTGCCGGAACGCTTTCCCGGCAAGTGCTCTGGCGCCAATGTAGTGACCACATATGCCTCCATGTATCTCTGCCAACATCTTTTGTCCGTCTTCCCTGGGAATACACTTCAATTTCACACCGTTGAGTCTTCTTACATACAGTATCTTGTCGACAAACTGGTACATACCGATCGCCGGGCTACTCTTTCCGCTTCTTCTCGCTCTTGGGAAGTTCTCCGTCTCAAGGAAATGGACAATCTGCTGCGCCCATGTTGGAGCTTGCGGCTCGACAACAAGGACCAAAGGCACATCTGCTGCTGCGGAACATCAGCTTCTACGGCAAGAACTCGCGGCTCTGCCGAGCTTGATGCTCCCCGACAAGCTTGCCGGAGCAAAACTTGTCGGAAGCGTCTGCTTCAACGAAACAAACCCTGGGGCTTGTCGGAGCAGACTGCCCCTCAGCACTGTTGGCGTTGATCTTGGGGACCTTCGCAATGACGGCTTCGGGAAGCTCTGCCGGAAAGTAGTCACCAGAGATCAACTTCCTCTTCTTGCTTTGTCCAGTTGATGGTGTTACGGTTATCGAGTCAGCTTGAGCACGAAAATACCTGGTTCCATTGTGCAACTTAAGTGCAGCGCACTTTGACAGCCGTCAGCAATATCATTCTCGAGCTCTTGGAACATGTTCCATTTGCAGCCGTCAAAGTGCTCTTCTAGCTTCCTCACTTCATCAACGAGGCTTCCATCAACGGACTCGGTAATCTTTGTTCACTTGGCGGACGACAAGTTGCGAGTCACCCCCGACAATAAGCTTTTTGATCCCAAGGTCCATCGCGATCTCGAGACCGGCAAGCAAACCTTCATACTGCAGTATTGTTTGTTGCTTGCTCCTTGGGAAAGTGCATCCGGACTACGTACTTGAGGTGCTCTCCGGTGGGTGCGATAAGCAGCACGCCGGCACCGGCGCCTTGCAGCGAGAAGGCACCATCAAAGTACATCAGCCACTCTTTGCTTGCTTCCTTGACGGGAATGCTCGTCTCCGGAATCTCTTCATCTGGCGTTGGCGTCCATTCTGCTATGAATTCTGCCAATGCTCTGCTTTGGATAGTTGATGTGCTTTCAAACTTGAGATCAAAGCTTGACAGTTCCAATGCCCACTCGACAATCCTGCCTGTCGCTTCTGGATTCTGCAGTATCCTCTTCAGCGGAAAACGAGTGACAACTGTGATCTCATGTGCTTGGAAGTAATGGCGCAGCTTTCTCGAGGCCATGAGGAGGCCGAAAAGCAATTTCTGCACACCGTAGTACCTTGACCTAGCCTCGCAGGAGGGAATCGACAAAGTAGACTGGGCGCTGCACCATCCTTTTCTCGTGATCTGGTCATGTGTCCGCGGCGGATTCGTCCTTGTCGGGACCAGAGCTTGTCGGCGAAGCCCCTCGCTTGTCGCTGGATGTGCTTGCCGTGGTTGTCGGCTCGTCATCCGCCTCCTCTCCGCTACATTAACGCAGCACTAACCACTTGGTTGGTTGCTGCTATATATAGCAGCAACTTCACTTGTGGTTTAGGTGCGACAAGTGTTGGAGTGGAGGACAGGTATCTCTTTAAGTCCTGCAGCGCAGCCTCCGCTTCGGGAGTCCATTTCATTGGACCTGCCTTTTTCAAAATCTTGAAAAACGGCAAGGCGCGTTCAGCAGACCTAGAAATAAACCTGCTAAGAGCAGCTACGCAACCGGCAAGTCTTCGTACATCCTTGATGCGCTTTGGTGCTCCAATCTGCTCAATGGCCTTGATCTTGTCGGGATTAGCTTCAATCCCTCGTTGAGACACGAAGAACCCGAGAAGCTTGCCGGAAGGGACTCCAAACACGCACTTCTCGGGGTTGAGCTTGAGGTTGATCTTGCGCAGATTTGCAAAGGTCTCGCCCAAATCTTGAACCAGAGTTGCTTTGTCCTTGCTTTTGACCACTATGTCATCCATGTAGGCTTCTACATTTACGTGCATTTGCGGCTCAAAAGCGTCATGGACTACCCTTGCAAATGTTGAACCAGCATTCTTCAAACCGAAAGGCATCCGTATGAAACAAGAGGGTGCCACATGGTGTAATGAATGCGGTCTTCTCCTCATCTTCTTCAGCCATGAAGATTTGGCGGTATCTCGAGTATGCATCAAGAAACGAAAGCAAATCACATCCGCCGTGGAGTCAACAATCTGGTCAATGCGCCGCAAGGGAAATGGATCTTTGGGACAAGCTTTATTAACATCCGTGAAGTCAATACAAAGTCTCCATTTTCCATTTGCCTTGCGACGACTACAGGATTGGCCAACCACGTAGGGGTGGAGCACTCCTCGACAAGGCCCGCCGCTTCCAGCTTCTTGATCTCTTCGCTATGAATTCTTGGCGCCCATTGCTTGCTTCACGACTTTTTGCTTGACGGGCCGTGCATGAGGACAACGGCCAGGCGGTGCTCAATCACTTTCTGGAACACCGGGATGTCGACGGTTGCCATGCAAACACGCCGACATTCGCCCGCAGGAAAGCAACGAGCGCCTTCCTATTTAGGGTCGAGAGAGGCACTGATGGTAAAGGTACCACCAGTGCCGTCCTCCTTGGCGGACACCTTCTTGGTCTTTGGCGGAGCCACCATCTTCTTGCACTTGCCGGTGGAGCTCGATGGTGCGTTCTCGACGGTAGCGCAGCACTCCGAAGAGGTGCGCTTGCCGGAGTGAGCATCAGGGCTCTTGCCGCCAAAGAAGTCGGGGATTTGAAGCTTCTGGAGCACCGCGGAGGAGATCAGATTCAAGCCGGCCCCGCCGTCAACTAGCATTTTGGTGACCTTGAGGTTGCGGATGGTTGGTGAGACCAACATCGCCAAGCACCCGACCGCATTATGCGATCGGGTGATCCTCAATATCAAAAAGCGATAGGCGTCTTGGACCACTTCAGAGGCTTGCGTGACTCTACGGATGGTTCCGCTGCATTGACCTCCGCATCCATTGCTTGAGTTGGCGGTGGAGGTATGCAGGAAGCACCTCCATCAACGCAGAGGACCTCTGTGGCTACGAAACTCCTGCTCATCAGCGTCGTCCATCTTCCATATCTTCGCTGTCGTCATCATCTTCATCCTTGTCGCGCCGCTGGGAGGTCTGTCCTTGCCGTTGCTTAGCCTTGCCGCGGCGTCCTCCGGCCGGACGTTTCTTGCTTGCTCCCCAGCACCTTCCTGGGCCTTCTCCTTGTCGCGCCGCTCGTACTCAGCCCTCTGCTGTTCGACAAGCTCCTCGACCTTCTTGCAGCTCTGGAGGTCGTGGCCCTTGGTGCGGTGGATCTTGCAGTATTGCTTGCCGGAGCCGTCCTGCTTGTCGGCGGGCGCCACCGACTGGTGGTTGGCGTCAGCGGCAACCTCCTTGCCGGAGCCACCAGCCTTGGCGTTCTTGTCGCCACCTCCATTGCCGGACTGCTCAACAGCTAGCAATTCTCTACCTTTCTTCTTCCTGTTGCCTCGCCGCCGGCCCTTCTTTGCCGGAGCGGCCTCCTCCCGCCGAGCTCGCTTCCGCATTCTCTCCCGAGTCTCCTCCTTCCTCAAGACGTGCACACTTGTCGGCCAAGGCGTACAACTCATCGACGTCCTTGACTTTGCACATCGCCATCTCCTCCCTCATCCTGCGGTTCCGCACATTACGATGAAACGCTACCGATCACCGCGGCGGTGGACATCTGGGATGTTGTAGTGCACACGGCTGAATCTCTGAATGAACTTGCGCAGGGACTCTCCTTCCTTCTCGGCGAGCAGATGAAGGTCACTCTCTTGGCCATGAGGTTTGTGGCCACCTGTGAAGGCGCCAACAAACTGATGGCACAGATCTGCCCAAGAGGATATGGAGCTGCCCGGCAAGTGCATGAGCCAAGATCGGCGTTGGGCTTGAGCACGGCGGGAAGTAGTTGGCGAGGATCTTGTCGTCCCGCCCCCGCAGCCTGCACCGCGATGGTGTAGATGCTAAGGAACTCCGACGGATGCGTCCTGCCATCGTACTTCTCCGCACGCGTCTGGTTTGAAGTTTTTACGGCTGGGCCATGGACTTGCCGCAGCTCACGAGTGAACGCAGGGCAACCTACCACGACGGCAAGTCGCTGGCTCCTCCGGCGTCGCATGTCAACAGAAGGCCCAATGGCCGCTTGTCGGACGACGTCGCGCTTCTCTCCGGCGCCGATGCGAAGTTCGAGCGCCCTCTTGTTGTCGCTCATGAAGAACTTGGCGCTGATCGCGTCGAGCTCGCGGATCCGATGACGCGGTGGAGTCGCTGTCGAGGTGGATCCGGTGAGTCGGCGATCTTGGCCTTCGTGGCGGAGAGTGCATGGTGGTTGCACCTCCGATAGTCTCGTCGCCACCGGCTCGTGCCTTGTCGTCTTGTCGCGGCAACGATGGCGTTGGTTGCCGCGGAGTGTCGCCGTTGGCAAAGCCGATGAGGCTCTGGATAGTGGCCCTGCACTCGTCGACCTTGCTGGCCGTTGGAGGGTAGTCGAGGAGCAGCTGAGCTCTCGCCAGAGCTTCTGCTGGAGTAGTGGGTGGCATTGGCGAACGGTGCGAGGAGCGGGATATGCTCGGACTTCTAACTACGTTAGAAGGAGCAGCAATCCGTACAGCGATCATATCTCACTCGTGCCCGGCATGTTGGCGCCGCATGCTGGTCTTGAGGGTCTCGATCCAACGAACGTAAGGCATTGTGAACGCCATGACGTTGTTGGTCCCGCATCTCCTGAGATGGGCGCGGGGGATGCGCGGACGCCGAGGTTTGCGGGGCCTTGTCCTTGGACTTGGCAACGTCGCGAATACCTTCATCGGCGCCCGTTCCTCCGCCTGCGTCTGCCCCACCACCCGTTTGCTGCGGTGAGGGTGGGTGCAGCGGACGGCTCTCTACCGCCGAAGCCTTCTTCTTCGGTGGCATGTTGAGGAAGATGTTGATGACGCTGCTCGTGTGAACGTCGGATCAGATTCACACGGCCTCGACGCTTCTACCGGCGCGCCAAAGATGTCGGGAGGCTGATCGTACTCCACGAACACCTATGGGGCGGCGGACCAGGCCCCTTTGTGGTTCGGAGGGGCGGAGATCGCACGAAGAGCGGATCGAGGCGAGGCACACGAAAGAAGTTTACCCAGCTTCGAGCTCTCCAAGAGATAAAACTCCTACTGCTGCTTGTTTGATGTATTGTGTTCTTGCTAGGGAGCGATGCGGGCTACAAAACCTAGCGTGAGCGTATCTGGTCTCTAGCGAGTCGAATGAACCGAACCTCGAACCTCCTCTACGTTGCGCATGGGCCTCCTTTTATATGCTCAAGGGGTCTCCGGCGGTGGCAACATAGGCGAGGGTACAAATGTAAAACAGGAGTTGGTACACCTACTCGAGCGATTATGCGATGCAAAATACCTAACTCTGACGGGAAAGGACAAAGGCAATAAATGCCCGTCAGTGTCACCCAAACAGTGCAACAGAGACCGTCAGGTGCGCCACCGCTCGCCACGATGGCGAGCTTGTCAGCGCCGCTTATCGCTGCTCTCCGTTGGCTGCACAGCCTCTCGACACGCGCGCATGGAATGGTCCCGTGGCGACACGTCGCTGGATGAGATGGAGCGGAGATGGAGAGAGGTTGCTTGCCGTGGCAAGCGCCTTGCCGCGGCCGAATCCTTGTCGCGTCCGGAGGCTTGTCGCGCTCCGAGCCTTCCCGGCAAGCTCCTCTTGCCGGGGCCTTGTCTTCTGTATGCCTTGAGTGGCCTTCCCGGCAAGCTCCTCTTGCCGGGGCCTTGTCTTCTTAATCAAATACTTTGTTCTTGAATGGCTCCAAAGGAGCCACGGAGGATCTTGGCGGTGACGAGGCAAACCTCGCCGCTGGGGTCAGAATCGTCTGCGTGCACGAGTACGGGATACTAGGGTACCCCTACTCTAGTACACCGACAGGAGCCCCCTTGATTGATCGTGTAGTTTGGCCGTTGTGGAGTCTAGAAGAAAACTATTTTTAGTCTTAGGATTATATATATTGGAGAGTAGGATTCTTTTTACTCCTCAGCCCCTTCGTCGCTCTGGTCAGGAATCGTGATGTAGGTGTTTTGAACTACTCCTCTTCCCCTTCCAATTTTTCTTTAGGATCACGTGGTTACTTTTTCGTTCGTTGGGTCTCAGCTCTTTTGATCCGGTGCATTTCTCGTCAAGCCGACTCGAGCCTCTTCATCTTCGCCAAGTTCAATCCTAAGTTGTTTTTCTTTTACCACCCGCCCACCCTTTTTTTTCTTCTTGGAGCCGGATTCCGTAATCGAGTATCCATCCTAATCGTGCAAAGTCTTTGCTTTCTTTCCTCAATGATTTCAACCGCTGTTTTCTCTTCAATATATTCGTCGGTTCCCCTTCCAAGTTGTCTTTGTTTTCCCGCCCTCCCACCCTTTTTCTTCCCGGAGTTTGAGTCTGTTTCGACCATCAATTTCATTCGTACGGAGTCTCTTCAGTCTTCCTTCAATCATTTCAACCGGTGAATTCTCGTATCGTTCGTCATTCTTCATCCCTTTCTTCTCCGATGGATTCAATTATAATTTTTGGTAGTGATTATATTCTTTCCTTGGATCAAGTGTTCTCCTTGCTCATTTGCCTCTCACCATTCAATCATTCCGAGTTACGAAGACATCTCAGAGATTCGCCGTGTTCCAATTAATTCGAGGTTGTCACCTCTACCAAATATTTCAGTTCTTCCGGTGCATCATCTATCTGCTCAACATCCCTTTCCAACCGTGTTTTCTTTTAGTGGGCCCTAACCCACAGGTCTTTCCCAGGATCTTACGACTCTTTTAATTTCCCGGAGCTATTCCCAATTCTTTTCAAGTGTGATGTAAGAATGGATCACATCAGTCACATGCCTTTTCCAAGATGGATTCCAAATCATTTTCACTGTTGGCTCAACCTCTTCGCCTTTCGTTTCCCCGAAGTGTCTCAACAAATTTTGGTGGTGTTTCTCGTCATCATTTGAAGATTGAAGAAGAGTTTTTCCTCTAAATCTTGCCCGTTCTCTCGAAGTTTCATGGTTCTAGCTTCATGTTATCCTCTCATATTATTCCGTTTGTCAGATATTCTTTCTTACCCATTCGGAGTATGTCAGGAGTTGTTTTTTCCATTTATTTTCACCGGAGGCCATCATTCCAGTTATCGTTCTCTATTTATCCCGGTGCCTCGTTCAAGTGTTCTTTAATCAGCTCATGATCTCTTTGTTCTTTTGCATCTAAATCCCCTCTAGCTTATTGGTTCTTCTAATTCTTCCGGTGATTCATTCTCTTTCATCAGTCATTTCCAAATTCTTACGGTGGTTCGTTCAAGATTCTTTTCCTTGTTTATCATATTAATCCATTCGTTCTTTTCAATCCTACCGGTGGTTCATGAAGACCTTCTCAAGTTTGCGATATGTCACTTCTCAATTCTTTTTCAAGAAGAATAAGTAGTATGCAAAATCCATTGCTTGTCATCAATTTAATTTGATGAAGGATAAGCATACAATAAATCTTATTCTTATTTCATCAAAGTGATTAATCCTTTTCTTCGGAGTTTGTTCTTGAGGAATAAATTCTACTTCCAAGTGTTCTCATCTTTTCTTTTCCGGAGTTCCAAGTTTTCCGCATTATCGTCGCGAAGCTCCATCTAAATCACCGCAAGACTTAATCCTTATTCTTTCCATCCTTCAATTGTATCTCATCATCCTTTTGTTACCGGAGTTCTTCACGGTGGCTCGTCATGATTTAATTCATTCTTCAAGTGTTCATCAAGATTCTTTTGGAGGAATTCAAGTACCTTTTCTTCTTGCATCTCGAAGTGCAATTAAATCTTCGTATTCTTTTGAAGTGGAGTTTTGCATTTCTTCGTTCTTCTCAGCTATTTAATCTTTTCTGCTTGTGGTTGGTTATCACCTCATAATTTTGAGAGGTTATCCATAAGTCCACAACAATCTTATTCTTTTCGTTGGTGATTTTTTCAACAACTCCGCTCAATCCTTCCTTCTAAGTTCTTTTCATTCAATTCTTTCAATTCTTAGGAGGCATTGTGTTGTACCTCTCGTCAACTATCGTTCCATTTTGTCAAACTCAGTTCCAACTCCTTCCATGTTCAGCCTGAGTGCTGCCTAAATCCTTTCAGTCTTATTCGTTTCTTATCTCGTTCTAACCGGAGTGGTTTCAAAGTCTATCTGATTCCGTGAGCTTTGAATTCTCGTCATTCTCGTCGTTTCTCTCTTCTTCTCGTGTGCTCTCGATTCTTTTCATCTTCTCTTGAGTTCTTCTTTCACCTCATCCCTTTATCCTTCCGACTAGGTCCTAAGATCTCGTGACGAGAACTCTTGTTAGTGTAGGAGTGTTGTAACGCCCGGATTCGATCGCCAGTGTCCGCCAGTTATTTGCCGTCCTTGCCATGTCATGTGCTTGCGTGTTGCACTTTGCCATGTCATCATCTGCATTTCATATCATGTCGTCATGTGCATCGCATTCGCATACGTGTTCCTCTCATGCATCCGAGCATTTTCCCCGTTGTCCGTTTTGCAATCCGGCACTCCTATGTTCCCGGCGTCCCTCTTTTTTCTCTCTTTGTGAGTGGGTGTTAAACTTTCTCGGAATGGCCCGAGGTTTGCCAAGCGGCCTTGGTATACCACCGTAGACCGCCTGTCAAGTTTCGTGTCATTCGGAGGTCGTTTGATACTCCAGCAGTTAACCGGTAACATAAAAGCCCCCTTCTCTTTGCAGCCCAACACCCCTTTCAAAGTGGCCCAAAACCCAGCAAACTCCCCTCTATGCTCTAGGTCGTTCGATCATGATCGTGTGGGCGAAATCCGCTCCTCATTTGGCCTCTCCTAGCTCCCTCTACCTATAAATATGTGCCCCTCCCCGAAATTCCGGATCAAACCCTAGATTTTCCCCTCCGCGCCGCGTCGGACATGTCCAACCCCGGCCGGACGTGTCCGCCGCCGCTCCCCGCCGCCACCCTCCGCCCCGGCCCCCGCAGCCAGCGCGCCGCCGCCAGCCCGCCCACCGCGTGACCCAGCGGCCCGCCGCCGCCCGCCATCTCCTGCCCCGGCGACCCCCGACCTCCGTGGCCGGGCCGCGCCGTCTGCGCCAGCCGCCATCGACCCGCCGCCATCTCCGCGCCTCCCGACCCAGAACCGTCGCGCCCGGCCTCCGCCGCCGCCGCCTCCAGCCGGCTCCGGCCGTCGCCCGGCGCCGCCATGCTGGCGTCCTCGGCCGCGCGCCCGGCCTCCTCGCCTCTCCAACCGGATCCGGCGAGGCGCCTGGAATCCGGCCTCCCGCCTCTCCGGCCCCCTTCCTCTCCATCTCCGTGAAGATCCGCGAGATCCATGACGCCTCGAAGTCCGTGCAAAACTGGAGGTTGACCCCGAAATCCCCAAGTCCCTGAGATTTGACATTATCATGCCATTTCTATTGCATCATAACTAACTGCATACTACTCCGTTGCGTGTGTATAATATGTCAAATTGTTCACCTCAATGAGTACTTCACTTATTTCCATTGTGCCATGTTCATTTGAGTTCATATTGATGCCTGAATCTTTGTTGCAAGAGTGCTATATGATGTTAACCTGATGAAACTGTTATAACTTGATGATTTGTCATTTTTCTTGTATTTGATGTGTGCATCTTATGAGCATGAGCTCTACATGTGTTTTGTGCTATGTCATGTCATCTTCACAGTGGTGCCATCCATGGATTTTTGTGGGTCTTGTAGTGAGTGCATCGAGCTTGTTAAGTAGGTTACTTGCTGTTGTTGTTTTGCTAGGCTGATTCTGTTATATTATGATGCTTTGTAAACCTTCTTCTACAAGTCATTATTTGCATAATCTGGAGAAGTTCACTAAGGATGTTTTGTTATAAATGTCTTTTTCTATCCATCCGTTCCTTTTTTGCAATTATAGTTTGCTGTAACTTGTTGAAATCTTGCTCTCAAATCGCTAAATAATGTTTCTGTCAGCCTGTTAACATTAAGTTCAATGTTGCCATGATTGTTGTTAGTGATCCATGCACTCTATTAACTTGCTCTTGCCATGCTTACCTTCATAAACATGTCTTATTACCGTGAGTTTCCTTTCCATGCCATGTGCTACTCTGTGGTGTGTGGTTCAAGCTCACCAACATGTCTACTTATTGTTGTTCCTGCCATGTATGAAGCTGTCATATCATTTGCCATGTTTACATGGGTGCCATCATATTTTCTGTGCCCTTTTGGCTCATGGTCAGTAAAGGACTTTTGTTCTATGAAATTAGTAGATTCATGCCATGCCTTTGTTTGCCATGATAATGTCCTGTAGCATGTTGTTTGATAGCTCTAAACATTGCAACTTGATGTTATTTCTGCAAAGTCTGAAACTGTTAGTATTTGCAATCTTGCCATGTCATTTTGAGCATGTTCTAGTGATTTCTGGAGATAGCTCAATGTTCATGTTTTGTCATGTTTTACCTGTACTGCATGCCCATGCCTTTTGTTTTCACGTTGAGATGCTTTAGCATAGTGTTTTGATGCTTGAAATATGCCTAGTTGCTGTTTTGGACAGATTGTTGTCATGACTTGTATAGGGTGTATGTGTTGAACCGTTGCTCCGTTTTGAGTGTGCTCTATATGAAACTTGCTTGATTTTGCATGTAGTTTCATATTATCATGTTGCATCCTTGTTTTGAGGTGTTTGCGTGATGTTTGGATGCATTTTGTATCAATGCCATGCTTATCTTGTTTTGCTCATATCTTCTAGGCCGTAGCTCCGAATTTAATGAACTTTATATGTAATTTGACTAGAATTTCGTGTAGATCATCGTGGTGCATCTTAAATTTCTGTTTAATAACTTTAACATGAGGTTTATTCAAATCTGGACCAATTTCGAAATTTGCATATGAGGACCGGAATTGTTCTATGTTGTTTCCGGCGTCATTTAAACTTGTTTTGATATGCTGCTCTTGTTTGCATCATCTCTTGCCATGAGTAGTTTCATGTAGCATTGCCATGCATCATACTTGTTTGAGTATCATGCCTTGTTCATGTGTGGTGTGTTTACCTTGTTGTGTGCTTCTCTCGATAGTTCCCTGCTTTCGCTATGAAGCGCGAGGATTCGTTCGTCTACGCTTGGTTTGTCTTCGTGGCTTCATCTTCTTCATGTACTCGTTCTCCTTCCTAGCGGGATTTCAGGCAAGATGACCGTCACCTTGGATCTCATTACTATGATTGCTATGCTAGTTGCTTCGTTCTTTCGCTATGCTGCGCTACCTATCACTTGATGCTCAAGCCTCCCAAATTGCCATGAACCTATAACCTTTGTCACCCTTCCTAGCAAACCATTGCTTGGCTATGTTACCGCTTTGCTCAGCCCCTCTTATAGCGTTGTTAGGTGCAGGTGAAGATGAAGATTGCTCCATGTTGGATGATGTTTATGTTGGGATATCACAATATCTCTTATATTAATAATGCATCTATATATTTGGTAAAGGGTGGAAGGCTCGGCCTTGTGCCTGGTGTTTTGTTCCACTCTTGCCGCCCTAGTTTCCGTCATATCGGTATTATGTTCCCGGATTTTGCGTCTCTAACGCGGTTGGGTGATTTATGGGACCCCCTTGACAGTTCGCTTTGAATAAGACTCCTCCAAAGAAGGCCCAACCTTGGTTTTACCATTTGCCTCACCACCACCTATTTTCCCTTGGGAGTAATTAACCCAAGGGTCATCTTTATTTAGCCCCCCCGGGCCACTGCTGGTCTAAGTGTTGGCCCGACCCGAGTAGACTGCGGGCCCCCCTCGGGGAAACTCGAGGTCTGGTTTTACTCGTAGCTTGACTTATCCGGTGTTGCCCTGAGAACGAGATATGTGCAGCTCCTATCGGGATTGTTGGCGCATCGGGCGGCTTTGCTGGTCTTGTTTTATTACTATCGAAATCTCTTGTAGCCGGGATTCCGAGACTGATCGGGTCTTCCCGGGGAGAAGGAATATCCTTCGTTGATCGCGAGAGCTTATCATGGGCTAAGTTGGGACACCCCTGCAGGGTTTAAACTTTCGAGAGCCGTGCCCGCGGTTATGTGGCAGATGGGAATTTGTTAATATCCGGTTGTAGTAAACTTAAAGTAAACTCTTCAAAAATACACCAACCGTGTGCGTGAATCGTGAGTGTCTCTTTTCGGGGTGGATCGAGAGGAGAACACGGTTTCTGGGTTATGTCTGACGTAAGTAGGAGTTCAGGATCACTTCTTGATCATTACTAGTTGTCGACCGTTCCTTTGTTTCTCTTCTCGCTCTCATTTGCGTATGTTAGCCACTATATATGCTTAGTCGCTGCTGCAACCTCACCTTTTTACCCCTTCCTTTCCCATTAAGCTTTGCTAGTCTTGATACCCATGGTAATGGGATTGTTGAGTCCTCGTGGCTCACAGTTTACTACAACAACGGTTGCAGGTACAGGTTTCACGATGATCATGACGCGAGAGCGATGTTTGCTTGTTTGGAGTTCTTCTTCTGCTTCTTCTTCGATCAGGGGATAGGTTCCAGGTCGGCAGCCTGGGCTAGCAGGGTGGATGTCGTTTGAGCTTATGTTTGTGTTTCATCCGTAGTCGGATGTTGATCTTATGGATGATGTATTGTTGTATTCGTGTGACATTGTATGCCTTTTGTATGTATCCCCATCTATTATGTAATGTTGATGTAATGATATCCACCTTGCAAAAGCGTTTCAACATGCGGGTCTATCCTTGGTGGGACCTTCGAGTTCCTTTTTGGATAGGGTCGCATATTGGGCGTGACAAAAAATCATGACAGAAAATAGGCTTTTCGTCCTGGGCGGGCCGGAGATGCGGCTGCATGACATTCTTTGGGCCGTCCATGACGAAAAAAACCGTGGTAGAAGCGAGGGGGACGAAAATTTCGGGGAGTTCCCGGTTACGGTGGGAGGTCGGGGGCCGAGCGGCGCGCTGCTTTCTCTCGTGACACGACGCTGCGTGTAGGCGGCGTTGGCTCTAACTAAACCCGGCGAGGCGTTGTGCTCTAACTAAACCCGAGCGATTGACCTGTAGGCTACGCTGCTACGAACCCGAAAGCGATCGATTGATGGCTGTTAATCGAACCCGTCGAAGCGATTCTTCGCCATCTGCGCTAATCAAGCCGATCGATGCTGCCTGGATGAACAGTGGCGCTATGCGGGGGGGGAGGGGTTGGATGAACAGTTCGGTGGGGGTGGATGAACAGGACCCGTGGTGTTGCCTCTAGATGAACAGGACCCCGATCGATCGAGCGGTTGGGGCTGGATGAACAGGACCCGTGGAGGGCTGGATGAATAGGACCACCCGTGGAGGGAAGGATGAACAGTGAGCGATGGAGGGTGCCCGTGGAGGGTGGTTGAACAGGACCCGTGGTATGGAGGGCTGGATGAGCGATGAAGCGGTGTAGGGGTGGTTGAAAAGTAGCCGGTGGAGTAGCGCGCGGTGGAGGCTGGATGAAGAGGAGCCCGTGGAGGCTGGAGGAGGTCGACGGTGGATGAACAGTAGCTCGTGGAGGCTGGAGGGGGTCGACGGTGGAGATGAACAGTATCCCGTGGAGTCCCGTTTTGCGGTACGCCACACCCCTCCCGATGAACAGGACCCCCATTTCGACCGTAGCGCTCCAACACAAGTCCGTTTCCTCCGTTTTGCGGTACGCCACACCCCTCCCGATAAACAGGACCCCAGGTTCGACCGTAGGAGGTCCGTTTCCTCCGTTTTGCGGTACGCGACACCTCCCAATCAACAGGACCCCGTTTCGACCGTAGGAGGTCCGTTTCCTCCGCTTCTGTGATGCACGCCACAACCCTCCTGATCAACAGGACCCCCGTTTCGACCGTAGGAGGTCCGTTTCCTCCGTTCTACGGTACGCCATGCCTCGTTTCCATCGCCTGTTCCGTCCAAGCCCTCCCGATGAACACGACCATGCATTCCATTGCCTCCACATGAACATGACGACGACGCTGTTTCTCCGTTCCTACCCAGCCATGTACACGAGCCCTGGCCGTACGTATACGCGAGTAGGTGTTCGAGACCCTGCCCGTATGTACACATACATGGCCGTATTTTATTTCTTGCACCCTGGCCGTTGTACGTACGTGTACATGCTACGTGCGCGCCTCTAATACGACACGTGCGCGCCTCTACTATGACACGTGCGCGCCTCTACATCACCAGTATGTACGTACACGTTCGCGACCAGAATGAGAACGCTACATACGCTTCGACCAGGTGGGTCCCGACTGTCAGGCACTTCCTTGACTGCGAAGATGTTGCTGGTGGGTCCCAGCAGTCAGGGGGGCAAAATACGGTGGCCCGTCCGGTGGGTCCCCGTTGTCAGGTGGAGGAATAATTATTTTGCACGTAATAAGGAGGCACTTCCTTGCTGCGGCCGTGGACCCAGCTGTCAGCCTCTCCATGTACAGTCCACGTCCGATGGAAGTCGTTCCTTGACCACGTTGACCACGCCGCGCCGAGAGCACCAGGGCGGTGGACGACGGCGAGGCCTAGGAAGGGGACGACGGGGAGCCGGGGAAGACGCGACAGTGGAAGCCCGCGTGGAGAGGAGTACGAGGGTTCACTGGTTCGGCTGCGGTGTGAGGCTGTCGTCGCTGCAGGGCCTGGCCAGCGGTGGGAATAGTAGGGGGCGGTGAGGCCTCCGCGGCAGCACAGCCGGCCACGGGAGGCAGGAGCATGCGGCACGACCGGCGCTGCTTTGGGTGGCTGGAGCAAGAAGACCAGAGATTGACGAAGCACTACGGTCGTTGGATGGACATCGTACGGTCAGTGGAGCTAGAATCGTTCATATTGACTAAAGTTGACAAAGGCCCCCGTCCCAGTCAACTTAGTAGTCCCACAAGTCAGCCTCCCACCATGGTGGGTCCCGGCTAGCATGGGGAGTATTCATTTTTTTGTGCGTAATAAGGAGGCACTTCCGGTGGGTCCGAGCTGACAGCGGGGGGAACGTTTTTTTCGTGAAATACGCTGGCCCGTCTGGTGGGTCCGACCACTCAGGGGGGAAACGTTTTTTCATGAAATAAGGTGTCCCGTCCGGTGGGTCCCTGCTGTAAGGTGGAGGAATAATTACTTTGTGCATAATAAGGAGGCACTTCCTTGCGGCCGCCTAGACCCAGCTGTCAGCCTCTCCACGTACAGTACTCTTTCGATGGAAGTCGGTCGTTGACCATGTTGACCACGCCGCGTTGAGAGCACCAGGGCGGTGGTCTGGACGACGGCGAGGCCTAGGAAGGGGACGACGCGGAGTCGGGGAAGACGCAGCAGTGGAAGCCCGCGCGGAGAGGAGTACGAGGGTTCACTTGTTCGGCTGCGGTGTGAAGCTGTCGTCGCCGCAGGATAACAGGGGGTGTGGGTGAGTAGAGGGATGGCCTGGCCACATCACAGCCGGCCACGGGAGGCAGGAGCACGAGGCACGACCGGCGCTGGTTTGGGCGGCTGGAGCAAGAAGACCAGAGGTTGAAGAAGCACTACGGCCGTTGGATGGACATCGATGGTCACCGGAGCTAGAATCGTGCATATTGACTAAGTTGACAAAGCCCTCCGTCCCGTGAACTTAGTAGGCCCACAAGTCAGCCTGCCACTATACCGGGTCCCAGCTAATGTGGGGCGTATTCATTTTTTTTTTTGTGCGTAATTAAGGAGGCACTTCCTTGCGTGCGAAGATATAGCTGGTGGGTCCGAGCTGTCGTGGCGGTAACATTTTTTAGCGAAATCTGAGGCCCTTTCGGTGGGTCCACGATGTCGGTGGAGGAATCATTATTTTGCGGCGTAATAAGGAGGCATTTCCTTGCGTGCGGCCGTGGACCCGGTGTCGGCCTCTCCACGTAAAGTCCACTTCAGATGCATGTCGGTCGTTGACCATGTTGACCAGGTCAGCGCCGAGAGCACCAGGCGGTGGACGACGGGCGAGGCCTAGGAAGGGAAGACACGGAGGCAGGGAAGACTCGGCAGTTTTTTCCCACGCGGAGGGGAGTAATGACGACGAGGGTTTCTTGGTTCGCTTGTTGCCGCCGGAGAATAACGGCAGGTCGGTGAGTAGAGGGATGGCTAGGCCAGCGATGGGAGTATGGTGGGGCGGTGAGGCTGCTTGGCAGCAGCAGAGCCGATCATGGGAGGAGGGAGCGAGCAGTCCACGGGCGCCTGTTTGAGTGGCTGGAGCAGGAAGAGCGGAGATTGAAGAAGCACGACAACCATTGGATGGCCATCCAACAGTCACTGCTTGTGCGTCAACCTTTTTTTAGGAAAGCCTCAAATCTGTAGAAAACAGCATACAACCCATCTGCCATTATTTCTAATAATTTACAGCCCATTTGCTAATTATTAAGGTTTTTTTAGCCCATATTCTTTTTGTTAGCATTACAGCCCATATTGTGGCCACGGTTAAAAATTTATACGAAATTTTGCATATTTCAAGAGGTCCGAACTGTTTTTAATCCCGAAATTTTGACTCACATTCAAACTGATTTTAAAAATAAATGTGTATCAATATAAAATCCAACAAATTCTCCACGCATAAAAATTAATGTAATTTCGAATCTCGAAATGAAAAATGATATTTGAAACTAATTGCCGGTTTGATGTGTTTTAAAAATGTACATCCCATTTCTCATTACTGATGGGCTATTTTCTCGCCAAATTAATGAAAGCTCTCCTCGTCTTGAAAGATTTGCAGCCCAACAGCCCGACAAAGCGACTTACTTGGCAAATCAAAAAGCTGGCTGTGGCTGTGGACCCGGTATCGGCCTCTCCACGCAAGATACTCTTCCGATGGAATGTCGTTAACCACGTTGACCACGCCGCCGAGAGCACCAAGGCAGTGGACGACGGCGGCGAGGCCTAGGAAGGGACGACGGAGCCGGGAAGACGCGGCAGTGGATGCCCACGCGGACAGGAGTACGAGGGTTCACTGGTTCGGCTGCGGTGTGAGGCTGCCGTCGCCGCAGAATAACAGGGGGAGTGGGTGATTGGAGGGATGGCTTGGCCAGCGGTGGGAGTAGTATGGGGACGGTGAGGCCTCCGCGGCAGCACAGCCGGCCACGGGAGGCAGGAGCATGCGGCACGACCGGCGCTGCTTTGGGCGGCTGGGGCAAGAAGACCAGAGGTTGAAGAAGCACTACGGACGTTGGATGGACATCGTTGACCACGCCGCGCCGAGAGCACCAGGGCGGTGGACGACGGCGAGGCCTACGAAGGGAACGGCACGGAGCCGGGGAAGACATGGCAGTGGCTGCCCACGCGGTGGAGAGTACGAGGGTTGACTGGTTCGGCTGCCGTTGCCGGAAAATAACAGGAGGTGTGGGTGAGTAGAGGGATAGACAGGCCAGGGATGCGAGTATGATGGGGCCGTGAGGCCTTCCCGGCAGCACTGCCGGCCACGGGAGGCGGGAGCAGGCGGTTCCAACGGCGCTGGTTTGGGCGGCTGGGGCAGGAGGATCAGAGACTGAAGAAGCACAATTGCCGTTAGATTGACATCTAATGGTCTGACGCTGGTAGAGTCGATTGTTGACTAAGTTTCTTTTTTGAGAAAACTTGTGTAAGCAAGAACGTAGTAGGCCCCCAAGTCAACCACCAAATCTGTGGCGCATAAACATAAAGCCCATTTGCTATTTTTTATAATTTGCAGCCCATTTG
Organism: Aegilops bicornis; assembly: GCA_021605145.1. Lineage (NCBI taxonomy): Eukaryota > Viridiplantae > Streptophyta > Magnoliopsida > Poales > Poaceae > Aegilops > Aegilops bicornis. Next base: position 257,149,613 of record CM038671.1, on the reverse strand, counting down.
CTATTTTTTATAATTTGCAGCCCATTTGCTAATTCTTAAGTAATTTATTACAGCCCATTTTCTGCCTAGGACCACGGTCAAAAAGTCCAACCTTATTTTGCATATTTTGGTGGAGTCCGAACTGTTGTAATCCCGAAATGATAAAAAAAAATTTAAAACTTATTGATTTGCCAAAAAAATTGTTTTGTTTTTGTAAGAAAATAAGACGTGGGACAAATTTAGTTGGTTTAAGGGAAAACCAGTGGTAAAAAAATCAGCGATGGGTGGGAAAAAACAACAAAAATAAGGATGTAAATATGAAAAGGGAACTTTATGTGTTTTCAATATAATGATATGTGTATATGAACTAGTAAAACTATAGGTAGAGCTTAGAAAACAGATGTAGGACATGTGTTTCAAGAGGAAAATAGAATTGGGCTGTGTGTTTGATTCAAAAAACTGTGCATGGATGTTGTAAGACAAAATATAACTAACGCTGGCGGGCCAGAGGCCAGTAGATACCTGCTGGATCTTTGTGCCCTGTTGTCGTCATGGGCTGGCCCTGTTAAAAACAAAACAACCCTGGGCAATCTACAACCAAGTTGAAACTTGCTCGACCTGAAAAAACAATATACGTGCTCAATAAACGAGAGAATTCTGCAAGGCTGCATCGATAAGCGGGATGCAACATGGATATTGTTTTTTATCATGATAATAAGTGCATGCACTTGTTTCAAAAAAATGGGAGAACTGGGAATTCGAACTGCGGGTGCTTATGCTACCCATCAAATAAAAATCAGGTGCCTGAAAATTCGTTTCGAAAAAAATGATTCAGCTTTATATCCATGACGACCCTCGGCATGATGGTTGGAAGCAAATGCAAGTTCATACCAAAAGATCGTTAACAACAATACCAACTTGCGGACGACAAGGTAGTACAACTACCAATACCAAACTAACTTATAATCTTTTTACTCCTGGCCCTAGTGTTAAATGCGGTAGAAAATCTTGCAGAGGACCAGCTCCCGCTCCTTCTCTTGCTCCAGTCCCCGAGGTGGTACTGGTGCATCACCCAGCTTGGTCCTCTCGCTGGTCGAAGTTCTTGTTGGTGTGCAGCACCGTAACCTTTTTTGCTGCCCGCCGCGGCCGTTGACCATCACCGGCAAGGTATTGCCGGTCTTGTTACATCGCGTGCATGCCGTGACTCGATCAGATCTTGCGACGCGCCCACGCCGCCTTTTGAACGCCTCGAAGAAATGCTTCCGCCACTCAAGCAGTGATACCTGAAGTATTGTGGAATACAGGTTTTAGTGTACCTAGTTGGCATTTTCATAACATATTTGGCATGTTGCAGTCACTTGTTTCACTTTTTATTAACTGTCAAATTGTAATTGCTTCACCAGGTCTGCATGTAAAAAGAAAAATAGAGCTAAAAACAAAGGAATATGTTTGTGCAAGTAGACGGTCGATCGGTGTCTTACCTGGAAGTTTCTCAGGTTGGGTGTAACATATGCCATACTCACTGTCGATGGTTGGTATGAACAAATCGATGAGAGACTGAAATCACGCGCTGTCAGCACTCACTTTGGCCTCAAGGTGCTCGATCACCTCCTGATCGGTGGGATCGAACTTGACGCCAGCCGGCAGCACGGGCCAATCCTTCTTCGACTTGCATCGGTAATTCCAGTTATATGGTACTCAATGTATGATCAATCAACTGTTTTAAGTGAATGATGAAAGATTTCGATAGATAAGTGGTACTCCAAATCTGAAGTCCAGAATACCCGAACACGCCGCCGGGATTCTTGTGTCACCTCACGCGCAGTGTGTTGTCACGTCAATTCAATGTGTGGACATGATGAATAATTTGACCGACGTATACTAGTACTGCTACTGTACTACTTACTAGTCGTATTTAGTGTCACAATTTATACATAGGTTTAACTAACAAGTACACACTTGAAGACTAACTGATATATATATGGCTTCTGCACAACATCTCCATCATCATTATCAGTACATCCTACGCAGGTGAGTTAGGATGCACTTGATCCTAGGAAGGTATCTATCCTTCAAACCAGAGGAGTGCTTCAAACTAACAACAAGACATAATATCCAACAAAAGAGGGTCGTACTACAGCAGAATACATGGCTCGATCTAGATATCAGCACGAATCAAGTTGTGCATATTTGATGTTGGCATGAACCACATCGCCGCATGTCGGGTTTGTAAAAGCCATCCATCGCATGGAAGCTTGATGCCTTTCACACACTGAAGATTATCTGGCAACAAGCTGTGTCGATTTAATCTCGGATATGGTGATTCATGAAACCCATGGTATGATGTGTAAACACACCCCCCCCCTCGCGAATGGAAGTTGCATAGCACAGTAATCATCGCCAGTGATATGATCGATGATTGGTTGGATGATCGGATAATTGAGCCCGAGGAACAAGGAGTGGTTGCCGAGGCTGTAAACCCGCCTCTAGTTGAATACGCCTGGCCCAACGGAGCTGGGATCTTTCTCGAACACGAAGCAGCCATAGCCATCAATGTCATGAACACCCCACGCATTGTACTGTATGTGGTTTGATGTAATGGTTTGGTCAATTTGGTACGTGCGAATGAGCATCAAATGACCGTCGTCAGCTGAACGAGCGATAAACCACCACCCATCTGCTGGTATGATTCCAGGTCCTAAAATCATGAAGGCCAGCGCATTTGCGTCTGCTGCAACAATTCAAGTTGAGACCAAAAGGACAAAAATAAACAATCATGTTCAGAGTATGTGTGGAATTAAGATTATTATAACAGTGACACATATCATAGACAGAGAATTGCAATGCCGTGGTTATAATCATACCCCAAGTTAAAAAAATAAGCCAATGGCTTTCATATTCTAGCAATATGTCATGGTACAAACATCATGTAACAGTGAGAGGAAAACAGCTATGACAAATACGCCTACTCATATTCTACCATAGCACTTACTACTACTGTTCTCATATCAACTCTAAGCAATAACATGCGTTGTTATAAAAATCTTGTAAACGAGAGTAACATATAGCAATCATGATGTTATGCTCATAATATGTATTCTAACAATCATTAGATGCCAATTGTTCTCATATCAACTCTAACAATAACATGTGTGGTCATAAAAATCTAGGAAATGAGAGGAACATATAGCAATGATGTGGTTAAAGACATGCTATGCATTCTAAATTTGTAACAAATGAACAAGCAGTCGTATTCATAAGGTAAAGATGAGATGAGATAGAACAATTACATGACGATAGATTCCACCAGTATAGGTAGCCAATATGTGCATCGACCGCGTAAATGATGCCATCATGCACTATAGCATCAGACATAAATGTTTCCTCAACAGGATTGATGATGAGCCATAACCATGTATGGCGACCGGATTCCAGATAGACTAATCCCTTGTTGAACAAGGCAATGAGCTTGTAATCCATGTAGTCTTCTGATGGTGTGGGCACTTCGCAGATTACAACTTTCTGCAAACAGAGGTCGAGCCAAAAGCTTGACGTGTCTCGTGCGTAGTACGCAGGAGTGTCCGCGGGCCGCGAGGCTCGATGGCGACGGTATCCAAAGATGGAAGGGTGATCTCGCTGGGTGTAGATATCCACGAGACGCCATGGACTACCAGATTGGTGGATGAGGACGACCCAGTTGGCCTTCATGCCCGCCCAGTAGTGGCCGCGCATGAAGGGCAGGTGAACGGGTAGTGGTAGAATGTCGAGGGGCACCACGGCAACCTCCGTAGGATCGTCAAGTCGGTGTCTGGGCCACCTGCGAGGATCGGACATCGCCAAGTGGTGTCTTGAAAAGAGCCGCTGGTTGCGCATTTAGTAGACGGTACAAAGACACCGAGCATGCGCCGCATTTAACGGTGCTGAGTAGGTCCGTACGACTACATATCTGCTCCAAGAGAACATCGGGGAGGGAATTCCAATCGCGGCTCTGCGTGTCAGTCGGTTCTGCCATGTCAGGACCCCGATTCCAAGTCACATTGATCTAGCCGGTAACACCTCATATCAGTTTGCGGCCTCACGCACGGTATTCCCACGGGTGTTGCCTTACCATGGCCCGGGACCGTTTGCGCCTTTTGGCTCACGTATATGATAGTGTCGCTAGCATCCATATGACAGAGAACCCGGGCCGACATGGCTAGTCGTGAACCCAAAGCGGCACTAACCTATGGGGACAGGCATACATGAATCACATCGAGCATGTCGGTCATCAACGTATGAATCCGGCTGTAGCACTGGGCTAACAGGACTCGCAACCCGGCTGTAGAAAGGTGCTAGGCAGGACTCCAGATGTCACCGCGGGACATTTCCCCGAAGGGACCGTCATAGGAACGAAGTGAAACACATGCCGGCCAGTCAAGTGTCGAAAGGAGTAGTGCTGGGCTAGCAGGACTCCGGTGAACCGGTCTGTAGCGGACTACTATCGCCAGAAGCACTAGACTACATTTCCCCATATGAGAGGCTGCCAAGGATAAACAACTAGATTGTCGGATCCCACACATACCAAGCATTTCAAACATACACACAATATGCTCAATATGTGTAAATACAACATGGCATCACAACATAACTCTACGACTCAAATATTTATTCATTAGGCTCCGAGGAGCGAGATATTACAAACATGGGTCTCATGACCCAACACTCAGAGCATACAAGTCAAAGCACAAGCGGAAGCTTAACATGTGTGAGTATAGACATCTACAAATGAAAAGGCTGAGAAGCCTGACTATCTACCAGATCCTGCCGAGGGCACAAGATCGTAGCTGAGGTAATAAGCTAAACGTCAAGTCCAAGCGGATCTACTAAGCGAGACCGACGCCTCTCCGCAAAACATAAAATAAGCAAACGTGAGTACAAACGCATACTCAGCAAGACTTACATCGTAATCCAACTACATATGCATCATTATCAACAAAGGGGTGGTGGAGTTTGACCGCAGCAAGCCAGCTTTGACTCGATGGCTATCCCGAACTACTACTGCAAGTAACTCTTTTGAGGTGGCTACACGAGTCCACATATTCACCATATCAATACACCACTATGGACCCGCCTCCGCCTCCCTACGAGAACGCCATCCATAGCACTCACGCTTATCTTGCGCATTTTAGAGTATCCACTTTCACTTGTCTATGAACCGATATAGGCAACCCAGAAGTCCTTCTCCGTGGACACGGCTATTCGAATAGATCATATTAACCTGCAGGGTGTACTTCTTCACACACGCTCACCACTTACCGCCATACACGACATGTACTCGGAAACCTTCAAGCGGAAGCCCAACGTGGGTGTCGGCCACAACCTACCTAAACACTCAAGTCTCTAGTCCAGGTTTATCGCCTATTCGGGTTCCATCCGCAGGGAGTCCGGCCAAGGTTTCCACTAACGGCCTCGAACGATGTGTGCAGGGTTCCCGAGATACCAAACGGGCATTCGGTACACCAGGCCACGGTGTATCTACCGCATCATATCCCAACCCTAGGGTCAGCACTACGCACGGCCTCCAACACATATCCTACAAACACCAAAAACTAGTTGCAACTCCTGGACAGAGAACAAGGGTGGTTAAGAAGCCGAGAGGGTCCATTGGTTTCGGGCCCAATGCGTGGTAGTAACTGCTTCATGGATCACAAACACGTAACTCAGTTCCCGAGGACGGCTGCAATGAGACAACCCACCATGTACTCCTACATGGCCTCTCACCGCTACCTTTTACCAAATCGTGTTCACACACTTAGCTCACACACCATTGGACATGTTCATAACAATTCCAATACATTCCCGAGGAATCAGACCCGACTCAACTCTAAGCAGAGGCATGACAAACAAGCATGAATGAGTAGGCACATCAAGGCTCAAACAACTCCTACTCATGCTAGTGGGTTTCATCTATTTATCGTGGCAATGACAGTCATGCAGAGGATAAGGGGTTCGACCATCGCACATGTAACAGTTGAATCGATGTTGTCCTAATGCAGTAAAAAGAGAGCATGAGCGAGAGAGTGGGATTTTATCGGAATGAACAAGGGGTTTTGCTTGCCCGGCACTTCAAGATAATATAGTTCTTCATCGGTGTCATCGATCACGTCGCTTGGTACATCGACATCGAGAGGGACAAGCACCGCAAACAAAGAAGAAGCGTTAATCAATGCAATGCACAAATATGATGCATGATAATGTCATGGCAATATGTTGTTGATTTGAGCTAATGCAGCTAGCAATGATTTAAATGGAGTTGGTTTGAACGCAAGATTCAAATTCAAACTCCATATGTGATGGTTTAAATGCCATTTATATGATTTGTTCTAAACAGCAGATATAAGTTGCTCTAACATGCATGAAAATGGTACAGATGGATAGATTGGATTTTTCTGATCATTTTTCATATATAATTTATTTAATTTGGAGTTACGGTTGAATTTATATGATTTTTAGAAGTTTAGGACATTTTCTAGAATTTCCTGAATTAAAATAAATCCAGAAAATACATCTTGCGTCAGCATGACGTCACCCCGATGTCAAGAGGTCAACTAGGCGCCTCCAGTCAAACCTGACCAGTGGGGTCCACTGGTCAGTGATCGGGCTAGTTAGTGACATCGACAGTGGGCCAGTCAACGGCCACGCCACCGGGTCAACTCGACGCTGCGTGGGTCCCTACCGAGTTAATCTAAACTAAACAGGAAATAGAACCCGGGGTTAATTAGGGCGTGGGGCCCATATGTAAGTGGGTCAGCGGGTTAAGTGGTGGGGTATTAGCGCTAACTAGATGGCCACGTCGACAGTCGCCGGAGCGTCGCCGACGGTGACCTCGAACCGCGGCGGAGTTCGCTCGGACCTCGCCGGAGGCGACGGATCGACGCGCCAGGGGCACCAGAAGGTAGCCCGTGCCCGTGCGCATCTGGGGAGACCAACGGGAGGTGCGGGGGTGGCCGGCGTTCGCCGGAAGCGAGCTCGCGGCGGCGGCCGGAGCTCGGGTGATTGCGGGGTTGGTGCTACGCGCCGAGCGCAGTGAGTGTGTGCGTTAGGTTCTCGGGACTTCACGAGCCGCGATGACGCACTCGGTGTGAGCTATATGGCTGTGGCCACGGCTACGCCATGGCCGGTGGCGAGATGCTCTCGGCCACGGTGGGAAATGGAGCTAGGGAACGAGCACGAGCACGAGAGAAGAGGGAAAAAGAAGAGGGGCTCACGGCGAGTCTCCTGGAGCGGACTGCAAGGCCGGGGATGGTCTGGACGGAGCCAATCGTCGACGGTGATCTCGGGTGCCCGAGGTATAGGAAGACGAGGTAGCCGGTGATGCAGGGCGTCCGGCGTAGCTTGGCTCCGCGTAGGTGATGAGAATGATGCCGCGGTCCTTCTGGACTGGACGGCGAGGCGAGTGGTGGACGGTGGCTGTGGCTATGGTGAGCGGCGGCGACGGACGCGTTCGGTCCGGGCGAGAGAGAGGGAGCAGAGGAGAGAGAGCCGTGGGGGAGAGCGAGCGAAGCGGTCAGCGGGATCGGGACGGCACGCGGAAGTCGTCCACGCGTCCAGGGGGTCGTCGGCAAGTAGGAGGTAGTCGTGCGGTGGCCGTGCGCGCGTCGGGCACGCTACTGCATCCGATCAAGGGAGGAAGAAGACCTCCCTGCCTGGTGGGCTGGGCGGGCAGATGGGCTGCTGTGTGAGCACGAGGTAAGTTCCTTCTCTCTCTGCTTTTCTGCTTCAGTTTTTCTATTTTGTTCTGTTTTTGTTTTGGTTTAGTAAAAATACTAAACCATTTTATAAAATCACGAAGATAATTATGTGGCTAGAACTAAAGTATACCAAACCACATAAAATGTCCTGAATTATTGGACATATATTAATTATATATAAAATATATATCCAATGCAAATAGTTATTGAATTAATTCAAAGGCCCAAAATAAAAATGTTTCAGTCACTCCAAAAATATTGGTTTGCATTTTACCTCATGCCAATATTTTTACAGAATAACAGGAACATTTTCTTGGACTCATTTGATGAGATTTAAATGTTGGTTATTTTTAGAGGTTTTCTGAGGCTTTTGAAAACTCCTCAATTCAAATTTCATTTGAATTTAAACATGATGCTCACATGGAAGCTAGCATAGGTCAGTTCAGAACTAGGGATGTGACAACTCACCCCCACTAAACAAGAATCTCGTCCCGAGATTCAAGACGCGAGGTAAGAAATCAAGGGGTCACAAGCTAACACGATCTTCACGATCCAACTGTCCTTCTCAAGATGTTGACTCATTGCTTCATATTGATCTTGACGTCTTTGCTTTCGAGAACTTCATCCAACACGACAACGACAGAGAGGAACTCTGCAGGAATCGATCTTCTTAAAGATCGAGCAACTCACGATCAACTCACGTATTGAGTTGTTGAAACATCTCGAGTTGAGACACAAAACACATCGTGTGGGTTGGAAGAACAAACGACGGGGTTTGATTGGTGGGCAATAATTCCACACTTAGAAAGAGGGTGGATGGTGTCAAGGTGGCGAGGAAATATTTACCAAGATCCCGTAACAGGGCACCTCGAGAAAGGTGACTCGTCGAGCTGTGCCCTTAGGTGGCAAAAAGAATTACTTTTGATCCATAGATCATTGGAACCCTTCATACCAGCCTAAGGCAATCACAATCGATCATTTGAAGGGGTTCGAAAAGATGACATACTCAGATTAGAATGGATGATGTGGACTACCTTGTTGAAGACAATGCAATGGATGATTTGCTTATCTTCGGAGGTGGAGGGGACCCATGGTAAGTCCACTTTTGAAGATGATATTGGACAGCAACTACTGAGAGGGCCAGCCCATGGGGAATTGGCATGATGGCGGTGCAAGCTGGGAACAAGATGCAACTGTTGGGAATGTTCCAACCATCATATCTGCCTGAGATTCAGATCTGGTTAGAAACAGGATACTTCAGACTCACATGTCTGAAAAGAAAACTTGCAACACAAATCGACGAGATAATGTTGCGAGACTCTCGGGAGATCAACTACGATAGCAAGCTCCAGAACATGAGCTGGTTCTGCTACAAACCCATGAACACGCTGTCTAAGACAAGCATGACCACATAGTAGTCTTATAATAAAACATTACCGAGTTCAGGTGGGGAACCATCATCGAGGATATCGAAGTCCTTGTATAAGCCGCGGTCTTAAGAAGGAACTTCTTCTCCTTGAACAAATCAATCAGTGGCTTGGTGTGCTATGGAATTCATATGGGGTGGAGATGATCAGTCTATCAGACCATAGAATACTTCGCACGTGCATGACTGACTTGGGATCATTCCAAAGGAAACAAAACAAACCTTTCTCAAATTCATGGCGGCAACTTACACCTAAAGCACATGAATTCGAGGAAGTCACTTTTTCCATCCAGGCATAAGCTTCATGAACGGAACACGAAGACATTGCTTATAAAGTTTCCAACACTAGGTTGATGTTCAACATGAATCATGGGGGAGACAAGATGTTGCTGATGGGCTCAACAGCAACTCATCGGAATTTCCATATCACTGGACTTCCACCATCATGTGAACATGGTGATAGCATTGGTCAGACCAAAAGATATAATGGTGTATGCCCGAGGGATCAACCACGAGTAAGACAACATTATGAATATCATTTGTTCTGACTTGACTTGACGATAGCCCATACTCAAGTCAAAATTTTGGCAAGACAACAGATCCAACAACTGGTCGTGAGGACCGATCAATGGAGATATCATCTTTCTTCAAAGACACACACACCAGGATATCCCTTGGAGATGAACTAAGTCGGACAAGCTTTTATCTTCCAACTCTCCAAGTTGTTGTCTAGCTCAACCAACTAGCTCGTAGATATCCAACATGCATTCTTGGAGAAAGGGTGGTTTATAGGGATAAACCAACTTGATCACGAGCTCAACATAGAGGTCAGGTGACGACCTGATGATACTTCCGAGAGGATATTCGGAAAATCACGAACCACCAATATGTTGCTAAGCTCGAGAACAATCTTGCTTTTCCCGGCAAGACAATATGATCAAAAGAGTGAGGGATTGACACAATCCTAACTCATTGATCGAAGAGTGCACCAGAAATAAGGACTAGGTGGCACGATCAACCTTAGGATGATGATTTAGCAACCAACACGCTAAGAATGAGAATATTGTCCATTTACTACCAAGCAACGAGTTGCTAGGAGTATTGATTTCACACATCACAATTCACTTGTCGGCATTCCGGTTACAACAACGCGAGGACCGAGGAATGACTAATGATGGTGAGAAGTATCACTACGTCAAGAACTCATAAGAGGTGGTGCAATTCTCATGACACTCTTGACATAAAGATGGTAACACTCCAAGGTAGAACAGAACAAAAGCTGGATTGGCATTTTAACTGTGGAATACAACCGCTTGACCCAATCCTAGATATGGATGAGGTATCGAGTTTGTTTCTCCTAGTCATTCCGGAATAGAATGGCTTGACGGACCACAAGGATAATAGGCATCGATAAACACGATCGCACACATACTCTTGGTTATCAACTGATAGAGGATGGTCGGGATACAACTAAAGAGAGCAACTCAAAGGAACATATAATTTTCTGAGTTTTGGATGCATAGATTAGTATGTCGAGCAAAGCTCAACATTTCTTCCAGATAACCCATGCGGAAAGGGTAGAACTGGCAGATTCACAATTATGAATGGAGAACTCCTCAAGAGCACTCTTATTGTGATGTTTTGGGTCAACAAGGAACTTTCGCCATAAGCGGTTCATAGTATTTGGAAGAAGGAAATACCATGGACCTCGAGGACTATCGCAAAGTTACTAGTATCCTAAAGGAACTAGCAAACACTATCAACATGAAGTAGGGTGAATCTCGGGTTCAGAAACCCAGGAGTAGAATGCCTGCTAACTAATAACATCACGGGATGCTTTCGAGAATGACGGCCAGAATCATCACACTGGAAACACAAAGCATGGCTGGATTACTAGGTGACTTCCTAAACACCTAGGGTCATAATAATAACTCCAACATATATGTCGAGGCAATGGAGTACCTCGACTGACTGGTTAGTGTGCTTATTCTGACCAAAAGGACATCGGGAACGGAAAGAAAGAATTTGCAAATGCATCAGACTATTTAGAGACACAGGATGACTCGGACAAAGCATAACGTTGTAAATGCTCAAAATGATTTGAGACATCATGCAAAATGGTGGCATAACCACTCTACAACATCATAACAAGATTCCGAGATCAAAAGTTAACATACGTAAATAGTAGGAACTGAATCGGGCTTAAAACCAACAATCTTAAAGGTCTATGGATTAGTAACACGTCATCCTGATAGATAGATGAGAAGCCTAATTCTTAAACCCCGTAGAAGAGAAGAGGATGACTCAGATCATAAGGCCATGAGGTATAAGGAGTAAAAAGAGCCTTACGTTCCCTTCCACAATCAATTCCCTTACATAACTAAAGCATTTCTAGATACAACTTCGACCAGTTTGGCTTGGTAATCCTACATGCAGTCAGGCTCTGATACCAACGCTGTCAGGACCCCGATTCCAAGTCACATCGATCTAGCCGGTAACACCTCATATCACTTTGCGGCCTCACGCACGGTATTCCCACGTGTTGCCTTACCATGGCCCGGGACCGCTTATGCCTTTTGGCTCACGTATATGATAGTGTCGCTAGCATCCATATGACAGAGAACCCGGGCCGACATGGCTAGTCGTGAACCCAAAGCGGCACTAACCTATGGGGACAGTATACATGAATCACCTCGAGCATGTCGGTCATCAATGTATGAATCCGGGCTGTAGCATCGGCTAACAGGACTCCGTAACCCGGCTGTAGCAGGCTAGGCAGGACTCCGGATGTCACCGCGTGACATTTCCCGAAGGACGGACATATGAACGAAGTGAAACACATGCCGCCAGTCAAGTGTCCAAAGCAAGAGTGCCGGGCTAGCATGACTCCGTGAACGGGTCAGTAGCGGACTACTATCGCCAGGAAGCACTAGACTACATTTCCCCATATGAGAGGCTGCCAAGGATAAACAACTAGATTGTCGGATCCCACACATACCAAGCATTTCAAACATACACACAATATGCTCAATATGTGTAAATACAACATGGCATCACAACATAACTCTACGACTCAAATATTTATTCATTAGGCTCCGAGGAGCGAGATATTACAAACATGGGTCTCATGACCCAACACTCAGAGCATACAAGTCAAAGCACAAGCGGAAGCTTAACATGTGTGAGTACAGACATCTACAAATGAAAAAGGCTGAGAAGCCTGACTATCTACCAGATCCTGCCGAGGGCACAAGATCGTAGCTGAGGTAACAAGCTAAACGTCGAAGTCCAAGCGGATCTACTAGCGAGACTGACGTCTCTCTCTGCAAAACATAGAATAAGCAAACGTGAGTACAAACGTACTCAGCAAGACTTACATCGTAACTAACTACATATGCATCATTATCAACAAAGGGGTGGTGGAGTTTGACCGCAGCAAGCCAGCTTTGACTCGGTGGCTATCCTGAACTACTACCGCAAGTAACTCTTTTGAGGTATGCACACGAGTCCACATATTCACCATATCAATACACCACTATGGACCCGCCTCCCGCCTCCCTACGAGAACGCCATCCATAGCACTCACGCTTATCTTGCGCATTTTAGAGTATCCACTTTCACTTGTCTATGAACCGATATAGGCAACCCAGAAGTCCTTCTCCGTGGACACGGCTATTCGAATAGATCATATTAACCCCCGCAGGGTGTACTTCTTCACACACGCTCACCACTTACACTGCCATACCACGACATGTACTGAAACCTTCAAGCCGGAAGCCCAACGTGGGTGTCGGCCACAACCTACCTAAACACTCAAGTCTCTAGTCCAGTTTATCGCCTATTCGGGTTCCATCCGCAGGAGTCCGCCGAGGTTTCCACTAACGGCCCCGAACAATGTGTGCAGGGTTCCCGAGATACCAAACGGGCATTCGCAGACACCGCCACGGTGTATCTACCGCATCATAGCCCAACCCTTGGGTCAGCCACACACGGCCTCAAACACATATCCTAGAAACACCAGAAACTAGTTGCAACTCCTGGACAGATAACAAGGGTGTTTAAGAAGCCGAGAGGGTCCATTGGTTTAGGGAACAATGCGTGATAGTAAATGTTTCATGGATCTCAAACACGTAACTCAGTTCCTCGAGGATGGCTGCAATGAGACAACCCACCATGTACTCCTACATGGCCTCTCACCGCTACCTTTTACCAAATCGTGTTCTCACACTTAGCTCACACACAATAGGACATGTTCATAATAATTCCAATTCATTCCCGATGAATCAGACCCGACTCAACTCTAAGCAGTAGCAGTGCATGACAAACAAGCATGAATGAGTAGGCACATCAAGGCTCAAACAACTCCTACTCATGCTAGTGGGTTTCATCTATTTATCGTGGCAATGACAGTCATGCAGAGGATAAGGGGTTCGACTACCGCAGCATGTAACAGTTGAATCGATGTTGTCCTAATGCAGAAAAGAAAGCAGGAGCGAGAGTGGGATTTTATCGGAATGAACAAGGGGTTTTGCTTGCCCGGCACTTCCGAAGATAATATAGTTCTTCATCGGTGTCATCGATCACGCCGTCGGTACACGCCTTCTCGAGAGGGACAAGCACCGGCAAACAAAGAAGAAGCGCAATCAATGCAATGCACAAATATGATGCATGATAATGTCATGGCAATATGCTGTTGATTTGAGCTAATGCAGCTAGCAATGATTTAAATGGAGTTGGTTTGAACGCAAGATTCAAATTCAAACTCCACATGTGATGGTTTAAATGCCCTTTATATGATTAGTTCTAAACAGCAGCTATAAGTTGCTCTGACATGCATGAAAACGGTACAGATGGATAGATTGGATTTTTATGATCATTTTTCATATATAATTTATTTAATTTGGAGTTACGGTTGAATTTATATGATTTTTAGAAGTTTAGGACACTTTCTGGAATTTCCTGAATTAAAATAAATCCAGAAAATACATGTTGCGCCAAGATGACGCCACCTCGATGTCGACAAGTCAACTAGGCGCCTCCAGTCAAACCCGACCGGTGGGGTCCACCGTCGCTGATCGGGCTAGTTAGTGACACTGACAGGTGGGCCAGGTCAACGGCCACGTCAGCTGGGTCAACTCTGACGCGTGGGTCCCGCTGAGTTAATCTAAACTAAACAGGAAATAGAACCCGGGGTTAATTAGGGCATGGGGCCCATATGTAAGTGGGTCAGGGGGTTAAGTGGTGGTGGATTAGCGCTAACTAGATGGCCACGTCGATAGTTGCCGGAGCGTCGCCGACGGTGACCTCGAACCGCGGCGGAGTTCGCTCGGACCTCGCCGGAGGCGACGGATCGACGCGCCAGGGGCACCAGAAGGTAGCCCGTGCCTGCGCATCCGGGGAGACCAACGGGAGGTGCGGGGTGGCCGGCGTGCTGAAGCGAAGCGCGGCGGCGGCCGGAGCTCGGGTGATTGCGGGGTTGGTGCTACGGCGCGCCGAGCGAGTGAGTGTGCGTAGGGTTCCTCGGGACTTCGAGCACGATGGACGCGCTCCGTTGTGAGCTTGCCGGCCAGTGTACACGGCTACGCCATGGCCGGCGGCGAGATGCTCTCGGCCGCGGTGGGAAATGGAGCTAGGGAACGAGCACGAGCATGAGAGAAGAGGGAAAAAGAAGAGGGGCTCACGGCGAGTCTCCTGGAGCGGACAACAAGGCCGGGGATGGTCTGGACGGAGCCAATTGTCGACGGCGATCTCGGATGCCCGAGGTAGAAGAAGACGAGGTAGCCGGTGATGCAGAGGCCCGGCGTAGCTTGGCTCACAGAGGGTGATGAGAACGACGCTGCGGTCCTTCCGGACTGGTCGGCGAGGCGAGTGGTGGACGGTGGCCGTGGCTACGGTGAGCGGGCGGCGACGGACGCTGCTCTGTCCGGGCGAGAGAGAGGGAGCAGAGGAGAGAGCCATGGGGAGAGCGAGCGAAGCGGTCGGCTGGATCGGGACGGCACGCGGAAGTCGCCCACGGGCCTGTGGGGTCCGTCGGCAAGTAGGAGGTAGTCGCGGTGGCGTGGCCGTGCGCTGCCGGGCACGCTACTGCATCCGATCGGGCGGGAGGAAGAAGACCTCCCTGCCTCTGGTGGGCTGGGCGGGCCATATGGGCTGCCAGGTGAGCGCCAGGTAAGTTCCTTCTCTCTCCTGTTTCTTCTGTTTCAGTTTTTCTATTTTGTTCTGTTTTGTTTTGGTTTAGTAAAAATACTAAACCATTTTATAAAATCCTGAAGATAATTATGTGGCTAGCACTAAAGTATACCAAACCACATAAAATGTCCCAGAATTATTGGACATATATTAATTATATATAAAATATATATCCAATGCAAATAGTTATTGAATTAATTCAAAGTCCCAAAATAAAAATGTTTGATCACTCCAAAAATGTTGGTTTGCATTTTACCTCATGCCAATATTTTTACGTAATAACAGAAAATTTTCTTGGACTCATTTGATGAGATTTAAATGTTGGTTATTTTTAGAGGTTTTCTGAGGCTTTTGAAAACTCCTCAATTCAAATTTCATTTGAATTTAAACATGATGCTCACATGGAAGCTAGCATAGGTCAGTTCAGAACTAGGGATGTGACATGCCATTGGGGTTTTCGGTGCCTGTGAGCCAGCGGGGAAGTGGATTCGGGCGGGCGAGCGAAGAAGCTTCTCCTCGTGTGGCCGAGCAGTGAGCGGGGGGATATGGTACGCGCGATCTACCAAGGAAGATGGCGTGGGCGGGCAAGCAAAGGAGCGGGGTAAATGGTGTGCGGCCGATTTATGGGGAAGAGAGGAGGAAGAAGAAGAGAGGAGGAAGAAGAGTGGAAGATGGGAAGAAAGTGCATTCAATCTCAATTCTACTAGTACTACTACGAGGATATACCGCCCTTCTGAGTGTAAATAGTTACACCGATGACATGTGGGTCTACCACAACAGGGCCCATATGTCGCTTAATGGAGGATGAGGTGCGAGGGCGTATTTACTAAGCGCGTTTCATCAAGCGAACATGATGGCGATCGGGTAAGGCTGATTTAGTAACACCAACACGCTGGTTCAGCTTATTAATTACGTGTCCCATCTCCTGCAGCGTGTATTGTCACTTCACTGCAAAGACTAGTTGAATAGTTCTCTCTGACCGAGATGGGGAATAAATGGATCGCGAGGACTTCCTTTCTACAGTATCCCTATGCATCTACGCTCACTTCACTCATTTTGCTCCGTACCTAGTCCCTTGTTGAAATATGTAGAAAGACAAATACTCCGTATTTGAGAACAGAGGGAGGCTTTTACTCCGTACTACTCCCTCCGTTCCAAAATAGATGACTCAACTTTGTACTATATTTGGGAACAGAGGGAGTATCACCATATGGAGGGAATAGAGGAAGCTTGAAATATGAACATGTCAATAGGAGGGAGTAAGCCCCATGCATGCATGCATGCAACATGCAACACTCACACGCACACATGGACGCACACAACACTTACGCACCCATGCGGCACACGACACACAACGCAACACACACGCTCACACTTAAGTGCTCAACCTACTCCCTACGTCCATGAAAGACTGTACATTTAGAGATTTACACATTGACCAGGGCATAATTAATGCCCAAAAGTAGCAGACTTATGTGTGCATGCGACCATTGAGATAAGAAGATTAAATGAAGGTCGTTGCATGTTGTATTTAAGTATAGACATGTAGCCTATACCTACAGCACAAGTTGGTGCATTAGTCAATCAATATCGATTTAGTAGATTAAAGGCTAAATGCATTGGAAGTGTAGATGTACATCATGTAGTACACTCTTTGTTGGAAGACCGAGGAGGACACGTGCATGCACTCACATACACAGCCAGGCGGTTCACGCGCAAGGGTTGGACTCGTGGTCGTGCTCGCAGAAAGTTTTGTTTAACTGATTTCTTTGCTCGCCAACCGGCTGTGTGGGACCCGTAAACCAGGTGACAATTTAACTACCAACAAAGTGCCACGTCGACTATGTGGCCGGTCAGTAGGGTGCAATACGGTGCTCTACGATGAGCTAGTGATCGCATAATTGCCGCAAAATTATATATAGTGACCGTAAAGAGCGTACTGTTACATACGTTGATCGCCAGTGTATTTTTCTCGTTTCAAATTAAGCCATATTAATCGGAAAGGACGCAGTATGGACTACTAGTACTAGTACTAGTTCTGCTTTGATGTGTCCCGTCAACTCGCCGAACGAGGAGAAGCTTGCTTACTACGCCTCTCCCTCGCCCACGCGCGCGGTGGTTCGCAGGATGAGGATAGGGTTTTGACTACAGCGCCCTCTCCCTCTCCCTCTCCCTCGCCCTCGCGGTGGACGTGCAGCAGTTCAATCGGTGTCGATTGCCGAAGCATATTGTACTGTAGTATCATCATTGTTGGACCTTCCGAAGAGGCGAAGAGCCAAGTGCAAGGTTCACACGAGTACGAACTATTGAACCTCCCGAAGAGGCAAAGAGCCAAGCGCAAGGTTTTATAGGATTTGTCGTCCTTGTAGGAGTGTAGTAGTACAACTATAGCGAACGATGCTACTGTATGATGCCGCCATGTCAAGTATATCCAAAGCTGTGCCATCTTTTTTTCTCAAAGAGCGTGTTGGAGCCCGTGCAACAACCACACAAGTTGCACGTAGACATAAAACATTTACTAGTAATAAATTCTAAAGGACAAATGCAAGTATGCCACACAAGTTCATCTCCAACTCATGTGATAAATTTGTGCACGACTTGTCTACATATATTCACAGCGCTACCATCCACAATTACTGTACTCCACTTACATGTTATAGATGGGCTACATGTCCTCCTCCGTGTTCCAGCCCCTGTGTGTTCTTCATGGATGGCACGATCCATAGCGGTGGGCAACGGGAATCATTGTTGCAGCTTTCTAGTCCAGTTCCACACGATGAAGACTCATCCAAGCTGAAGCGGCATAAATCAGGGATAGCGTGTCCCAGCATGCCGTTCATCCGGCGGTGCGCACTGAAGACACAACCATGCTTCATGAACGGCAGGCCTTCCGTGTCGTGCACGAAAGGTGGCATCCGCTTTACAATGGGGTAGCTGTCCTTGGTGAAAAGCGAGTACTCTCCAAGAGTGTTCCTCGGCACCCACGTAGCATCACGGGGGTCGAACTCGGCGCCGTTCATCTGGTACACGCGGCATCCCAGATCTGGACACATGGTGACGTACATAGTCAAGGTCCATGCATAATAATGTTGTGCTCAAATGTGGCGGCCAGTAATACTGTGCAGCAAATAGTACTACTCCGATATAGATCAGGTAAAATAACCGGCTTATTATATATAGCCACTCTTGGCTACATGGATGAGATAGTAATACATGGAAAAACAAAAATGGTGGTAGCTAGTGGGTTCAAGTCTTCAAGGGCCTAGCTAGCTATACGCTGCCCTCCAAGGTAAAAAGTACTCCTACTAGTACTACAAAGTATACTACTAGTACAACAATGAAAGAGAAGGCGAGATGGTTAAAAAATGGAATACCTGGGTAGATGGTGACGGTCCGATCGTGGTAGATTATGTGACCATGTTGCACATCAGTGGTACCATGGGTAACGCATCGCTAAGATAGTTGATCCCAATATGCCAAAGTCAGCTACAAGGTTCCAGGTTAGACCGAATCGCGGATGCAAATGCACATCCAGGATCGGTGATCTTATTTTGATCGGGGGATGAATGGTCCCTACAAAATAATGGAGTACCGTTAGGGATGCAAATGATGGTTTGTGCATTCCATTTGTAATCTCCCGTACCGTAGGGTGTCAACCAGATGAAACAAGTCCCCTGGCTTGTCACCGTGAAGATGCGGCCTAGATGGCGCACGACGTCTTCGAACGTGTAGGGGTACAAATCTGCCGCCGCCAACATGCGCCAGCCTTCCGCCACATCGCCTCCTGCATTGATGGCAATCCTTATGTCGAACACCACGATGAGATAGTAATCGCCGAGCCGTGTCGCTTTGTCGGCGGGTCCGAATTGCTATCTTCTTCAATCTCATGTAGGCATCATCATACGTATTCTTGCCCAGCCACCCGTAAGGCCGATCCCAATGGTGGAGAAGGGTCTACCGTAACGGCCAGACCGCTGTGGATGTTGTGCAAAATCATGGTGGTATCCGCCGGAGGTATGCAAGCCAATCTTCGTTGGCACCGACCCAGACCTATATATAAGACGGTGGGCAGCGGAGAAATTATGGGATGGAAATGGAATAACTAAGTACTACATGATCAAACTCCATTACTGACCTGCTCATCAGACAAAATCCAACTACCTCCCAACGTCGTCAACTCTAGCGGAGTCAACGTTCAACCATGGCCAGGGAGCGGTGGACTGTTCGAAGAATTGTCCCATAGAAGAACCTTCTCCTCGAGGATGCATGGAAGACCAACAAGCATGGCCTTATCCCAAGCCTGTTTAAGCAGCGTCTTGAAAAAGTTGGTGCAGGAAGCACCGAGTCTTGCGGCGGTGAGGACGTCGGAGCGGCGTGCGATTTCTCCCAGAGAATCGTCGTCCAAGGTCTCCCAGCCCCGACGAGGAGGAGAACCGCCTGGCGAATCCATGGGAGCAGCGATTTAACTGCCTTCTCTTCGGGAGGGGAACTGCTAGGAGGAGATAAGAGCGTAGTAACCGCAGGCCTCGCCCTTCCAACTGTAGATTGTTCCTCAGCGAAGGGGTGAGGCTATTATTTACTACTCTAAATAATAGCACTAGTAAGAAATTTTTGGCACTAGGTAGTAGTTTTTGGTACCATGGAGTACTAGTACTAGCATTATGGAACGTTATGGGATTGCATTATACTGTAAATAATAGCACTAGTAAGAAAATTTTGGCACTAGGTAGTAGTTTTTGGCGTGGATTAAGAAATTTTGGGTATGTTTTTGCCATTTTTGTACACGCCTAACTAGTGTCAAAAACGTCAGACATTATGTGATTTGAGGAGTACGTGATTGCATCAGAAAAGTACTTAGTACTACTTTTCTCAACTACTCCTCAAAAAGCACCCAATTAATGCTCTTGTTTTCCTCAAAAGTATGTTTACTAATGCATTAATTGCAATGCATGCATGCATAAATTACATTCATTGGTCAATTTTCTCTTAATACTTGCATGCAATGATTTAATGCACCTTGGAATCTGAACATGTGATGGGAAACAACCAAATTGAGCCTTATAAAATGGAAAAACTAAAATTTTGAGATGAGCCCTATAAACTGGAAAGGAGGGAGTATTGTACTTCTAGTCTAGTCTTGTATAGTGCACCAGTTTTGAACTATTGAATCTCAGGGCCAGGAGCTACAGTTGGAAGTGGAGGGTACTACTGTTCTCTAGAACCATCGCTGTACTATCAATGCAGGGGAAGTACACCTACGTAGTGGCCTAGTGGGTACTCTCGGTGCTCTATTCAGCCGCTCCTCTCACGTAGCTGGCCTACTCAGCCGCCTCCTCTCACGCACACACTAGCAGCCTGTTTATCGTCAAGGTTATCACAAGGGCGTAACATTTTAGTTATTTAATACATCGAGACTAGGCTTTTCGCTTCCATTTGTGGAGGTGTAATGGATCTCGTCGAACTTTGTTAGTAGTTCCTTCTTTATGAATGAGATGAAGCAAAGCTTTTTCCTCCGTTTAAAAAAACACGTCAAGAGGAATTTCTTTTATAGTAGAGCCGATAATGGAGTGAAGTCCATGCATGCAACCCCACAAGCTACAGAGTAGTAGTAGAGCACTTTACGTACAGAGCCATATTGCACAGTTCCCAATGCTTCGCCAGGCTTTTCCGGCTCCTCGGGCTTAATTGGGAGGCGCTAGTTTAAATATGCTACTAGCTGGAAGCTGCAAGCGAGGTGCGGCTTGGGCGAGCACACGAACCATGGGATGCTGGGAAGGAAAACCCGTTCACATGGCTAGGCTGTCCAGTGCACCCAAATTGTGGGGCCGCACGTCCGTTTGACTTCAAAACTCAAACTACCCGTGTAAAATATTGGCTCGCAGTGAAGTGTAGTAGTATACTATTTTTTTTAAAAGGCCGCCGTGCGTTCGGCCGGGATCAAACCCACAAAACGAGATATACACTCCCGCGACCACTAGTAGTACTCGTTGGAGTACAACGCTACCTAGAATCACCTTTTGTCGCTTAGTAGTACGTACATTTTTCCTTACAGAAACCCCTAAGGGCATGGTTAATAGTATAGCCAGCTGCTGGCTATAAGCCAGTGCCATGTCATCTACAGCCCATCTTATAGCCAACATGTAGTAGTAGTTTATTTCTTATAGCCCGCTGACTCAGCTCTATTGTACTTGCTCTAATAATGCAAGAAACCACTAAAATGCCAAGAAACTACTACCACTTGCATACATGGCAGACTTAAGATAAGACTACCTTATCAACCATTGTACATGCTCTTACCAACAAAAATCCTCGAGTGACCTCCTACCTCCGCCCGTCCACCTAGTCATCCTCGGCCATGGGACGCAGCCTACCGCCGGCAGTATAAGGCGAGGTCAAACCGCAGCGGTACGGAGCCCATGTTGCGGCAGCCCGGATGCCAGCTCCGTCTGGCGCTCGCGGCCGCTAGCTAGCTAAGATAGCTCCGGCCCACCGCTTGTTCCGCAAGGTTTGCTAGCTAGATTGGCACGGCAGCGGGCGGCTTGCTCGAGCGCATCGCGCTTAAGGCCAGCCATCCGCTCGAGCGAAGGCTGAGCGGGCGGCTTGCTCGCCGTGAGTCACGCCGGGCCAGCCTGCCAACCAAGTGAGGAGGCCAAGGCGTCTGCCCGCCCAATGGAGCGGGCGGCCAACTCGCTCATCACCGGCGCCACCGATTTAACACGATCAAGACTGTTTGAATTAATGTTCAGGAAAAATAATAATTTGACGGGGAATAACAGGATAGAAGGTCAGATGTGGGTGAGGGAGTCTTGGATTAGGAGGTGTCCGGATAGCCGGACTATACTTTCAGCCGGACTCCCGGACTATGAAGATACAAGATTGAAGACTTCGTCCCGTGTCCGGAAGGGACTTTCCTTGGCGTGGAAGGCAAGCTTGGCGATACAGATATTTAGATATCCTACCATTGTAACCGACTCTGTGTAACCCTAGCCCTCTCCGGTGTCTATATAAACCGGAGGGTTTTAGTCCGTAGGACACAACAACAACAACAACAACAACAACAACAACAACAACAACAACAACAATCATACCATAGGCTAGCTTCTAGGGTTTAGCCTCCTTGATCTCGTGGTAGATCTACTCTTGTACTACCTATATCATCAATATTAATCAAGAAGGAGTAGGGTTTTACCTCCATCGAGAGGGCCCGAACCTGGGTATAAAACATCATGTCCCTTGTCTCCTGTTACCATCCGCCTAGACGCACAGTTCGGGACCCCCTACCCGAGATCCGCCGGTTTTGACATCGACATTGGTGCTTTCATTGAGAGTTCCTCTGTGTCGTCACTTTTAGGCCCGATGGCTACTCCGATCATCAACAGCGATGCAGTCCAGGGTGAGACCTTTCTCCCCGGACAGATCATCAACTGCGGGCCAATTCGCTTGGCCATTTGGAGCAGATCGAAAGCTACGCCCCTGGCCGTCAGGTCAGATTTGGAGGTCTAAACTACACGGCTGACATCCGCGGAGACTTGATCTTCGACGGGTTCGAACCACAGCCGAGCGCGCCGCACTGTCACGATGGGCATGATCTAGCTCTGCCGCCGGACAGTGCCCTGGAGGTCGCACCCGCGGCAACTCCGACCCTTAATTCAGAGTCGGCTGCGCCGATCGAGGATGGGTGGTCGGACACCGCCTCGGGGGCTGCAATCTTTACGGCGATCGAGCCGAACACCAGCCCTGTCCCCTGTAAGGCTCGTGACTCCAAGGGACCGGACTCCTCTCCGGACTCCGAGCCCTCCGCGCCCCTGCCGACCGAATCCGATTGGGCGCCGATCATGGAGTTCACCGCCGCGGACATCTTTCAGCACTCGCCTTTGGCGATATTCTGAAGTCACTAAAGTCTCTCTCTTTATCAGGAGAGCCCTGGCCGGACTACGGTCAGCAAGGTTGGGATACGGACGATGAAGAAATTCAAAGCCCACCCACCACCCATTTTGTAGCCACTATCGATAATTTAAACGACGTGCTCGACTTCAACTCCGAAGACATCGACGGTATGGACGATGATGCAGGAGACGAACATGAACCAACGCCTACAGGGCACTGGACAGCCACCTCATCTCATGATGTGTACATGGTGGATACACCTAAAGGAAGCGACGACGAGGAACACAGGGATGCAACGAGGGATTGTCCACTCGAAAAGCAATCAAAGCGGCGACGTAAGCGCCGCTCCAAGCCCCGCCTCGACAAAGACAGCAGCCATACAGACCCATCCATAGAGCAGGACGAGCCGGTGGACGACGAGCATGCCTTAGAGCAACCGTCCGAACAGGGCAACTTGGATAAACAAACCGAACAACCCGTCCCCGGCGAAAACGGCATTCCGAACGACCTTACGCCAGATAAGCTCATGGAGCAGAAGAACCTCCACAAAAGGCTCGTTGCCACTGCACGTAGCCTGAAAAAGCAGAACAGGAAGCTCAAAACCGTGGAAGACGCACTCCGAATCAGATGGAGAAAAGTACTCAACACCGCAGACAAATACGGCGGCAGTCGCCGCACAAAAAGCTATCCGAAGCGAAAGCTACTGCCTGAATTCGACGAGGAGGCCACCCAGTCGGATAGACGACCCCATGGCCAGCATGGAGCGGCAAGCGGCGCCGCACACAAGCCGGCACGCGATCCACTTAAGGATTCACATCTAAAAGATGGCCCAGCCAGATCTATCTATGGGCCAAGAAAGCAAGCTCTAGTAAGCAATGCAAGACCACAGATATCCGAACATCACGGCACACCCAAATACAGGGGTGCCGCTCACCCCCTATGTTTCACCGATGAGGTCCTGGACCATGAATTTGCAGCGGGATTCAAGCCCGTAAACATAGAGGCGTACGGCGGAACAACAGACCCTGGAGTCTGGATCGAGGGTTATATCCTCCACATACATATGGCCAGAGGATATGACCTCCACTCCATAAAATACTTACCCCTCAAGCTTAAAGGGCCAGCCCGGCACTGGCTCAAAAGCCTTCCTGAAAACACAATCGGAAGTTGGGAAGAGCTCGAGGATGCTTTCCGAGTTTCAAGGGACCTATGTCCGCCCTCCAGATGCAGACGATCTCAGTCACATAACTCAACAGCCCGGAGAGTCGGCTCGGCAATTCTGGAACATATTTCTTACTAAAAAGAATCAGATAGTTGACTATCCCGACGCCGAAGCCTTAGCAGCTTTTAAGCATAGCGTTCGAGACAAATGGCTCGCCAGACACCTCGGCCAAGAAAAGCCAAGAACAATGGCCGCATTAACAAGCCTCATGACCCGCTTTTGCACAGGAGAGGACAACTGGTTGCCAAGATGTAGCACCAGCGACCCAAGTACATCCGAAGTTAGAGACGGAAACGGAAAACCGCGATGCAACAAGGACCAGCGCCGGACTAAGGGAAGCAGTCCGAAGAGCACGGCAGTCAACGCCGGATTCAAAAGCTCGCAGCAGAACCAGAAAAAGCCGCCCCTCCAGGATAACAGGGACGAGCTATCCAACCTAAACAAAATCTTGGACAGGATATGTCAAATACACAGTACTCCCGGGAAGCCTGCTAACCATACCCAGAGAGATTGTTGGATCTTCAAGCAATCCGGCAAACTCAACGCTGAACACAAGGGGCTCGACACACCAAGTGAGGACGATGACGAACCCCACAAGCAGAGCACCAGGAAACAAAAGAATTTCTCACAAAAAGTCAAAACAGTAAACTTACTTCACGTAACAAGACGAACGGCGCCCATAGAGATACGCGCCGTACGGCCTATCCCAAAGGAGTCTCTCCAATGGTTGTTAAAACCAATCACCTTCGACCATCAGGATTACTCTAGAAGTATCCGGAACGCAGGCTGGACTGCCCTGGTATTAGACCCAATAATCGGCGGACTCCACTTTACAAATGTCCTGATGGACGGCGGCAGCGGTTTAAACCTGTTATATCAGGACACACTCAACACATGGGGATAGACCCAACAAAATTTCGCCATAGCAAAACCTCCTTTTAAGGGGTAACGCCAGGTTCGGATACCCATTGCATGTGTTTTCTCTGGCTAGAAGTTATGTTCGGCTCCCCCGACAACTTCCGTCGCGAAAGGCTAACCTTCCATATCGCCCCATTTTCAAGCAGCTATCAAGCACTACTGGGACGCGAAGCTTTCGCCCGCTTTAACGCAATACCGCATTATGCGTTTCTTACGCTCAAGATGCCCGATCCACGAGGCATCATCTCATTAAAGGGAAAACATTGAGTGCGCCCCCCCCCCCATTGTGCGGCTGCCTTAAAAGCCCCACAATAAAACGGCTTCACCAGCTAAAACATCTAAACATGTCGCTAAGACCACAGACAGGGCTAGACGAGCCTGGTATAACATATAATTGATAAAGGCTTAATAGCCGTATACCCCTGCACTAGGGGCTCCGCGCACATAAAATAAGAGACAATCAAGCTCAATTTTACCCATTTCAATTTATACTTTGTTTATTTAGTATAACTTCTATTCGGCACGCCCCTTTTTTCAACTAAGTTCATCTCTTTTACAGATGAACACCGTGCTGCGCCCGTCCAGGATACGGCACAACGGAGACACAGGCGCAAACGCAAAGCAGGGACCTGCTCCAAGGATTCTTTTCAGATTAAGACCTGCGTAAACCTTTTTTACTGTCTCTTGTTGATACACATCCCCTGGTTTTCTCTAGTATAACCAAGGAGGAGACTGGCGTCTTGGCATGTGGCCACGCCAGAATTTTTGCGCGTACCTGGACACTAGGGGCTTATAACTAAGGGCGTTGTCTCGCCCGCCCTCATAAAGACCGAATACCTTAGGGAGTGTTCCGCGTCGCGAGTTTGGCCTTACATGCATCAGCTCCGAATCATGTCTTTGGTCAAATGTTGGGTTGCCCGGCTCCTGTGTTTTGCTGCCTTACGTTCCACTCTATCGGCTAAGACGGCACCAGGAGAACTACTGCGATTGTGCCCCGGTTCGGCCAGGTGAGCACCTCAGTAGATAAAGCCGAAAACGGACTGTCATGATATAGCGTGAGACTGGTCAACCACTCGATGACTTACCGGAATCTATAGGATTCCTCCGCATTAACGAAGGGCCGTTTCCCGACCAGGCACATACGCGCCCCGAATTCGGACGAGCGCAGGCGCCACCAGGGGCTATCTAAGTAGCCTCACTGTCAATCTCCTATGGCTAAGTGAAAGTGATAAAGCATTATAGTCCGATTGCCTAGTTCGCTGCGCTGTCACTTCATTTGTAGGACCAAGACGTTGGGTCAAGTGTGAAACCGCGCCTTCTGCGAACACCCCCGCAATATTTGCGTGGGGGCTGAAGCCGACGACTGCCATCTTTCAGATTATATATACATATATCTTAACGGCCGCACAGGAGGTGTTATAATACTTGAAGGCATAGGTATAAAAAGCTTCTACAATTTATCAAAACATTGTTTTACAATAAACATACGTTATTCGAACATAGCATCCTTTGAGCACTGCGTCTCTATTACACGAGCGCCTTGCAGAACTTCATGAAAATAGTGCTCGACAGGTACTCGGCTTTCGTCCGAATCTCGGGATGCAACAGCGGTGGTCTCCATCTCCGCCCAGTATGTCTTGACACGGGCAAGAGCCATCCGCGCACCCTCTATGCACGCTGACCTCTTCACCGCATTAATATGCGACACCGCACCAAGGAACTGCTGAACCAAGTTGAAATAACTTTTCGGCTCTGGTCTCTCCGGCCACAGATGACTCATGACACAGCTCATGGCGAGTCCGGACAACCTATTCAGCTCGGCCCATTCGGCCAGACGATCGGCTACTGACAGTGGACGCTCTGGATTGTGGAATTGCGACCAGAAGAGCTTTTCCACTTCACGATCTTCTTGATCTCGAAAGTGCTCGGTCGCATCAGCAGCACTCGCTGCCAAATCCATATAGGTGTCCGCCGTACTCCATAACTGGTCTAACCGAGCATGCTTAGGATCACAAAACTTCCCCCGCAGCATAGAGGGCTTTCCAGCCGTGATCTCTCCGGCCTGACGTAGCTCCTCCTTCATAGCTCTCATCGCAGAGCGAGCATCCTTGGCATCCGCAACAACCTTCTCCAAGTCCGTCTGCCCCACGCGGTCTTCTTTTTCAAGAAGCTTGCAACAGTCAGCAGCGCTCTTCAGCTTCACGGCCATTTCGGCCATCTCTTTCTTGCTTCGGCAGTGAGCAGCCTGTTCGGCTTTCAGCTCTCCAATTGCCTTTCCGGCAGCCGCATCACTTCTCCTGGCTTGCTCCTTGGCTCGGGCAAGTTCCGCCCGAAGATTCTCCATGGGAGCAGCACCATCTGCATCAAGCACACACATTGTAAGATACTGGCATAAAGCTCGTCTTACCAGGTACCGCCAGGGGAATTACATACCTTGTGCCTCGTCAAACCGCTTATTGACAAGCGCGATGTCGGCATCTGCCACGTCAAGTTTCCGCTTTAAGCTCGGAAAATTCATCAGTCCGGCTGACCGCCGGACACTTCGCCGCCTACATATAAAGGCGGCATATTAGACCTGGGATTATGATCCTCTGCGCGCCGTCACTTTTGACACTGCATAGAGTCTCAGGGGCTACTATCTATATAGGGCGCATCTTATTTATGCGCAACTATCACAAAAGTGTACATTATTTTACGTACCTCAAAACCTGTCAGTAAACTCCAGACGGCCTCGTGCAGTCCGCTCTCCGCGGATGAAATCCTCTCAATCACCGTACCCATCAATGCACGGTGCTCCTCTGAGATGGACGCTCGCCCTAGCAGATCCTTCAGCTCCTCCGACCGTGCACCGGTCGGTGCCGGACTCGTCCGATGGCCCGTTTCAAAGGCCGGACGCATAGGGCTTTGGGGGCCCACATCATCTCCAGAAGAAGATCCCCCGAAGACGAGCTCTGCTGAGAAGGGCTGAGGTCCGAACTACAAGGTAAAATTTCGGTTACTCTTCTCAGATATAGAACAAGGATTCCTTTCAAAGAAAAACTTCTCTCTACTTACGGCTCGGTAGAGGGCTGATCCCCTTGAGGGCATAATTCGGCCGAGGTATACCCCGGCGCAGGACCCTCTGACAAGGATTTCTTTCCCCGCTTGGAGGCCATGGTCTCCGGGTCTTCAGAGGCGGTCCTCTGTTTTCCCTAAGAAGAGGAATTTTCGATTCCTCCCTTCCGAACAGCCTCCTTCGAGGAGGCCATAGCTTCCTTGTCCCCTCCCTTGCCTTTTTCTAAAGGCACAATCTTCAACATCCTGACTAGCACGGGATCCGGCGTGGTCTCGGGGAGGGGAGCCGGACCCCTGATCAGCTTTGCTTTCGCTATCCACTCATGTTTAAAGGACAACTCTTTTAAGGGCAAGTTTATGACAAATATATGGATAGCGAGTCCGGGTGCAAGGCAACTTACTTGAGTATCCGGGCGATTGCAGCTCAGACCTGCGTCCTCGGTCAAGTTCGGACACATTACTTGTGATCCGAAGAACAATTTATACATCTCCGCGGGCGTTGCGCCCATGAAATGCTGGAGAACTCGCGGTCCCTCCAGATTGAATTCCCAGATGCAAAGGGGGCGAAGTTTGCCAGGCAAGGTTCGGCAGATTAGCATGACCTGCGTCACTTTGACCAAGCTAAGGTCTCCGTCTAAGAGATCTCTGATGTGGCCTTGCAACAAGGGAACGTCCTTAGATGGCCCCCAGTCTAGTCCTTTATTGGCCCATGACGCTAGCTGTGGTGGGGGACCCGAGCGAAAGGCAGGCGGCGCCACCCACTTGGTGCCCTTGGGAGCGGTGATATAAAACCACTCTCGTTGCCACAAGCCGAGCTCCTCATGAAAAGAGCCCTCGGGCCATGGAGCATCGGCATTCTTGCTTATAACAGCGCCTCCGCACTCTACGTGCCGTCCCACGATCATCTTCGGCTCTACTTTGAAGGTCTTGAGCCATAATCCGAAGTGAGGAGTAACACGGAGGAAGGCTTCGCACACGGCGATGAATGAGGAAATATGGAGGATGGACTCCGGAGCTAAGTCGTGAAATTCCAGCCCATAATAAAACATGAGCCCCCTCACGAAGGGATCCGTCGGGAAGCCTAGCCCCCGAAGGAAGTGAGACATGAACACCACACTCACCGGGCTTGGGAGTGGGAATGACCTGCCCTTGAGCAGGCAGCCTATGCGAGATTTCGCCGGTCAAGAACCTGGCCTCTCTCAACTTTAGCACGTCCTCCTCCTTGACGGAGGAGGGCATCCATCGGCCTCGAAGGTCGGAACCGGACATTGTCGAAGGTCCGAAGCGCCTGAAATCTGGAGCCTTGGGTGTTGGAACTCGAGGCGAAGGGCGAACTCGTTTGAGATTGAAAGAAAGGAGTAAGGCCTTGGTCTCTTTATAAGAGGTTGAATACCAAGAGCCCTCCCCGTAACTGTTTGGGACTCGCCTTTAATCAAGAAAACATGCCAACGGGCACAATTGGGTTACCCACGTCCGTATTGATGAGAATCCCGTAAATAAAGGGAACACGATCTCTGCTTTGACAAGACGTGCCAAGGAAACCGCCTCGCGAAGCATGCTGAGGTGGAGCAGTAAAAACGATTCGAATAAAGGCTTGGCCGTGATGTGATGTAACGCTACGGAATACGTCAGCAGATTAGATTTGTGTAAAAATTATTCTCTCTATGGCAACATGTGGAAACTTATTTTTCAGAGCCGTACACTATCCTGGAGTTCAAAATCTTCTATGAAGTACTTGGAGGAGGAACCCGCCTTGCAATGCCGAAGACAATCTGCGCGCAGGACTCGTCGTCATTGAAGCCTGGTTCAGGGCTCTTGAGGGAGTCTGGATTAGGGGTGTCCGGATAGCGGACTATACTTTCAGCCGGACTCCTGACTATGAAGATACAAGATTGAAGACTTCATTCCCGTGTCCGGAAGGGACTTTCCTTGGTGTGGAAGGCAAGCTTGGCGATACGGATATTTAGATCTCCTACCATTGTAACCGACTCTGTGTAACCCTAGCCCTCTCCTGTGTCTATATAAACCGGAGGGTTTTAGTCCGTAGGAAACAACAACAACAACAACAACAATCATACCATAGGCTAGCTTCTAGGGTTTAGCCTCCTTGATCTCGTGGTAGATCTACTCTTGTACTACCTCTATCATTAATCAAGCAGGATTTGGGTTTTACCTCCATCGAGAGGGCCCGAACCTGGGTAAAAAACATCGTGTCCCTTGTCTCCTGTTACCATCCGCCTAGGCGCACAGTTCGGGACCCCCTACCCGAGATCCACCGGTTTTGACACCGACAGTGGGTCCCTCGTGTCAACGGTCAAACAAAATGTGTTGGTTTAAGCTGCCTCGTCAGCACGAACATGTGGGCCAACCCTGTCATAAATGGGTTAAAATGAACCTAATCGGTAGGAGTACTAGGTAGTTTTTGGCGTGGATTAAGAAATTTTGGGTATGTTTTTGCTATTTTTTGTACAATAGATTCCTCCTAGGGCTGGTTGAAAGTGGTAGTTTTTTATTAAATACTCTACATATTGTAAGTAGGAGTGAAAGTTAAGCTTTGAAAGCCAATAAGCAAGGCTAGTTACATAGTGCATATGTGTACATGATTGAAAGTAAATATAAACCATGAGTGACTAATATCTTGATGGAAAAATCAAAACTATGGAATACTAGGAAAAGAAATGCATGGTTGGAAATACTAGCAATGTTCATGTCTGTTGCAACGAATCATAATTAGAATAATACTTATTCACAAACTTGGTACAAAACACTCTAATTTTGATATACATATCTCACTAGAGATATGTTATGTTTCAATTAGAATATATTCCTTGGGCTGTTTTGGTGAGGTCAGGGAGGGATGTGGTTGGTTTTAAGATACTAATTATGGGTTTTTCTGCAAATTGGTAGACAAGTGGGATGCTGGTGAGAAAAGGCAACAACTTACCTCACAATCGTTAGATGTAGATCTAATGGTCGTAAACGACGGATGGTAGACACACCAAAGCATCACCAACTTAGTCTTGTGTAGGAGTATTAGCAAGATCCGTGCATTGCACGGAACATCAAGATGCATTTTTTATAAAACACTTGTTGTGATTGACCTCATGGAGTAATCCCATCTGTAAAAACTAATGATATCTCGAGAAATATGAGATAAGGTGAAGAGGAGTGGTGTGGTGGTGGTTGGTGGTCGGACCGAGTGGAGGCATGGGGATTGACGACGCCAAGAAGGGCCACTGTGCCGCTTTGTTCCGTAGGCTTCCTTTATTAATTGCTCAACAATGAGGTTTGTTGGAGATAAGGATGAACGAGGGAAGGCCTTGTCTGCAAATGTGGAGAGGGGTGCGGGTATCTTTTAGTTTAATTTCCATCCGTCAGATATAGATCGGACGGTCTATATTGCAAGATTGCACACGTACCATCGTCACCAACTCGGTTTTTTATAAGAGAAGAAATATAAGTATGGAGATACAAACGTATTATCGATACTTGCTTCCGTAAACTAGCATGTACATTCTATTCAACGCCTCGGCATGTGGGGCCTTAGCACAATGACTTCCCGACTGTGTAAAACGAAGATTTTCCCATCGCCGACAAGGAGGGGGTGACGGCGGTGTGCTTTTTGGCTTGCTCTAGTCCTAGTAGTCATACTAGGTGGTGTAAGCACGTGTAGATTTATTCTTTTTTACGTCTCGTGTTCGCTGTACTGCCACGACTATTCATGAATTGACGGTAAGTTATTCACGGGGAAACCCTTGTTGAGCGTGTTTGTGAGAGAGAGAGAGAGAGAGAGAGAGAGAGAGAGAGTGTGTGTGTGTGTGCGTGTGTGATATGTTAGAGACTGATGAAATGATAACAGATTCTTTGTGTCTATGTGTGTGGAGGATAGAGAGAGACATGTACATGGGGCTTTGTGTTGTGTAACGTGGAGACACATATACATAATTAGAGAGTGAGTGTGTGAGATACACATGCGGACATGAGGAGAGATGAGGATCCAGGTAAATGGGTGTTTGTGCGTGTGCAGTGTGTTTGTGCACACGCTTGTGTGTGAGAGGCAGAGAGTGTATGTGGAGTAGAGAGACCACTGATGATGTAAACCTAGTATAAGGGAAGGGGATGGTGTGACATGTGTAGTAGCGAGATAGCACAAAGGGCGGGGAGCAGACTATTTGGAAGAGACATCAAGTGTGTGTGTGGGAGAGGGGTGTGAGAGCGAGAGAAAGAGAGAGCTAGCGACGGAGAGAGAGAGAGAGAGAGAGAGAGAGAGAGAGAGAGGAAGAGAGGGGGCGAGAGGGGTCGTTTGTGTCCATAAATGGCGTATAGATAGGGAGACAATGTTGATGTTGTCCGAATTGGCCTATGAATGGAGACGCAAGGGAAGCAAGTCATCGTGTGTGTGATAGGGACTTCATGAGAGATCTAGAATAGATGGTGTAGAGAACAATGTGCGAAATCGAGAACGATTATACATTAGGGAGCTATGCAAAGAGTCACGACATATATGTATACAGGGAAAGAGCTGGGGCGGGTCCGCATGTGGGAGAGATAGAAAGAGGAGAGTGGTGCACAAGGAGACAAAGTGTGCTTGTTTGCAGTGGGGGTGGTGTGTGAGGTGAGTGCGCGAGAACCACATAACTAGGGAGATAGACGTTTGGGGTGACGCTTTGTGTGTATGGGAAATATACACTCTACATAGTGCGTGTGCTTGGGTAAGAGAGATAGCGGGAGACCTAGAGAGTGAGGGAAGAGATGTGTGCATGCCCGAGAGACAAAGTGATAGAGACCTATGTTGGGGTCCGGACTTTACAAGAGAGATGGGTGTTAATGTGCTCGTGTGTTGGTGTTTGGGGGAGAGAACGACTTCTCTATATGTGTGTGGGGGGGGCGAGGGGGGGGGGCTTCATATAAAGAGTGAGGTGTCTATATTTGAGGGACTTCAACGTAATTGAGATATTGTGCACTCATGGTTGATCAATTTGTTTCACAGTTTGTACTATGAGATAACGATACTTTTGAACATGCGTGATATACCTTGATGTACCAGAATTACAAACCTAAGATTGGAATTTTGGAATTTGACTCCATCATTAGCTTTTGTAATTCATTTAAATGGAGGTACATTTTTAAGCCGGGATTTCGTGATTTCAAATTCATATATCAAACCTAGAGATATACACATACGGGCATGTTCAAACTTTATAATCATCCACTTTATTCATACACTCACACATTTTTGCTTGTGTCATCATATTTAGGATAAACACATTTGGAATTTCAATTGAATTGGACCGTATGATGGTATTTGCTTGTAGTAGCTCAATGATCCATATTTGAATTGAATGGACAATCTAAGTTTCGAGTTGGAGACATTGAATTTCAAAACTTGCACATTTTTTTATGCAAGAAACAAACAAATTGTCGGCCATGATATCATAGTCGGTCAGACGAGAGCAGAATACTTATAATTTTAGGCGCCAAAAGCTTTCAAACTTCCGCTCACATCGAAATATCACGCTCGAAAGTTTAGCCTGCGATATTCCTGTTTTACCCCGCCACATGAACAGAAAAGGGCTGCTTTGGTAACTCCATTGTTTTCCCTCTTGCCCCCAACATTCTTCCCCAGAGCCCCTCCCTTCCCTCCCCGACCCCCAACCATGGCAAGTCCGAATCTAGTCCTCCCCGCAGTGGTGGACCTCACACCTCGCCGGATCTACCTACCGCACCTTGGAACCCCCAACTGCCACCTCACCCCTTCACCGGAGCCGCTTCAATGATCGGGCTTGTCCACCGCTCCAGATCTCCTTGACCGCCATCATGGTCCACCGTGACCGGATCTCGCTTAACCGCACCTCGTCCACCACAGCGTAGGGCCCTTCATCGACTTCGCCCGCCGCCTTCGCTGGTCCTTCATACAAGCCCTCATCCGCCGCAACAGATCCGCCTCACCGAAGCACTGTACAACGCGCCACCAAGCCTTCGCCCATCAGACCGACCCGCTCCACGGACGCCATATTCAACTCCACCGCCCCGCTTTACCGACGCCGCAGCCTCATCGAAGTTATTTCGATTTGTACTCCTTCTGTTTTTCTCTTTATCGCAACTGTTCACTTACCACAGATGAGCTTTCTTGTATGTCGACAGCGCCACAACCGTAGCCGAGCCGCTTCAGCGACAAATGACAATACCGCCCAAACTCAACCGCAACACGAGCACCATCGACGACCCTTAGCTATCAAGTATGACAACGATACCCATACGCCGCCGAGAATCAGTGTACTATTATCCAACGGCGGCGCCACGCTCACTTTTCTAGCATAAGCCGCGCACCTTTGAATTTCTTGAGGCATCATTCAGTTTTTCATGAGACGCGTTATTCGCTTGCACCGTAGGGGCCATATTTCCGGCAAAGGAACATGTCACATGTGCTAATTACATACCAAAGGCACATATAGTTATATGCTTTAGTTTTGTTCTCAAGCCACCTGTTGGTTCCATCGCATCGCTTAATGTTCTCTATGCTTAATTACACATCAGCAAACTAGCATGTGGTTCCGTTGCTTTTTGTTTGTTTTACCCTACATTTTCGATGCTAGCTATTACATCACCGCTCCGAGCCTCTGTTCATTACTTGTTTGTGTGTTCTTGATCTTCCCAAGTTGCATGACTAATTTGATGCTTCTATTAATTATGGAGCTGCCAACCCCATCAAGCAAAATATTTGTTCTTTTGGGGCTGGCACCTCTAACAAGCATAAAAATAGAGGGAAGCGTATATACTCCTCCGATTATATTTACTCACAAGATAACTCTTGACCCGCATACCAAGGAGGGCACTGGTTTAATTTTTTTGGACTAATTTGCCGATTAATTAGGGCAGAGGCGGATGGGGCGGGGCACAAAAGGAAGCCAGCGCTAGGAATCGGCAACGCGCAGACTAATAGAGAAAACTGAGAAAAATTTATACGCAAAGTAAAAAGAATCGGAGGGAGTATTGTCATGTATGCACACACCCTTCTTTCATTAGTTTAGATGAACCACTGATGATCAATTCGGACCAGTGCATGTGACTAAAATTAATTTTACCTAAATAGATGGTGCAGAATAAACTACAACAACTAGATTTGCAACCACGGGATGCTGACGATATCTTCAAAGAACATTGCAACAGCAGCTAGGCTTCACAGCAACATACGGTAAGCCAATGTGTTTTAGTACATGTGAAATGTAATGCGAGTGGGCTGCTTTCTTGGCTTGTGTCCTCAACGTGTAATCCTACCGAATTACAAATAGTTCCGTTGTCTGCTTTGCTGTATTGCTTGATTTGAATGCTTATTTGTTGTTACGCTATACCTGAGTTGGTTAATATGTAGAAGGCTCGCTGTACTATCATAAAGAAATGCATGCCTATTTCATTTGAGTCCTTAACTTTTCCTCTCAACTTCATCACAAGGCTGTCTTTGTAGTTTATATGAGGCCACACTGTTAAGTGCTTTCTCAGATTATTTCAACTGCTTAGATGCCTTGGCAACTTAAATATAGCGGTTGTACACTCCCTTTCAACTAGGGATGTCAATCGGGTCCGTTTAATCCCGATTAAAGTCCACTAGTGGTATGATAGTTCAAAAGAGTTTTTGTTTTTTTGAGGAAAATGAACTAGGGAGGTAGCAAAACTAACTAGATGGGATCATGGATTTCGTTTATTTGCCACTTACATCCTAGTTTCATCTTACCATTTTAATTTCTTTTCGGCTGATGCTGCTTCGAACCATTTAAATATAGTTTGCCATGCTCGGCAATAATTCATCCATCGTTTACCATGTAAGCTTACTGCCTGGATCATACGATAACTATCTCTTCATCGATGTCCAAATGGAAACCTTCGGGATGCCGTTCACACTAGGACACAATGTACAACCCCGTAATCTATTTGTGGAAGCGGTGAGCCATCCATGTTACCAGATGGTAGCAGTTCAGAGGCAACACCACCGGAGAGCAGTCCGAGTACGTATATTATAGTGCTTGAGGCTCTACTAGAGGCGTAAAAGATGGTGTGGCTGCCATGAATGAGGTAATCTTTATCTTGAGGCTGGAAATTATGGAATTAGCGGCACACATTATGCAAGCAACCCAAGAATTGGAGGAAGTAAGAATGTTGCATTTGAAGACGGAGGAGGTCCTGCTGTTTCTGCTATCGAAAGCCCAAGATAATCCCGGTTCTTCTTTAGATACCAGTTGAAATTTTCATTAGATTATTGTACTTGCATGTTGTGTCATGTCTCTGAATGGATTATGTTGCAAGACCCCCTATGTTGTCCATGTGTTGTAATGATCCGAATTTTTTAGGCGAGGTAATCCTCAGTACTTGTATGATTGACATAAGGTGAACTGTTTTTCGTGTGAGCATATTGTATTGGATGAAATAACAGTTTGACTCAGAGTGTATCCAACCTACTGAATTCGAAGATCACGACATTTCTAAATCATAATCATATATAAAGGTGGAATAAATCTTTGTTGTGGTTTTGAAGAAATAAATAACAAAACGTAAAATTATCTGTGGATATTCATAATCGAATACAAATTGGATTTGAATTTAGTTTGCCAGGTCCCAGGGAAAACGTGAATGCTAATTCTCCCAAGTTTTGAACGAAGCGGCTAAACACCCACTATAATTTGTGGGCTGCCCGAAGCAAGTGTTTGCGAGATGGAAATTATTGTCTACCCCTGACACTTGACATCCTTATCGACAAGATTTACACTGCTGTCGATAGGGGTAGACTAGTAACTTCAATCAGACGTGCCACGACGGCCTCTGAGCCCATTCAGACAAGGTGGGCGCCAAACGTGGGTGGCAAAACACATTTGATTCAAGCTCGTCCGAAAGACATGTGTCTCTTCCTCCATTTCCCCATTCATACACGGTGGGCGGCAAAACAAACTCTCCTCGTCCGAAACCGATGTAGGCTTATATTTTAAATAGGGGCAGATGTGTAACTTCCAACAGACGTGACACAACCGACCTACCTGTCAGCCCCGTTCATACACCGTGGGCGCCAACCGTGGGTGGCAAAACACCCTCTCCTCGCCCGAAATAGTTACCGGCAAATATTTGGGAAATGTGAGATTACCGTCCTATCCCCAACCGACGCGATGTCCGAAATTTTAAACGGGGGATAAGTTTGTAACTTTCCCCCATTTCAGAGAAGCGCGTCCCAAAGTTTGAGATCCCCCCTCCATTTCCCCATTCATACACAAAGCGGCGGCATGACAACCTCCGCGATCGCGCTGCCAGCCTCCTCCGTCCGCCACCCCATCCTCCACCTTGTCGGAGCCGCTACCCCTACCCGTCGTGCCCATCGCAAGAGATGGACGTCTCTCATCCACGGCGCTAGACCAGGATCCTTTCATCGCCTCCTCTTGCTTCATCGACGCCGTCGTCCACCTTGCCGTTGCCGCTCCTACGACCGCCTCGTCCACGGCAACATGATATATCCCCCGACCCGGCCGCCTGCCGTCTAAAGTATTCTTCCCCGCCGCCGACAGCCATCACACCCGCAGCACCCTCAACATATCAGCATAGGCCTACACGGCGTCGCAAGAGAGCTGGTACTCTTCCATATGTGCTTAAGTTATTGATCTCACCCAGAAAATAGATCGTAATTTGTTTACTATACTTTTCTTGTCCGTACCAAATCGTAGTGGCTAGTTGAAAGCAAACATTGGTCATGGCAGCTTTGTCCGGTTTGCACCTTCAGATCCGCCATGGCACGGGCACTATACTCGTAAAGCTTATGGTTTCCCTTTATATTCACTACCATCATCGTAGGTGCTTTGTGTCGTGCTAGCACTGCTCCTCAAGACCTCAACCCAAAGCTTACGTGTTGAAATATGAATCTGATATGATGCTCATATCACTAAAACAGATAACGTTTAATTGGTCACGTAATGTTCCTATATTCGTTTCGAAAAGCATGTGCGCCACCCAATCGGTCCAGCTAGTTCCACTTTCCTGATTTTTCTCTTGATGCTTAGGGTTTTCCCTTTATCTACTCTACTATGACCTCATGAGGTGCTTTCTGTCGTATTAGCATTACTCCACCCTTCAAGCTAAACAACACAACACTCAGAATTCAAAAGCTTAGTTGTTCAAATATGATTGTGATATGATACTGATATTAGTTAACCGACACATTTAATTGGTTAGCTAAAGGTCCTACTTGGGTTTCCAAATGCATGTCGCGACATATAGAGAGACAAAGATAATTGCATTTCTTTGTCACTTGTTGACTGTACTTTCTTGTCCATACCAAATCTTAGTTGTTATTTCAAAGCAAACATTGGTTGCTAACTACCCTTTGCGCGGTTTGCAGCTTCAGATTCGCCATCCCACCGCCACGGTCAACACCGTACTCATCAT
The DNA here is from genome assembly GCA_021605145.1 of Aegilops bicornis. Lineage (NCBI taxonomy): Eukaryota > Viridiplantae > Streptophyta > Magnoliopsida > Poales > Poaceae > Aegilops > Aegilops bicornis. The sequence continues at coordinate 257,110,789 of CM038671.1, read as the reverse complement.
GCTTATGTTTTCCCCATTTTATGATGACCACAATCAGCCTACGTGGTTCGTGGTCGTAATAGCACCGCTCCATCCATCGAGCTAAACAAGCTTAGTTGTACAAATTCATATCCGATATTATTGCCGATATTAGTAAAACTAAGAGATGTTTAATTGGTTAGCTAAATGTTCCTACTTTAGTTTCAAATGCATGTGAGCCACATATGGAGAGACCGGAAAGAATAGTATTTCTCCGGCGCCCGTTCATCATGGGTGGCCAACCGACATTGTATTAAGATGATACTCTTCTCTTGGTCGATCGTCAGTCGAGTTGTTCTCCTTAGTATATTTCAATATGTCGTCAGTCGACTTGTTCCTCTTTACTATATGTTGAAGCTATCATCTGCGAAGTGTCATCACTTCGAGCTCTCATATTTTGAGTAGTAGGCCACATTATATTAATGCACACAACAAATTACAGCATGCATGGCATCTTTTAAAAGAATTGCGTAGATAGCACAAAGGGGTTTACAGGGAGGCGATTGGATTAGAATCACTTCGCATTACAATGAAAATATCACTTGTTTTTATGTTTTCATGCATGTCGATAATGAACATTATAAAATGAATATGAGAATGGGCGACGAGAGGAATATTATGAACGATCCAATCGGCTATCAAACTTGGCATGGTGGAGGATGGCCTATCTTATTCACCCATCAAGGTGCTTGCTCTAACTTTGCAAAGTTGTATTGGTCGCATATATTTTGCATCGACCTCTTGCATTACTTCTACTTTGTTACACCATCTCGCTTAGTTTAAGCATCATATATGAGTATATGCCATACCTATCCATTTTCGTAGCTATTCCATGTGTCACACACTATGTTTTTCTAGTCGATGTTGTTCTTCAGAAGGTGTCCAAAAGAAAGAGGGTGAGTGCAAGTCGTCAAGGAGTACAAACTAGGTATTTGGAAAAGGTAGTGATACCTGTTAAATCAGATAGATCAGCAGCCACAAAAAACACAGGCCCAACTGTACCATACTTTACCCCTACTCCAGTGGCCAAACCCCTATTAGAACTGCTGAGAGCCCAGCCAGTAATCGCTTTATGATATCAATTCAAAATTTGAACTCCTAAATTTCTGCTTGTGCCTTACCTTCTCTCTTGTATGAAAACTAATTTCAGATGAATCTCCTTGCTTAAAGGATCATACGATCTCAAAACAATAATGGGCTCTGCATTGCTCTTGTCGGTACCTCTCTCTCCCTTTTGCCTTGTAACGTTGTACTTAATTAATTGCTATTTGATTATGTATCATCGGCCCGCACCGAGCTTCATTATCCTCTGCTTTCTTCCAATATTATTTGATCTATATTTACTCTTTGCAAAATGTAGAATAATGGAAACGCTTATAAAGAATTTTCTTTGGGGAATTTATTGAATTATCCTTCCATCAACATGGAGAAGGGCTTTGTCCAGCCCGTGTTAACATGTAATGTAAGTTCATCCTTCTCAAGCCTTCAAACTTTGTTCTAGTATAGATTAGGATAGGAATCATTTCCTCCACTGCTGTTTGCTTTGCTGTTTACATCTGATTGGATGTTTGCAACAACTACCAGTTTCAAATTGTAGTTTTAAAAACATGTTCCTTACGCAGAACGGATCCATTTATTTGCTTATATAATTGTGAAACCTGTTACGTGTCTCCTTGTTTCTCTTTCAGACTTGTATCTCTTACGCCAGGCTGAACTTTAGGGAAGATAGTGAGCCAAACCATTTTGAGGACAGCGAGATGACCCCAAGGTCCTGTCTTGATGAAGACAGTGAGTTGAAGCTACTCACCAGCAGGTGTGAGACAACCTCCTGCGATCGCTGCCTCAATCAACTTGACTTCTTCGCCTCAAGTTAAAGCGGAAAGGCTTGCTTCAAATTTCAGCTCCGACTTGAAGTCAAAGATGCAATGAAGATGTCAGAGGACTGTCGTGCGCACCATCATGCCTTAAATCTAGTGTTGATGCATCTATCGTTGACACAACTGAGATCTACTCAGCTTCTTCAGCTGTTTGGGGGCCCGACCGCCGTGCCTAGTGCCTTCAAGTGCTCTCGCTTTTGTATATTCTTTTGTCGGTAGCGTTTATTTGCAATCGGTGGCGAACTTTGATGCCCAAAGTGGATGTAATATGTGATAGCCGTGATATTAGACTAGCGTAAGTTGCTTGCTTATTTATTTCCTTGTTGTCTTGTTTATTTGTTTGCTTCTAGTCATTGCGCTTCTTTTTCCGGTTTGCTAGTGGCTGCATTAACCTATTTTTTAAAACTAGGCCACAATAACCATGGGCTAATATTTATCGTAGTGACCTTTGGGCCTCCTACGGGTCAGAAATAGTGGGCCTTCTACGGGTCAGAGAAACAATGGGCCTTCTACGGGCCGTAGAAACAATGGGCCTTCTACGGGCCGTATCATCAATGGGCCTTATACGGGCAGTATGATCGATGGCCAAACATGGGCCAATAACAGGCTGCATTATGGCCATGAACGGGCTAGAGTTGGAATCGTCCGTTCATGGGCCGACCATAACGGGCCATCGTAAATAGGCCATATTTGATGATGCAATGAAAACGGCCCAACGTATTAATGGACCACAAACGGGCCGACTGTAACCACGGGCTTAATTTGGCCTACAAGCAGAAAATGACAGTAACGGGCCGTAAGTAAACGAATGCTGGAAATGAGCCCAAGAATAAATGGGCTCGAGAAGGCCGAAAGATAACATAATGGAAACGCCCAACGGAATAACGGGCCGTTAATGGGTATAAAGTGATACAATGTTCATCACGGGCCTGCTTTCACCACGGGCCGTTAATGGGTGTAAAGTGATACATCGCTCATTACGGGCCGCTTTCACCACGGGCCGTTAGTAGGCCAAGAGTTACATAGGGCCTCATATGGGCCGAAGACGCCATGGGCCATACATGGGCCGGCGAAAACGGGCCGGAATCATATTCGATGGCCCGATGACGCCATCGGGCCTAATTCGGATAGGGCGAACGGGCCTTGGGTTAGCGGGTTGTAACTGGGCTATATTCAAACATGCCATTAACAGGCTTTCCATGGGCCGGCCCGCCAGCTTTTGACCAAGTCAAACGGGCCGGCCTTTACACAGGAATGGGCCTCTGTTGGGCCGTGCCACATGTCGACGTATCATAGGCGCCTATCTGACCCACTGACGAGCCGACACGTGTTTCGTCCGGCCAATAAGAATTTTACACGTGGAAATTTCCCATTGGTCGATGCTGTTAACGGGTTATCGTATCCAAAACCTGACCTGATAGTTTAACGGCGTTCCATTACGGTGGATGCCACATGTCGGTCACCCTTGAGAAAGCACTTCTGTGACGCACGATTTATCGTCATGGAAGTGGACACTTCCGTGATGATAATTTTGGTAATGTCATGGAACACTTCTACGACAAAGACAGTATGACTATCTTGATTCTCTCATAAATTTGTCATGGATGTACATGCATGACAAAAAAAGCGACCTACTGTGACAAACACGTATCATCACGGAAGTGTATTTTTTTGTAGTGATGGGCTCCAAAAAAAACCTTAAGAATTAGCAAATGGGCTGTAAATTGTTAGAAATAATGGCAGATGGGCTGTATTTTGTTTTCCACATATTTGAGGCTTTCCTTAAAAAAGGTTGAATCACAAGCAGTGACTGTTGGATGTCCATCCAACGGCTGTTGTGCTTCTTCAATCTTCGCTTCTTCCCGCCCAAATACCAAACAAGCGCCAAGGGACTGCTCGCTTCCTCCTCCTCATGGCTGGTTGTGCCGCCGCCAAGCAGCCTCACCGCCCCATTGTACTCCCATGGCCGGCCTAGCCATCTCTACTCACCCACACCTGTTGTTATTCTTCCGGCGACGGCAGATGAACCAAGAAACCTCAGATAGTCATACTCCCTTCGTGGGAAACAATCGCCGAAGTCTTCCTCGCTCTGTCGTTCCTTTCCTAGGCCTCGCCATCGCCCACCGCCTGGTGCTTTCGGCGCTGCCTAGTCAACGTGGTCAACCACCGACATGCATCCGGCGGATCAGACGTGGAGAGGCTGACAGCTGGGTCCACGGCCGCACGTAAGGAAATGCCTCCTTGTTACGCGCAAAATAATGATTCCTCCACCTGAGATCTGGGACCCACCAAAAGGGCCTCTGTATTTCGTGAAAAAAATGTTACCGCCGCTGATAGCTCGGACGCACCAGCTATATCTTCGCACGCAAGGAAGTGCCTCCTTATTATGCACAAAAAATGAATACTCCCCTGCTAGTCGGGACCCAAAGATAGTGGGAGGCTGACTTAGGGCCTACTAAGTTGACGGGGACGGAGGGCTTTGTCAACTTAGTCAATATGCACGATTCTAGCTCCAGTGACCGTACGATGTCCATCCAATCAGCGTCAGTCGTTTCTCGTGCTCCTGCCTCCCATGGCCGACTGCGATGCCGCGGAGGCCTCACCGCCCCCTACTACTCCCACTGCTGGCCAGGCCATCCCTCTACTCACCCACACCCCCTATTATTCTGCAGAGACGACAGCCTCACACCGGAGCGAACCAGTGAACCCTCATACTCCTCTACGTGTGGGCATCCGCTGTCGCGTCTTCCCCGGCTCCGTGTTGTCCCCTTCCTAGGCCTCGTCATCCTCCACCGCCCTGGTGCTCTCGACGCAGCGTGGTCAACGTGGTCAAGGAACGACTTCCATCTAAGAGCATCAGACGTGGAGAGGCCGACAGCTAGGTCCACGGCGGCCGCAAGGAAGTGCCTCCTTATTACGCACAAAATAATTATTCATCTGCCTAACAGTAGGGACCCACCGGACGGGCCACCGTATTTCATGAAAAAAACGTTTCCCTCCTGACTGCTGGGACCCACCAGCTACATCTTCACACGCAAGGAAGTGCGTCCGGGCAAAAAAACGATTCGCCCCCCTGATTGTTGGGACCCACCAGCTACATCTTCGCACGCAAGGAAGTGCGTGACAATCGGGACCCACCTGGTCGAAGCGTACGTAGCATTGTCATTCTGGTCGCGAACGTGTACGTACATACTGGTCGATATAGACGCGCACATGTCGTAGTAGAGGCGCGCACATATCATGTACACGTACGTACAGCGGCCAGGGTGCAAGAAAGAAAATACGGCCACGTACATACATATGGGCGGGGTCTCGAACGCCTACTCGCGCATACGTATTGCCAGGGCTCGTGTACATGGCTGGGTCGGAACGAAGAAATGGCGTCGTCGTGTTCATGGGGAGCCAACTGGCTAGGTCGAAACGGAATGCGTCGTCGTGTTCATCGGGAGGGCTTGGACGGAACAGCCGATGGAAACGAGGTTCATGCATCGCGTAATGAGGAAACAACCTTGTGTTCGACCGGCCACGTTCGAAACGGGATCCTGTTCATCGGGAGGGGTCTGGCGTACCGCAAAACGGAAGAAATGGACTTGTGTTGGACCTCCTACAGTCGAAATGGGGTCCTGTTGATCGGGAGGGGTGTGGCGTACCGCAAAACAGAGGAAACGGACTTGTGTTGGAGCGCTACGGTCGAAACGGGGGTCCTGTTCATCAGGAGGGGTGTGGCTGATACGTCTCCAACGTATCTATAATTTTTTATTGTTCCATGCTATATTATATTCTGTTTTGGATGTTTAATGGGCTTTATTATACACTTTTATATTATTTTTGAGACTAAACTATTAACCGGAGGCCCATCCCAAATTGCTGTTTTTTGCCTATTTCAGTGTTTCGCAGAAAAAGAATATCAAACGGAGTCCAAACGGAATGAAACCTTCGGAATGTGATTTTTGGAACAAACGTGATCCAGAGGACTTGGAGTCTACGTCAAGAAATCAACGAGGAGAGCACGAGGCGGGGGGGCGAGCCTACCCCCTAGGCGCCGCCTCCACCCTCGTGGGGCCCACGTTGCTCCACCGACGCATTTCTTCCTCCTATATACCCACGCACTTCAAACCATCGAGGCATCCACGAAAACCTAATTCCACCGCCGCAACCTTCTGTACCGTGAGATCCCATCTTGGGGCCTTTTTCTCGCGCCCCACGGAGGGGGGCATTGATCATGGAGGGATTCTACATCAACACCATAGCCTCTCCGATGATGTGTGAGTAGTTTACCTCAGACCTTCGGGTCCATAGTTATTATCTATATGGCTTCTTCTCTCTCTTTGGATCTCAATACAAAGTTCTCCACGATTCTTGTGGAGATCTATTCGTTGTAATCTTCTTTTGCGGTTGTCTGTCGAGACCGATAAATTGTGGGTTTATGATCAAGTTTATCTATGAACAATATTTGAATCTTCTCTGAATTCTTTAATGTATGATTGGTTATCTTTGCAAGTCTCTTCGAATTATCAGTTTGGTTTGACCTACTAGATTGATCTTTCTTGCAACGGGAGAAGTGCTTAGCTTTGGGTTCAATCTTGCGGTGTCCTTTCCCAGTGATAGCAGGGGTAGCAAGGCACTTATTGTATTGTTGCCATCGAGGATAACAAGATGGGGTTTATATCATATTGCATGAGTTTATCCCTCTACATCATGTCATCTTGCTTAAAGCGTTACTCTATTCTTATGAACTTAATACTCTAGATGCATGCTGGATAGCGGTCGATGTGTGGAGTAATAGTAGTAGATGCATGCAGGAGTCGATCTACTTGTCACGGACGTGATGCCTATATACATGATCATACCTAGATATTCTCATAACTATGCTCAGTTCTATCAATTGCTCGACAGTAATTTGTTCACTCACCGTAATACTTATGCTCTTTAGAGAAGCCACTAATGAAACCTATGGCCCCCGGGTCTATTTTCCATCATATTAATCTTCCAACACTTAGCTATTTCTATTGCCTTTTATTTTACTTTGCATCTTTATTTCTCTTTATCATAAAAATACCAAAAGTATTATCTTATCATATCTATCAGATCTCACTCTCGTAAGTGACCATGGAGGGATTGATAACCCCTTTATCGCGTTGGTTGCGAGGTTCTTATTTGTTTGTGTAGGTGCGAGGGACTTGAGCGTGGTCTCCTACTGGATTGATACCTTGGTTCTCAAAACTAAGGGAATACTTACGCTACTTTACTGCATCACCCTTTCCTCTTCAAGGGAAAAACCAACACAGTGCTCAAGAGGTAGCAGTGGCGTACCGCAAAACGGGACTCCACAGGATACTGTTCATCTCCACCGTCGACCCCCTCCATCCTCCACAGGCTACTGTTCATCCACCGTCGACCTCCTCCAGCCTTCACCTGCGACTGCCCATCCATGGGCTCCTATTCATCCAGCCTCCACCGCGCGCTACTCCACCGACTACTGTTCAACCAGCCCTCTCCACGGGCTCCTGTTCGACCACCCCTCCACGGGCTACTGTTCATCCAGCCCTCCACCGCCTACTGTTCATCCAGCCCTCCACGGGGTCGTCCTGTTCATCCAGCCCTCCATAGGGTCCTGTTCATCCAGCCCCAACCGGCTTGATCGATCGGGGTCTTGTTCATTCAGAGGCAACACCACGGGGTCCTGTTCGTCCACCCCCACCGGGAACTGTTCATCCAAACCCCCCCAGCAACGCTCACTGTTCATCCAGAGGTAGCATCGATCGGCTTCAGATAGCAGCAATAGCGAAGGAACCACTCGGGTTTAGTAACGTAGCTAGTGCAATCGCTCGGGTCCAGTTAGAGCCCAATGCCTCGCACACACGCGCCTACGTGTACGAGAGAAATGCGCATCGCTCGGCCCCTAACCACCCACCGTAATCGGGAACTCCCCAAAAGTTTCCTCGCCCCCGCTTCTACCACGGTTTTTCCGTCATGGACGGCCCAAAGAATGTCATGCAGCTGCGTCTCCGACCCGCCCAGGACGAAAAGCCCATTTTCTGTCATGATTTTTTGTCATAGAAGTAGGAGCCCACCACATCTATGATGATACCGGGTTTTGTTACAATTATCGTCATAGAAGTGTCATAAGTATGACAGAAAAAATTTCGTTCGGCCCAAAATGTCATGGATGTGTCTTTTTTTGTAGTGTAGGAAGCAATCTACTTCCGTTCTTCTTCGCAATTTTTATGTAGGCATCACTCCTTGGAATAGATATATTCTTGACACCATTACCGGAGGGAATTTCTTGGGTAGCCATACTTTTGATTCTTATAATGCTATGATAGATTTGTTTGGCCCACCACCTCTTTTGGTTAATGGAACTATTTTAACTTTGGAACACGTGATGCAAAGGCTTGAAATTATTGAAAATAAAGTTGCCACTATGGAGTTGATTGAGAATTTGGATAAAAATATCCACAACCAAATTACCCAATATGGATCTAAGGTAGGAGTTACTCTAAATTTTTTTAAAGAAAAAGAACCCATAGTTAATGAAAAAATAGATCAAGATTCCACTAGAATTGATAAACTTGAGGATATTATTACCAACTTACGGTCTGCTTTTTCTGCTGTGAGAAATAATTCAAACCCTCCTACTACAAAGTTGCCAAATTTATGTAAGTTCCTAAAAATAAGGTGAATCTTCTAGTAAGGAAACTGCGGATCTCAAATCAATAAGTGTTCACCCCAACTTTTTCGCTATCATTAAGGAACCTTTTGCTACAAATGAATTTCTTGATTTCTTGCCTAGGAGTTTGATCATTTATAAAAAGAAGGAAACTCCTAAGGGTTATAAATGTTCAATTGAAGAATTGCCAAGCAAAGATGACAATGCCTAGATATATTCTTGTTTTTATGTCTAGCTAGGGGCATTAAATTATAGCGCGTGTTGGGAGGCAACCCAATTTTATTTTTGTTCCTTACTTTTTGTTCCTGTTTAGTAATAAATAATTCATATAGCCTATGGTCAGATGTGGTTTTATATTTTAATTAGTGTTTGTGCCAAGTAAAACCTATAGGATCTTCTTGGATGATAATTATTTGATCTTGCTGAAAAAGTTAGAAACTTTCTTCTCACGGAAACAATTGTTAAAAATCAGCAGAACGTGATAAAATACTGATTCTAATTGCAGTAGATCAATAAAAAAAATATTTAGGTCGTCCTATTTTTGCATAATTTTTGAGTTACAGAAGTATCCGTTTGATACATATTACTACAGATTGTTCTGTTTTTGACAGATTCTGTTTTTCGTGTGTTGTTTGCTTATTGTGATGAATCTATGGCTAGTATGGGGGGTATGAACCATAGGGAAGTTGGAATACAGTAGGTTTAACACCAATAAAAATAAATAATGAGTTCATTACAGTACCTTAAAGTGGTGGTTTGTTTTCTTGCACTAACGGAGCTCATGAGATTTTCTGGTGAAGTTTTCAAGTTTTGGGTAAAGATTTGATGGATTTTGGAATAAGGAGTGGAAAGAGCCTATGCTTGGGGATGCCCAAGGCACCCCAAGGTAAAATTTAAGGACAACCAAAAGCCTAAGCTTGGGGATGCCCCGGAAGGCATCCCCTCTTTCGTCTTTGTCTATCGGTAACTTTACTTGAGGCTATATTTTTATCCACCACATGATATGTGTTTTGCTTGAAGCGTCTTGTATGATTTGAGTCTTTGATTTTTAGTTTACCACAATCATCCTTGCTGTACACACCTTTTGGAGAGACACACATGAATCGGAATTGTTTGATCTTCTTGGGTGATAATTGTTTGATCTTGCTGAAAAAGACAGAAACCTTATGCTCACGAAACTTTAAAATCACCAGAGAGTGATAAAATACCAATTCCAACTGCAGTAGATCAATAAACAAATTACCTAGGTCTTCCTATATTTTTTTTAAAAAATAGAGTTCCAGGAGTATTCGTTTGCTACAGATTGCTACAGACTGTTCTGTTTTGTCAGATTCTGTTTTTCGTGTGTTGTTTGCTTATTTTAATGAATCTATGAGTAGTATCGGGGAGTATGAACCATAGAGAAGTTGGATACATTGGGATTAACACCAATATAAATAAAGAATGAGTTCATTACAGTACCTTAAAGTGGTGGTTTATTTTCTACTAACGGAGCTCATGAGATTTTCTGTTGAAGTTTTGCGTTGTGAAGTTTTCAAATTTTTGGGTAAAGATTTGATGGATTTTGGAATAAGGAGTGGCAAGAGCCTAAGCTTGGGGATGCCCAAGGCACCCCAAGGTAAAATTAAAGGACTACCAAAAGCCTAAGCTTGTGGATGCCCCGGAAGGCATCCCCTCTTCTGTCTTCGTCTATCGGTAACTTTACTTGGGGCTATATTTTTATTCACCACATGATATGTGTTTTGCTTGGAAAGTCTTGTATGATTTGAGTATTTGCTTTTTTAGTTTACCCCAACCATCCTTGCTATACACACCTTTTGGAGAGACACGCATGAATTGGAATTTATTAGAATACTCTATGTGCTTCACTTATATCTTTTGAGCTAGATAATTTTGCTCTAGTGCTTCACTTATATCTTTTAGAGCACGGTGGTGGTTTTATTTTATAGAAATTATTGATCTCTCATGCTTCACTTATATTATTTTCAGAGTCCTTTAGAACAGCATGGTAATTTGCTTTGGCTATAAAATTAGTCCTAATATGATAGGCATCCAAGATGGGTATAATAAAAACTTTAATATAGAGTGCATTGAATACTATGAGAAGTTTGATACTTGATGATTGTTTTGAGATATGAAGATGGTGATATTAGAGTTGTGCTAGTTGTGTAATTGTGAATTTGAGAAATACTTGTGTTGGAGTTTGCAAGTCCCGTAGCATGCATGTATGGTAACCGTTGTGGAACAAATTTGAAACATGAGGTGTTCTTTGATTGTCATCCTTATGAGTGGCGGTCGGGGACGAGCGATGGTCTTTTCCTACCAATGTATCCCCCTAGGAGCATGCACGTAGTGCTTGGTTTTGATGACTTGTAGATTTTTGCAATAAGTAGGTGAATTCCTTATGACTAATGTTGAGTCCATGGATTATGCGCACTCTCACCTTTCCATCATTGCTAGCCTCTTCGGTACGGTGCATTGCCCTTTCTCACCTCGAGAGTTAGTGCAAACTTCGCCGGTGCATCCAAACCCCGATGATATGATACGCTCTATCACACATAAACCTCCTTATATCGTCCTCAAAACAACGACCATACCTACCTATTATGGCATTTCCATAGCCATTCCGAGATATATTGCCATGCAACTTTCCACTGTTTCATTTATTATGACACGCTTCATAATTTTCATATTGTCTTGCATGATCATGTAGTTGACATCGTATTTGTGGCAAGGCCACCATGCATAATTTCATACATGTCACTCTTGACACATTGCTCATCCCGGTACACCGCCGGAGGCACTCATGTAGAGTCATATTTTGTTCTAGTATCGAGTTGTAATCATTGAGTTGTAAATAAATAGAAGTGTGATGATCATCATCGTTAGAGCTTTGTACCGAAAAAAGGCCAAAAAAAGAGAAAGGCCAAAAAAAAAGAAAGGCCAAAAAAGGAAAGGCCCAAAAAAAGAAAAGGAATAAAAGGGACAATGTTACTATCCTTTTCCACACTTGTGCTTCAAAGTAGCACCATGATCTTTATGATAGAGAGTCTCTTTTTTGTCACTTTCATATACTAGTGGGAATTTTTCATTATAGAACTTGGCTTGTATATTCCAACAATGGGCTTCCTTAAATGCCCTAGGTCTTCATGAGCAAGCAAGTTGGATGCACACCCACTTAGTTTCTTTTGTTGAGCTTTCATACATTTATAGCTCTAGTGCATCTGTTGCATGGCAATCCCTACTCCTTGCATTGACATCAATTGATGGGCATATCCCTAGCCTGTCAGTGTACTAGAGTAGGGGTACCCTAGTATCCCGAACTTGTGCACGGGCAGTTGCAGCCCTCATGGCAAGGCTTACCGGTGACCGCCAAGATCCTCCGTGGTTCCTTTTGGAGCCATTCAAGAACAAAGTATTTAAGCCAAGGAGACAAGGCCCCGGCAAGAGGAGCTTGCTGGGAAGGCCACCCAAGGCACATAGGAGACAAGGCCCCGGCAAGAGGAGCTTGCCGGGAAGGACCGGTGAGCGACAAGCTTCCGGGCGCGACAAGACAACAACCGCGGCAAGACGCTTGCCGCGGCAGACCACCACTCTGTACCTACGCCCAAAGACATCCACTAACGTGTCGCCTACAGGACCTTTCGGTAGCTGCGTGGCGAGAGGTCAGGCAGCCACGGTGCGAGGTGGCAAGCGGCCACGACAAGATTGCCATCGTGGCAAGCGGTGGCGCCCGACGGTCCCTCGTTTGCCTTTGTTAGGGCGACGTAGACGGGCATTTAATGCCTTTGTCCCTGCCGTCCGGGTTAGGTATGATACATCAGACATCGTACAAGTAGGTGTACCAACCACTACTTTTCCATTTGTACCCTTGTTCACGTTGCCACCGCCGAGACCACTTCAGCATATAAAAGGAGGCCCATGCATAGCGAGAGGGGTCGGTTCCCCCACGCCAGTCCTCGTTAGCAGCTCGTGTGTATCAGTAGCACTCAGCGCTCTGAGCAAGAACGCAATACACCTAGACATGCAATAGTAGGAGTGTTATCTCTCAGGAGAGCTCCAAGCCGGGTAAACCTCTCGTGGTGCTTCGCCTCGATCTGCTCTTCGTGCGACCTCCGCTCACCGCCGAACCAAAAGGGGCTCGGTCCGCCGGCCCCATAGGTGTTCGTGGGACGGATCAGCCTGCCCCGACATCTTTGGCGCGCCAGGTAGGGGGCGTCGAGGTTGTGCGAACCTGATCCGGCGTCCACGTGAGCTAGATCTTCATCATCTTCATCGACATGCCACCGAAGAAGAAGGCTTCGGCTGCAGAAGCTCCATCCGTCTCGAACCCACCACCACCGGAGCAAACAGGTGGTGGGGTAGATGCCGGCGGAAGAATGGACGGCGACGGGGGAGCTCACGGTGCTGCCAAGTCCAAGGACAAGGCTGCGCAGACCTCGGTGTCCGTACATGCACCGCGCCCGTCTCAGGAGACGCGGGACCGACAGCATCATGGCATTCACAATGCCATACGCTCGTTGGACCAAGATCGAGCTGGAGGATCTCGGGATGCTCAAGACCAGCGTGCACGCCAACATGCTGGTGCGAGCGAGGCACGGTCGCCTGGACGGGATACTGCTCCTTCTAACATAGTTAGAAGTCCGAGCATATCCCGCTCATCGCGCCGTTCGCCACTTCCACCCACCACTCCAGCAGAAGCTTTGGCGAGAGCTCAACTGCTCCTGGATTACCCTCCAACGGCCGACAAGGTCGATGAATGGAGGGCCACCATTCAGAGTCTCATCGGCTTCGCCAACGGTGACGCTCCGCGGCAACCGCAGTACATCGCTGCCGCGCAGGACTGCTAAACGCGAGCCGGTGGCGACGAGACCGTGGGGTGCAACCACAATGCACTCTCCGCCCGAAGGCCAAGATCGCCCGACTTCGCCGGATCCACCTCGACGGCGACTCCACCGCGTCTTCGGATCCACGAGCTCGTCGCGATCAGCGCCAAGTTCTTCACGAACGACAACAAGAGGACGCTTCGAACTCGTGATCGAAGCGCGAAGAGAAGCGGCGTCAATCCGACAAGCGCGTTGGGCCCTTTTTGTTGACATGCATGCGCTTAGAGGAACCAGCGACTTGCCGTCAGCATGTAGGTTGCCCTGCGTTCACTCGTGAGCTGCGGCAAGTCCAAAGGGCCCAAAGAAGAAGAATTTCAAACCAGACGTACGCAGAGAAGTACGACGGCAAGATGCATCCGTCGGAGTTCCTCGGCATCTACACCATCGCGGTGCAAGCTGCCGGGGCGAGACGACAAGATCCTTGCCAACTACTTCCCACCGGTGCTCAAGCCCAATGTCGATCTGGCTCATGCACTTGCCGGACAACTCCATATCCTCTTGGGCAGATCTATGCCATCAGTTTGTCGGCGCCTTTTACGGGCGGCCACAAGCCTCATGGCCAAGAAAGCGACCTTCATCTGCTGCGCCCGGAAGGAAGGAGAGCCCCCGCAAAGTACATTCAGAGATTCAGCCGCGTGCAGCACAACATCTCAGATGTCCACCGCTGCGGTAATCAGCGTTCCATCAGAACGTGCGAAACCGCAGGATGCGGGAGGAGATGGCGATGTGCAAGATCAGAGACGTCAGTGAGCTATATGCCCTGGCCGACAAGTGTGCACGTGCTGAGGAAGGGAGGAGACTCCCCGGAGAGAATACTGAAGCAGGAGGATCTGATAGTGAGGAGACCGCTCCGGCAAGGAAGAGCCGGCGGCGGGGCAACAGGAAAAAGAAAGGCAAAGATGTGCTAGTTGTTGAGCAGTCCGGCAACGGAGGTGGCGCCAAGAAAGCCAAAGTTGGTAGCTCCGGCAAGGAGGTTGCCGCTGGCACCAATTGCCAGGCTGTGGCGGTCGCCGACAAGCAGGACGGCTCCAACAAGCAGTACTGCAAAATCCACCGCACCAAGGGCCATGACCTCCAGAGCTGCAAGAAGGTCGAGCATCTTGTCAAGCAGCAGCAGGCTGAATACGAACGACGCGACAAGGAGAAGGCCCAGGAGGGTGCTGGAGGAGCTAGCAAGAAACGTCCCGGCCGAGGAGGACGCCGCGGCAAGGCCAAGCAGCGGCAAGGAGACAGACCTCCCCGCGGCCGCGACAAGGATGACGACGACGCATTTACGATGAAGACATGGATGATGACGAGACCGATGAGCAGGAGTTCGAAAGCCACAGAGGTCTGCGGCGTTGACGGGCGGTGCTTCTCCGCATACTTCACACCGCCAACTCAAGCGGTGGATGCGGGAAGTCAATGCGGCGAGAACCATCCGTTGAGTCACGCAGGCCTACGAAATGGTCCAGACACCTATCATCTTTGATATTGAGGACCACCGATCGCGTAATCATGCGGTCGGGTGCTTGCCGATGTTGGTTTCACCAACTATCCGCAACCTCAAGGTCACCAAGATGTTAGTTAACGGCGGGCCGGCTTGAACCTGATCTCCTCCGCGGTGCTCCGAAACTCCGGATCACGATGGCGAGCTCGAAGAGACCAAAGCACATTCCAAGGAATCAATCCGGGAAGGAGCAAGTCAAGGGAAAGATCACGTTGCCGGTGACATTTGGCAGCGAGTTGAACTTCAGAACTGAGAGGGTCACCTTTGACGTTGCTGACTTTCCATTGCCTTACAATGGGATACTTGCCCGTCCAGCACTCGCCAAATTCATGGCAGCCTCTCACTATGCCTACAACATGCTGAAGATGCCAGGCCCAATAAGCGTCATCTCTGTCCCTGGCGACAAGAAGGATGCTCTTATCTGCGCCGGCAAGATCTACCGGGAAGCAGCGGCTGCAACAGCTTGCAAGCCACTTGCCGCTGAAGCTCCCGGGGGGAAGAAGAAGACCAAGTCTGGCAAGAGCTCTGATGCCCACTCCGGCAAGCGCACCTCCTCGGAGTGCTGCGCTCATCGCCGAGGACGCACCATCGAGCTCCACCGGCAAGTATAAGAAGACGATGGCAGCTCCACCAGAGACCAAGAAGGTGTCCGCCAACGAGGACGGCACTGGTGGTACCTTCACCATCAGTGCCTCTCTCAATCCTAAATAGGAAGGCGCGCTCGTTGCTTTCCTGCGGGCGAACGTCGACGTGTTTGCGTGGCAACCGCCCGACATCCCCGTGTTCCTGTGAAAGTAATTGAGCACCATCTTGCCATTTGTCCTCATCGCGCGCCCGTCAAGCAGAAAGTCGAAGCAAGCGGTGGAGCGCCAAGAGTTCATCGCAGAAGAAATCGGGAAGTTGGAAGCGGCAGGCCTTGTCGAGGAGTGCTCCATCCTACGTGGTTGGCCAATCCTGTAGTTGTATCGCATAAGGCTAACGGGAAATGGAGGCTTTGTATCGACTTTACCGATGTCAATAAAGCTTGTCCCAAAGACCCATTTCCTTGCCACGCATCGACCAGATTGTTGACTCCACGGCCGGATGTGATTTGCTTTCATTTACGGATGCATACTCGTGGATATCATCAGATCTTCATGGCAGAAGAGGATGAGGAGAAGACCGCATTCATCACCCCATGTGGCACATACTGTTTTGTATGGATGCCCTTCGGGTTAAAGAATGCCGGTTCAACGTTTGCAAGAGTAGTCCATGACACTTTTGAGCCGCAAATGCACAGAAATGTAGAAGCCTACATGGATGACATAGTGGTCAAAAGCAAGGACAAGGCGACGCTGATTCAAGATTTAGACGAAACCTTTGCAAATCTGCGCAGGATCAACCTCAAGCTCAACCCTGAGAAGTGTGTGTTTGGAGTCCCTTCCGGCAAGCTTCTCGGGTTCTTCGTGTCTCAGCGGGAATTGAAGCCAATCCCGACAAGATCAAGGCCATTGAGCAGATTGAAGCACCAAAGCGCGTCAAGGATGTACGAAGGCTTGCGGTTGCGTAGCTGCTCTCGGCAGGTTTATCACTAGGTCTGCTGGCGGCGCTCGCCATTTTTCAAAATTTTGAAAAAGGCAGGTCCGATGCAATGGACTCCGGAAGCGGAGGCTGTGCTGCAGGATTTGAAGAAATACCTGTCCTCCACTCCAACACTTGTCGCACCTAGGCCACAAGAGAAGTTGCTGCTGTATATAGCGGCAACCAATCAAGTGGTTAGTGCTGCGTTAGTAGCGGAGAGGGAGGCGGATGATGAGCTAGCAACCATGGCAGATGCATCCAGTGACAAGCAGGGGGCTTCACCAACAAGCTCTGGTCCCGACAAGGATGGATCTACGCAGGCACATGAGAAGATGCAGAAAAGAATGGTGCGCCGCCAGTTTACTTTGTCGGTTCCCTTACAGTAGGGGGCTAGGTCAAGGTACTACGGTGTGCAAAATTGCTTTTCGGCCTCCTCATGGCCTCGAGAAAGCTGCACCATTACTTCCGTGCACATGAGATCACAGTTGTCACTCGCTTTCCGCTAAAGAGGATCTTGCAAAATCCGGAAACAACAGGCAGGATTGTCGAGTGGGCACTGAACTATCAAGCTTTGGCCTCAAGTTTGAGAGCACTTCAACTATCCAAAGCAGAGCATTGGCGGAGTTCATAGCAGAATGGACGCCAACACAAGATGAAGAAATTCCAGAAACGAGCATTCCTGTCAAGGAAGCAAGCAAAGAGTGGCTGATGTACTTTCATGGTGCCTTCTCGCTGCAAGGCGCCGGTGCGGGCGTGCTACTTGTTGCACCCACCGGAGAGCACCTCAAGTACGTAGTCCAGATGCACTTTCCCAAGGAGCAAGCAACAAACAATACCGCAGAGTATGAAGGTTTGCTTGCCGGTCTCAGATCGCAGATGAGACCTTGGGATCAAGAAGCTCATTGTCAGGGGTGACTCACAGCTTGTTATCCGCCAAGTGAACAAGAATTATCTGAGTCCGTTGATGGAAGCTTATGTTGATGAAGTGAGAAAGCTAGAAGAGCACTTTGACGGCTTACAGATGGAATATATTCCAAGAGCTCGTAACGACATTGCCGATGGCTCTGTCAAGCGCGCCGCGACTTAAGTTACCCGTGGAACCGGGGATCTTTGTGCTCGGTGACTCAACCGTCTGTAACGCCATCAATCGGACAGAGCAAGAAGAGGAAGTTGATCTCTGGTGACTACTTTCCGGCAGAGCTTCCGAAGCCGCCGTCAAGAAGGTCCTCAAGATCAACACCAACAATCTTGAGGAAGCGATGCCTTTCCGGAAACCAAGCCCTACGGTTTGTTTCGTTGAAGCAGACGCTCCCGACAAGTTTTGCTCCGGCAAGCTTGCCGGGGAACGTCAAGCTCTGGCTGAGCCGCAGGTTCTCGCCGTAGAAGCGGATGTTCCCGCAGCAGCAGATGTGCCTTTAGTCCTTGTTGTCGAGCCGCAAGCTCCAGCATGGGCGCAGCAGATTGTCCATTTCCTTCAGACAGGAGAACTTCCCGAAGAGCAAGAAGAAGCGGAAAGAGTAGCCCGACAGTCAAGTATGTACCAATTTTTCGACAACACACCTGCATGTAAGAAGACTCAACGGTGTGAAATTGAAGTGTATTCACCGGGAAGACGGACAAAAGCTGTTGGCAGAGATACATGGAGGCATATGTGGTCACCACATTGGCGCCAGAGCACTTGCCGCAAGCAAAGCATTCCGGCAAGGTTTCTTTTGGCCGACAGCCCTCCGAGGATGCAACTGCACAAGTAACCAAGTGTGAAGCGTGCGGTTCCATTCCAAGCAAATACACCAGCCAACTCAAGCTCTCCAGACGATCCCTTTATCCCGGCCATTTTTGGTGCAGGGGCTCGACATCCTCGGCCCCTTTCCCCGAGCTGTCGGGGGCTTTGAGTACTTGTATGTTGCAATCGACAAGTTCACAAAGTGGCCGAAAGTGGAAGCAGTGAGGAAGGTGACAGCACAGTCAGCAGTCAAGTTCTTTAGGTAGTTTTTTCCGTTTCGGAATCCCTAACAGGATCATCACCGACAACGGCATGCAAATCACGAGCCGCACCTTCATGCAGTACGTCCAAGATCTTGGCGCCAAGGTCTGCTTTGCTTCCGTTGCTCATACGAGAACCAACAGTCAAGCGGAGAGGGCAAATGCTGAAGTGCTGCGCGGGCTCAAGACCAGAACTTTCGACAGGCTGCACAAGTGCGGAAGAAACTGGATTGAGAAGGCGCCGGTGGTTCTTTGGTCAATCAGACGACGCCAAATCGAGCCACTGGCGGACACCTTTCGCTCTAGTCTATGGAGCAGAGGCAGTTCTCCCACGGAACTTCATTATACGGATCGCCTCGAGTGCTCGCTTATGATGAGCTTGAGCAAGAGCAGCTGCGACAAGATGACGCTGCTCCTTGAGGAGGATCGCCTTGAGTCACAGACGAGCTGCTCGATACAAAGAAGCTTTGCGCCGCTACCATAGCCGCAAAGTTAATGCCAAGTCTCGAGGAAGGCGACCTTGTTCTTGGCCGCGTTCAGTCCGCCAAGAATTCCAACAAGTTGATGCCGAAGTGGGAAGGCCCTTACCGGGTGAAACGAGTCACTAGGCCTGGCGCTGTCCGCCTTGAGACCGAAGATGGCATTCGGTGAGCAACTCCTGGAACATTGAGCATCTTCGTAAGTTTTACCCGTAGAAGCGCGGTTGCCGGAACCTATTCCGGCAACCACCTTTTGTACAAGTCTTGCCGCTGTTGCATGTAATCCTTTGTACAAAGCCGGGCGCAGACCCCGTGCATAAGTAAAGCTAGCGTGCTTCGCACATCTTGTCAATTTCATGCTTTTTACCTCTATTTGCATGCGTTATCTGACACTTTGTGCAGCACCTACCCCTTGTAAGTAATAACGAGCCAAAAGGCTCCATATCTTTATTTTCTCTTCTTTCTCTTTCTCAAAGAAGGGAAGGTTCCCTCGCACACAAGTTTGCCGGGGGGAAAGGAGAAGATAATGGTGTGGACCAAGCGTCGCTCAAGGAAGTTTAGCCTTACCGGGAAGCAAATGACAGAAAAGCTAAGTTGCCAAAGTTTGAGCAACCAGTTTTAAAATTTTTAAGTTATCTTCCTCGAACGACCGTACTTTGTATGGAAAACCTGTGCGCAGAGGAACCAACTCGTAGCTAGTTGCGCCCTTACTTTGTTTCGAGTCCGCTCAACAACTTAAGTGAGCTGCGACTTCAGTTATGCGACAAGGTTGCTTGTCGGAAGCGGTACCGCCAAAGCTTGCCGACGTCTCAAGACTTCGGCCTTCATGGCCCAGTGCCTGCGACAAGTTTCCTAAAAGCGTAGGGCAAAAACATACAAAGGAAGGAATCAAGTAAAGGAAATAACATAGCAATTGATACCCAAAATAGAGTTATATTACAAGATAGCTTGCCGCAGCTCTAATGGATTGTTCTTATGACATGACCAGCAGCGGCAAGAGAAAGAAAAAGCGGGCGGCCTAATCTACGTGATCGCCCTCAACCCTCTTGATCCCGCTCACCCTGTCCATGATGGGCGCGACAAGGGTCTTGAGCGCCTCCACATCAGCATCCGGCGGCAGGGACTTGAGGACGTTGGTGAGGTTGAGGCCTGGATTGCGGAAGGCCACCTTCATCAGCACCTTGAAGAGCTCCAGCGCCGTCTGGCGCGACTCCTCGGCCAGCTGCTTTGGGACTTCTTCCGGAGTCGCTGGAGGGCCGTCCACCACGCCCTTGAAGAACAAGCTATGCTTGGCGCTGGGTTGGAGGTGCTCGTCGGAGGAATATCCAAGATCCACCATCCCCAGTGCATGGCTCCTCGTCGATGGCTGCAGCAACATTCACAAGACCCTCGGTCCAGTGCTCCACATTCTCCCTCAAGGCACTCTGGGCGGCAACAGCACTCGCCAGCAGTGCCTCGTCGGCCTTGATCTTCTCCTTCAAGGCCACCTCCTGCCCCCTGGCGCCGTCCAGCGCCTGAGTCAAAGTAGTTAGCTTCAACTCAAGATCCGCATTGGAGTCCTTGGCGGCGCTGAGCTCCTTGCTCCTCTCGGCGATACGGCCCTGCAGCTCGCCAAGAGTATAGGCGTCCTTCTCGCGCTCGTGCTTGAGTGCAGCAAGCTCCTCGCCGCTCTCCTTGAGATTGGCCTCCAACTGCTCCACCTTCGTCTCCAGCTCCTTCTTGGCGGCCTCGGCAGCTGCGGCAGCATCCTTTGCTTCCTTGAGAGCCCCGCCAAATGTTTGCTCGCGCATGGCAAGATCCTCCTCATGGCTGTCAAGGTTAACCTTCCGCTGCGCCAACTCGCCTTCCTGCGCAGACAACTTCTCGGCGGCAAGCCGCTGTTGCTCCTCAGCTTCAGCCTTCTCGAGGAGGAAGGCTTTGCGCTCCTCGGCAAGCCACTCCCGCTCCTCTGCCAAGGACCGGAGAGCTTCCTGGTTGCGGCCCCGGAGCTCCTCCGCGCGCTTCTCGATGTCTGCTCCCGCCTTCGCGACAAGCGCCTCCCGGGATTCCAGCTTGGCTTGTCGGGCGCGGTAGAGCGACAACAGCTGCTCCTCCTCATGCTCGCCGCTGCTGCTGCTTGGCGCGTCGACCAGCGTCGATCCAGCGGAGGCGAGCAGCTCTTCATCGAAAGTTTCTCCTTCATTTGGCGCCTGAGCTCGACTCCCATGGGAGCTTGATGAAGACGCCATCGCCGACCTTCAAATAGGCGCTGGCTGGGGCTCTTTGAGCCCGGACGCTGCCGCGGCGGCGGAGGGATCGGCGGTCGGCGTGGCGCTGGCGCTCCTGCGGCCTCGTGGTCGTCGGTCGATCGCCGGACCTCGCCCGGCTTCGCGGCGGCAGCTTTAGCGGCCTCTTCGCCGGCCGGGCTCGTCAGCGCCGGCTTCTTCTTCGATGGCGGCGGCGTCATCAGTGTTGCCGCGCACGTCCTCCTCGCCGGCGACCTCGGTCTCCATTGGCTCTGTGGCGGATGGACGAAGAAAAGTCAAGCAAATATTCAAAAACAAAATCAGAAGAAGAAGAACACATGGGAAGTTTTTTAGGCAAGAAGATTACCTGTGCCAGGGTCTGCGGTCATGGTCTCCGCCGCCAAGGGATCGCTGGTGCCGTCCCTTGCCGAAGAATTGCCCTTTGCCGGAGAAGTCTCCCTTGCCGGAGAACGCTCCCCTGCCGGGGAATCCACCCTTGGCGGCGTAGTCGAAGCAGAAGGAGGCTGCTCTGCTCCTACACAAATCAACAGTCAGATATCAGCAAAGAAAAGAGCACCCATGCACGCCGAACAGCAAGAAGTAGACCATATACTTACGCTGGGGGCTGCTTTGAAGAAGAGTTGCCGCATCCGGCAAGGTAGTCTCGGACGTGCCTTCTGCTGTCGCAGTGGGTTCGTCCTCGACGACAATCACCGGGGTCTTGGCTCTCTTTGACATTCTACGGGCGGCGTCACGAAAGGAATGGGTTCAGAGTAAAGCAAATCAGATACAAGACAAAGCAACAAATCGAAGAATTACAAGTACAGCAAGGACTCTTACTCTTCTTCTTCCTCGTCGGAGCTGAGCGCGGAGAGGTCAAATTCTGGCCCGCCTCCAGTACGACGAGGCGGAGGAGTGGGTTCCCTTGGACGCTTGGCGGGAGCGGAATCGGTGGTCTGCGAGGGCCCCGCTCCAGTTGTCGCAGCGGTGTGAGGTGCTCCCGCGGCAACAATGCTTGCCACGGTGGAGCGCGTCGCGCGGCGCTGCGGCTGTTGGCCCGTCTGCCACCCCGCTACGTCTCCGGCCTTTCGAAGACGCCTTCTTGGTGGAGCTGGGGGCTCCGCTCGCGGCAAGCTGCTTGGAGGCGGGGAGGATGCGCCCTCGGCGGGCTCGCTCGACTCAGCTTCGGGCTCGGCAAGCTCCTCCTCGCCGGCAAACTCCTTTCGCTCGACAAGGCTTGCCACCTCTGCTGCCTCTGCCTCCTCCACGGTGAAGCCAAACTCGCCCGCGGCAGCGGCAACGGCTGCATCTCATCGTCGGTGGTGTCGCGGGTGAGGCCCCTCTGCTCATCGGGGCGGACCGGCATTTCTACCAGATTGTCAAAGAACTGCCGCACGACGTCATCTACCGGCTCTTGCCAAGTTGGGACAATTCCATGTGAGTCGCACGACGGCATCATTACCGCGGATGCGGTCAAGCGGCGGAATTGTTGCAATGAACGACGCCCCTCGGCAACCTAAACATCTCTGGATGATCAGGATCGGGCTTGAACAGCTCTAAGAGCATCGCGTCAAGCTCCAAGACGGTGAAGTTGAAGTTGAGGCCTGGGCGCAGCCTCATGATATCTGCCGCGTTCTGAAACTCCCAGGCAGGTCTCCTCCTCTCCTGCAAGGGGGCGATGCGGCGGCGAAGAAAGTCTGCGCCAACAGTGCCTACGGTGAGTCCGGCAAGTCTGAGGCGAAGGATTCGGGTGACTGCGATCTTCAGCCTAGCGTCCCCGGGGCAGATTGCTCCAATCGTTGCCGCACACCTCTGGGTTTGGTATTTGGGCGGTAAATGGCTACGGTTCTCCTCGACAATCCAGCACCAATCTGCCCTCCATTCCTCCCATTTGCTACGGAGCTCTCCCTCCAGATAGGCTTCCTTCTTGCCGACCCTGGAGATCCAAGCGATTCCTCCGGCAAGAGGCTCCCCTCTCTCAACTCGGGGTAAAAAGAAGTGGCGGAAAAGGGCTACATTTGGGTGGACTCCGACAAAGTTTTAGCAGAGATGTGTGAAAACTGCCATGGTCAGAACAGCATTGGGGGTGAAATCAAGGAGGCGAAACCCGTAGGTGTTCATGATGTCACAGAAGAATTCAGAGAAAGGCGGGCAGAGCCCGCAGTAGAAGAAGAGCGCGAAGAAGGGATACCCAGTAGGGGCCAATTCCGAAGCAGCGGCGGGAGTACCGTGCGCGGATGCGCTCAGCGTCTCCGTCGACGGAAGAGGTAGTAGTTCTCCCTCGGCTCCCTCACGGCGGTGAGGGGGGAAGATGGCCCGCTCCTTCCACAGCGCCGCAAGCCGCTGCGCCTCGGCCGACTTCACGGCCTTCCCCTTGTCGGCTTTCGGAGCCATGGCGGAGGCGGTGGAGGAGATCGACGGCGTTGGTGGTGCTGGTGGCGATGGGGGGCGGAGCGCTGCTCTCTTCAGCCTTGAGAAGAAGGGGGGAGCAGCGGTGGTTTTTCGAGATGGGACAGCAACTGGCAAGGTAGGCGACGTGCCCCTGTTTCCCCTGCTTATAAAGAGGGAGGGGGCGGATGTTCCGATTTTCTGAATAAAGAAACCCCCCATGATCTCGCCCACGATCTCTCACACGACGCCACGTTCGATGCGTGCGGTTCGTGGAGGGCATGGTGGGTCCGGGGCGAGTAACGGCGTGACCCAGGCCGCGCGTGCCCGTGCCCTGTTTTGGGCCTGGCCCAACAGTGTTCGGCACCGTGTGTGGCCCAGGCCCGGGGGCTCCTGTCGGTGTACTAGAGTAGGGGTACCCTAGTATCCCGAACTTGTGCACGGGCAGTTGCAGCCCTCCGCGGCAAGGCTTACCGGGTGACCGCCAAGATCCTCCGTGGTTCCTTTGGAGCCATTCAAGAACAAAGTATTTAAGCCAAGGAGACAAGGCCCCGGCAAGAGGAGCTTGCCGGGAAGGCCACCCAAGGCACATAGGAGACAAGGCCCCGGCAAGAGGAGCTTGCCGGGAAGGACCGGTGAGCGACAAGCTTCCGGGCGCGACAAGACAACAACCGCGGCAAGACGCTTGCCGCGGATGACCACTCTGTACCTGAGCTCCAGCACATCCACTAACGTGTCGCCACAGGACCTTTCCAGCGCCAAGGTGGCGAGAGGTCTGTGCAGCCGGTGCGAGGTGGCAAGCGGCGCCGACAAGATTGCCATCGTGGCAAGCGGTGGCGCCCTGACGGTCCCTGTTTGCACCGTTAGGGCGGCGAGACGGGCATTTAATGCCTTTGTCCCCTGCCGTCGAGGTTAGGTATGATACTGCATTACCTTTGTACAAGTAGGTGTACCAACCACTACTTTTCCATTTGTACCCTTGTCTACGTTGCCACTGCCGGAGACCCCTTGACATATGAAAGGAGGCCCATGCGCATAGCGTGGGGGTCGGTTCCCCCACGCTCGGTCTCGTTAGCAGCTCGTGTATACTGTAGCACTCAGCGCTCCTGAGCAGGAACGCAATACACCTAGACATGCAGCAGTAGGAGTGTTATCTCTCCGGAGAGCTCCGAAGCTGGGTAAACCTCTCGTGTGCTTCGCCTCGATCTGCTCTTCGTGCGGCCTCCGCTCCCCGCCGAACCGAAAGGGGCTCGGTCCGCCGGTCCCATAGGTGTTCGTGGGCCAGATCAGCCTGCCCCGACATAGCCCGTTGATTAGCCACGTCAATCTGAGACTTTCTCATTTTTTGTCTTCTCCACACAACCCCCATTATCATATTCTATTCCACCCATAGTGCTATGTCCATGGCTCACGCTCATGTATTGCGTGAAAGTTGAAAAGGTTTGCGAATACAAAAGTATGAAACAATTACTTGGCTTGTCATCGGGGTTGTGCATGATGAGAGCATTTTTGTGTGATGAAGATGGTGCATGACCAAACTGTATGATTTTGTAGGGATGAACTATCTTTGGCCATGTTATTTTGAGAAGACATAATTGCTTAGTTAGTATGCTTGAAGTATTATTATTTTTATGTCAATATTGAACTTTTGTCTTGAATCTTTCAGATCCGAACATTCATGCCACAATAAAGAAAATTACATTGAAAATTATGTTAGGTAGCATTCCACATCAAAAATTCTATTTTTATCATTTACCTACTCGAGGACGAGCAGGAATTAAGCTTGGGGATGCTTGATACGTCTCCGACGTATCTATAATTTTTGATTGTTCCATGCTATTATATTATCTGTTTTGGATGTTTAATGGGCTTTAATATGAACTTTGATATTATTTTTGGGACTAACTTATTAACCAAAGGCCCTGTGCAAATTGCTATTTTTTGGCCTATTTCAGTGTTTCGCAGAAAAGGAATATCAAACAGAATCCAAACAGAATGAAACCTTTGCGAGGATCGTTTTTGGAACAAACGCAATCCAGGAGACTTGGAGTAGACATCAAGGAAGCAATGAGGAAGCCACGAGGTAGGGAGGCGCGCCCAGGGGGTAGGCGCGCCCTCCACCCTCGTGGGCCCGTCGCAGCTCCACCGACCTACTTCTTTCGCCTATATATACTCATATACCCTGAAAACATCCAGGAGCACGACGAAACCCTATTTCCACCGCCGCAACCTTACATGCATTCGTGAGACCCCATCGTGGGGCCTTTTCCGGCGCTCCGCCGGAGTGGGAATCGATCACGGAGGGCTTCTACATCAACACCATAGCCTCTCCGATGATGTGTGAGTAGTTTACCATACACCTTCGGGTCCATAGTTATTAGCTAGATGGCTTCTTCTCTCTCTTTGGATCTCAATACAAAGTTCTCCTCGATCTTCTTGGAGATCTATTTGATGTAATACTTTTTGCGGTGTGTTTGTCGAGATCCGATGAATTGTGGGTTTATGATCAAGTTTATCTATGAACAATATTTGGTTCTTCTCTGAATTCTTATATGCATGATTTGATATCTTTGCAAGTCTCTTTGAATTATCAGTTTGGTTTAGCCTACTAGATTGATCTTTCTTGCAATGGGAGAAGTGCTTAGCTTTGGGTTCAATCTTGCGGTGTCCTTTCCCAAAGGATGAGGGGGCAGCAAGGCACATATTGTATTGTTTCCATCGAGGATAAAAAGATGGGGTTTATATCATATTGCTTGAGTTTATCCCTCTACATCATGTCATCTTGCCTAATGCGTTACTCTGTTCTTATGAACTTAATACTCTAGATGCATGCTGGATAGCGGTCGATGTGTGGAGTAATAGTAGTAGATACAAAATCGTTTTGGTCTACTTGACACGGACGTGATGCCTATATACATGACTATGCCTAGATATTCTCATAACTATGCGCTTTTCTATCAATTGCTCGGCAGTAATTTGTTCACCCACTGTAAAATATCCTATCTTGAGAGAAGCCACTAGTGAAACCTATGGCCCCCGGGTCTATTTTCCATCATATTAATCTCCCTCCAACGTGCTATTTCTGTCGCCGTTTATTTTGCAATCTTTACTTTTCAATCTATACAACAAAAATACCAAAAATATTTATCTTATTATCTTTATCAAATCTCACTTTTGCAAGTGGCCGTGAAGGGATTGACAACCCCTTTATCGCGTTGGTTGCAAGGTTCTTAATTGTTTGTGAATGTACTAAGGATTTGCGTGTCGTCTCCTACTGGATTGATTCCTTGGTTCTCAAAAACTAAGGGAAACACTTACGCTACTTTGCTGCATCACCCTTTCCTCTTCAAGGGAAAACCAATGCATGCTCAAGAGGTAGCATCCTCCTGCACGGGATTTCTCTACGGCGGCGACGCTACCAACTAGTTCGGTGCGCCGTCGGCAAGAACGCTCGCCCGAAACTCCATGCTCATCGTGTTAGAAGCGGCGCCACTGTCGCCGTCCTCCGTAGTCGCGAGGCACAACGTGTGTGCTAAGTGTAAGTGTTAGCTCTTAATCATATCCCACGTATACAACCAAACACCATGTAGTTGCATGAGTCGAGCCAATGCGGGCAACCAAACACTATGCCAAAATTGCTCCCCTAATGCGGGCCACCAAACAATGTGCAAATGTTGGTTTAGAGGCTGCATTTGCTCAACCTGTCTCCGATGAGCCAGGCTTGAGCTAGCCAGCCCCGGTTGGAATGGTTGCCAAACACGCCCTAGAGGTAAGAGTGACTCCACCGCGCCGACCCAAATGGACAAGCGGTTTGTCCATTTTTTGTCCGTTTGGATCGGTTGGACACTCGCTGCTCATGTGTGTCCGACTTTTGCACCCAACGGGCCGACACAGTTTTCTTCCGTGTGGGAAGAAAATTGAACTAAAAAGGCCAGTGACCAGAATTCATGCCAACGGCCATGCCCGCACCCATAGTTTTCATGCTGACGGCCATGCCAGCAGGCGGCATACATGTCAGCCTCCAAAAAAATAAAGAGTTCATGCTGCCGCACTTGCCAGCGGCCGACACACTTGCCAACACACAAAAAAGGATGGGACATCTCGGCTATGGTCATGTCGGCACACTTGTCGATGTACAAAATAGATGGCACCCTGCGCCATAGACCTATCGTCAAGCTTGAGCATCTTCGTGAACCAAGGCCTCTTTCTCGGGGACATCGTGCTCAAGTCCTTGATGTAATTTTATACTTTTTATTATACTTTTCTTTTTATCTATCTATCACTATCAGAAATACCTACAAATAACGAGTTCAAGGGGATTGACAACCATCTTGAACGCGTTGGGTGCAGATATTTGCTTTTGTGTGTGTGTGTGTCGGAGCTAAAGAAGGGAATTTGCTTGGTTCTCCTATTGGTTCGATAACCTTGGTTCTCACTGAGGAAAATACTTATCTCTACTGTACTCCTTCACCCTTCCTCTTCGGGGGAAATCCCAACGCAGTTTACAAGTAGCAGAAAGAAATTATGGCACCATTTCCAGGGAGACATCATCAAATTCTTGTCAGGTTCCTACATACAAACTATCATCTACTTGCTCTACTTTTTATTTGAATCTCTTTTTCATCTCCGTCCACGTCTCTAGAAAACAATAACACAAAAATATTTTACTTTGTTCGTTTGTTGTTTGCTTGCTTGGTCACTATGTCTCAAGAGAACACTAAGTTGTGTGACTTTCCAAATACTAATAATAATGATTTTTTAGTACTCCAATTGCTCCTCTCACCATTAGTGTGGAGTCGTGTGATATTAATGTTGCATTGCTAAATCTTGTTATGAATATTTTTTTTCAGGAAATCCTAATGAAGATGTTGCATCCCGTCTTAATACCTTCGTTAACTAATGTGATATGCAAAAGAAAAAATATGTGGATATGATATTATGAAGTTGAAATTATTTCTGTTCTCGCTAAGAGATCATGCTAAAACTTGGTTTTCATCCTTGCCTCGCAATAGTATTGATTCATGGGATAAGTGTAAGGATGCTTTTATTGCCAAGTATTTTCCTTCGGCTAAGATTATTTCTCTTAGAAATAAAATTATGAACTTTAAGCAATTTTAGCATGAACATGTTGCACAATCTTGGGAGAGAATGAAATTAATGATTACAAATTGTCCCACTCATGATTTAAGCTTATGGATGATAATACAAAAAAAATTATGTGGGACAAAATGTTGTGTCGAGAAATCTTCTAGACTCTGCTGTAGGTGGTACTTTTATAGAAATCATGTTGGGAGAAGCTACAAAACTCCTTGATAATATAATGATAAATTATTCTCAATGGCACACCGAATGAGCTCCAACTGGTAAGAAGGTAAATTCTGTTGAAGAAATTCCTATGTTGAGTGATAAAAATGGATGCTCTTATAAATATGTTTACTAGTAAAAATGCTCATGTTGATCCTAATGATGTGCCTCTATCTACCTTGATTGAGAAAAATAATGATGCTATTGAAGTGGATTTTGTCTCTAGAAATAATCCCAACAACAATGCTTATAGAGGGACTTTCTTCTAGACCGTATCTTGGAAATCTCTCTAATAATTATCGTAATTCCTATGGAAATTCTTACAATAATAATAATAGGATACCTACTGATCTTGAGAACCACATTAAAGAATTTATTAATTCTCAAAGATTTTCAATGATATGGTAGAAGAAAAACTACATAAGGTTAATGATATGGCTAGGAACATGGATAGAATTGCTCCTGATGTGGATACTCTTAAAATTAAATTTTGCCATCTAAGCATGACATTAATGAGTCAATAAAGTCTACCCAAGTCTCCATTAAGGAAAGTAAAAAGAGAACCGCTAGGTTGAGAGCTAAGCTAGACTTCCTAGAAAAGCCCTTCCACCGGGTTTTTTCGTAATCATAATGAGGATATTAAAATGATTGGTGTGACACCTATTTAAACCTTGTTTAGTAATACAAAACTTGATAAAAAGGGAAGGAGATGAGTCAAATTTAGCTAGAAGGCGTCCCAAATGTTCTAAGGGTGATGATCTTTATGATAAAAATGATAAAAGTGGGTTTGGAGAGGTCAAAACTTTGAATAGTGGTGTGGCCACTACTTTTGATTACAAGGACTTTAATTATGATAATTGTTCTTTGATTGGGTGTATTTTCTTGTTGCAATCCATAATAAATTCACCTAATACTTGTAAAAAATATTTTGCTAAACATATTGTAGAAGCTATGATAAAAGCTCATGAAGAAAAGCTAGAATTGGAGGTTTCTATACCTAGGAAATTGCATGATGAATAGGAACCTACTATTAATGTAAGGATTAAAGATTATGAATGTAATTCTTTGTGTGTTCTAGGTGCTAGCATCTCTACTATAGCAAAATCTCTATGTGACGTGCTAGGTCTCGCCGATATGGATGCATGTTCCCTTAATTTGCATTTAGCAGATTCTACTATTAAGAAACCATTGGGTAGAATAAATTATATGCTCATACTTTCTAATAGAAATTATGTGCCCATGGATTTCATTGTTCTTGATAATGAATGCAATCCAGCTTGTCCTATAATACTTGGTAGGCCTTTCCTACGAACCATATGTATTATTATTGATATGATTTAAAGAAATATAGGATTCCAATTTCCATTAAAGAAAGGGATGGAAAACTTCACAAGGAAGAGAATTAAACCACCATATGAATCCATTATGAGAGCTACCTATGGGATTAATTTGAAGGATGACAATACTTGAAACAATTCCCTACGCCTAGCTAGGGGCGTAGAACAATAATGCTTGTTGGGAAGCAACCCAATAGTTATCTTAAATTTTTTCTTTTACTTTCTATTTTGATGTGTTGACACAGTTACTGCTACTATTATGATTCTGTTTTTATGTTTTAACTAGTGTTTCTGCCAAGTAGACCTTTGGGATGATTTGGTTGATAGTTGACTTCATTTTGTGAAAAAACATAAACTTTTGCGCCCAGTGCTGGCATTACTATAATTCACTGGAATGTGATAAACTTTTGAAAATTTACACATGATTGATATGCAAATTTCCCACATTGTCCTAAATTTTCAGATTTTGTGGAGTTACATAAGTATGATATTTGTTCAGATCATTATAGACTATTCTGTTTTAGACATACTCTGTTTTCTATTGCATAGTGCGCTTGTTTTAATGATGCTATGGATTATATCGGGGATATAAGTCATGGAGAAGTTAGAATACAATAGGTATTATGCATGAATAAAATATGAATGAATTTATAACAATACCTAAAATTTATGATTTGTCTATTATACTAACGGATCTCATGAGGTTTCTCTTGACTTTTGTGTGCTGAAGTTTTCAAGTTTTGGGTGAGATCACGATGGATGAAGGAATAAGGAGCGGGAAGACCCTAAGCTTGGGGGTGCCGAAGACACCCCAAGGTAATATTCAAGGAAGACCCGAGCGTCTAAGCTTGGGGATGCCCCAGATGGCATCCCCTCTTTCATCTACAATCTATCGGTATGTCACTTGGAGCTACATTTTTATTCATCACATGATATGGGTTTTACTTGGAGCGTCCTGTACCATAGTTTTGCTTTTTAGTTTGCTATAATCATTGTTTGTTGGACACACCTTTTGAGAGGGACATGCACTTATCGTGATTGTTAGAATACTCTGTATGCTTCAATTATATATTTTGAGCTAGGCAATTGCTCTTGTTATTCAGTTATACTTTTTAGAGCATGGCGGTGGTTATATTTTATAAAAAATGATTGCACTCTCATGCTTCACTTCAATCTTTTTGAGAGTCTATTAATTAGCAATTGGAAATATGTGCGGGTTATAAGACTAGTCCGAGAAGGATAGATATTCAAGGTGGATATAATAAAAACTTTCATGCAGATCACTAAAAATGAAACGCATTGTTTAATTTTATTGATGTTGTAATATCAAAGGATATTGGTTCATGATCATTGGTTAGTAGAATATCGGTATTGAACCTTGTTATTAACTTCTCACTTAAGTGTTGGTTATGGCCTAGTGGGGAGGTTTGAGCATTTTTATGTCTGAAATGAAATCCTTGAGTGTTGTTATAATTGGGGGTGTGCGATGGTTAGCTCCTACCAACCTCCTCCCTAGGGGCATGCGAGTAGTATTTTACTTCGAGGGCTAATAGGCTTTCACAATAAGTGTGTGAGTTCTCTATGACTAATGTGAGTCCAGGGTTTATACGCGCTCCTACCTTTCCGCAATTTGCTAGCCTCTCCGGTACCGTGCATTGCCCTTTCTCACCTCGAGAGTCAGTGCAAACTTCGCCAGTGTATCCAAACCCCGTGGTATGATACGCTCTATCACACATAAGCCTCCTTATATCTTCCTCAAAATAGCCACCATCCTACCTATTATGGCATTTTCATAGTCATTCTGAGATATATTACCATGCAACTTCCACTGTTCCGTCACATGACTTGTGTGTTCATCATCATATTGTTGTGCATGATCATAGAGCTGACATGATATTTGTGGCTCAACCACTGTTCATCATTATTATACATGTTAGGCTGGATCGTTGCATATCCTAGTACACTGCCAGAGGCATCCGTATCGAGTCATATTGTTCTAGTTATTGAGTTGTAATTAAATAAAAGTGTGAGGATCATCATTATTAGAGCATTTCCCAAATGAGAAAGGATGATGGAGACTATAATTCCCCCACAAGTCGGGATGAGACTCCGGATGAAAAAAAGAGAAAAAGGAGAAAAAAAGAAAGAAAATAAGAAAATAAGAGAAAAAAGAAAATAATGAGAGAGAAGGGGCAATGTTACTATCCTTTTACACACTTGTGCTTCAGAATAGCATGATGTTCTTCATATGGAGAGTCTCCTGAGTTATCATTTTCATATACTAGTGGGAATTTTTCGTTATAGAACTTGGCTTGCATATTGCGATGATGGGCTTCCTCAAATACCCGAGGTCTTCATGAACAAGCGATTTGGATGCACACCCACTTAGTTTCCATTGAGCTTTGATACACTTATAGCTCTTAGTGCATCCGTTGCATGGCAATCTCTACTCGCATATATATCGACTGATGGGCATCTCGATAGCCCTTTGATTAGCCGCCTCGATGCGAGACTCAATTCCTTTTTGACTTCCCTTATTGATCTCTATCACCTTATTCTATTCCACCTATAGTGCTATATCCATGGCTCACACTCATGTATTGTGTGGGGTTTAAAATGCTGAAGCACGTTAGAAGTACGATCCAATTGACTGGTTTGACAACGGGGTGGTCATGATTTATATTTATGCGGTGAAGGCGGAGTCATGCCATGCTAACATGATAAAATGAGTGGGGATAACATTCGTTAAGGATCGTATATTTTTAAAAATTAACGATTATGTTTTTATATATGGATATTATTATGTGATATTGTCACTTCATCGTTTCTCATAAATTATACCGTAAAGAGATTACATGATACACATGTTAGGTAGCATTCAACATAAAAAAAATCTATTTTTATCATTTACCTACTCGAGGACGAGCAGGAATTAAGCTTGGGGATGCTGATACATCTCCAACTTATCTAGAATTTTTGATTGTTTCATGCAATTATATTATCAATCTTGGATACTTTATATGCATTTTTATGCTATTTTATACTCACTCCATCCCAAATTAAGTGTCTCAACTTTGTACTAACTTTAGTACATAGTTGTACTAAGGTTGAGACACTTATTTTGGGATGGAGGGAGTATCATTTTTGGGAACTAACCTATAAACTAGTGCCTAGTGCCAGTTGATGTTTTCTGCTTGTTTTTGGTTTTTCCAGAAAATCAGTACCAAACAAAGTCCAAATGCTATGAAACTTTTTGACATTTTTTTCTGGACAAAAGAGACCGTATAAGGTTCGGGAGGAGACCAGAAGGCAAATGAGGAGACGACAAGGCAAAAGGGCGCGCCCTGTTACCTTATGGGCCCCATGTGGCTCAGTCTAACCTAATTTTGCTTCTATAAATTCTCAAATATTAGGAGACCAACACAGAGACACCCAAAACACTATTTCCACCATCACAAGCTTTTGTTCTTTCGCAATTCCATCTAGAGGCTTTTTCCGGTACTCTGTCGGAGGGGGACTCGATCAAGGAGGGCTTTGATACGTCTCCAACGTATCTATAATTTATGGAGTATTCATGCTGTTATTTTGTCATTCTTGGATGTTCTACAATCATTTTATAGCAACTTTATATCATTTTTTGGTACTAATCTATTGACCCAGTGCCCAGTGCTAGTTGCTGTTTTTTGCTTGTTTTTTACATCGCAGGAAATCAATATCAAACGGAGTCCAAACACCGCGAAACTTGCTGGAGATTTTTTATGGACCAGAAGACCCAAGATGGGCCAGAGCAGCACCTAGGGGGCTGCCCCGAGGGGGCACAACCCACCAGGCCGCGCCTGAGCCCCCAGGCGCGCCCAGGTGGGTTGTGCCCACCTCGGTGGCCTCCCACACCCCGTCTTTACCCTATAAATTCACAAATATTCCAAAACCCTTCGGGGTTAACCTAGATCAGAAGTTCCGCCGCCGCAAGGCTCTGTACCACCAAAAACCAATCTAGACCCCGTTCCGGCACCCTCCCGGAGGGGGGAATCATATCCGGTGGCTATCTTCATCGTCCTGGCGGCCACCACGCTGAGGAGGGAGTAGTCCACCCTCGGGGCTGAGGGTTTGTACCAGTAGCTATGTGTTTAATCTCTCTCTCTCGAGATCTATATCATGGGCTTTGTTAACATAGATGGATCATATAATGTTTCTCCCCTCTATACTCTTGTTGTGATGAATTGAATCTTTACCCTTTGAAGTTTTGTCTTGTCAGATTGAATGTTCAGATATGAGAAAACTTGATGTATGTTATGGCACTCAACTTGCAGATTCCTGAGGTGACATTGGAGTAATCTATGCATAGGGGTTGATGCACGTTTTTATGAGTAATCTATGCATAGGGGTTGATGCACGTTTTTATTATCTTTTCTCCGATAGAAACTTTGGGGGTCTCTTTGTAGTTCTTTGTATGGATTGATTATTATGATCATGAAGTTGTTTGATGCATATCGTAGAATTAACTCACAGATACTCGTGGTGACATTGGAGTATCTAGGTGAAATTAGAGTTGGTTGATGTGTGTCATATGGTGTTATTTTAGTACGAACTCTTGATTAGATCGGTCGAAAAGAATAGCTTGTGTTATTTTAGTACGAACTCTAGGATAGTGTCGGTGTACTAAAGTAGGGGTACCCTAGTACCCCGAACTTGTGCACGGGCAGTCGCAGCGTCCCCGTGGCAAGCCTCGCCGGGCGTCCGCCAAGACCCTCCGCAGCCTTTCAGAAGACAAGACCCCGGCAAGAGGAGCTTGCCGGGAAGGCCTCTCTAGGCACGAAGAAGGCCCCGGCAAGAGGAGCTTGTCGGGAAGGCCACTCAAGGCACGCAGAAGGCAAGACCCCGGCAAGAGGAGCTTGCCGGGAAGGCTCGGAGCGCGGCAAGCCTCCGGGCGCGACAAGGATTCGGCCGCGGCAAGGCGCTTGCCGCGGCATGCAACTTCTCTCCGTCTCCGCTCCAGCTCACCCAGCGACGTGTCGCCATGGGACCGTTACATGCACGCGTGTCGAGCAGCTATGCAGCCAGCGGAGAGCAGCGATAAGCGGCGCTGACAGGCTCGCCATCGTGGCGAGCGGAGGTGCACCTGACGGTCTCTGTTGCACTGTTTGGGCGACAACGACGGGCATTTATTGCTTTTGTCCCTTGCCGTCAGAGTTAGGTATTTGGCACTGTACACTGTTCAAGTAGGTGTACCAACTCCTGTTTTTACATTTGTGCCCTCGTCTATGTTGCCACCTGTCGGAGACCCCTTGAGCATATAAAAGGAGGCCCGAGTGCAACGTAGAAAGGGTTCGGTT
The DNA here is from genome assembly GCA_021605145.1 of Aegilops bicornis. Taxonomy (NCBI): domain Eukaryota; kingdom Viridiplantae; phylum Streptophyta; class Magnoliopsida; order Poales; family Poaceae; genus Aegilops; species Aegilops bicornis. Next base: position 257,075,240 of record CM038671.1, on the reverse strand, counting down.
CGCAAGGTTCGGCTGGTTCGGTTCATTCGACTGGCCATAGACTAGACACACTCACGCTAGGTTTTGTAGCTCGCATTGCTCCCTAGCAAGAACACAATAGATCACACAAGCAGCAGTAGGAGTTTTATCTCTCCGGAGAGCTCCGAAGCTGGGTAAACTGCTCGTGTGCCTCGCCTCGATCCGCTCTTCGTGCGATCTCCGCCCCCCTCCGAACCACAAGGGGCCTGCTCCGCCGGCCCCATAGGTGTTCGCGGGTACGATCAGCCTCCCCGACAGATAGATTGATCGAAAAGAATAGCTTTGAGGTGGTTTCATACCCTACAAACAATTTCTATCTTTTGTTCTCCGCTAATAGGAACTCGGGAGTGATTCTTTATTGCACTTTGAGGGATAATCATATGATCCAACTATGTTAGCATTGTTGAGAGGTTGCACTAGTGAAAGTACGGACCCTAGGCCTTGTTTTCAAGCATTGCAATACCGTTTTTGTGCCCGTTTACTATTTGCTACCTTGCTGTTTTTATTTATTCAGATTATAAAAATATATTTTTACCATCCATATTACACTTTTATCACCATCTCTTCGGCGAACTAGTGCACCTATAAAATTTGCCATTGTATTGGGTGTGTTGGGGACACAAGAGATTTCTTGTATTTTGTTGCAGGGTTGTTTGAGAGAGACCATCTTCATCCTACACCTCTCACGGATTGATAAACCTTAGGTCATCCACTTGAGGGAAAATTGCTATTGTCCTACAAAACTCTACGCTTGGAGGCCCAACACGTGTCTACAAGAATAAAGTTGCGTAGTAGACATCAAGCTCTTTTCTGGTGCTGTTGCCGGGGAGGTGTCGGTGTACTAAAGTAGGGGTACCCTAGTACCCCGAACTTGTGCACGGGCAGTCGCAGCGTCCCCGTGGCAAGCCTCGCCGGGCGTCCGCCAAGACCCTCCGCCGCCTTTCAGAAGACAAGACCCCGGCAAGAGGAGCTTGCCGGGAAGGCCTCTCTAGGCACGAAGAAGGCCCCGGCTAGAGGAGCTTGTCGGGAAGGCCACTCAAGGCACGCAGAAGGCAAGACCCCGGCAAGAGGAGCTTGCCGGGAAGGCTCGGAGCGCGACAAGCCTCCGGGCGCAACAAGGATTCGGTCGCGGCAAGGCGCTTGCCGCGGCATGCAACTTCTCTCCGTCTCCGCTCCAGCTCACCCAACGACGTGTCGCCATGGGACCGTTCCATGCGCGCGTGTCGAGCAACTGTGCAGCCAGCGGAGAGCAGCGATAAGCGGCGCTGACAGGCTCGCCATCGTGGCGAGCGGAGGCGCACCTGACGGTCTCTGTTGCCTTTGTTTGGGCGACAACGACGGGCATTTATTGCTTTGTCCCTTGCCGTCACGAGTTAGGTATTTGGCACTGTACACTGTTCAAGTAGGTGTACCAACTCCTGTTTTTACATTTGTGCCCTCGTCTATGTTGCCACCTGTCGGAGACCCCTTGAGCATATAAAAGGAGGCCCGAGTGCAACGTAGAAAGGGTTCGGTTGGCAAGGTTTGGCTGGTTCGGTTCATTCGACTGGCCATAGACTAGACACACTCACGCTAGGTTTTGTAGCTCGCATTGCTCCCTAGCAAGAACACAATAGATCACACAAGCAGCAGTAGGAGTTTTATCTCTCCGGAGAGCTCCGTTGGGTAAACTGCTCGTGTGCCTCGCCTCGATCCGCTCTTCGTGCGATCTCCGCCTCCGAACCACAAGGGGCCTGCTCCTTCGCCCCATAGGTGTCCGTGGGTACGATCAGCCTCCCGACATCTTTGGCGCACTGTAGGGGGCGTCGAGGCCGTGTGAATCTGATCCGGCGTTCACACGAGCAGCGTCATCAACATCTTCCTCAACATGCCACCGAAGAAGAAGGCTTGGCGGCAGAGAGCCGTCCGCGTCGTACCCACCCTCACCGCAGCAAGCGGGTGGTGGGGCAGACGGGCGAGGAACGGCGCCGACGAAGGTGCTCGCGACGTTGCCAAGTCCAAGGACAAGGCACCGCAAACCTCGGCGTCCGCGCATCCCCCGCGCCCATCTCAGGAGACGCGGGACCAACAACGTCATGGCGTCCACAACGCCATACGTTCGTTGGATCGAGACCCTCAAGACCAGGATGCTCGCCAACATGCTGGCACAAGTGAGATACGGTCGCCCGGACGGGGTGCTGCTCCTTCTAACGTAGTTAGAAGTCCGAGCGTGTCCTGCTCCTCGCACCGTTCTCCAATGCCGCCTACTACTCCAGCAGAAGCTCTGGCGAGAGCTCACCGCTCTCGACTACCCTCCAACGGTCGACAAGGTCGACGAGTGGAGGGCCACTATCGAGCCTCATCGGCTTTGCTAACGGCGACGCTCTGCGGCAACCAACGCCATCATTGCCGCGGCGAGACGACAAGGCACGAGCCGGTGGCGACGAGACTGTCAGAGGTGCAACCACCGTGCACTCTCCGCCAAGAAGGCCAAGGTCACCGACTCACCGGATCCACCTCGACAGCGACTCCACTGCGTCGTCGGATCCGCGAGCTCGCCGCGATCAGCGCCAAGTTCTTCATGAGCGACAACAAGAGGATGCTCGAACTCGCATCGAGCGCCGAAGAGAAGCGCGACGTCGATCCGACAAAGCGTCCGGGCCTTCTGTCAAAATGCGACGCCGGAGGAGCCAGCGACTTGCCGTCTGTAGGTTGCCCTGCGTTCACTCGTGAGCAGCGGCAAGTCCAAAGGTGATCGGAAGAACTTCAAGCCAGACGTGCGGAGAAGTATGATGGCAGGACGCATCCGTCGGAGTTCCTCGGCATCTACACCATTGCGGTGCAGGCTGCGGGGGACGGACGACAAGATCCTCGCCAACTACTTCCCGCCGTGCTCAAGCCTAACGTCGAGATCTTGGCTCACGCACTTGCCGGACAGCTCCATATCCTCTTGGGCAGATCTGTGCCATCGGTTTGTTGGCGCCTTCACAGTGGCCACAAACCTCATGGCCAAGAGAGTGACCTTCACTTGCTCGCACAGAAGGAAGGAGAGTCCCTGCACAAGTTCATTCAGAGATTCAGCTGTGTGCACTACAACATCCCAGACGTCCACCCTGCCGTGGTGATCAGCGCATTTCATCAGAATGTGCGGAACCGCAGAATGAGGGAGGAGATGGCGATGTGCAAAGTCAAGGACGTCAGTGAGCTGTACGCTTTGGCCGACAAGTGTGCACGCGCTGAGGAAGGGAGGAGACTCCCTGGAGAGAATATAGAAGCAGGATCTGACAGTGATGGCACCGCCCCGGCAAAGAAGGCCCGGCGGCGAGGCAACAGGAAGAAGAAAGCCAGAGAAGTGCTAGCAGTCGAGCAGTCCGGCAATGGAGGTGGCGACAAGAACGCCAAGGCTGGTGGCTCCGGCAAGGAGGTTGTCAGCCGACGCCAACCACCGGTCGGTGGTGGTCGCCGACAAGCGAGGACCGCTCCGGCAGCAAGATCTTGCAAGATCCACCGCACCAAGGGCCACGATCTCGGAGCTGCAAGAAGGTCGAGCAGCTCGTCGAACAAAGAAAGAGCTGAGTACGAGCGGCGCGACAAGGAGAAGGCCCAGGAAGGTGCTGGGGGAGCAAGCAAGAAACGTCCCGGCCGGGGAGGACGCCGCGACAAAGCCAAGCAGCGGCAAGGAGATCGACCTCCCTGCGGCCGCGACAAGGACGAAGATGATGACGACGACGAAGATATGGAAGACGACGACGAAGATATGGAAGACGACGACACCGACGAGCAGGAATTTCAGAAAGCCACAGAGGTTCTCTGCGTTGACGGAGGTGCTTCCCTGCATACCTCCCACCGCCAACTCAAGCAATTGATGCGGGAGGTCAATGCAGCGGAACCATCCGTGAGAGTCACGCAAGCCTCGAAGTGGTCCCACGCCTATCATTTTTGATATTGAGGACCACCACGACCGCGTGTGACTGCGGTCGGGTGCTTGCCGATGTTGGTCTCACCAACCATCCGCAACCTCAAGGTCACAAAAATGTTAGTTGACGGCGGGGCCGGCTTGAACCTGATCTCCTCCGCGGTGCTCCAGAAGCTTCAAATCCCTGATAGCGAGCTCGAAGAGACTGGTACTTTCCAAGGGATCAATCCGGGAAGGAGCAAGCCGGAGGGGAAGATTACGTTGCCGGTCACATTTGGCAGCGAGCTGAACTTCAGGACTGAGAGGGTTACATTCGACGTTGCCGATTTCCCATTGCCTTACAATGGGATACTTGGCCGTCCAAAGACTCGCCAAGTTCATGGCAGCCTCTCACTACGCTTACAACCTACTCAAGATGCCAGGCCCGATAAGCGTCATCTCTGTCCATGGCGACAAGAAGGATGCCCTTATCTGTGCCGACAAGATCTTCCGGGATGCAGCAGCCGCGACAGATTGCCAGACACTTGCCGCTGAAGCTCCCGGGGGGAAGAAGACCAAGTCCAAGTCCGGCAAGGGCTCGATGCTCACTCCGCAAGCGCACCTCCTGAGTGCTGCGCTACCGTCGAGGACGCACCATCGAGCTCCACCGCAAGTGCAAGAAGATGGTGGCTCCGCCGAAGACCAAGAAGGTGCCCGCCAAGGAGGACGGCATCGGTGGTACCTTCACCATCGCCTCTCTCGACCCTAAATAGGAAGGCGCGTTCGTTGCTTCCTCGCGGGCGAATGTCGACGCGTTTGCATGGCAACCGTCGATATCCCCGGTGTTCCTGTGAAAGTGATTGAGCATCGCCGGCCGTTTGTCCTCATGCGCGGCCCGTCAAGCAAAAAGTCGGGAAGCAAGCGGTGGGCGCCAAGAATTCATAGCGAAAAGATCAAGAGCTGGAAGCAGCAGGCCTCGTCGGGAGAGTGCTCCATCCCACGTGGTTGGCCAATCTCGTAGTCGCATAAAAGCAAATGGGAAATGGAGACTTTGTATTGACTTCACGGATGTTAATAAAGCTTGTCCCAAAGATCCATTTCCCTTGCCGTGCATTGACCAGATTGTTGACTCCACGGCTGGATGTGATTTGCTTTCGTTTCTTGATGCATACTCAGGATACCATCAGATCTTCATGGCTGAAGAAGATGAAGAGAAGACCGCATTCATCACACCATGTGGCACATCCTGTTTTCATACGGATGCCTTTCGGTTTGAAGAATGCTGGTTCAACATTTGCAAGGGTAGTCCATGACGCTTTTGAGCCGCAGATGCACAGAAATGTAGAAGCCTACATGGATGACATAGTGGTCAAGAGCAAGGACAAAGCAACTCTGGTTCAAGATTTGGACGAGACCTTTGCGAATCTGCACAAGATCAACCTCAAGCTCAACCCCGAGAAGTGCGTGTTTGGAGTCCCTTCCGGCAAGCTTCTCGGGTTCTTCGTGTCTCAGCGAGGGATTGAAGCTAATCCCGACAAGATCAAGGCCATCGAGCAGATTGAAGCACCAAGGCGCGTCAAGGACGTACGAAGGCTTGCCGGTTGCGTGGCTGCTCTCAAAGAGGTTTATTTCTAGGTCTGCTGAGCGCTACCGCCATTCTTCAAGATTTTGAAAAGGCAGGTCGATAAAATGGACTCCCGAAGCGGAGGCTGCGCTGCAGACTTGAAGAGATACCTGTCCTCCACTCCAACACTTGTCGCACCTAAGCCACAAGAGAAGTTGCTATATATAGCGGCAACCAATCAAGTGGTTAGTGTTGCGTTAGTAGCGGAGAGGGAGGCGGATGACGAGCCATCAACCACGGCAAACACATCCAAATGACAAGGTGGGGGCTTCGCCGACAAGCTCTGGTCCCGACAAGGATGAATCCAGCAGACACATGAACAGATCTGAAAAGGATGGTGCGGCGCCTACCTACTTTGTCAGTTCCTTCGCAGGGGGCTAGGTCAAGGTACTCTGGTGTGCAAAAATTGCTTTTCGGCCTCCTCATGGCCTCAAGAAAGCTGCGCCATTACTTCCAAGCACATGAGATCACAGTTGTCACTCGCTTTCCGCTGAAGAGGATACTGCAGAATCCAGAAGCGACAGGCAGGATTGTCGAGTGGGCACTGGAGCTGTCAAGCTTTGGTCTTAAGTTTGAAAGCACATCAACCATCCAAAGCAGAGCGTTGGCAGAATTCATAGCAGAATGGACGCCAACGCCAGATGAAGAGATTCCGGAGACGAGCATCCCCGTCAAAGAAGCAAGCAAAGAGTGGCTGATGTACTTTGATGGTGCCTTCTCGCTGCAAAGGCGCCCGGTGCGGCGTCGCTTATCGCACCCACCGGAGAGCACCTCAAGCACGTCGTCCGGATGCACTTTCGAGGAGCAAGCGACAAACAATACTGCAGAGTATGAAGGTTTGCTTGCTGGTCTCAGGATCGCAGTGGACCTTGGGATCAAGAAGCTTATTGTCAGGGGTGACTCGCAACTCGTCGTCCGCCAAGTCAACAAAGATTACCAGAGTCCGTTGATGGAAGCCTACGCCGATGAAGTGAGGAAGCTGGAAGAGCACTTTGACGGCCTGCAAATGGAACATGTTCCAAGAGCTCAGAATGATATTGCTGATGGCCTGTCAAAGTGCGTTGCACTTAAGTTGCCTGTGGAACCAGGGATCTTCGTGCTCAAGCTGACTCAACCAACCGTAACACCATCAACTGGACAAGGCAAGAAGAGGAAGTTGGCCTCTGGTGACTACTTTCCGACAGAGCTTCCCGAAGCCGTCGTTGCAAAGGTCCCCAAGATCAACACCAACGGTCTTTGAGGAGCGATCTGCTCCGGCGGACCCTGTGGTTTGTTTCGTTGAAGCAGACGCTCCCGACAAGTCTTGCTCCGGCAAGCTTGTCGGGGAGCATCAAGCTCCGGCAGGGCCGCATGTTCTTGTCGTGGAAGCTGATGTTCCCGCAGCAACAGATGTGCCTTTAGTCCTTGTTGTCGAGCCGCAAGCTCCAGCATGGGCGCAGCAGATTGTCCCTTTCCTTCAGACAGGAGAACTTCCCGAAGAGCAAGAAGAAGCGGAAAGAGTAGCCCGACAGTCAAGTATGTACCAATTTGTCGACAACACACTGTACAGAAGAAGACTCAACGGTGTGAAATTGAAGTGTATTCACCGGGAAGACGGACAAAAGCTGTTGGCAGAGATACATGGAGGCATATGTGGTCACCACATTGGCGCCAGAGCACTTGCCAGCAAAGCGTTCCGGCAAGGTTTCTTTTGGCCGACAGCCCTCCAGGATGCAACTGCCCAAGTAACCAAGTGTGAAGCGTGCCAGTTCCATTCCAAACAGATACACCAGCCAGCTCAAGCTCTCCAAACGATCCCTTTATCCTGGCCATTTTCGGTCTGGGGGCTCGACATCCTCGGCCCCTTCCCCCGAGCTGTCGGGGGCTTTGAGTACTTGTACGTCGCCATCGACAAGTTCACAAAGTGGCCGGAAGTGGAAGCAGTGAGGAAGGTGACGACACAGTCAGCAGTCAAGTTCTTCAGGTCAATTGTTTGCCGTTTCGGAATCCCTAACCGGATCATCACCGACAACGGCACACAATTCACGAGTCGCACCTTCATGCAGTACGTCCAAGACCTTGGCGCCAAGGTCTGATTTCTTCATTGCTCACCCGAGAAGCAACGGTCAAGCGAGAGAGGGCAAATCTTTGAAGTGCTTTGCGCGGGCTCAAGACCAGAACTTTCGACAGGCTGCACAAGTGCGGAAGAAAGCTGGATCGAGGAGCTGCCGGTGGTTCTTTGGTCGATCAGACGACGCCAAATCGAGCCATCGCCGGACACCCTTTGCTCTAGTCTATGGAGCAGAGGCAGTTCTCCCCACGGAACTTCAGATCACGGATCGCCTCGAGTACTCGCTTATGATGAACTTGAGCAAGAGCAGCTGCGACAAGATGATGCGCTGCTCCTTGAGGAGGATCGTCTTGCAGGCGAGCTGCTCGCTTCTGACAAGCTCTGCGTCGCTACCATAGCCGCAGGGTTAGTGCCGAAGTATCGAGGAAGGCGACCTTGTTCTTCGACGCGTTCACCGCCAAGAATTCAAACAAGTTGGCCTTGAAGTGGGAAGGCCCTTATCGGGTGAAACGAGTCACTAGGCCTGGCGCTGTCCGCCTTGAGACCGAAGATGGCATTCCGGTGAGCAACTCCTGGAACATTGAGCATCTTCATAAGTTTTACCCATAGGGCGCTGTTGTCGGAATCCGTTCCGGCAACCACCTTTTGTACAAGTCTTGCCGCAGTTGCATGTAATCCTTTGTACAAAGCCGGGCGCAGACCCCGTGCATCAGTAAAAGCTCATGTGTTGCGCACAACTTGTCAAGTTCATGCTTTCATCAATTTATTGCATGCTTTGGCTAAAATTTTGTGCAGCAACCACACCCGGTAAGCAGAATCGAGCCGCTGGGCTCCATAACGTTATTTCCTCTTCTTTTTCTTTTCTCAAAGAAAGGAAGGCTCCCTCGCGCACAAGTTAACCAGGGGGGAAGGAGGAGATAATACTATGGACCAGACACCGCTCGAGGAAGATTCACCTCATCGGGAAGCAAGAGACCGAAAAGCTAAGTTGCTAAGTTTCAACGATCAGTAATAAATTTTTAAAGTTATCTTCCTTGAACGAGCGCGCTTTGTATGGAAAACATGTGCGCGGAGGAACCAAATCGTGACTGGTCGCGCCCTTACTTTGTTTCGAGTCCGCTCAACAACTTAAGTGAGCTGCGGCTAGTCCGCGACAAGGTTGCTTGTCGGTAGCGACCCCGCCATGCTTGAAGTTCACTTTTCGGCCATGCGGCAAGGGTGCTGCACCGCAAGTTTTCCTGAAAAGCGTAGGGCAATAACATACAAAGCCAAGAGTCGAGTAAAGGAAGTAACGTAGCAAATGTTGCCCAGAATAAAGTTATATTACAAAAATAACTTATTGCAGCACTGGATAAATCGTTCTCAGAACTGAAAAAACAGCGAAGAGGAGAAGAAGGGCGCGCCGGCACCCAAGCCCCGGCAAGCGGAGTTGCGGGGCCGCGGCAAGCCAGAGTTGCCGAGGGCGGCAAGCGAGTTGCCGGGGCTGCGGCAAGCCAGAGTTCGGGGCCGCGGCAAGCAGAGTTGCCGGGGGGCGCGGCAAGCCGAGTTGCCGGGGCTGCGATATCGATAAGCCCTTCGTCCCTTTTCAAACATCTCTTTTTCATTAAAAACATTCTACTCGGATACAATCCGTGGGGAATGAAAAACATGAAAGAGAGGATTACAAGTTTTAAATGCGGATAAGGCCCGAAGGCTTACAAATTAAAAATATAAGATGCCCGTAATCCTTTTCCTGTCCCTCTTTCGTGGAGGTAGGTCAAGGAGGCGAAGGGCAAAAGAAACGCCTAGGCGAGCTACAGGTGCCAGAAGGCACCAAGGGAACATCCCGGGAGCTCCCCGAGGGCTTGACGGAGATGGCAGCGCCGGAAGCGGGGCTCGAAGACGGGGCGGCAGGACGTCAGCACGCTGTCGAGGGCACTACGCCCTCGTACTCCGACTTGACGGCCTTGTCGCCATCCCTCTTCCCCTTCCGCAGCCTCCCTACGCCAGTCGCCCAAGGAGACGACCCGGGGGAGTTCAAGGAGCCGGCGACGCGGATGATGGAGTCGCCGGTGACGACGAAGCGGCGCCTCGACAACTAATCGGGCCCGCTACTCGCCGTCATTGCCGCTCTCCTCCTCGTCACTCTCGCCGAGGGGAATCTTTGCTGTTGGAGGAGCTATCCACGCAGCACTTCGCCCGAGTACCGAGATCCCGAAGACCTTGACGGAGAGGAGATCACCCTCCATTAACTTAAAATGGAGGGTAAACCCCGCCTCGTGCTGTGGATGCGAGTGAACGTCTTCCACCCACGATCAAGATACATCACATTAGGGGCTGGGAATACAACACGGACTCGCATGCCGCTGATTCCACAGCCCCTCATGTGCAGTCTCAGTGTCTCGGGCGGATCCGACTCCATCGCGCTCGCGAACGGAGCTGGAAGCCGGAGGCGACGACGAGGCGCCCGGCGCAGCCTGACGAAGAACTCGCAAGGGTCGTCCCCTGTATGGACCGCCGCAGGGAGGGGAACTGGCCAAGCGGAGACGGCGCGCGCCGCCCGTCCGCCTCTTCCCCGAGCGCCTCGACCTCGTCCACGACCTCGCCCCCTCCCTCTTCCTCTTGTGACTGGCTCTGCCACCCCGGGCGTGGGGTTGGGAGGGGAGCGCTGTCTAGCGGCAACCCTTGCCGCCACCGATGAAGAACCAAGTTTCCTTTTCTCCATGACGAATGAGAGAAAGGGGAGCAGAAACTGAGGAAAGGAGGAGATGGGAGAGTGCGGGCTTCTGCGCTCCCCTTCCGCTCTTTTTAAGGAAGCAAGGTGGGGGCTCGACCGCCCGCCGACAAATCAGGGCATAGGAAGAGCAGGAATCGGGCCGACCTGCCGCCTCTCGTCAGAACGCCCAGTTTTCCACTTGCACCGTCCCGCGCCCCAAGAGCATGGGAACCACGTGGCGGGGATGCAGAATCGAGGCGACGGGTGAAGCGATCCAAGACGCCACCCACTTCCCCACGACGCTGCAATTGACGCGTGCTGCTACGGGGTACGCTGGCGGTACGGAGTGGGTTTGGTTTGGACCTGTGCCGCAGCGTGCCGTGCCTGTTTTGGGCCTGGCCCAGCGCCGGCACCGTGTATGGCCTGACCGGGGGCTCTGCCGGTGTACTAAAGTAGGGGTACCCTAGTACCCCGAACTTGTCTGCACGGCGATCGCGTCCCGTGGCAAGCCTCGCCAAGGCGTCCGCCAAGACCCTCCGCAGCCTTTCAGAAGACAAGACCCGGCAAGAGGAGCTTGCCGGAAGGCCTCTAGGCACGAAGAAGGCCCGGCAAGAGGAGCTTGTCGGGAAGGCCACTCAAGGCACGCAGAAGGCAAGACCCGGCAAGAGGAGCTTGCCGGGAAGGCTCGAGCGCGACAAGCCTCCGGCGCGACAAGGATTCGGCCGCTGCATGCAACTTCTCTCCGTCTCCGCTCCAGCTCACCCAAATGACGTGTCGCCATGGGACCGTTCCATGCGCGCGTGTCGAGCAGCTGTGCAGCCAGCGGAGAGCAGCGATAAGCGGCGCTGACATGCTCGCCATCGTGGCGAGCGGAGGTGCACCTGACGGTCTCTGTTGCACTGTTTGGGCGACAACGACGGGCCTTTATTGCTTTTGTCCCTTGCCGCCGAGAGTTAGGTATTTGGCAATCGTACCTTTGTTCAAGTAGGTGTACCAACTCCTGTTTTTACATTTGTGCCCTCGTCTATGTTGCCACCTGTCGGAGACCCCTTGAGCATATAAAAGGAGGCCCGAGTGCAACGTAGAAAGGGTTCGGTTCGCAAGGTTCGGCTGGTTCGGTTCATTCGACTGGCCATAGACTAGACACACTCACGCTAGGTTTTGTAGCTCGCATTGCTCCCTAGCAAGAACAAAATAGATCACACAAGCAGCAGTAGGAGTTTTATCTCTCCGGAGAGCTCCGAAGCTGGGTAAACTGCTCGTGTGCCTCGCCTCGATCCGCTCTTCGTGCGATCTCCACAAGGGGCCTGCTCCGCCTGCCCCATAGGTGTCCGTGGGTACGATCAGCCTCCCCGACAGGAGGTGAATGCTTGAAGGTATATCTTTAGAGCTTGCAATTGAATCTTTTAGTTTCTTGTTTTATCACTAGTTTGGTTTATAAAAGAAAACAACAAAAAATGGAATTGAGGTTGCATCATATTATTGATCATCTTTCTAATATCTTTCTTGAAAATGATGGATCGGAAAATTGTGCTCAGTTATTAGAAGAAGTCAATAAAATGTTCGGCACAAAATATTTGAATGATGAGCATGATTGTAATTATGTTAGTGTGAATTCTTTGAATATCCAAAATGCTAATGATGATTGCACAAGTCATGACAAAAATGTTTCTTATAAGCATGTCACTTTTTGCGGAGTGAATTGGGAGTGCCTTTGCACACCAAAAAGGGAAGATAGATTTTGTAAGAAGCATAAATATTTAGAAACGAAAAATTTGCAAGAGAGGCTAGATGATTGTGCTGAAAGATGTAATTTTTTTCGCCATCCTTGTGAACTTTCAAATGAACTTGGTCATTTAACTCCAATGCAAATTATTTCATGATCAAATCGTGTCCAAAAATTGTGATAACTTGATTACCCTTGAGCATCATAAAGAGCTTAGCCTTATTTTGGGGTATGAAGAAATGAAACGTATAACTGAGGGTTTTCCAAATCCCGAGAGATTTCTTGATTTTGATCTAGAAGAAATTTATATGTTTTGTGCTGTAAATTGCATTGAGAATCCTTATATTGCCAACTACCTAAGGATAAGAAAAAAATGGAGTATGAAGAGACTACTAATGAAAGGGAAAATATTTCCCAATACCCTCCTAGTGTTTATTATGATGAATCAGGTAACGAGGAGGAGCTTCCTATCCAATCAATCTCTTCAACAAGAATCTTAAAAAATTTAATTAAACCCACACATGATGTGGTGAAGAAGAAGAAAAGAAGAAAGAATAAAGGTAAAAAGGTACATCTCCCAAATAATGTTGCTCCTATCACCATTGTGCCTCATGAAAGTGAATAAAATATGTTGATGGAGGATGATGACATTGAGTATGATTTTGTGATATCTACTACTTTTTGTAATGATTATGATTGGGAAGACAACGATATCCCTTATGATCTTGAAAATCTTTTTAGCACTTGCTTGGAAGAATATGATAATAATGTTTGCTATACTATTGGTACCATTCATGCTATTGATGAGAATGATTGTGATGATATGCAAAACCACAAGCTTGGGGATGCTATGTTGATGTCACTTGAAGCTACATCAGTATTTCCCCAAAGAGGAAGGGATGATGCAGCACAGCGGCAGTAGGTATTTCCCTCAGATATGAAACCAAGGTTATCGAACCAGTAGGAGAACCAAGCAACACAACGTAAACAGCCCCTGCACACAAACAACAACCACTCGCAACCCAACGTGTTAAAGGGCTTGTCAATCCCTTTCAGGTAACGGCGCCAGAAACGGTGCGCGGATAGGAGAAAGTTGTAATAGATTGATAGATCGAACACCAAATAAAATAAATGGAAATAAAACGCAGCAAGGTATTTTTGTATTTTTAGTTTAATAGAACTGAAAATAAATGCAAAGGAAAAGTAGATCTCAAAGGCAAATATATGAGAAAGAGACCCAGGGGTCGTAGGTTTCACTAGTGGCTTCTCTTGAGAAAAATAGCAAACGGTGGGTGAACAAATTACTGTTGGGCAATTGATAGAACTTCAAATAATCATGACGATATCCAGGCAATGATCATTACATAGGCATCACGTCCAAGATTAGTAGACCGACTCCTGCCTGCATCTACTATATTACTCCACACATCGACCGCTGTCCAGCATGCATCTAGTGTATTAAGTTCATGGAAAAATGAAGTAATGCAATAAGAATGATGACATAATGTAGACAAGATCTATCTATGTAGAGATAGACCTTGTCGTTTTATCCTTAGTAGCAATGATACATACGTGTCAGTTCCCCTTCTGTCACTGGGATCAAGCACCGTAAGATCGAACCCACTATAAAGCACCTCTTCCCATTGCAAGATAAATAGATCAAGTTGGCCAAACAAAACCGAAATATCGCAGCAGATATATGAGGCTATAAGCAATCATGCATATAAGAGATCAAAGAAACTCAAATAACTTTCATGGATATAAAAAGATATAACCGATCAAGTAACATCCCAAAATTCTAAATTTTGGAATGTTATATTAAATAGATAGTTTTGGGTTGATTGTTTGATTGTCGTGTGGTTGCTTGTGTGAAACTGAGTGAAATTTGAGACTTTTTGAAAGTTAAATGAGAGGGAATAAAAGGACTTTCCCAAACTTTCATTTTTGCATTTATGATCTCCGTGAATTCAAATTCTTTTCAAATACAAAACCCTAGAGAGAAGATGGCATGACTTCTTCCATTTAAAAATGAAAAGGGCTCTTAAAATATTTGAATTTCATTGGAAATATTTCCAATTCAGAAACTTTATGCAACTCAATGATTTTCATGAGAGAAGATAAATGACTTCTTCAAAACATGTGAAATATGAGTTGGAAGTTGCAAAGAATTCAAATTTAAAGTCCCTTTGAAATTATTTTCAATTTGGAGTTATTTGGGTTTTATTCAAATTATTTTTCTCCAAAAATAAAATATATGGAAATTCGGGTAAAATGATTCCCTACATTAGAAAATTGGAGAGAATAAATTTGAATTTATTCTGGTATTCTTAAAATTATTTTTATGAGGTTTGATTGCAACAGTAGCACTCTTTGCTTTATTTCGGTTTTTGTGAATTTTATTTTACAATAGGAAAATGTTCATGTTTTAGAAAATATTTTTACGAATATTATGATATATAATATGCTATATTATATTTTAATTTATTTTATTTATTCGGTTTCCCTTCTGTTTCTATTTTAAAAAACTATACATGCTGCCCATAATTATTTGTCACCCACACGCGTGGCATAGTGGCAGCGGGCGCCTCATCTTACTTTTTTTCTCCTAAATGGGCCAGGCCTAGCCAACCTTTTTCTTCCTAGATTTTTTTATTCTTTCTTCCTTTGGGAGAAAAAGAACTGCAGATCGTACGCGGCCGGCCGATGGCCTTTAGGCCCATGCGAGGCATTTCGATCTTCTCCCTGTTTTGTTTATTTTTACGTCTACGTTTAGTCCCACATTGCCTAGGCTTAGATATTCACGCATCCGTTCAATCTATAAATATAGAGCCATAGAGCCTCCAAAAAATCATCTGATTCAGGTTAAATTAATATATTTTGGTTTGACTAGATTCATTAAAGAAAAATATTTTTCTCATCTCGGGCCGGACTTCTGGAAGTTGTCTCCTCTCTTCGAAGTCGTCTTTTGGTATCTTTCTTCATTTTCTTAATATACTTCCATAGTTTATTATTTCTAGACTAGTTCGGTAGAATAATTAAATTATCAAACTTATAATTTCTTTAGTCGTACTTATTTTTTTCGTAAAGTAGCTTGGCCCTGATTTTTCAAGTAGCCATAACTTTGTACTCGTTCTTCTAAATTAGATGAAACCGGCGCATATAGGTTCATCTTGTTTTCAACTATCCAGTGAACCTGTCACATCAATTTTTTAAAATTTTCAAATTTCGGAATTTATTCAGATTCATATTAAAACTTCGTTTGATCGTAACTTGAGTTTTATAACTCCATTTGAGTTGATTCTTTTTGCAAATCAAATCTCTTGACCTAAACTTTCTGATAAGACCAAATCTCTTAACCTAAACTTTATGCTCGTAGTCGTGGACTGGCATGAGAGATTTCATGGAAGATGTGAGAGTTATTGTTAACTAAGGTTTAACTTAAGGTGGCTACTTTAATACACATCTGGGTGGATTGGTTGGGGCACCCTTGAGCACACAGTGGTTTGCCCAACTTCCGTGTGCAGACACAAGCCATTATGTGCTCTGGCATAGTTGAGTATGTTGTGTGACCTCTTTCAGTCATAGGCTAGCAGATGTAGGGGGAAGTAGGTGGTACTGTTTATTCAGAGTAAGAGATAATGCTTCGGAAAGACTGTGTCTCGACCATCCGTTTCTCAAACACCATGTAGTGCGAGAAATCCAACGAAGGAGATCGAGTCTTGTGGGGAAAAGTGCGCAAACCTCTGCAGAGTGTACAAACTAATCATTATTAGCCTTGTCCCCGGTTATGGACATCTTGAGTATCTGGTTTTTTAATTATCATGTTGATCTCATCACGTTGCTTAAAAAATTTGTTGGTTATTGATGTTAATTTGCGATTGAGTTGGAGGAACCTTCTCAATGTTCTCAACTACCATGATAGTTAAATAAAATATATTCCTTTGTTGTAGGAAAAAATTGGCTTTTCGCAAAAACATTATAACCATAGAGCCTCCACCAGCCATATATGCATGTAGTGATAGCTATTTTTCATCATTATCCTATGGTGTGAATTTGCCAGTACATTCAATGTACTGACCTACATGGCTGCAACGTCTCATGTTGCAGGATTCTTACGACGAGTAAGTGATACGTTAGGGTTATGATTTCTACACTCAACTTTGTCGTTGGTGTTGATGGGAATCCACAACCTTGTTACTTCCGCTATTTGGATTGAGGTAATAATATTTACGTTACTTATACATGTGATTTACCTCTGTTATAAATCCTCGAGTACTGTGTGTGTCAGCATACCGATCCAGGGATGACACTTAAGTACAGAGACTTGATCCATCTGGGTCAGGTCGCTACAAGATGGTACCAGAGCACATGTTGACTATAGGACATGAACCCTAGAAACTGGCAAGCCCATAGGAAAGATTTTCTCTAAATCTCTATTTTCAAAAAGATCTTTTACCTCTCTTCTGAGCTTATTCAAATATTCCCTTTTAGTTAGACTATACCCCGTTCCCCTTTTGACCACGCGAAGAGTCAGCTGATGAGACCACTCCGAGAAGGACAAGATATCGGACAACTAAGACCACTTCGGAATGAAGAGGATTTTACCGAGCATTATAGTAATGGAAACTACAACGGTTGAACACTCTGAAGACTAGGAGAATTTGAAAGCTCTGTAGAATTTCCAGAATTGGTATGACCTAGGAAGACTACCCTTATGGAACTAGTCAGACTATCGAAGCTGTCAATACCCGAGCTCAAGGCGTGTTGGAGAAAGACCGGAACATGGAGCTTTAAAACTCAAAATTTTTGTCAAGAAAACCCTATGGCAGAATATATCAACTATGGAATGATAGCTCATGGCAATGATAAGGACAGAAACACGGCTAACCATGATGTCATCGCCCGCTTATGCTATTGTCACGTGCTAAGATAGGCATGCGTTTCTTCGGAAGCATTGGATGGTAGAAGGCTGATGGAACTTCTATCAGCAAAGGATGCACTTTTAACCTTAGCTGGTGTATCGACAGGATCTGGAGTATTACATCAAGAATTTTAAGATGGACCTTTAGGAAGCCGTATTTGACAAGGACGCATTTCGTGAAGAAATCAGGACCCAGAAGCTGAAAGTAGCCAAGTTGGAGGAGAAAAATCTTGAGACAGGAAAGATTCGTTAGGAACTGAAGGACAGTAGGATCATGGTTCATGTCAAGGATGTTGAAATCCATAAGTTTGGAATGCAGCTCCAGAAAACTAAAAGACGTCTCGAGAGACCTCGCGTCAACAGAGATGATCTGGCAAAAGAACTTGAGAAGGACATGCACGATCGGAAGAAGCCCAACGGAGACATGAACAAGACCTGAAGAGTTTGGTGACTTTGAAGATTTATTGAACTTTAGAAGACCAACCCCGGATATGTACTTACGTTAGATGCGACGATTGTGAGCTGTCATTTGTTTGATGTTTTTCGACAACCACAAATACAATCTGTCTCTTCAAAACTATTGTTTGTATTGTGTGTATCCCTCTCTATCTCTCTTATATCACCCCAAACCCTGGACCCAGTAGAGGATGAACGGATATGAACTCACATTCCCGGGACCGATAAGCCAATTGAAGACAGACCGATGGATTCAGAACATGGAGGATCACATGAAGAATAACCCTATAGTCGGAAAGGATATGGCCCAACACGCTCTTCAGTGCTTTGAAAGAGGTTCTGCTACTTGGTGGAGAATGTAACAAACCATCAATGGATGGCAAGGAGTAACCACTTGGAAAGAATTTAAGTTGACTTTGCCAAAGTCTCGGTTTGTGTCCCAGAAATTGAAGCCTTATGGAAGTGATATGAGGAAACCTTGTGCATGCAAGATCTATGGAGAAATAGGACACACCTATAAAGAACACAAGGGTGAATGCCCTCATTGTGAAGAAAGTCACCCAGCTGAAGAATGGCCAACTAGGCAGATTACTTGTTTCTTGTGTGAAGGGACTACCCACTACCCTGCTCAGTGTCACGTTTACCCCATGGTACAACGAACCATCCAGCAGAAGAAAGATGGAATGAAAGGAGCCCTCATGGAAATTTTAGAAGAACCTGTGATGAAAGAAGAGGTGGAGGACACACCCGAAGAAGACCCAATTAAACCCTGCACCAAGTCATGCCATTCATGTGGAGAAGAGGGACACATCTCCCAAAATTGTCTGAATGGGGATCTAGTAGAATTACCGACAGAGGAAGTAGAGTAAGACCCACAGGAAATAGAAGCCCTGATTGGAACGGAAAAGTCCAGGAAGAGAAGTAGATTGGATACTAGGAAGGACCTGAGTCATATCACCTGTTTCAGGTGCAAGGAGTCAGTGCACTACTTCAGCAGTTGCCCAAAAAGGAAGCCGAGGAACCAAGGAGGCTATGTAGTCATAAGGAAACCACGAGACTTGTCAGAAGTAGTATGTTTCTGCTATAATGAAGCAGGGCACTT
Source organism: Aegilops bicornis (assembly GCA_021605145.1). Lineage (NCBI taxonomy): Eukaryota > Viridiplantae > Streptophyta > Magnoliopsida > Poales > Poaceae > Aegilops > Aegilops bicornis. The sequence continues at coordinate 257,056,774 of CM038671.1, read as the reverse complement.
TCCAGGGATTGTCCCAAAGAGAAGGAGGCTTGTGCTAAATAGCTGAGTCTGTGAGAAGTATAGTAGTAGTAGTGGGAACATTTCTTTTATATCGAGGCGTTGAGTTGAGGCATGTAATGGAAATGCAGGAGGTTGAAACGATTTGAGAATTAATGAAGTTAGCATCATTGGTACTAATTTGGATTTTATGAGTAGTGACTCTATGAAGGAAGATTTTGATCATTTTCGAGGATATGAGAAATATGGTCTATGGAAGAATTGGTGCATTTTAAGGGCGGTAGTACCTTTTGAGGACACTTGAACGCTGGAGAAGATAACGATATTCCACGGAGTGGACTTCGGACAAATAAGTACGACTTTTATCTCGATATGAGGGATACCCTAAGATTATGAAAAGATGAAGTACTATTGGATATAAAGGAGTTATAATGTTGGTGATATGGAGCAATAGTAACCCCATGATGAGTCTGAGTAATCACGTCTTAGTTTGGTACAAATGGAAGGAAGGGAGACAGTACAATTGGATGGATTTTAAGTATGCTAGGAAACTGGATGTTGGAATAATGATCAGTTGACCCGATGATGAGTTCAAGGTTTACAAGTGATGAGATGGGCCATAACCCACAGGCTCTAGGACCTGCCAAGAAGCAAGCACACTCTTGCTGAAGGAAAAACCCTGGAAGAGATTACGACCCTACCCACCGACGATTTTATAGGAGTAACGCAAAACTTGAGAGTTGCGAAGGAATGATAGTTGTTTGTTTGGCTTGCAGAATCCATGGATTTATCCGAACTTAGTTCGTTGACAAGAGAAATTCTGCAATGCTAATGAGGGTGACCGAGTGTTAGAATGCGAGATTCGCTAAACCATATACAGGGTAATGATTTGGGTGCAGGATGGATTGATCACCATACCGACTTACTCTTATTATCCGCCTTGCTATATGGGATGGTAAATCTGAGTGACTTAATCATAGTAGAGCGACGACGATCAAAACATTGTTTAAACCTTAGAATGGTATGATAATTTTTCCCTTGTACACGAAAACTGTTGCCAATCGTAGGATATACGGTGAGGTTCAACCCAGACCCATTTCCTGCAGGACAAACCATAAACTGTTGACCACCATGAGATATCGATAGTTGTTTAGTAATGGCGCCAGACCTATCAGCTAAGAAGACCCAGTCTCTGAAGGACCATACCAAGATAAAAGGACAGAAGAATTGAGGAAAAGGTTATGCCACTACCGGAAGAACTAGAGAAGGAATTATACCGAAGATCTGAGAAGACCGACCCTGTCAAGAATAAGGATGGAGTATACGAGTATTGATGGAACCGTAACAATGCTTCTAAGGTGGTAGCACCCTAGACCCCCTATGATGATCGATGGATTTTGAGAAGACCCTGACCCTAACCTATTTCTTTCTAGCCTCTTAGAATCTCGGGGACGAGATTCATTTTAAGGGTGGTAGGTTTGTAACATCCCAAAATTCTAAATTTTGGAATGTTATATTAAATAGATAGTTTTGGGTTGATTGTTTGATTGTGGTGTGCTTGCTTGTGTGAAATTGAGTGAAATTTGAAACTTTTTGAAAGTTAAATGAGAGGGAATAAAAGGACTTTCCCAAACTTTCATTTTTGCATTTATGATCTCCATGAATTCAAATTCTTTTCAGATACAAAACCCTAGAGAGAAGATGACATGACTTCTTCCATTTAAAAATGAAGAGGGTTCTGATAATATTTGAATTTCATTTGGAAATTTTTCCAAATCAGAAACTTTATGCAACTCAATGATTTTCATGAGAGAAGATAAAATGACTTCTTAAAAACATATAAAGTATGAGTTGGAAGTTTCAAAGAATTCAAATTTAAAGTCCCTTTGAAATTATTTTCAATTTGGAGTTATTTGGGTTTTATTCAAATTATTTTTCTCCACAAATAAAATATATGGAAATTAGGGTAAAATGATTCACTACATTAGAAAATTGGAGAGAAATAAATTTGAATTTATTTTGGTATTCTTAAAATTATATTTATGAGGTTGTATTGCAACAGTAGCACTCTTTGCTTTATTTAAATTTTTGAGAATTTTATTTGACACCAGGAAAAAGTTCATGTTGTAGAAAATCTTTAAATGAAAACTTTGATATATAATATGCCTATACAGAATTTTATTTTATTTTATTTATTCGGTTTTCCTTCTGTTTCTACTTAAAAAACTGTACATGGTGCCCTTAATTATTTGTCGCCCACACGCGTAACATAGTGGCAGCGGGCGCCTCATCTTACTTTTTTTTCTCCTAAATGGGTCAGGCCCATCCAGCCTTTTTCTTCCTAGATTTTTTATTCTTTCTTCCTTTGGGAAAAAAATTGTAGATCGTACGCGCGCGGCCGGCCGATGGCCTTTAGGCCCATGCGAACCATTTTGATTTTCTCCTTGTTTCCTTTATTTTTACGTCTACGTTTAGTCACACATTGCCTAGCCTTAGATGTTCACACATCCTTTCAACCTATAAATATAGAGCCATAGAGTCTCCAAAAATCATCTGATTCGGGTTAAATTAATATATTTTGGTTTGACTAGTTCATTAAAGAAAACTATTTTTCTCCTCTCCGGCGGGACTTCTGAAAGTTGTCTCCCCTCTCCGAAGTCGTCTTTTAGTATCTTTCTTCGTTTTTTAATATACTTCCGTAGTTTATTATTTCTAACTAGTTCGGTAGAATAATTAGATTATCAATTAGTCTCTTTATTTATACATCAAACTTAGAATTCTTTTAACCGTACCTATTTTTCTTCCGTAAAACAGCTTGGCCCTGATTTTTCAAATAGCCATAACTTTTTACTCATTCATCCTGGTTTCATCTTGTTTTCACCTATCCAGTTAACTTGTCACATCAACTTTTGGAAATTTTCAAATTTCGAAATTTATTCAGATTCATATTCAAACTTCGTTTGATCGTAACTTGAGTTTTATAACTCCGTTTTAGTTGATTCTTTTTGCAAATCGAAGCTCTTGACCTAAACTTTCTAATAAGGCCAAATTCACTTAATTTTGGTACTGTTAGAAATTGTTTTCTGTTGCAAGAGTTATTTTCCTGTTTTCGAAGTCTTCCGAGATGTTTTCTTCGATTCTTTTGCATGATTGCTTATGTGTTGTTGCTGTTGCTTGCTTACGATAGATTGAACAAAGTGTGACGAGTAGAACTATCAGGAGTTATGAGTGCGAATCATCTTCATCAACCGTACAAGGCAAGTTCACAATTTGATCATACCATTACCCAATTTTATGCATTAGTTTCAACCCTCAAACATTGCATGAGTAGGATTGATAACATGTGGGTTGGGAAGTAGTTGATGAGGTAGGAACCTATTATCTTGCATTCAACCCTTGGGTATTACTATGTTATGCTTACTGCTATGCTATGCTCGTAGTCGTGGATTGGCATGAGAGATTTCATGGAAGATGTGAGAGTCATTGTCAACTAAGGTTTAACTTAAGGTGGCTACTTTAATACACATATAGGTGGATTGGTTGGGGCACCCTGGAGCACCCAGTGGTTTGACCGGACACCTGGAGAACCCAGTGCTTGCCCAAGGGGATCCTGGAGTACCCATGTGATCACCCTATGGAATGCCACCCAGGCTCAAAGGGATCATAAGATTATTCATGCTAGAAACGTCCGTGTGCAGCCACAAGCCATTATGGGCTCTGGCATAGTTGAGTATGTTGTGTGACCTCTTTCAGTGGTGGGCTAGCAGATGTAGGGGGAAGTAGGTGGTACTATCTACCCAGAGTAAAGAGTTAATTCTTCGGAAAGACTGTGTCTCGATCATCCGTTTCTCAAACACCATGTAGTGCGAGAAATCCAACGGAGGAGATCGAGTCTTGTGGGGAAAAGTGCGCAAACCTCTGCAGAGTGTAAAAACTAATCATGATTAGCCGTGTCTCCCGTTATGGACATCTTGAGTATCTGGTTCTTGAATTATCATGTTGATCTCATCATGTTACTTAAATAATTTGTTGGGTTATTGATGTTAATTTGGGATTGAGTTGGAGGAACCTTCTCAATGTTTTCAACTACCATGATAGTTAAATAAAATGTATTCATTTATTGTAGGGAAAAATTGGCTTTTCACAAAAACATTATAACCATAGAGCCTCCACCAGCCATATATGCATGCAGTGGTAGCTATTTTTCATCATTATCCTATGGTGTGAATTTGCGAGTACATTCAATGTACTGACCTACATGGCTGCAACGTCTCATGTTGTAAGATTCTTACGAAGAGTAAGTGATACGTTAGAGTTACGATTTCTACACTCAACTTTGCCGTTGGTGTTGATGGGAATCCACAACCTTGTTGTTACCTCCGCTATTTGGATTGAGGTAATAGTATTTACGTTACTTATACATGTGATTTAGCTCTGTTATAAATCCTCGAGTACTGTGTGTGTCAGCATACCGATCCAGGGATGACACTTAAGCACAGAGACTTGATCCATTCAGGTCGGGTCGCTACAGATCATAAACTCAAAGTTCATCAGATCCCAACAAACACACCGCAAGAAGAGTTACATCATATGAATCTCCAAGAGACTATTGTATGGAGAATTCAGAGAGAGAGAGAGGAAGCCATGTAGCTACTAACTACGGACCCGAAGGTCTACAAAGAACTACTCACGCATCATCGGAGAGGCACCAATGGAGGTGGTGAACCCCATCCGAGATGGTGTCTAGATTGGATCTGGTGGTTCTGGACTCTACGGCGACTGGATGAATATTTCGTTGACTCCCCTAAAGTTTTGGGAATATTGGGGTATTTATAGAGCAAAGAGGCACCCGAGGTGGGCACAACCCACTGTATGCGTGCTGGGCCTTCAGCGGCATACCGGTGGGTTGTGCCTCCTCGAGGCACCCCAGCGCAACTGTGGCCCATTATGTTCCTTCCGGTCCATAAAAATCTCCCCGAGTTTCATCATTTGAGGAGTCCTGGACTAGGGGTGTCCGGATAGCGAACTATCATCTTCGGCCGGACTCCTGGACTATGAAGATACAAGATTGAAGACTTCGTCCCGTGTCCGGATAGGACTTTCCTTGGCGTGGAAGGCAAGGTTGGCGATACGGATATGTAGATTTCCTACCATTGTAACCGACTTGTAACCCTAACCCTATTCGGTGTCTATATAAACCGAAGGGTTTTAGTCCATAGGACGAACAACAATCATACCATAGGCTAGCTTCTAGGGTTTAGCCTCTCCGATCTCGTGGTAGATCTACTCTTGTACTACCCATATCTTCAATATTAATCAAGCAGAGTAGGGTATTACCTCCATCGAGAGGCCCGAACCTGGGTAAAAACATCGTGTCCCTTGTCTCCTGTTACCATCCGCCTAGACGCATTCGGGACCCCCTACCCGAGATCCGCCGGTTTTGACACCGACATTGGTGCTTTCATTGAGAGTTCCTCTGTGTCGTCACCTCTAGGCCTGATGGCTCCTTCAATCATCAACAACGACGCGGTCCAGGGTGAGACTTTTCTCCCCGGACAGATCTTCGTATTCGGCGGCTTCGCACTGCGGGCCAATTCGCTAGGCCATCTGGAGCAGATCAAAAGCTACGCCCCTGGCCATTAGGTCAGATTTGGAAGCTTGAACTACACGGCCAACGTCCGCGGAGACTTGATCTTCGACGGATTCGAGCCGCAGCCGAGCGTGCCGCACTGTCTCGATGGGTATTATCTAGCTCTGCCAACAAAGGCCCTCAAGGTCAAGACGCAAAGATCCGCTCCGACCTTTAATTCGGAGCCGATTTCGCCAATGGAGGATGGATGGTTGGACGCCACCTCGGGGCTGAAATCTCTACGACGATTAAGCCAAACTCCATCCCTGTCCTTTGCGAAGCTCGTGAGTCCCAGGTGCCAGACTCCCCTTCGAACTCCGAACCTCCCGCGCCCCTACCAGTCGAATTCGATTGGGCGCCGGTTATGGAGTTCACCGTCACGGACATCTTTCAGCACTCGCCCTTTGGTGATATCCTGAACTCATTAAAGTCTCTCTCTCTTTATCAGGAGAGCCCTGGCCGAACTATGGTCAGGAAGGTTGGGATTCGGACGATGAAGAAATTCAACACCCACCCACCACCCACTTTGTAGCCACTGTCGATGACTTAACCGACATGGTCGACTTCGACTCCGAAGACATCGACGGTATGGACGACGATGCCGGAGACAATCAAGAACTAGCGCCCACAGGGCAATGGAAGGCCACCTCAACTTATGACGTATATATGGTGGACACACCTAAGGGAAGCGATAACGAGGAACAACGGGACGCTGCGAAAGATAATTCCCTCGGAAAGCAGTCAAAACGACGGCGTAAGCGCCGCTCAAAACCCCACCTCGACAAAGATAGCGCCCACACAGACCCAGCCATAGAGCAGGGTGAGCCGGCCGACGACGAACATGCCATTGCGCAACCATCCGAACAGGCCAACCTGGATAAACAACCCATCCCCGGCAAGGATAACAGTCCGGACGATCTCACGCCGGACAAATCATTGGAGCAGAAGAACCTCCACAAACAGCTCCTCGCTACTGCACGAAGCTTGAGAAAGCAGAAACAAAGGCTCAGAACAGCGGAAGACGCACTCCGAATGAGATGGAGTAAAGTACTCAACACCGCAGACAAATATGGCGACAGCCGCCAAGCAAAGAGCTACCCAAAGCGCAAACTACTGCCAAAGAGGCCGTAGAGACCCCACGACCAAAAAACAAAGAGGCCGCCCGGTCGGATAGACGACCACATGGCAAACATAGAGCGGCAAGCGGCGCCGCACACAAGCCGGCACGCGATCCGCATAAGGATCCAAGATCAAGGGATGGCCCAGTTAGATCTATCTATGGGCCAAGGAAACAAGCTCTAGCGAGCAATACAACATGTCAAATATCCGAACATCACAGCACACCCAAATATAGGGGCACCGCGCACCCTCTATGTTTTACCAATGAGGTGCTGGATCATGAATTTCCAGCGGGATTCAAACCCGTAAACATAGAGGCATACGACGAAACGACAGACCTTGGAGTCTGGATTGAGGATTATATCCTCCACATACACATGGCCAGAGGAGATGATCTCCACGCCATAAAATACCTACCCCTCAAACTCAAAGGGCCAGCCCGGCATTGGCTTAAAAGCCTCCCCGAAAACACTATTGGCAGCTGGGAAGAGCTTGAGGATGCTTTTCGGGCCAATTTCCAGGGAACCTATGTCCGACCTCCAGACGCAGATTATTTAAGTCACATAACCCAACAGCCTGGCGAGTCAGCCCGAAAATTCTGGAATAGGTTCCTCACCAAAAAGAACCAAATAGTCGACTGTCCGGACACCGAAGCCTTAGCAGCTTTCAAACACAACGTCCGAGACGAATGGCTCGCCAGACACCTTGGCCAGGAAAAGCCAAGGACAATGGCCGCATTGACAAGCCTCATGACCCGCTTTTGCGCGGGAGAGGATAACTGGCTAGCCAGATGCAGTACCAGCAACCCAAGTACATCCGAAGTCAGGGATGGGAACGGGAAACCACGACGCAGCAAGGACCAGCGCCGGATTAACGGACCAAAGAGCGCGGCAGTCAATGCCGGATTCAAAAGCTCACGACAGAACAATAAAAAACTGCCCCTTAAGGATAATAGCGATGAGCTATCCAACTTAAACAAAATCTTGGATAAGATATGCCAAATCCACAGTACTCCCGGGAAGCCTGCAAACCATACCCACATAATTTGTTGGGTCTTCAAGCAGTCCGGCAGACTCAACGCCGAACACAAGGGGCTCGACACACCAAGTGAGGATGATGACGAGCACCACAAGCGAGCCCGGAAAACAAAAGAATTTCCCACAAGAGGTCAAAACAGTAAACTTACTTCAAGTAACCAAAGGGAAAATAGAGCGGCGCCCATTGAACTACGCGCCGCACAGTCTACCCCAGCGGAGTCCCAACACTGGTTGTCAAAACCAATCACCTTTGACCATCAGGACTACTCCGAAAGTATCCGGAACGCAGGATGGACTGCCTTGATACTAGAACCTATAATTGACGGACTTCAATTTACGCAAGTCCTAATGGACAGCGGCAGTGATTTAAACCTGCTATATCAGGACACAATCTACAATATGGGGATAGACCCAAACAGAATTAGCCATAGCAACACTTCCTTCTAAGGAATAATGCCAGGCACATATGCCCATTGTACGGGCTCCCTACCATTGGAAGTTATGTTCGGCTCACCCGACAACTTCCGTCGTGAAAAGTTGGTCTTCCAAATCGCCCCATTTAAAAGTAGCCATCAAGCACTACTGGGACGCAAAGCTTTCGCCCGCTTTAACGCAATACCGCATTACACATCTCTTAAACTTAAAATGCCCGGTCCACGAGGCATCATTTCATTAAGGGGAAGCCGCGAGTACCCCTCAAGTACGAAAGAATGTGAGACTGCCTTAACAGCCTCAGACTAATACGGCTTTGCTGGTCAAAGCATCTAAAGCAGGTCGTTAAGACCACGGACACGGTTAGGCGAGTCCGGCATAAATAAGCATGAGGCTTACTAGCCGCGTACCCCCCTTACAAGGGGCTTCACGCATGTACAACAAGAGAAAATAAAGCTCAATATTATTCATTTTTTGAATCGTACTATGTTTATTTCCAATTACATTTTCGCATGATCTTTTTCAACTAAGTTCCTCTCTTTTACAGATGAACGCCGTGCTATACCCGTCCAGGATACGGCACAACGGAGACACAGGCGCAGACGTGCAGCAGGGACCCGTTGCAAGGATTCTTTTCAGATTAAGACTCTGCGTAAACCTTTTTCACTGTCTCTTGTTGTTACTCATCCCCCGGTCTCTTATTATAACCGAGGAGGAGGCTGGCGTTTTGGCATCGGCCGTCGAAATTTTGCACGCACTGGACACCGGGGCTTGTTACCAAGGGCATTGTTCGCCCGCTTTATAAAAGACCGAATACCTTAGGGAGTGTTCGGCGTCTCGAGTTAGGCCTTATATGCATCAGCTCCGAATCATGTCTTTGGTCAAATGTTCGGTTTGCCCGGCTCCTGTGTTTTGCTGCCTTACGTTCCGTTCTATCGGCTAACGCGGCACCGTGGAGAACTATCGCGATTGTGCCCGGTTCACCGGGTGAGCACCTCAAAGAGAGAAAGCCAAAACTCGTCATTATGATATAGCGAGAGACCGGGTCAACCACTCGATGACTCATCGGAATGTTTAGAATTCCTCCGCATTAAACGAAGCGACTGCTTTCGGTCGTGCACATACGCACCCCGAATTCGGGAGAGTGCGGTGCCCCCAGGGGCTATATAGTAGCCCCACCATCGAACTCCTATGGCTAAGTGAAAGTGATAAAGCATTATGGTCTGGTTGCCTAGTTTGCTACGCTACCACCCCCTTTACAGGACCAAGACGTTGGATTAAGTGTGAAAACGCGACTTCTTTGCAAACACCCCCGCACTATGTGCGGCGGGGCTGAAGCCGAAGCCTGCCATCTTTCAGATTATATACATATATACATCAACGGCCGCACAGGAGGTAGTTTGCTACTTGAAGGCACAAGTATAAAAAGCTCTTATATTATATTGAAACGTTGTTTCATAAAATTATACATGTCATTCAAACATAACACCCTTCAAGCACTGCGTCTCTATTAAACAAGCGCCCGGAAGAACTTCCTCAAAATAGCGCTCGACTGGTACTCGGCTTCCGTACAAATCTGGGGACGCAATGTCGGTGGCCTTCATCTCTGCCCAGTATGCCTTGACACGGGCAAGAGCCATCCGCGCCCCCCTCAATACACGCCGACCGCTTCATTAAGGCCGACACGCTGGTACCGCACCAAGGAACTGCTGCACTAAGCCAAAATAACTCTTTGGCTGAGGTCCCCCTGGCCACAAATGAGTCATGACATGCTTCATAGCAAGTCCGGATAATCGATTCAGCTCGGCCCATTCGGCCAACCGATCGGTCAACGGAAGAGGACGCTCCGGACTATGGAACTGCGACCAAAATAGCTCTTCCCTTCTGTGCCCCTTCTGGCCTCGGAAGTGCTCGATCGCGTCCGCAGCGCTCGCCACTAAGTCCAAATAAGCATCCTCCGAACTCCACAGCCGGTCCAATTGAGCATACTTTGGATCCGTGAACTTTCTCCGCAGCAGAAACGGCTTTCCAGCCGCAATATTCCCGGCCTGACTCAGCTCCTCCTTTGCAGCTCTCATCGCGGAGCGGGCATCCTTGGCTTCGGCGGTGGCCTTTTTTAGGTCCTCTTGTTCGGCTTGACGTTCTTTTTCAAGAACCCCACAGCGGTCGGTAGCATTCTTCAGCTTCAGGGCCATATTAGCCATTTCCTTTTTGCTTCGGCAGTGAGCAGCCCGTTCGGCTTTCAGCTCTTCGGCTGCCTTTAAAGCGGCCGCATTACTATTTCGGGCTTGCTCTTTAGCTCGGGCGAGTTCCGCCCGAAGCTTCTCCATAGCAGCGGCACCATCTGCATCAAAGCATACAAGTAGTAAGGCATGGGCGTCAAGCTACCTTACCAGGTGTCCGCGGAGAAGTCGCATACCTTGTGACTCGTCAAACCGTTTATTGACAAGCGCGATGTCTGCATCCGCCTCGTCAAGTTGCCGCTTTAGTTCGGCAAATTCATCAGTCCGTCTGGCCACCGGATGCCCCGCCGCCTACATAGGAATGGCGACATATTATAACTGAGATTATGATCCTCGGCACGCTGTCAATTTTGACAACATACCGAGTCTCAGGGGCTACTATATATACAGGGCGCATTCTATATGCATAACTGTCAGAAGGTACATCATTTTTGCGAACCTCAAACCCCGTCAGTAAACTTCTGACGGCTTCATGCAATCCGCTCTCAGCAGATGCAACCCTTTCAATCACCGTACCCATTAGCACACGGTGATCTTCTGAGATAGACGCTCGCCTGAGCAGATCTTTCAGCTCCTTCGACCGCACGCCAGTTGGCACCGGACCGTCCGGCCCGCGGACTCGGGAAACCTCCATGACGACACCTCAGGGTTGTCCGCCTCGCACGAAGGCGCGATAGGTGGAGGCGTTTCGCTCTCCATCATCTCCGGACGAAGATCCCCCGAAGACGAGCTCTGCTAAGAAGGGCTGAGATCCGAACTACAAGGTATAAGCTCGGTTATCTTCAGAAATAAATACATGGATGTCCCTTATAACAAGACCCCTTCTTTTTACTTACGGCTCGCTGGAGGGCTGATCCCCTAGGGGAAATAATGCGGCTGGGGTACTTCCCGGCGCCGTACTCTCTGACATAGATTTCTTTCCCCGCTTTGAGGCCTTGGCCTCCGGGTCTTCAGAAGCGGTCCTCTTCTCCCCTTGGAGGGTAGGGTTATTAATCCCTCCTTCCTTGAAAGCCTCCTTTGCGGAGGCAGTTGCATCCCTGCTCCCCCCTTCGCCTTCTTCAAAAGGCGCGGCCATCAACATCTTGGTCAGCACGGGATCCGGCGTGGTCTCTGGGAAGGGAGCCGGGCACCTTGTCAACTTTGCCTTCGCTATCCACTCCTGTTCAAGAAATGGCTCCTTAAAGGGCAAGTTTATGATAAATGAACGGACAACCTGTCCGGGTACAGGACCACTTACTTGAGTATCTGGGTGATTGCAGCTTAGACCTGCGTCCTCAGTCAAGTCCGGACAGTTCTCTTGTGATCCGAAGAACAATTTATACATCTCCACGGGCGTCGCACCCATAAAATGTTGGAGAGCTCGTGGTCCCTCCGGATTAAACTCCCACAGTCAGAGGGGGCAACGTTTGCAGGGCAGAAGGCGCCGCATCAGCATAACCTGCGCCGTTACGACCAGATTGATCTCTCTTTCTTGGAGGTCTCGAATACGGCCCTGCAACAAAGGAACGTCCTTGGACGGCCCCCAGTCGAGCCCCCAGTTGACCCATGACGCCAGCCGCTGTGGTGGACCTGAGCGGAAGGCGGGTGGCGCCACCCATTTGGTGCCCACAGGAGCGGTGATATAAAACCACTCCGTTGCCACAAACCAAGCTCCTCTGAAAAGAGCCCTCGGGCCACGGAGCATCAGCGCACTTGCTTATGACAGCCCCTCCAAGACTTCTGCTCGTTGCCCCTCGATCATCTTCGGCTCCACCTTGAAGGTCTTGAGCCACAATCCGAAGTGAGGGGTAATGTGGAGGAAGGCTTCGCATACGACAATGAATGACGAGATGTGGAGGATGGACTCCGGATTCAAGTCATGGAATTCCAGCCCATAATAAAACATGAGCCCCCACACAAAGGATCCATCGGGAAGCGTAAACCCCGAAGTAAGTGAGACACGAACACCACGCTCTCGCCGGGCTCGGGAGTGGGAATGACCTGCCCTGGGGCGGGTAGCCTATGCGAAATCTCGCCGGTTAGATACCTGGCGTCTCGCAGCTTTAGCACATCTTCTTCCGTGACGAAAGAAGGTATCCACCGGCCGAGCTGGTCGGAGCCGGACATCGTTGAAGGTCCGAAGCGCCTAAATCTGAAGCTTTGGGTGTTGGAACTCGAAGCGGGAGGCGGAATCGATGGAGATTGGGAAAAAGAAGAGGGCCTTGGTCTCGTTATAAAGAGGTTGAATACCAAGAGCCCTCCCCGTGATCGATCGGGGTTCACCTTCGATAGAGGAGGCGTGCCAACGGGCACGGTTGGGTTACCCACGCCCGTATTGATGAGAATCCCGGAATAAGGGGGCACGATCTATGCTTTGATAAGACGTGCCAAGGAAACCGCCTCACTAAACGCGCTGAGGTGGGACAGTAAAAAACGATTCGAATAAAGGCCTGGCCGTGGTGTGATGTCACACCGCGGAATACGTCAGCAGATCTGTGCAAAAATTATTCTCTATACGGTGGTATGTGGAACTTGTTTTGCAGAGCCGGACACTATCCTTGTGTTCAAAACCTTCTATGAAGTATTCGGAGGAGGAACCCGCCTTGCAATGCCGAAGACAATGTGCTTGCCGGACTCGTCGTCATTGAAGCCTGGTTCAGGGGCTACTGAGGGAGTTCTGGACTAGGGGGTGTCCGGATAGCCGAACTATCATCTTTGGCCGGACTCCTAGACTATGAAGATACAAGATTGAAGACTTCGTCCCTTGTCTGGATAGGACTTTCCTTGGCGTGGAAGGCAAGCTTGGCGATACGGATATGTAGATTTCCTACCATTGTAACCGACTCTGTGTAACCCTAACCCTATTCGGTGTCTATATAAACCGAAGGGTTTTAGTCCATAGGACGAACAACAATCATACCATAGGCTAGCTTCTAGGGTCTAGCCTCTCTGATCTCATGGTAGATCTACTCTTGTACTACCCATATCATCAATATTAATCAAGCAGGAGTAGGGTATTACCAACATCGAGAGGGCTCGAACCTGGTTAAAAACATTGTGTCCCTTGTCTCCTGTTACCATCCGCCTAGACGCACAGTTCGGGACCCCTTACCCGAGATCCGCCGGTTTTGACACCGACAGTCGCATTTGGACTCCGTTTGATATTGATTTCCTGCGATGTAAAAAACATGCAGAAAACAGCAACTAGCACTTGGCACTATGTCAGTAGGTTAGTACCAAAAAATGATATAAAATGATTATAAAACATCCAAGATTGATAATATAACATGGAACAATCAAACGTTATAGATACGTTGGAGACACATTGGAGACGTATCAGCATCCCCAAGCTTAACCCCTACTCATCCTCGAGTAGGTAAATGATAAAGACAGAATTTTTGATGTGGAATGCTGCCTAACATGTCATATCATATTATTTTCTTTATAGTTATGACATTTGGACTTTTATATTGTTCAAACCAATAGTTTAGTTTTGACATGATAATTTAAATACTCAATCATATCTACAAGCAACCATGTCTTTCAAAATATCAATGCTAAAATAAGTTATCTCTAGCCCATCATGCTCAATCATTGATCCATTCATGAAACACACTTGCATATTAGCTACACCCAATACTCAAGTACGATCATATTGCCTCCTCGTTGGTGCACTACTTCAGGATGCTACTAACGCGACACTACGATCAGAGACCCTTCGACGAAACTGTGTGCGATGCTATAATCACAAACGGTGGTGTAAAAAACTGTCAAAAAAGGTGCAAAATGTTTGCGATGGAGGATGCATCAAACACAGTTCAGATTTTAGTTGTGTGTGCGATGCAGGACATATGGTTCAGCTCAATTAACTGTTTACGATGAGGAGGAACAAAAGAAATGGGCAGACAGATGAAGGTGTGTGCGATGTACAGCATACGGTTCACTCGGATGAACTGTTTGTGATTAGGTAACACAAAAGAAATGGTCAGCTAGATCAAAGGTGTGTGCGATATACGCCATGCGGTTCACTCGGATGAACTGTTTGCATTGAGACATGAGAACAGAAACGGTTCGAATGAACAAGATGTGTGTGATACGAGGCAAACAGGTCTGTAATCAGAAACATGTGCGAAGACCGATAACAACACAGACGATTACTGCTAACAAGCCGTGTGTGTTGTGAGCAAATGATTGCTGGTATACAATTGTGAGTGATTGATGAAAACATCACCGACGGGTTCCATTGTTTAGTCCGTGTGCGATGTGATTTTCTTTGTCCGCACACCATCTACGCTCTGTCTACAGAGCATCAACATATATACTTAAAAAGATAGCATTGCATAACCAAATTAAGCATAAAATTACACAAGTGACTACACACATAACATTTGCACACACCAAAGTAAGCAATTACATGCATACTAAAGTAGGAGAAACGAGGATCTAATCATCTACTTATTGTTACAACGACGCTTGCCATTGCTCTGCTTCCGGCTGGATCCCTGGCTGTTTTGGGGAAGAAGGCACTTCCTCATGTCAACGATCCACCTGTACATGTCGTAGCTCATGTACGCCTCCTTGGCCGCGTACACAACGTGAGCTTTGTCGAGTTTCTCCATCCAGGCCGAGTGACAGGCACGCTTGTCCTTGTTGCACGAATCATTCATGTCTCTGTAGTAGGGGTCGATGATGGCCTCGGCGAGTTGAACTAGTGATTCCTTCTCATGCTCCTTGCTGCCCCAGATCTTGTATTGGCCCTGGATGTCGACAAGATTCTAGAAGGCGATGCCCGAACTTTCGAGCGCCTTTACATTGTTGGTGATGTCCACCATAGCGACATGTAGTGGGGGCTGTTGACAAACCTGGCAAAACGCTCGCAAGGCCTTGTGGCCAGGCAGTAGTGGTAGATGAGGACATGGTGGCGCACGCACATCTGGGCGACGGCGACCTTGGGACGAGACCCAGCACGAGTGTGGGTGTACTCGAGGTCGAACCCGACAACTGCTACCTCTTGAGCATGCGTTGGTTTTCCCTTGAAGAGGAAAGGGTGATGCAACAAACTAGCGTAAGTATTTCCCTCAATTTTTGAGAACCAAGGTACCAATCCAATACGAGACAATGCTCAAGTCACCCAGTACCTGCACAAACGATCAAGAACCTTGCAACCAACGCGATAAAGGGGTTGCCAATCCCTTCACGATCACTCGCAAAAGTGAGATCTAATAAAGATAGTAAAGTAAATATTTTTGGTATTTTTGTTGTATAGATTGGAAAGTAAAGATTGCAAAATAAACGACGACAGAAATTGGCAAGTTGACGGGAAACTAATATGATGTAAAATAGACCTGGGGGCCATTGGTTTCACTAGTGGCTTCTCTCAAGATAGTATGTATTATGGTGGGTGAACAAAATTACTGCCGAGCAATTGATAGAAAAGCGCATAGTTATGAGAATATCTAGGCAATGATCATGAATATAGGCATCACGTACGTGTCAAGTAGACCGAAACGATTCTGCATCTACTACTATTACTCCACACATCGACCATATCCAGCATGCATCTAGAGTATTAAGTTCATAAGAACAGAGTAACGCATTAAGCAAGATGACATGATGTAGAGGGATAAACTCAAGCAATATGATATAAACCCCATCTTTTTATCCTCGATGGCAACAATACAATACATGCCTTGCTGCCCCTACTATCACTGGGAAAGGACACTCCAAGATTGAACCCAAAGGTAAGCACTTCTCCCATTGCAAGAAAGATCAATCTAGTAGGCCAAACTAAACCGATAATTTGAATAGACTTGCAAAGATATCAAATCATGCATATAAGAATTCAGAGAAGAACCAAATAATATTCATAGATAATCTTGTTCATAAATCCACAATTCATCAGATCTCGGCAAACACACCGCAAAAGAGTATTATATCGAATAGATCTCCAAGAACATTCGAGGAGAACTTTGTATTGAGAATCAAAGAGAGAGAGAAAAGCCATCTCGCTAATAACTATGGACCCGAAGGTCTATGGTAAACTACTCATGCTTCATCGGAGAGGCTATGGTGTTGATGTAGAGGCCCTCCGTGATCGATTTCCCCTCCGGTAGATTGCCGGAAAAGGCCCCAAGATGGGATCTCACGGGTACAGAAAGTTGCGGCGGTGGAAAAGTGGTTTCGTGGCTCCCCCTGATGTTTTTAGGGTATAAGGGTATATATAGGTGAAAGAAGTACGTCGGTGGAGCTCCGTGGGGCCCATGAGGGTGGGGGCGCGCCTACCCCCCTCGGCGCGCCCTCCTACCTCGTGGCCACCTCACGGAGTTCCAGACTTCAACTCCAAGTCTTCTGGTTTGCTTTCGGTCCAAGAAAGATCATCGCGAAGGTTTCATTCCGTTTGGTATTCCTTTTCTGCAAAACTCTAAAATAGGCAAAAAAACAGAAACTGGCACTGGGCCTCCGGTTAATAGGTTAGTCCCAAAAATAGTATAAAGTAGCATATTAAAGTCCATTAAACATCCAAAACAGATAATATAATAGGATGGAACAATCAAAAACTATAGATACGTTGGAGACGTATCAAGCATCCCCAAGCTTAATTCCTGCTCATCCTCAAGTAGGTAAATGATAAAAACAGAATTTTTTATGTGGAATGCTACCTAACATGATTATCAATGTAATTCTCTTTATTTTGGCATGAATGTTCAGATCCATAAGATTCAAAACAAAAGTTTAATATTGACATAAAAACAATAATACTTCAAGCATACTAATAAAGCAATCATGTCTTCTCAAAATAACATGGCCAAAGAAAGTTATCCCTACAAAATCATATAGTCTGGCTATGCTCTACCTTCATCAGACAAAATGTTTAAATCATGCACAACCCCGATGACAAGCCAAGCAATTGTTTCATATTTTTGATGTTCTCAAACCTTTTCAACTTTCGCGCAATACATGAGCGTGAGCCATGGACATAGCACTATAGGTGGAATAGAATGGTGGTTGTGAAGAAGACAAAAGGGAGAAGATAGTCTCACATCAACTAGGCATATCAACGGGCTATGGAGATGCCCATCAATAGATATCAATGTGAGTGAGTAGGGATTTCCATGCAACGTATGCACTAGAGCTATAAGTGTATGAAAGCTCAACAAAAGAAACTAAGTGGGTGTGCATCCAACTTGCTTGCTCACGAAGACCTAGGGCAATTTGAGGAAGCCCATCATTGGAATATACAAGACACGTTCTATAATGTAAAATTCCCACTAGTATATGAAAGTGACAACATAGGAGACTCTCTATCATGAAGACCATGGTGCTACTTTGAAGCACAAGTGTGGAAAAAGGATAGTAGCATTGTCCCTTCTCTCTTTTTCTCTCATTTTTTGGGCCTTTCTCTCTTTTTTATGGCCTCTTTTTTTCGTCCGGAGTCTCATCCCGACTTGTGGGGGAATCATAGTCTCCATCACCCTTTCCTCACTGGGACAATGCTCTAATAATGATGATCATCACAATTTAGTTACTTACAACTCAATACTTAGAACAAAATATGACTCTATGTGAATGCCTCCGGCGGTGTACCGAGATGTGCAATGAATCAAGAGTGACATGTATGAAAATCATGAACGGTGGCTTTGCCACAAATATGATGTCAACTACATGATCATGCAAAGCAATATTACAATGATGGAGTGTGTCACGATAAACGGAACGGTGGAAAGTTGCATGGCAATATATCTCGAAATGGCTATGGAAATGCCATAATAGGTAGGTATGGTGGCTGTTTTGAGGAAGGTACATGGTGGGTGTATGATACCGGTGAAAGTTGCGCGGTATTAGAGAGGCTAGCAATGGTGGAAGGGTGAGAGTGCGTATAATCCATGGACTCAACATTAGTCATAAAGAACTCACATACTTATTGCAAAAATCTATTAGTTATCAAAACGAAGTACTACGTGCATGCTCCTAGGGGGATAGATTGGTAGGAAAAGACTATCACTCGTCCCCGGCCGCCATTCATAAGGAAGACAATCAATAAATAGATCATGCTCCGACTTCATCACATAATGGTTCACCATACGTGCATGCTACGAGAATCACAAACTTTAACACAAGTATCTCTCACATTCACAACTACTCAACTAGCATGACTCTAATATCACCATCTTCATATCTCAAAACAATCATAAGGAATCAAACTTCTCATAGTATTCAATGCACTTTATAAGAAAGTTTTTGTTATACCCATCATGGATGCTCATCATATTAGGATTAATTTTATAACCAAAGCAAATTACCATGTTGTTCTAAAAGACTCTCGAAATAATATAAAGTGAAGCATGAGAGATCAATAATTTCTATAAACTAAAACCACCACCGTGCTCTAAGAAGATATAAGTCAAGCACTAGAGCAAAATTATCTAGCTCAAAAGATATAAGTGAAGCACATAGAGTATTCTAATAAATTCCGATTCATGCGTGTCTCTCCAAAAGGTGTGTATAGCAAGGATGGTTGGTGTAAACTAAAAAATCAAAGACTCAAATCATACAAGACTTTCCAAGCAAAACACATATCATGTGGTGAATAAAAATATAGCCCCAAGTAAAGTTACCGATAGACGAAGACGGAAGAGGGGATGCCTTCCGGGGCATCCACAAGCTTAGGCTTTTGGTAGTCCTTTAATTTTACCTTGGGGTGCCTTGGGCATCCCCAAGCTTAGGCTCTTTCCACTCCTTATTCCAAAATCCATCAAATCTTTACCCAAAAATTTGAAAACTTCACAACGCAAAACTTCAACAGAAAATCTCATGAGCTCCGTTAGTATAAGAAAATAAACCACCACTTTAAGATACTGTAATGAACTCATTCTTTATTTATATTGGTGTTAATCCCAATGTATCCAACTTCTCTATGGTTCATACTCCCCGATACTACTCATAGATTCATTAAAATAAGCAAACAACGCACGAAAAACAGAATCTGACAAAACAGAACAGTCTGTAGCAATCTGTAGCAAACGAATACTTCTGGAACTCTATTTTTTAAAAAAAATAGGAAGACCTAGGTAATTTGTTTATTGATCTACTGCAGTTGGAATTGGTATTTTATAACTCTCTGGTGATTTTAAACAATTTTTTTCATGAGCACAAGGTTTCTGTCTTTTTCAGCAAGATCAAACAATTATCACCCAAGAAGATCCTATAGGTTTTACTTGGCACAAACAATAATTAAAACATAAAACCACATCTAAACAAAGGCTAGATGAATTATTTATTACTAAACAGGAACAAAAAGCAAGAAACAAAAATAAAATTGAGTTGCCTCCCAACAAGTGCTATTGTTTAACGCCCCTAGCTAGGCATAAAAACAAGAATAGATCTAGGTATTGTCATCTTTGGTATGCAATCCATAAGTGTCTCTCATAAAAGATTCATAAGGGAATTTAATTTTCTTCCAAGGAAAGTGTTCCATGCCTTTCCTTAACGGGAATTGGAATCTAATATTTCCTTCTTTCATATCAATAATTGCACCAATCGTTCTAAGAAAAGGTCTACCAAGAATAATATGACATGTAGGATTGCAATCTATATCAAGAACAATGAAATCTATGGGCACATAATTCCTATTTGCAACAATAAGAACATCATTAATCCTTTCCATAGGTTTCTTAATGGTGGAATCCGCAAGATGCAAATTTAAAGAACAATCATCAAATTCACGGAAACCTAGCACATCACACAAGGTTTTTGGAATCGTGGAAACACTAGCACCCAAATCACACAAAGCATAGCATTCATAATCTTTAATCTTAATTTTAATAGTAGGTTCCCACTCATCATAAAGTTTTCTAGGGATAGAAACTTCTAGTTCAAGCTTTTCTTCATAGGATTGCATTAAAGCATCGACGATATGTTTAGCAAAAGCTTTATTTTGATTATAAGCATGAGGAGAATTTAACACAGATTGCAACAAGGAAATACAATCTATCAAAGAGAAATAATCATAATTAAATTCCTTGAAATCCAAAATAGTGGGTTCATTGCTATGTAAAGTTTTGACCTCTTCAATCCTACTTTTATTAATTTTAGCATCAAGATCTAAAAACTCCGAATCATTGGGACGCCTTTTGACTAAAGTTGACTCATATCCAGTCCCGTCTTTATCAAGATTCATATTGGAAAAGAAAGATTTAATAGGAGTCACATCAATCACTTTTAGATCTTCATCATTATTATCCTCTAGATCTTCCGGTTTAGCGGCCATCTTATTAACTAAGGTGGCTTGCTTATCCAAAATTTGGCCTACTAAATTTTCAAGATGAGCAAACTGAGATTTCAAACCATAAAATTCCTTAGACATATCATCGAGCTCTTTATTCGTGTCCTCCATGAAACTTTTTTGTTTTTTAAGCTCATTTCTGAAGAAATTATTATGCTCAAATTGCGAAGACATAAAGCTTCTAACGTTGTTTTCAATTTCTTACAACCTTCTAAGGTCAGGATTGTCGGATTTAGGGTTCCGGCAGACCCTTGAGGTTCGAACACTGGGGTGCGCGCGGAGATCAAACCCTCCACCGTCTCGCTCCTCGCTGAATCGCTGGGACCTAAACTACTAAAATGTAATAAAGACAAGAGACACGAGATTTATAGTGGTTCGAGGCCACCATTGTGGTGTAATACCCTACTCCAAAGTGTGTGGTGTGGTGGATTGCCTCTTGGGCTGATGAGGAACAATACAAGGAAGAACAGCCTCGCGAGGGTCTGTTCTTGGCGGGTGCGATGAACTGCTAGGTGGTGTTCAGTCGCTCTAGCTACTGGTTCCTTGATGAGGAGTCGGATCCCCGATCCCTCTTCGTCCTCCTCTCCGTCTTTCTGCCCGCCTTCTACTATGGTGGCTAGCTCTACTTATATAGGCTAAGGCCCTGGGCCTCTTCCCAAATATTGAGTGGGAAGGGCGCCAACAATTGGCCATTTTGAAGGGGAACAACGGGTACACTTATTCTGACTAAAGTTGGTCCTCGCCTGCCAAAGGCTCTGGTGATGACGTCTGCTTGGGCTCCACGATGACTCCTTCCGGCCCGTTGGGGCTGGTCTTGGTCTTGTTGCAATCAAACGGATGCCTTTGCTTGATGCTCTCGCCGCGCTTGCTCCCTTTGCACCAAAGAGGAAAGGAGGACGCCAGCTGGGTCGGGCGCTCGATCGGCGCCCTTGGTCGTCATGGCTTGCGTCATGGGCACCTCGCGAGGCACACTGCCTTGAACTCTCCGCCTCCTCATGAGACATCCTGACGAGGCCGTGCCTGAGGAAGCGCCTTGTCGTCTGCCCCGCGAGGCTTGGCCTCTCGCGAGGGTCTTGAGCTTGCGTTGATGAAGATGGGCCGTCCTGGGCCTCCTTTGAGCCACGCCGCAGGCCGCAGCGAGCAAGTCTGGGGACCCCTGCTCCTGAACACCGACAGTAGCCCCCGGGCCCACGGCGCGCCCGAACTTGGCCGAGCAGAGAGGCGAAAGGGCAAGTGCGAAGCGTCGCGGGCCCTAACAGCCTGTGGCCTTGGGCGTCGCGTGGCGGTTGATTGGACGCGTGCGCACTGCTTCCCCACGATGCCTTGGTAACCACCCGGATTCGACAAGTCCCTGCATGCAGAGTCGGTCATGATTACCGGTGATCGTGGAGGCCGATGGTTGGCCTTCGCCCGGCTATAAGTCTGGAACAGCGGCGCCCTTCTAGTCTATCCTTCTGCTTCTCCTCCTCCTCGCTTGCCTGCTGGTTGCCATGGCTTCGATCCGCCGGTTCTCCACGGAAGAGAAGGGAAAGGCTCCTCAAGAGGAGGCTCGCCTGCTCCCCCTAAAGAAGCGGCTTGCCCTCTGGTGTCGTGGCAAGAGCACGTGCCGAGGCGCCCATGCTCACAGTGCGGCGGCCGCCACCAGGGTTTCCTCTTCCCTTGTACGCGCGACGTTGGCGGCCCTGGCGAAGGCGACGCCGGGCGCCACGAGCGGCGCCGCCCACGCCGGCGGGTCACGAAGGTGTGCGTCTTCCCCCTGGAGTCCACGCCGAGGGCTCCTGCCGGGAGTTCGTGCTTCGTGTCGCCACGCCTCCTAAGTCTTGGATTCGTCTTCCTTCTTTCTTCGCCTCTGTCGTCCGGCAGGGGGAACCCCTGGGACTCTGGATGCAGCACACTGGCTGCGGCACCCTCGCAACCGGGGCAAAGGTCGCAGTAGTTGCGCCGGGCGAGGTCTTCATGACTCGAGGCTGGGGCGAGGTCGCCCGGGTCTGCAGGACGAGGGGCGCCCTCACGATCCACCTGGAGTATGATGGTGCTTCGGTGGTGTCTTTCAAGGTCTTCGACGCGGAGGGTCGCCGGCTGGAGTGCTGCCCCGGAGAGGTGGTCGGGGTCCTGCTGCGGTGAGACAGAGGCCGACCGACCACTCCCTCGGCAGCTCCTCAGGCGACGAAGGCGCCGGAGGATCCAACGACTCCGCCGAGCTCTTCGCGACGCTGGAGACGAGCGATGACAGCTACGAGCCTCCGAGCCTGCGCCGCTCCCGGAGCAGGGCGGGCTCGTCAGGTCGTCGCCGCCCCTGATCTAGATGGGGTTGGCTCCGGACCGGGTGGCCCACTGTTGATGATGGCGTCTGCCGCGGTGGTCCCTGTAGATAGGACTCCTTAGGATTCGCGCCTTTTGTTTCTGCGAGGAGCCAAGAATGTACCCCGCGGGGGCTTGTAAGATGTTTGTAGCTTCATTTGTCAATATGATCCTTATTGTGAGGCAGTGCGAGATGCTCATTCCATTCTAGCTCAGTTTCCTCCTTTCAGTCCTCACGAGGGCCTGATGCTCTGCGCCGACAAGTCCTAGTCCCAAGGAGGCTTCAGCCCTCGCTGGTATGCCAGGTCGTGATGCCGTGGTCAAGGCCAGGAGGTGAGCGGCCCGAGGTCCGGTAAGAGCCTCTGAGTCGTGATGCTCAGGGGGTCCCCCTTGGCGCTCAAGCAGCCATCATTCAGTGAGAAAGGAGAGCGTCGTTGCTAACACGGGGTTGCATTGAGTGTGGGGATGGTGTTGTGATAACTAGTGTGTCCGGAGGGTGACTTATCTCGAGGGTCAGGACAATGCCTCCTGGTGCGGCGCTAGGTCCGTGCCTTGGCCGGGCGAGATTGCGTGGCGAGGTCGCTTTGTGCTCCTCGGAGGGACCACATGGGTTCACCACAAAAGGAACAAGAGCTCGCGGTGGCGATCGTTAGTCCTGCCATTAGTTGCTTTGGAGAGGCGCGAGAGGCCTCACGAGGTGTGTTGGGGCACCCGTGAGCCAGCGCAGGGCTCACGGGGCCCTACCTCGAGGCGGGTTGAGCCTGGCTCTGGGCCTTAACGTCGAGTGTGTTCCTGCAAATTTGGCCGATGCGGTGCTTCACGTCTTCGGGTCCGGCTCGGCTGGTCGTCTCGGCCGTCCGGGCAAGCCAGGTCGCGATGCCATGGACAAGACCAGAGGGTGAGGGTCGGAGACGGTAGGAGCCCCGAGTCGCGATGCTCGTGCACCCCTTTAACGCAGCATAAGCTGGGTTAGATGACGAAACTTCACGCCCTCGGGTCCCGGCTCTCGGCTGGTCTCAAATCGGTCAAGCAAGCAGTCGCGATGCCATGGACAAGACCAGAG
Organism: Aegilops bicornis; assembly: GCA_021605145.1. Lineage (NCBI taxonomy): Eukaryota > Viridiplantae > Streptophyta > Magnoliopsida > Poales > Poaceae > Aegilops > Aegilops bicornis. Next base: position 257,032,692 of record CM038671.1, on the reverse strand, counting down.
GGTGAGGGCCGGAGAGCAGGTAGGAGCCCTGAGTCGCGATGCTCAGGCACCCCCCCCCCTTTAATGCACAAGCTGGGTTAGATGACGAAACTCTACGTCCTCGGGTCCCGGATCTCGGGCTGGTCTCAGCCGTCGCTGGCAAGCCAGGTCGCGATGCCATGGACAAGACCAGAGGGTGAGGGCGGGAGAGCCGGTAGGAGCCCTGAGTCGCGATGCTCAGGCACCCCCCTTTAACGTGCAAGATTCCGTCACCCAGGAAAAGGCACCAAATAACAAGCATGGTGGAACGAGAGCATAATCCTAAGGAAAACGCAAGAAGGATACATGCCACTGGGACAGGCCCGAGCGGCTAGGGGATGATGCAGCACGAGGGGCGCCCCCCAACAGGATAGGCTAATGCCATGAAATAAAAGGGATACATGCCGCAGGGACGGACCCACGCGGCCTGGGAATAATGCAGCCCTGAAGGCGCTCCCAGCCGGAAATAAAACTTAAAGATGTCACCTGGTGATGTTGGGGACGAGGTGGAGTTGGTGTAGCAGACTCGGTGGGCTGTGGGAGCCGATCCTCACGAGCCCCCAGGCCCAGGGGCCTCGGGAGGATCCGAAGGCGCTGGCGGCTCCTCGGGAGCCATCTCCATCTCTGCCAAGGCTGCGGCGTGCCTGACCTCTTGAGCCTCCAGGATGGCCCTCATGAGACGCTGGTGCGCAGCAGCCGGGTTTGGCAGGCCATAAGGCATGCACACGTAGCTGTGTGGCGGGCCCTCGCAACATCCCACTCGCGAGGGCCAGCGGCGCTCTTGAGACGCGGCTCGGTTGAGCCCTGGTATGTCGATGCAGACGCGCAGCCCACCATCCTCGCCTGGATGGGGGGCCACGGCCAAGCGGCCGGCGGCTGCCCCTCATGACCCTTGAGTCCTGTAGCTCCTGAATGGCCTTGCTGATGAACTCCTGAGGGTTCGGCCCTCCTTGCCTTGCTCCTACTTGCGGGAAACACGCTTCGAAGCACACCTCCACGTGGTGCCCAAGCGCCTCCCTCGAGATATTGGCAAGGTCGGCGGCCCTCCAGGGGAGAGCCCCCGAGCCCTGCCTGAGGAGGGCACCGGGCGCGCTTTCCTATGCGATGGAAGGAGGCTCCCCCTGGCCCAGCGCGGGCCCGGAGGGGCCTGCCTCTTGAGGAGCCGGGCCGGTCGATGTCTTCTTCTTCTTGGGTGCGGCCTCGGGAGGCCTCCTGCTGCTGTGGTGCAGGTCTTCTAGCGATGCGGCTCGAAGGCTCGCCCAGGAGCACACTGCTGCGTCTCTCTCTTCACAGTGGCACCGTGATGACCCCGCCGCTTCTGGCATCTTGAGGACGTTGTAGCCGTGGTGGGTTACGGCCATGAGTTTGGCCAGCGCCAGTACCCGAGGATGGCGTTGTACGGCAAAGTAATGTGGGCGACGTCAAAGTCGATGAGCTCGGTGTGGTACTTGTCGCGAGCCCCGAAGGTGACAGGAAGGCGGACCTGCCCGATCGGGACCGTGGAGCCGTCGGTGACTCCGGAGAAAGGCTTGGTCGGCTGAAGCTGACTGTAAGGCACTTGAAGATTGTTGAATGTCTCCACGGACAGGACGTTGAGCCCTGCTCCACCGTCGATGAGTGTCTTGGTGACCAGCACGATGCTGATGATTGGGGAGAAAAGCATCGGGAGAACTCCGGTTGTGGCTGCGCACTTGAGCTGATCCGCTGAGCTGAACATGATGGCGCACGCCGACCACCCGAGAGGGCGCGTGGACTCAATATTGGGGAGGACTGCATTCACTTCGCGGGCGAACTTCTTGAAGATGCGCTCAGAGGCTGGGGCTTGAGCTCCGCCCAGATGCAAAGCGATCGCGACGCGCTTCCCGAAGCCCCCAGCCCTCGTCTGATGACGGTCTTCAATTCTCCTTGGCGGCGGGCGGCAGTGAGGGAGGCCTGCGTTCCCCTGCGGGCGGTCCTCGCGAGGCTGATCCCTCCAGCCTCCCTCGCGAGGCGGGTCTTGCCAACGGTCCTCGCGAGGTTGGTCGCGCCACCCTCGGCGCGGGCCGCGGTCTTCCCAGCGTCCTGCATTCCTTCCTCCTCCTCGGCCGTAGCCCCGGTTGCTACGCTCGGGGCGTCTGCCGACCCTTCCTTCACAGACGTCTGGCCGGAGCTCTTGGCATTCATTGGTGTTGTGGGTGTGGAGGTCGTGGTACACGCTTGATCTGGCTGCCCTTGGAGGACTCGGGCTGATCTCTGCCTCGCTTGGTGTCTGGTTCGGCCGCGAGTACGGCAGCCCCCTTGCGCTTCATGTCCTTGGCCTTGGACTTCTTTTCTTCGGGATCCGCGGCAGGCAGCTCGAGGAGGGAGAGGCGCCCCTCCTCAGCCCGGGTGCACTTGGTCGCCAAGTTGAACAGCTCCAAGGAGGTGCACAGATCTTCATGCATCGCCAGCTCCTCCTTCATCTTGACGTCGCGCACGCCGTCGGAGAAGGCAGAGATGATGGCCTCCTCCGTTACCCTGGGGATCTTGAGGCGTGCGTTGTTGAAGCGCTGGATGTACTTTTGTAGGGTTTCCCCTGGCTGCTTGATTCGGCGCATGTCGCCACGGCGGGTGGCCGGTCACGAAGTACCTGGAAGTTGGCGATGAAGCGGGTGCGCATCTCGGCCCAGAAGAGATTGTGCTCGGGGCCGATTCAGAGCCAGTGCGGGCTCCGTCCTTGAGCGCCATGGGAAACCAGTTCGCCATGACCTTTTCATCCCGTTGGCAGCCTCGATGCCCAGCTCAGAGCTGGAGGAACTCCGTAGGGTCATTTGTGCCGTCGTGGCGAGGCAGGTCGGCTTGAACTTGGCGGGCAACGCGACGCCACGCAGCTCGGAGGTGAAGGCGCGGGCGGCGCCGTGGCCGCTGGGGGCCTCGGACAGAGAGCTTGGTCTTGTGGGCCTCGCCTGCGTCATGGCCGGGGCCGCAGGGTCTTGACGTGCCGGAGCGGGGAGCGCTCGGGCAGCTTCTTGTGGGCGAGGAACTTCTTGACAGCTCTGCTCTTGCCGCGCCGGCGCCTGGCGGAACGGGTTTCGCCTAGGGGCCGCCCGCCTTGGGGCCAGGGCGCCTTCCTGAGGAGAAGGCGGCTGAGGCGCCCCGGGAGCTTCATCGCCCGCGTGGGGCGGGTGCGGTCTGGCGAGGCCGGGCGGGGGCGCCTCCTGCAGCGCGGACGAGCTCGGCGACTCGGTCGAGCCATTCTTCGTAGACGTCGTCGATGGGGCGGTAGCGCAGGAGCTCGTTTGCCGCGATGAGTGCAGCTCGGGCCTCCATGGCCGCGCGGGGTGCGCGTGACGAAGAACCAGCGGGGGTGAGCGAAGGCGTGGCGGTGCGGCCGTCCCGCCTCATGACGGTGGGGACGATGCTTGTTGCCGTTTCGTTCCCGCCGGGCCGGTGGCGGCGTTGACGGCAGGTGACGGGGAACGACGAGGGCGCCCGCCGACGGGAGCTGTCTAGACGACATGGAAGGCGAGGGCGGCTCAGCGCTCGGCACGGGCCCGACGGGCGTCAGACATGGTTGCGGTGGCCGGGGAAGAACGAGGCGACGAAAGGCAGATTCCGGCGCACCCCTACCTGGTGCGCCAAATGCCGGATTTCGGCTTCCGGCAGACCCTTGAGGTTCGAACACTGGGGTGCGCGCGGAGATCAAACCCTCCACCATCTCGCTCCTCGCCGAATCGCTGGGACCTAAACTACTAAACGGAACAACACAAGAGACACGAGATTTATACTGGTTCAGGCCACCATTGTGGTGTAATGCCCTACTCCAGTGTGTGGTGTGGTGGATTGCCTCTTGGGCTGATGAGGAACAATACAAGGAAGAACAGCCTCGCGAGGGTCTGTTCTTGGCGGGTGCGATGAACTGCTAGGTGGTGTTCAGTCGCTCTAGCTACTGGTTCCTTGATGAGGAGTCGGATCCCGGATCCCTCTTCGTCCTCCTCTCCATCTTTCTGCCCGCCTTCTACTATGGTGGCTAGCTCTACTTATATAGGCTAAGGCCCTGGGCCTCTTCCCAAATATTGAGCGGGAAGGGCGCCAACAATTGGCCATTTTGAAGGGGAACAGCGGGTACACTTATCCTGACTAAAGTTGGTCCTTGTGACGCCCCCGATTCAATCATACACTAATCATGCACGCAAATGTGTATGATCAAGATCAGGGACTCACGGGAAGATATCACAGCACAACTCTAAAACATAAATAAGTCATACAAGCATCATAATACAAGCCAGGGGCCTCGAGGGCTCGAATACAAGTGCTCGATCATAGACGAGTCAGTGGAAGCAACAATATCTGAGTACAGACATAAGTTAAACAAGGTGCCATAAGATGGCTAGCACAAACTGGGATACAGATCGAAAGAGGCGCAGGCCTCCTGCCTGGGATCCTCCTAAACTACTCCTGGTCGTCGTCAGCGGGATGCACGTAGTAGTAGGCGCCTCCAGTGTAGTAGTCGTCATCGACGGTGGCGTCTGGCTCACAGGCTCCATCGTGCAGTCACAGCAACCGAAGAGTAGAGATAGGGGAAAGGGGGAACAAGGCAACCGTGAGTACTCATCCAAAGTACTGCAAGCAAGGAGCTACACTACATATGCATGGATATATGTGTAAAGGGCCATATCGATTGGGTGAACTGCAGAATGCCGTAATAAGAGGGGATAGCTAGTCTTATCAAGACTATGCTTCGGGTCACCTTCGTCTTGCAACAAGTAGAAGAGGGTAGGTTGAAGTCCTCCAAGTAACATCACATAGCAATAATCCTACCTGGCGCATCCCTCCTCGTATCCACGAGAGAGAGCGACCACCGGTTGTATCGGCACTTGGAAGGGTGTGTTTTGTTAAGTATCCGGTTCTAGTTGTCATAAGGTCAAGGTACAACTCCAAGTCGCCCTGTTATCAAGATCACGGCTATTCGAATAGATTAACTTCCTGCAGGGTGCACCACATAACCCAACACGCTTGATCCCATTTGGCCGGACACACTTTCTCGGTCATGCCCGCCACGGAAGATCAACACGCCGCGCCCCACCTAGGCGCAACAGAGAGGCCAAAGACGCCGGTCTAAACCTAAGCGCCGCAGGGTCTGGGCCCATCGCCCAATGCACACCTGCACGCTATGCGACGTCTGTGGCCGAAAGCGTAAACTAGCCCCTTAATACAAGAGCAGCTTACGCTCCAATCCGGCGCGCCACTCGATCGTGGCGGCACAAGTGCCGGTGGCCGATACCAGGACACCGAGTGCCCATATCTTTCCCACGTAGTTGGTTAGTGCGTATAGGCTCGTAGCCAACTCGGATCAAATACCAAGATCTCGTTATGCGTGTTAAGTATCCGCTAACGCCCGAACAGGGCCAGTGCCCACCTCTCTCCTAGGCGGTCTCAACCTGCCTGCCGCCTCCACAAAGATCCACTCATGGGTGCTCCACCACGACCCGACTTTAGTCTCCACATGTATCATGTATAAGTATATAGTATATACCCGTGATCACCTCCCTAGTGATCACAGCCCGATAGTATAGCACAAAGCAGACGGACAAGAAATGTAGGGCCACAGATGAAAATACTAGCATCCTATACTAAGCATATAGGATTGCGAGTAAAGGTAACAATGATAGTAACAAGGACAGGCTATGCATCGTGATAGGTATAACGGAAAGCAACATGCTACACTACTCTAATGCAAGCAGTATAGAGTAGAATAGGCGATATCTGGTGATCAAGGGGGGCTTGCCTGGTTGCTCTGGCAAGAGAGAGGGTCGCCAACTCCGTAGTCGAACCGGCAAGCAGCAGCCGGTCTCGGTGTCTAGCGGAAGAAGAGGGGGAAGAACAATGAATATTTAAGCAAACAGATGCATGACGATGCATGACAAACCAAAGCGTGATGCTAGGCGTGCCCTAACGCGGTATGAGGTGATACTGGTGAAGGGGGGAAACAACCGGGAAAGTATTCCCGGTGTTTCGCGTTTTCGGGCAGAGGAGCCGGAGGGGGAAAGTTGCGAGTTCGATAGGTTAGGGGGGTGTGGCGGACGAACGGGTTGTGTATCCGGAATCGTCTCGTCGTTCTGAGCAACTTTCATGTTGAAAATATTTTAATCCGAGTTACGGATTAAAAGATATGATTTTCTAATTTTTTTATTAATTTCTGGAATTTCATTAATTATTTAATTAATTCAGAAAACAGATTAATGACATCAGCATGATGTCATGCTGACATCAGTAGTCAACAGAGTTGACTTGGTCAACCTGACATGTGGGTCCAGGGGGACCCACCTGCCATCCTCTATTTAGGTTAATTATGGTTTAGGTTAATTAGTTAGCTTAATTAACGGTTTAGTTTAATTAGTGATTAGGTTAATCTAATCAGGATTAATTAACTTAATTAATTACTTAATTAACTAATTAATATTTTAATTATTTTAATTATTATTTATTTATTTATTTAATATTTTCTTTTAATTCCTTTTTTTTTAAACGTTCTGGGGTGGGCCCCCTAGTCAAGGGTTCGGGGCCTTAGCGGGCATTGTGGCGGTAAGTGCGGCGTGTGCCCGACTGGCACTGGCGCCAGGTTCGAGGCCACCGCAGCGAGGGCGCGAGGCCCACCATGCCGGGCGGCCTCGCCGACAATGCGGCAGGAGGCGAAAGGTGGGGCCCCGGACGGCGACGGCTCAAGGCAGCGCGCCAGAGCCGCGGGAAGGAGGCGGTGGTGGCCGGGCGGCAGCACCAAGGGGAGCGGGAGGGCAGCGTCGCCAAGGGGAGAGGAGGCCGGGCGCGGGTCACGCACCGGGCGCTGGGCGGGAGTCATGGAGACGGGCGCGCGCCGGGCGCGCGTGATTCGGCTCGACCACCAGTGGGGGGGGAGGGGGGAAGGGGGATCGGCGGGCGACGGATCCGGCGAGGGGCGGTGATGGTGCGGGCCACGGCAGGCGCGAGCAGGGAGTGCGGTGACCACGGCGACGGACGAGGAGAGGGGGAGCTCACAGGGGGAGTAGGGCACGGGCAGCGGGCGTGACGGCGGTCGGGGAGGTCCGACGAGGAAGGGGTCGAGGTGGCGGCAGTCCGGCGACGATGGGGAGGCAGCTCCGGCGGGGTGGCGTCTTGGCGTGGGGCGGGCGTCGAGCGGCGTCGGCGGGGTCGTCCACGGGCACAGGGGACGGCGGGTCCGAGGCGCGGCGTGCGGTTGAGGCGGCCGCGCGTCTCCCGGGCGGGCGTGGGGCGCAGGGGGGCGATGGGGTTCGTTCCCCCGATCCGATCTGGATCGGGGAGGAGGGGGGAGAGCGAGTGGGGGGGGGGGGGCGAGTGGAGTGGCGGACCGGCTAGGGTTCCGGTCGGGGTGGGGGTTAAGGGGAGGCCGGCTGGGCCAGGTGGGCCGGCCTGGCCGGTGAGCTGGGCCGTCTGGCCCAGTTGGCTACGGGGCCTTTTTTTTCTTTTAGTTTTGTTTTGCCTTTTGCTTTTGTATTTTTCTTTTCTTTTATTTCTTTTCCTATTCTGTTTTATTTAATTTAGAACACTTAGGTATTTTATAAAAATGGGTTTGTTGCACCATAATTAACTTTGTAATATCTAGTACAATCCAAACATTTTTGTTTTAATTTTTGAAAACTTTTATTGTTATCATTAATTTGGATTTTGAAATTTGGACCGGTTTTGTCCTAACGATAGATTAGCACTAGAATCGTGGTGGTGACGTGGCACCATTAGCGCGTGTGATCACTATAGCTTAATTATCCCAAGGCCACAATTCTCCTCCACTACAAGAAATCTCGTCCGAGATTTAAGAGGGGAGTAAGGGGAAAGTTCTCGTTACGATATTCTAACGGATCTTCTCGAAGAAGTTAATCCCTTTCGTTGATGTCTTCAATTCTTTATTCCGATGCATCATGATAAACTTGTCATCATTTCTTCGAACTCCATCGCATTTCACGAAAAGGATAAGGGGCAGCTCACTATGACATAATGCTTTTGAGGGAAACAATTTGGGGTTAACCCATGAATTAGTATAAGATTATCTCTTGAGTTGAACAGATAAAATACCTCGAGAGTAAGGTACGAAGGTACAATAAGAGGTCCCAAGCAGATAGATAGTTGCTCGAAGTCTGAACCTGAGTTAGAAAGGGGTTCAGAGTAGCGAGAGTAAATCTGCGCTACCGATGCAATTAGAGCACTAGGAAGGTGGCACATGAATTAAATACGGCCAAGCACGGAGAATAACCATTAGAAACAGGGTTGTACAGTGAGAGTCAGTTTCGATCTGTGAAACTGTGGGTTATGGGCCCACCATGTGGTTAAAAGTAGGAAGGTCGGTGACATCTTGCACGATCATGTAAGCAAGGCATGTCAGAGGAGAGTCTGTGGGTCATGTCGGCAACAACATAGGTACCAAGGGCGAGGGACGAAGAGAACCATTTTCCTGCTCGTTGAAACGAGGCGGACCAATAGGCAAGGTTGTCATCCATCGGCGGTTACCGAAATGTCATCAATAATAGAAACAGGGTCTCACTGGCAGAGTTGTACACCGAGGTGTTTACATAAACAGTGAATTATTACTGCTTAGATTATATAGATCACAAGAAAGGTCAAACAAACCAATGGAAAGGAAAATGTGATCATCAGGTTAAACAGAACAATGGAAAGGAAATTTAAACACATCACTCAGGGGTATATCCTTCCCAAGGACAAGGAGAGCATGATATCCATGACAAGATATTATGAAGAAAACTCCTCAGGTAGGGGAGACAAATTTCATGACATTGCCCATACAATGGTGTTTGGATAATTGATAAATAAAATTTAGCATCGTGCTTCAAATGTTCCTGTTGAAAATCGGAGTACCATTGACATGCTTCGAGATAGCATTGACATGGTCTTCAGGTGAAGATCAGACTTTGAAACACGAAGCGATCCATCAGAATAACTGGTAGAATACGTCTTACCATGTCCTCCTGGATGAATGGATAACCGTGCAGAAAAGGAATCTATACTGATCGGTCCCCCCGCCGGGGGGGGGGGGTGCTAGGCATGACATCATGTTACCGGGTCATCAAAGGATCAACATCATATCTCTTGGAAAGTTGTCCCAACCATCATATCTGACCGAGATTCATATCCAATTGGTGTCATGATACCTCAAACTCAGGGGGTCCGAGAGGAAAAGGTGCAACACAAATCGATGAAATGACATTGCAAGATTCTCGAGAAATGAACTATGGGAGCGGGTTTCTGAAGCAATAGTTCATCATTAAACCAAGGAGGGGATGAGAAGGTGGCTGATGGGCTCAGCGACAATTCATCGAGAATTCCAAAAGATGGATTTCCACAATTAAGTGAACAAGGAGATAACATTTGTCAGATCAAATGATATAAAGAAGTATGCTCGAGGAAAACGTACACAATTAAACATTGGTTGAAAGGTGCTACCAAATATGGGTTGGGTTGCACGACCAATGTCGTAATGGTGATTCAATTATCGAAAGACTTAGAATGAACTATCACCCATTCACTTCAAAGCAATAGGGTTGCTAGAAGTTTTGAATTCACGCCATCATAGCTCAATTGTCGGTATTCGTTGAAAACAATACGGGGACCAAGGAATGAACGAAGATGGCAAGAAGTATTATGATATCAAGAATTCTTAAGAGGTGGTGAAATTCTCACCACATTCTTGACATAAAGGATGGTAATACTCCAAGGTAAAGAAGAACAATTGCTGGATAGCAAGGAACTCAAGGTATAACACCAAGCATGAACAAGCTTGTGTTGGTGGGAAGGTAATAAAGTGGTCGATGATAATACAATTCATCAAGGGCAAGGATGGTATTTCTCATCATGAATTCAATTGATATCATGGATGAGCTCAGAATGTTGATGATCACGACACCTTTGTCGCGAGAGTTCATGAAAATGTAATCGATCGGCGACGACATCAAGTCAAAGTAATGAAGAAGTGAAAGGTTATGGAAACCATGGGTACGAAACAAACTCGAAATCAAGCTTGCTGTCCAAGGACAAACGGTATGACGAGGAAGATCGATTGTAAGATTAGCTCACAGTCAAAATTTGTGCTTCGAGAAGGACCCGGTAGCACAGTTAAAATTTAGCATGATAATGATATAGCCGATCAGGCTAGGAATGATGTGATCGGGTACAAACTCGTACTTATAGAAGCTCACCGAAGAGTTGTTGAACCGTAGTGCGGACTCGGTTCACTCATTGGTGTCTTTGAGTGTTTAATAACTCAGAGCCCGTGAAAAATTGGAATCAGTGGGACTGTAGCACTTGATGGAGAACTCATTAGAAGTTATGCAGTTCCATGATAATCTCGAGATACCAGGGGGTAATACTCGATGATAGATCAAGTAGAGGTTGGATCGGGGTAATGCTCTGCAGAAGACAAGTACTCTAACTTGTCTCGAGAAATAGAATCAAGGAGAACAAACATGGTCGGAACCACGGCCATGCGAAGGATCAATTCACAGATACCAGATGATATTTATCAAGAAAATAGTTATTATTACAAGAAGTTTCCATGATAGTATCTACATCGTGTCCATGGGCATGAACACAAAGTTCAAGGTCGACTCCCACTTCTTCAATGTATAACCTTCCATTCACTTCTCGCTTTGATAAAGGCAAAAGTGTTGAAAGTTTTACTGGTGAAATACCAGATGAGTATGACTCGTGAAAACTTCCGAGTTCACACATATAAAGGAAGGCATATGTTCAACCCGTCAGGGTATCATGGGAACATATACCACAAGATTCAAGAGTAAATATCATCAGCTCGAAAGCAGAGCATGGTTGACAAAAGGAAAGGATACAATTTAACAAAGGCATTATGTATCGGAGAAGGACTCACAAGGTGATTAATTATGAAGGACACTGTCGGATATAATAATCCAACAGTGGATACGGCGATCCACAGTGGAGCTGAGGTGAGTATCGATACCCAATCAGAGGAAGAAAGAATGCAAATGCATCGGTTTATAGAACATCTGAATAATTCAACGTTTAAATAACAAAGGGATTATGATTTTCAAATCAAGGGATCAGAAGCAAACGCCTGATTTAAGGATGGATAAGTTGAGTAGGCTTAGGGATACCATCGATGGTAATTTGATTGGTCGAGATCCATCTCATGTGCAAAATGACATCTGAGCCGGAAGGATAATTTAAAAGGATCAACCGATGATTGTGAACATTCACAACATATTGAATCAACGGACTCAAAAATGATGGTGACAAAGGATGCCAATATGACTACTATACTTATGGGATTAATCATAATGAAAGCAAACAAGAAATTCCAGAGCAATAGGTTGCTGAGGATTTTCGGAATACCGAATGGTATTTCGAAGACTTTTGTGTAACACATTATCAACATGGGGGATGAGCGGATACTCGATAAGAGCGAGAATTAACCGTAGGGGTATTCAGGTGACAAAGAACAGCAAGGCAGTAAGCTCAAAGGATTATCGAAACAACGACGAGTTTTTCAGGGTATCTTGCAATAACAAAACCAACTGGGAATGAATGTAAGAATAACAACTACAAGTAGTTATCCATAAGGGTTTGCGGTGGAAGGGGAATTGCAAACACGATGAACACAAGTTCTCGGGTTAACAACGGAGAGTATCTTCAGGGTCTTCTGGTGCAGCAGACGATCATCAGTAATAAGGGGCTCTCCGGTTGAAAGTGATAACGAGATCCTAATGTTAGATTTAGTAAACTTCATTTAACCCGAATAGAGGAGAGATCAGAGTCCCAAGAGTAAAGGTCGAGGAGTAAAAGATCCTAGTACCACCCAATGGCGGCGTGGGCCCTAAGGCACACAGCCAAGTTAGTAAAAGTTTTTTTGCAATGTCTAGACTCGACTTCGCCAAGGAGTGTGGAAGGGGATTCCTACAGCAATGGCTCGATACCAACTTGGACGCCCCGACTCAATCGTGACACTAATCATGCACGCAAATGTGTACGATCAAGATCGTGGACTCACGGGAAGATATCACAACACAACTCTAAAACATAAATAAGTCATACAAGCATCATAATACAAGCCAGGGGCCTCGAGGGCTCGAATACAAGTGCTCGATCATAGACGAGTCAGCGGAAGCAACAATATCTGAGTACAGACATAAGTTAAACAAGGTGCCACAAGATGGCTAGCACAAACTGAGATACAGATCGAAAGAGGCGCAAGCCTCCTGCCTGGGATCCTCCTAAACTACTCCTGGCCGTCGTCAGCGGGATGCACGTAGTAGTAGGCGCCTCCAGTGTAGTAGTCGTCATCGACGGTGGCGTCTGGCTCCTGGGCTCCATCGTGCAGTCGCAGCAACCGAGTAGAGGTAGGGGAAAAGGGGAACAAGGCAACCGTGAGTACTCATCCAAAGTACTCGCAAGCAAGGAGCTACACTACATATGCATGGATATATGTGTAAAGGGCCATATCAGTGGACTGAACTGCAGAATGCCAGAATAAGAGGGGGATAGTTAGTCTTATCGAAGACTACGCTCGTCACCTTCGCCTTGCAACAAGTAGAAGAGGGTAGGTTGAAGTCCTCCAAGTAACATCACATAGCAATAATCCTACCAGCGATCCCTCCTCGTATCCCCGAGAGAGCGACCACCGGTTGTATCCGCACTTGGAAGGGTGTGTTTTATTAAGTATCCGGTTCTAGTTGTCATAAGGTCAAGGTACAACTCCAAGTCATCCTCATATCAAGATCACGGCTATTCAATAGATTAACTTCCCTGCAGGGTGCACCACATAACCCAACACGCTTGATCCCATTTGGCGGACACACTTTCTGGGTCATGCCCGCCGCTGAAGATCAACACGCCGCAGCCCCACCTAGGCGCACAGAGAGGCCAGCACGCCGGTCTAAACCTAAGCGCACAGGTGTCTGGGGCCATCGCCCAATGCACACCTGCACGTTGCGTACGCGTCCGAAAGCAGAACTAGCCCCTTTAATACAAGATCAGGCTTACGTTCCAATCCGGCGCGCGCCACTCGGGCCGCCGGTGTCACGAAGCGTTTCGCCGATACCATGACGCCGAGTGCCCATATCTTTCCCACGTAGTTGGTTAGTGCGTATAGGCTCGTGAGCCAACTTAGATCAAATACCAAGATCTCGTTATGCGTGTTAAGTATCCATGAACGCCGAACAGGCCAGGCCCACCTCTCTCCTAGGCGGTCTCAACCTGCCTGCCGCCCGCCAAAAGATCCACTCGCTGGTGCTCCACCAAATGACCCGACTTTTAGTCTCCACATGTATCATGTATAAGTATATAGTATATACCCGTGATCACCTCCCGAGTGATCACGGCCCGATAGTATAGCATGTGCCAGACGGACAAGAATGTAGGGCCACAGATGAAAATACTAGCATCCTATACTAAGCATATAGGATTGCGGTAAAGGTAACAATGATAGTAACAAGGACAAAGCTATGCATCGGGATAGGTATAATCGGAAAGCAAGTAATATGCTACACTACTCTAATGCAAGCAAAGATAGAGTAGAATAGGCGATATCCGGTGATCAAGGGGGCTTGCCTGGTTACTTCCGGCAAGAGAGAGGGGTCACAACTCCGTAGTCGAACTGGGCACCAGCAGCGTCGGTCTCGGTGTCTAGCGGAAGAAGAGGGGAAGAAACAATGAATATTTAAGCAAACAGATGCATGACGATGCATGACAAAGCAAAGCGTGATGCTAGGCATGCCCTAACGCGGTATGAGGTGATACCGGTGAAGGGGGGAAACAACCGGGAAAGTATTCCCGGTGTTTCGCGTTTTCGGGAAGAGGAGCCGGAGGGGGAAAGTTGCGAGTTCGATAGGTTAGGGGGGTGTGGCGGACGAACGGGTTGCGTATCCGGAATCGTGTCGTCGTTCTGAGCAACTTTCATGTTGAAAATATTTTAATCCGAGTTACGGATTAAAAGATATGATTTTCTAAAAAATTTATTAATTTTAGGAATTTAATTAATTATTTAATTAATTCGGAAAATAGATTAATGACATCAGCATGATGTCATGCCGACATCGGTAGTCAACAGAGTTGACTTGGTCAACCTGACATGTGGGTCCAGGGGGACCCACCTGTCATCCTCTATTTAGGTTAATTATGGTTTAGGTTAATTAGTTAGCTTAATTAACGGTTTAGTTTAATCAGTGATTAGGTTAATCTAATCAGTATTAATTAACTTAATTAATTACTTAATTAACTAATTAACATTTTAATTATTTTAATTATTATTTATTTATTTATTTAATATTTTCTTTTAATTCCTTTTTTTTAAACGTTCTGGGGTGGGCCCCTAGTCAAGGGTTCGGGGGCCTTAGCGGGCATTGTGGCAAGTGCGGAAGTGGCGTGAGCCCGATGGCACTGGGCGCCAGGTTCGAGGCCACCGCAGCGAGGGCGCGAGGCCCACCAAGGCTGGCGGCCTCGGCCGACAACAGGAGGCGGGAAAGTGGGGGCCCCGGCGGCGACGGCCAAGGCGGCGCTGCCAGAGCCGGAAGGAGGCGGTGGTGGCCGGGCGGCAACACCAAGGGGAGCGGGGAGGCCGGCGTCGAGGGAGAGGAGGCTGGGTGCGGTCACGCGACCGGGCGCGGACGGCGAGCCGCAGGCGGGAGTCGGAGACGGCTGCTGCAGGCCGGGCGCCTGCTGTGATTCGGCTCGGCCACCAGTGGGGGGAAGGGGGATCAGCGGGCGACGGATCCGGCGAGGGGCGGTGATGGTGCGGGCCACGGCAGGCGCGAGCGCGGAGTGCGGTGACCACGGCGATGGACGAGGAGAGGGGGAGCTCACACGGGGGAGTAGGGCACGGGCAGCGGGCGTGACGACGGTCGGGGAGGTCCGACGAGGAAGGGGTCGAGGTGGCGGCAGTCTGACGACGATGGGGAGGCAGCTCCGGCGGGGTGGCGTCTTGGCGTGGGCGGCCGAGCGGCGTCGGCGGGGTTGCCCACGGGCGCAGGGGACAGCGGGTCCGAGGCGCGGCGGCAGTTGAGGCGGTCGGCGCGGGGGCGTGGGGGCGCAGGGGGGGCGATGGGGTTCGTTCCCCCAATCCGATCTAGATCGGGAAGGAGGGGGGAGAGCGAGTGGGGGGAGGGGGGCGAGTGGAGTGGCGGACTGGCTAGGGTTTCGGTCGGGGTGGGGGTTAAGGGGAGGCCGGCCGGGCTGGGGCCGGCTCAAGCCGGGTGAGCTGGGCTGCAGGGCCTGTGGGTTAGGGGGCTTTTTTTTTTTTAGTTTTGTTTTGCCTTTTGCTTTTGTATTTTTATTTTCTTTTATTTCTTTTTCTATTCTGTTTTATTTAATTTAGAACACTTAGGTATTTTATAAAAATGGGTTTGTTGCACCATAATTAACTTTGTAATATCTAGTACAATCCAAACATTTTTGTTTTAATTTTTGAAAACTTTTATTGTTATCATTAATTTGGATTTTGAAATTTGGACCGGTTTTGTCCTAACGATAGATTAGCAGCGGTAACCGTGGTGACGTGGCACCATTAGCGTGTGATCACTGTAGCTTAATTATCCGGGCGTCACAGTCCTCGCCTGCCAAAGGCTCTAGTGATGACGTCTGCTTGGGCTCCACGATGACTCCCTTCCAGCCGTTGGGGCTGGTCTTGGTCTTGTTGCACCGAAACAGATGCCTTTGCTTGATGCTCTCGCCTGCGCTTGTTCCCTTTGCACCAAAGAGGAAAGGAGGACGCTGCTGGTCGGCGCCTCGATCGACGCCCTTGGTCGTCATGGCTTGGCGTCATGGGCACCTCGCGAGGCACCATGCCTTGAACTCTCCGCCTCCTCATGAGCCAGCTCGACGAGGCCGTGCTCGAGGAAGCTCCTTGTCGTCCGCCTGCGTGAGGCTTGGCCCCTCGCGAGGGTCTTGAGCTTGCGTTGATAAAGATGGGCCGTCCTGGGCCTCCTTTGAGCCACGCCGCAGGCCGCAGGCAGGCAAGTCTGGGGACCCCCGTTCCCAGAACGCCGACAAGGATCAACTCTTTTTGGCAGAGCCATCAGAGCAAACAGGCACCCAAACACCCAACACTACTAGGGAAAACCCTATACACAGAACTTTAGCAGTAGCGTGGGTCAAAAAAGCACGCTGGTGCTAATTAGCAAAGAGCGCCGCTTAAGGTAATCGGCTGGCAGATAAAGATCTAGCAAGAGTTGCCTTGCTGTACACACGCTACTATTAAAATTCCCACGGCTTAGCCCATAAGCTACACATAGTAGTAGCGATCTATGACGAATCAAGCGCTATCGCTACGCTGTTTGTAGCAGCAAGATTTTAATATAAACTCGTTGTCGCTAAAGGTTATAAAATTAATTGGAAAGAAAATGGAAAGGTAATTGAAAATGAAAGAAATAGAATAAGGTCAAAGGAAACAAATAAAATGTGAAGAACACTAAATTAAAAAGGGAAAAATGAGAAAGGAGTAGCAAGATGGCGTGTATCAAACAGCGTTAGAAGCTAAGGTAGCAGCAGCGCTTTTCTGAACGCAGCCATCGCTACTTCGACTTAACCACGGGTTCGTCCTTCCCCACGCCCACTTTCCCCAAATCCAACTCTCTCCACTCTAGCCGCCGCCTGTTAGCCTGGTCAAGGCCTCTCGCACCCCACGCCTCGATCCCGACCTCAACGCCGCCCCGCCGACCTCAACGCCGTCTCGACGCCACCGACCCCAGATTCAACGCCGCCCCTCGACCTCAACGCCCGGACGCCGCCTCGACCTCGACCTCGACGCCGTCGCCATCTCAAGGCCTCGAGCCCCGACTCCCCGACCTCGACGCCGCCTGCCCTCCTCGTCAGTAGGCACCCGAGGTGAGCACGCCCGCTCCTCCCTCTCCCTACCTCTGCCTAGGGTTTCTTTATATTTTAGTTGCATATTAAGTTTATTTTTATTTATAGTAAGTTTATTTTAGTTGCATATTAAGAACTAGGTACTAATTAGGTACTAGAATATTTTTATTTATAGTAAGTTTATTTTTAGTAAGAACTAGTTAGTAAGAACTTGTTTCTATTTTTTAGTTAAAGCAATTTTTCCCGCCTCGACGTGGACGATGCCTATCCCGCATCCTCGTCGTCGAGTCGGTGGGGGACGACACCTGCTTGACCAGATCGGCCATGTCCGGGACCGGGCTCCGCCGGGGTGGTACTGGGAGGCGCTACCTACCGGGGGGGCGCAGGTTGGTGAGGAGCCAGCCTGTCGTTGACCCAAACCTTCTTTGGTGGCGGTCACAGGCTGGGCTGACGCATCGAGAGGCTCGAGGACTCATGGAGGTGGTGCGCCACCGTGTCAAGAGGAGGACGCGCACGTCCGTCGCTACTTGTTTGCGTTGGAGCATGTGTCGCTTCTCCAATACCGGCAGTGTTCTCCGGGATCTCACCGGAGCTAAGATCCCGTGATGGTTCCTTCTCTGTGGGTGTCCACCGCCTCGCGCCGATACCCGCCGTGGTGCTAGGGTTTTAGTTCTATTAGTGATGTTATATGTATGACACTATTCGTGATGTATTAGTGATAATATTCGGATTTATGTACGGACGTATGAGATGATTTACTTTTTGCTTATTGAATGCATGCTAATTTGAGTCCTATAAGATATTTTGAAATGTATATCTTGTATCGCTTCAATATCCAAGTGGCCCGTCATGTTTGCAGTGTTACACCTCCGAAAGTGGCCTATGTTTTGCCGTGAGTGTTGATTCATTTCGCTTCCAAGAAATTTCAAAGCGCCGATATGTCCTATTCTAGCAAAGGTCATGCCGGATTTTTCAAAGGAATTTTGGCATGACTTGTGCCGGAATATGTAGGAAATATCGAGTGCCCCGGATTTATGTGTTGAGTATCTTGGTAGTTGTCTTCGATCGATTTTCAATTAGTGTTTTAACTATGAACATAGGAAGTGTCTGACGACGAAAAGGATTTCGGTATTTGCAAATACTGCGAAGACGAAGCGCAATTGCGATGGCGGAATCTTTCTAGATGATGATAGGCGCTTCAGCATCAAGCTGGGACGAGAACTTCAAGTTGATACTGAAGTCACAAATGACATGTCTTTTTTTCGTAATTAAGCATGACATCCGCTTCATTTGCTTGAACTTATATTTTTACTATTCTACTAGCGTATCCCCCGCCATGCAAGAGTTTTTGTATTGGATAAGATAGGTTTCACCATACTGCGGAGGTAAAGAAAGTTTATTTGAAGACCGAGCATGGTTATATTTTCCATGCAAAATTATACAATTCATACGACTACACCTATTTTGGATGCAAAACATGGCGAGCACTATGCAAGACTTATGCATTTGAGCACGATATGGTTATCACCTTTGATATTCGTCCCGAAGATGATATTGAAGGTAATACCGATATCCGGGTCGATGTGCAGACGCATACTCGATTATACCATTATGTAAGTTTCTCAACCATATTTATGTCTTTGATATTGTTTATTCAAAAATAGTTGACAACTAATTTGTATTGTCGACTTATTTCGGTGCAGCAAACATGTCCGGTAGCTTGGTAGATGTGACCTACTACTGTCCCCGAGGCTGAACTAAACCGCGAGGAGCTAAGTCATTATGTTTCATGGCTTGAGGATCTTGATATCGTCAAGACAAATTTTCTTCCCGGATTTAGAAATGTTAGTAATCGAAAACGCATGCGACCAATAGTGTTCGTAATGAACTACGGTCACATCCATTTAGGAAGGATGGTAAGATTTTTACTATTTGTCCTCATTGCTTATTTTCCATACATTATTTTTGAAGCTAAACTTCATTGCTAAGTATGTTACCATACGATGTTCTTCAACAGGGACTCCCCATGAATGTTGTGCCTTATGGGATCGAGACTAAAGGTACCATGAGTATTATCACCACGCCAAGATATCTCATGACATTTTTAGTGCATTCAAGATTAGCGAAGCGACTTGATGCTTAATAGTGCAAGACTGGACCAAATATGTGTTGGGGGAGCGCAGAGAAGTACTAGGGGGCAGCAAATGTGAGGCGCTTTCCACGATTAGGGAGATGTGTTCATCTGCATGCTCCAACTTGATCAAGGAGGAGAGCTACACATGTTTTATGTTGTTTTACCTAAGAGAGAGCAGCAGGAGTGATTAGCTAGCTAGATATGAGTTTCAGGATGATGATGTGCTACACTATTACTATGATGATAAAATAGCTAGTGATGATGTGCTACACTATCACTATGACTATGATGATTATTATTAGCTAGTGTTAGTGGTGATTAAATAAATACTGTTGGTGGTAATGACCATGATGATGATTAAATATCTTGTGCTAGCGGATTAGATTCAAGTGGAGGCAACATGTGGTGCACATCGGAAGTACTACTAGTCCAAACTAGATCAAGTTTGGATTAGTAGTATACTTTTGACATGCACCACATATTGCCTCCACTTGAACCTAATCCACCTTCATTTGACACACTGTTATGAACATAATGATGTAAACCTCATAACTAGTATTGTACCAATATTTGTATGATGGCTTATAAATACACTAAAAAATACTAGTAGCGATGGGCAGAAAACACGCTGCAAGTAGTTACCTTAGCAAAGAAGTGTGGTAATGAACAAACGCCGCAGCTTATTTGTCCTAGAAGTAGCGCTGGCTGGCACGCGCTGCTGCTAAGCAATAGTTGTAGCGCCTTATTAGTAGCGCCTATACCCGCGCTACTGATACATCTAAAACCCGCGCTGCTCCTAGCCTTTTCCCTAGTAGTGCAAGAACACAAGAAGCAGGCGAAAAGAGACGAATGAAAGAGAGGCGAAGAAAAGGCAAAGGTTTTCGAAAATCGTTTTAGAAGCGGGGGAGAGGAAAATGAGAAGCGAATGGAAAATAATGTAATGCGAGGGAGAAGATTTTATGATGGGTACTTGGTATGCCTTGACTTGGGCGTAGATCTCCCCGGCAACGGTGCCAGAAATACTTCTTGCTACCTCTTGAGCAAGCGTTGGTTTTCCCTTGAAGAGGAAATGGTGATCCAGCAAAGTAGCGTAGGTATTTCCCTCTGTTTTTTAGAACCAAGGTATCAATCCAGTCGGAGACGATGCTCAACTCACCTAGTACCTGCACAAACAATCAAGAACCTTGCAACCAATGCAATAAAGGGGTTGTCAATCCCTTCATGGCCACTCGCAAAAGTGAGATCTAATAGAGATAGTAAAGTAAATATTTTTGGTATTTTTGTTGTATAGATTGGAAAGTAAAGATTGCAAAATAAATGACGACAGAAATTGGCAAGTTGACGGGAAACTAATATGATGTAAAATAGACCCGGGGGCCATAGGTTTCACTAGTGGCTTCTCTCAAGATAGTATGTATTACGGTGGGTGAACAAATTACTGCCGACCAATTGATAGAAAAGCGCATAGTTATGAGAATATCTAGGCAATGATCATGAATATAGGCATCACGTTCGTGTCAAGTAGACCGAAACGATTCTACATCTACTACTATTACTCCACACATTGACTGCTATCCAGCATGCATCTAGAATATTAAGTTCATAAGAACAGAGTAACGCATTAAGCAAGATGACATGATGTAGAGGGATAAACTCAAGCAATATGATATAAACCCCATCTTTTTTATCCTCGATGGCAACAATACAATACGTGCCTTGCTGCTCCTACTATCACTGGGAAAGGACACCGCAAGATTGAACCCAGAGGTAAGCACTTCTCCTATTGCAAGAAAGATCAATCTAGTAGGCCAAACTAAATCTATAATTCGAAGAGACTTGCAAAGATATCAAATCATGCATATAAGAATTCAGAGAAGAACTAAATAATATTTATAGATAATCTTGTTCATAAATCCATAATTCATCGGATCTTGGCAAACACACCACAAAAGAGTATTACATCGAATAGATCTCCAAGAACATCGAGGAGAACTTTGTATTGAGAATCAAAGAGAGAGAAGAAGCCATCTAGCTAATAACTATGGACTCGAAGGTCTGTGGTAAACTACTCACGCTTCATCGGAGATGCTATGGTGTTGATGCAAAAGACCTCCGTGATCGATTCCCCCTTCGGTAGATTGCCGGAAAAGGCCCCAAGATTGGATCTCACGGGTACAGAAAGTTGCGGCGGTGGAAAAGTGGTTTCGTGGCGCCCCTTGATGTTTTTAGGATATAAGGGTATATATAGGCGAAAGAAGTACGTCGGTGGAGCTCCATGGGGACCACGAGGGTGGGGGCGCGCCTAACCCCCTGGGCGCACCCTCCTGCCTCGTGGCCACCTCGTGGAGTTCCAGACTTTAAATCCAAGTCTTCTGGTTTGCTTTCGGTCCAAGAAAGATCATCGCGAAGGTTTCATTCGGTTTGGACTCCGTTTGGTATTCCTTTTCTGCAAAACACTAAAATATGCAAAAAAAAACAGAAATTGGCATTAGGTCTCCGGTTAATAGGTTATTCCTAAAAATAATATAAAAGAGCATATTAAAGCCCATTAAACATTCAAAACAGATAATATAATAGCATGGAAAAATAAAAAAATTATAGATACGTTGGCAACGTATCAACCACCTTGTACTTCTCCTCGGCAAGCAACATCTCCACAATGTGGATGGATTGCTCCACCCAGACCGGATCGTTGGTGTACACCACCGAGAGGTCCATGAACCTTCTGTGGGTGTCCATGACGGCACGCATGGTGAACTGCTGCTCGCCGTCGGCAGCCGCTCGGAGCGCCATTTGAGCCGCGCATGATACCCTCCAAGAATTTCTCGTGGTGGGTGTGCTTCTTGCAATGGTGGGGCGTGATCGAAAGGTTGAAGAGACAAAAGGGTAGGTTAAATGGCTGCTGTAATAAATGGGGGCGGGCTGGCCTATAATCGTCACGTCTTGTCACGGCGTACATAGCGAAGGATTCCAGAATCCAGTGCACACTTGACAACACCGCACCGCATGCGTGGGCTCGAAGAGGCACCAAATGTATCGTCCGTGAGCCTGTTCCCGTGCTACCCCGTTGTTTACTGCGCAAGCTTCCCGCCCAGCTAGTTTGGCCATGCGTCGGCTAGAACAGGGACAAATCATGGGTGTTTATTAGCAAAGAGCTTTGTAAAAATGAAGTGTGTGGAATGACTTCGGGCATAAGTTTACTCTTGGGTGATGAGGTCAAAGTTACACAGAAGGGTGATGATGGACACTCGCGTGCGATAATTAATTCAGCGCTCTATAGTGCACACGGTGGATGTCGGGGGTTGGGTGCGACATATGCCAAAGGATGGCTTATCATGGAGGGGGCGAGTAGAACGTCGCTGGTGCCTGGAAACGGGATGAGGCAAAGACATGCACGCCGTGAATCTTACCCAGCCTGTGGCTCTCCGAGGAGATAACACCCCTATCGCTGCTCATGGGGTCTCCGTGATGATCACTATGGCAAAGTGGGTACAAGAGGCTCCTTGAGTTGTTCGGAGGAGGAAGGAGAAGGGCACGACTCGCTCTTCTCTCCCTCTATGTGTGTGTCTAAAACTACTAGCTTCCAACCCTTTGCATGGGTGCCCGGGGTTTATATAGGCCTACCTCTGGGTACAATGGTAATCCGGCCGGGTGTGGGTCCAAGCCGTCTCTAAGTCGCCGCCTTCTCCGCCGACTCACGGGCCCGCCGACTAGTGGGCCCGCTGGCGCTTCCAGCATGGGGCCGACAGCTCTTGTCCGGCCGCTGGCGGGTCTTGCCGGCTTGCGGTAGACATCAGTGCTTCTAATGACGCTGGCTTGGTCATGGGGTTATGGCAATAAAGGCCGTACCGCGCTGGCGATCATTGCTGCCATTCCCGCCTTTGTCCGGTTAATGGCGCGGATCCTTGGGAGGAGCCTACCGACTCCGGAGGCCGACTCCATCGGGTCCGCCTTTGGGGTGCTCTTGCCGTCTTGCAGATACTACCGACAAAGCGGGTCCCGCCGCCTTCGGTCAGTGACAGACAGGCCAACGTGGTGCAGGAATCGCCCACGGCAGCGATAATTGGCCGCATGGCATAAAGGCTGCGCCGGATGGAGATCTCCGTCGGTACGGCGCCCTGTAGCCATACCTGCCCTTTACGGACTGGGCGGGGATGGGCCGCGAGGCGGCTCCACCCCATAGTCGCCCAAGCGTGAGGTGGTGAGGGTCGCGGGCCGACTCCTCGTAGCCGGCCTCGCTGGAGGTCGCTGGCTTGGAGTCGGCTTGTCCTGAAGGCGGCCTCTGGGACGCGGCCCAGAGGTGTAGTCGGCGACTCTGTCGACTATCCAAGGCGTGCTCTTTGTCTTGGGGTCTTGAGGGGCGAGCCTGCCCGGCGTTTTGAAAGGTTCTGGGGATCGGGTCTGCCTACCCGTAGTCCATTACTCGCCAGTAGTCCCCGAAGCTGGGGAGGCGCCGAGGGCAGCCCGTCGAGGAGCCTCGACAGCTTCATCCCTTTGATGGAAGAATCTGGACTCGGCCCGCCGTCTCCATCTGGACTCGGCTTTGCAGGGGGCCGTCCCGCTCTTCAAAGGTTTCGAAGGTCGCGGCGGGACCAGGGCGGCGTGCCTGATAAGCTTCCCGGCAGCCGCCGTCGTGGGCCCGCCTGTCGGTGTACTAGAGTAGGGGTACCCTAGTACCTGCACTTGCACGGGACGCTTGCAAAGCACCCTCGCGGTGGTTTGCCTCGCCACCGCTTAAGGTGTCCTTCGTGGCTCCTTTTGGAGCCATTCAAGAACAAAGTATTTGATTGAGAAGACAAGGCCCCGACAAGAAGAGCTTGTCGGGAAGGCCGCTCCAGGCACGCAGAAGACAAGGCCCTGGCAAGAGGAGCTTGCCGGGAAGGCTCGGGGCGCGACAAGTCTCCGGGCGGCAAGGGGATTATTGCGGCAAAGGCGCTGTCATGCATGCAACCTCTCTCCGCTCTCCGCCTCCAGCCTCACCCAGCGACGTGTCGCCACGGGACCGCCCCATGGGCGCTGCCTCGAGAGGTCATGCAGGTAGCTAGCGGAGAGCAGCGATAAGCGGGCCGACAAAGCTCGCCATCGTGGCGAAGCGGAGGCGCACTGACGGTCTCGCTATAATCGCTTTGGGCGACAACGACGGGCATTTATTGCTTTTGTCCCTTGCCGCGTTAGAGTTAGGTATTTTGCAATCGCATAATCGTTCAAGTAGGTGTACCAACTCCTGTTTTTACATTTGTACCCCCGCCTATGTTGCCACCTGTCGGAGACCCCTTGAGCATATAAAAGGAGGCCCGAGTGCAACGTAGAGGGGGTTCGGTTCGCGTTTTTCGCAAGGTTCGGTTCCACGGGTTCCGCAGTAGGGGTTGGTTCGATTCATTCGACTTGCCGTAGACAAGACACATTCACGCTAGGTTTTGTAGCTCGCATTGCTCCCTAGCAAGAACACAATAGATCAAACAAGCAGCAGTAGGAGTTTTATCTCTCCAGAGAGCTCCGAAGCTGGGTAAACCGCTCGTGTGCATCGCCTCAATCCGCTCTTTTCAGGCGATCTCCGCCCTCCGAACCACAAGGGGCCAGTCCGCCGCCCCATAGGTGTTCGTAGGGTACGATCAGCCTCCCGACATCTTCGGCGCGCCGGGTAGAAGCGCCGAGGCCGTGTGAATCTGATCCGGCGCTCACGCTGAGCAGCGCCATCAACATCTTCCTCAACATGCCACCGAAGAAGAAGGCTTCGGCGCAGCCGTCAGTTGGCGTCGTACTCCACCCTCACCGCAGCAACCGGGTGGTGGGGCAGACGCTGGCAGAGGGACGGGCGCCGAAGAAGGTGCTCGCGATGTTGCCAAGTCCAAGGACAAGGCACCGCAAACCTCGGCGTCCGCGCATCCCCCGCGCCCATCTCAGGAGGCGCGTGACCAACAACGCCATGGCGTTCACAACGCCATACGTTCGATAGATCGAGACCCTCAAGACCAGCATGCGCGCCAACGTGCTGGCACTAGTGAGATACGGTCGCCCGGACGAGGCGCTGCTCCTCCTAACGTAGTTAGAAGTACGAGCGTGTCCCGCTCCTCGCACCGTTCTCCAATGCCGCCTACTACTCTAGCAGAAGCTCTGGCGAGAGCTCAACTGCTCCTCGACTACCCTCCAACGGTCGACAAGGTCGACGAGTGGAGGGCCACTATCCAGAGCCTCATCGGCTTTGCTAACGGGCGACGCTCATGGCAACTAACGCCATCATTGCCGCGGGCGAGACGACAAGGCACAAGCCGGTGGCGACGAGACTGCCGGAGGTGCAACCACTGCGCACTCTCCGCCAAGAAGGCCAAGATCGCCGACTCACCGGATCCACCTCGACAGCGACTCCACCGCGCTGCCGGATCCGCGAGCTTCGCCGCGATCAGCGCCAAGTTCTTCATGAGCGACAACAAGAGGACGCCGAACTCGCATCAAGCGCCCGAAGAGAAGCGCCGACGTCAATCCGGCTGCCGGCTGGGCCTTCTGTTGACATGCACGCTACCGGAGGCCAGCGACTTCGTCAGACGTGGTAGGTTGCCCTGCGTTCACTCGAGCTGCGGCAAGTCCAAAGGTGGCTCTGGCTGCACCCTGTGGTTTGTTTACGTTGAAGCGACGCCCCGACAAGTCTTGCTCGCAAACTTGTCGGGAGCATTCAACTCGGCAGAGCCGCCGGCTCTTGCCATAGAAGTTGATGCTCTCACGGCGGCAGAGATGTGCCTTTAGTCCTTGTTGTCGAGCATAAGCTCCAACATGGGCGCAGCAGATTGTCCATTTCCTTGATGTAGAGAACTTCCTCAAGAGCAAGAAGAAGCGGAAAAAGAGTAGCCCGGCGGTCAAGTATGTACCAGTTTGTCGATAGCATACCGCATGTAAGAAGACTCAACGGTGTGAAATTGAAGTGTATTGCTGTGGAAGATGGATGAATGTTGGCGAAGAGATACATGGAGGCATATGTGGTCACCACATTGGCGCAAGAAGAGCACTTGCCGGCAAAGCTTTCCGGCAAAGGTTTCTTCCGGCCGACAGCCTCCAGGATGCAACTGCACAAGTAACCAAGTGTGAAGCGTGCGGTTCCATTCCAAACAGATACACCAGCCGGCTCAAGCTCTCGTGACGCATCCCTTTATCCCGGCCATTTTCGGGTCAGGGGCTCGACATCCTCGGCCCCTTCCCCGAAGCTGTCGGGGCTTAGAGTACTTGTACGATGCAATCGACAAGTTCACAAAGTGGCCAGAAGTGGAAGCAGTGAGGAAGGTGACAGCACAGTCAGCGGTCAAGTTCTTCAGGTCGATTGATTGCCACTTCGGGATCCCTAACAGTGATCATCACCGACAACGCACACAATTCTTAGTCGCACCTTCATGCAAGACGCCCAAGACCTTGGGCGCCAAGGTTCTGCTTGCTTCCGCTGCTCACCCGAGAAGCAACGGTCAAGCGAGAGGGCAAATCTTGAAGTGCTTTGCGCGGCTCAAGACCAGAACTTTCGGCTGTGCTGCACAAGTGCGGAAGAAATCGGATCGAGGAGCTGCCGGTGGTTCTTTGGTCGATCAAAGACGACGCCAAATCGAGCCAATCGCCAGCACCCTTTGCTCTAGTCTATGGACCAGAGGCAGTTCTCCCCACGGAACTCAGATACTGGATCGCCTCGAGTACTCGCTTATGATGAGTTTGAGCAAGAGCAGCTACGACAAGATGACGCTACGCTCCTCGAGGAGGATCGTCTTCAGTCATTGCGAGCTGGCCTTTCGCTTCTGACAAGCCCCGGCGTCGCTACCATAGCCGCAGGGTTAGTGCCAGAAGTCTCGAGGAAGGCAACCTTGTTCTTCGGCGCGTTCAGTCCGCCAAGAATTCAAACAAGTTGACGCCGAAGTGGGAAGGCCCTTATCGGGTGAAACGAGTCACTAGGCCTGGCGTTGTCCGCCTTGAGACCGAAGATGGCATTCCGGTGAGCAACTCACGGAACATTGAGCATCTTCGTAAGTTTTACCCATAGGGCGCGGTTGCCGGAATCCGTTCCCTAAGCAACCACCTTTTTGTACAAGTCTTGCCGCTGTTGCATGTAATCCTTCATACAAAGCCGGCTACCCGACCCTGCATCGATAAAAGCTCATGTGTTGTGCATGACTTGTCAAGTCTATGCTTTCATCATTTTATTGCATGTTTTGGCTAACACTTTGTGCAGCAACCATACCCGATAGCAGAATCGAGCCGCTTAGGCTCCATAACGTTATTTTCTTCTTTTTCTTTTCTCAAAGGAAAGAAGGCTCCTCGCGCACAAGTTAACCAAGGGAGGAGGAGATAATACTATGGACCAGTGCACCGCCGAGGAAGTTTCACCTCATCGGGAAGCAAGAAATGAAAAGCTAAGTTGCCAAAGTTTGAGCAATCAATTTTTAAATTTTCGTTATCTTCCTCGAACGATAGTACTTTGTATGAAAAACCTCATGCGCAAGGGAACCAACTCACCGGCTAGTCGCGCCCTTACTTTGTTTCGAGTCCGCTCAACAACTTAAGTGAGCTGCGGCTAGTCGCGACAAGGTTGCTTGTCGGAGGCGGCACTGCCATCAGGCTGCTGACGTTCCGCACTCAGCGGTCGCGGCAAAAAGTGCTCGCACCAACAAGTCCCCTAAATGCGTAAGGCAGAAAAGTACAAAGGAAGGAATCAAGTAGAGGAAATATCGCTGCATTGATCGATTCACCTAAGATAGAGTATATTACAAAATAACTTGTCGCTGATCTAACAAAGTTTTCTAAACATGATCAGCAGCGACAAGGAAAAGATAAGGTGGGCGGCCTAGTCCACACGGTCGCCTTCGATCCGCTTGATCTTGTTCACCTTGTCCACAATGGGTGCGACAAGGGCTTTGAGCTCCTCCACGTTGGCTTCGGACGGCAAGGATCTGAGGACGCCGTTAAGGTTGAGGCCCGGGTTGTGAAGGGCCACCTTCATCAACACCTTCTCGAGGGCCCCTGCACAAACCTGGCGCGATTCCTCGGCAAGCTGCTTCGGAACCTCCTCCCGGAGTCGCCAGAGGCCCGTCACCACGCCTTTGAAGAATAAGCTAAGCTTGGCGCTGGGTTGGAGATGCTCGTCGGAGGAGTACGCAAGGTCCGCCATCCCCAGCTCCATCAGCTCGCTAGGATGTCGGCGGCCAGTGTCCCACAAGACCTTCATCGATGCTCCACACTCTCCCTCAAGGTGTTACGGGCGGAGGCAAGATTCGCCAGCAGCTCCTCCTTGGCCTTGATCGCCTCCAACAAGCCCACCTCCCGCTCTCGCACCATCCAACGTCTGCGTCGAGTGGTCGATTTCAGCTCCGAGATCCGCCTTGGAGTCCTTGGCGGTGTCGAGCTCCTTGGCCTGTCGGCGAGACGGACCTGCAGCTTCGCCAGCCGCAGTAGGCATCCTTCTCGCGACTCACGCTTGAGCACGGCAAGCTCTTCGCGCTCTTCTTCTCGAGGGTGGCCTCCACCTGTGCCACCTTCGCCTTCAGCTCTTCCTTGGCGGCCTCGGCGGCTGCTGCGGCAGCGTCGCCCGCTTCTGGCGCCCGCCAAGCGACTCCTCACGCGGCAAGGTCCTCCTCGTGGCTGTCCAGTTGACCTTCCGCTGCGCCTTTCGCTTTCTGTAGCGGCGAAGCTTCTCGGCAGCTACCGCCGCTCCTCATCATTGCGGCCTTCTCAAGGATGAAGGCCGTGGCGCTCTTCGCGAGTTGCCCGCGCTTCCGCCACGTCGCGGAGGGCTTTTTTGTTGGCGCCCGAGCTCCTCGGCGCTTCTCCATGTCCGCTCCGGCCCTCGCGACAAGGGCTTCCGGGTCTCTAACTTGCTCGACCGGGTGCGGTAGAGAGACAAGAGCTTCTTGTGCTTCTCCTCCTCGACTTCGCCATTCGGGCTGCTTGGCGCATCCACAGCGTCGGCCAATGACGCGAGTAGTTCGCCGTCGAAGGTCTCGCCCTCAAGCGCGCCTGAACTTGATGAAGACGCCGCGCGGCCGGTAGGCGTGGCCGGGCTGGGAGCTCCTCGACGCCTCAGCGTCGGGGAATCGGTTGTCGGTGTAGCGCTTCGCAGCTCCTGCGGCCTCAGGGGCCGTTGCGACCCGCCCGACCCTCGGCTGGCCTTCGTCGGTAGCCTCGGTGGCCTCCCTCGCCATCAAAGCTCGTCGGCGGCGGCCTCTTCTTCCACGACGATGACCTCTTCTTCCTCGGCTGGCGGCCTCGTCGGTGTTGCTGTCTTAGCGTTCCTCCTCGCCGGTGTCCCTCGACCTCCATCGGGTCCAGTCGCTGCGTCGAGCAGAAGAAGAAGCGATCAAGCGAGATGTTCAAAAAGAGAAACAAAGAAAGCAAGCCCAAGGAAAATTTCGTGTAAGGGAGTTACCTGCAATGGGATCCGCAGCCTATGACCTCGATCACTGGAGGGTCACGCGCCTGGCCCCTTGCCGGGTAGCCTCCTTGCCGGGAGTGGCCTCCCTTGCCGGGTGGCCTCCCCTGTCGGAGGAGCTCCCTTGCCGGGAGTTCTCCTTGGCGGGCGTGGTGACAATGGGGCGGGATCTCGGAGGCGGCTTCCCGAGCCCTCCCGATGAGGCTGCTCCGCTCCTACACAAACAAACAATGTAAATCAGCGAAGAAAGGGCACCCCGCACACACCTAGTAGTAAGGAGAAAAAGCACACTTACTGGGGGCTGTCTGGGGCTGCTCAGAAGGAAGGGTTGCCGGTCCTGGCAAGGCGATCTCGGAGCATCCCCATCGCCACGCGGGAGAATCGCCTCGGCGACGCATCACCGGGATCTTGGCCCTTCGCCGCTCTCTGGGCCAAAGGCGTCACGAAAAAGGAAAGAGTCCAGAACAAAGCAAATCAGATTCAAGATGAAGCAATAAAAATTGAAGAAATACAAGCACAATCGCGAGAAGCTTACTCTTTGCCTTCCTCCTCGGAGCTGAGCGCCGAGAAATCAAACTCCGGCCCGCCTCCGGTGCAATGAGGCGGGGGAGTGGGCTCTCTTGGCCGCTTGGCGGAGGCGTCGGCGGCGGCTTTGAGAAGATTCCGCCCGATTGTCGCTGCGCTTTAGGCGCCTCTGCAACCTCGCTTGCATGTGGAGCGGCCGAGCGGGCGCTAACTGCTGTGGGCGGTCGCCGCCCGATTCGTCTCCAACCCTGCGGAGACGCCTCCTCGCGGAGCCGGGGCTCCGCTGGCGGCAAGTCGCTTGGCGGAGGAGAAGAAGCGCCTCGGCGTCCACTCAACCCGGCCTCGTCCCGACAAGCCGTCCTCGCTTGGCGACCTCCCTCGCTCGGCAAGGCTTGCCACTCTCGCCGCCTCCGCCTCCTCCACGGTGAACCCGGAAGGCTCCAGTGGCAGCTGCCGCCGCCGCCTTCCACCCTGGTGGCAATCCGCGCCATCTCACACTTTCGGTGGTGTCTCGGGTAAGCCTCTTCGCTTTCGGAGCGGATCGGCACCTCTTGCAAGTCGTCGAAGAATTGCTGCATCGAACTCGTCGGGGGCTCTGCCGGTCGGGACGATCCCGTGGGAGTCGCACAGTGGCATCATGGCGCGGATGCGGTCGAGCGCCGAGTTGTTGCACAACGGGACGACCCCCCACGGCAACCTGAACCACTCGGGATGTTCGGGGTCGTTCTTGAACAGCTCGAGCAGCACTGAATCCAGCTCCATGACGGTGAAGTTCCAATTCAGGCCCGGGCGCAGCCTCATGATGTCCGCCACATTCTGGAACTCCCAAGCAGGCCTCCTCCTTTCCTGCAAGGGAAGCGTCGGCGGCGAATGAAGTCCGCGCCAATCGCTCATCGGCTAACCCGGCAAGCTCGAGGCGCAAAATCGGTCACGGCTATCTTGACTTCAGCGTGATCCTCCGCGCCAAGTTACTCCAATCCTTGCCACAAGCAATTGGGGTTTGGCGACGGCAGCGGTGAAGGGCTGTGGGTTCTCCTCCACAACCCAAAGCACTAGTTGGTTCTCCACTCTTCCCACTTGTTCCGAATTCCCCTCTAGGTAGGCCTCCTTCTTGCCGATCCTAGAGACCCGTGCTATTCCTCCGGCAAGTGGCTCTCCTCTCTCGACGCTGGGAACAAAGAAATGGCGGAAGAGTGCCACGCCTGGTGGACTTCGACAAAGTTTTCGTGACAGACAGCGAAACGGCCATGGTCAAGATGGCGTTAGGGGTGAAATCAAGGAGGTGGAGGCCAAAGGTGTTCATTATGTCGCAAAAGAACTTCGAAAACGGCGGCAAAGACCGCAATAGAAGAACAGGCGAAGAAAGGGTACCTGTTAGCGCCAGATCAGCGGCGGAGGTGGGAGCACTCGTCGCTGGATGCGCACGAGTCTCCGTTACGACCGTAAAAGGTAGAAGACGCCCGCAGCTCCGCTCAAGGCCGAAGCTGCGGGGGAAGACGGCCCGCTCCTTGGCGCAAGTAGCACCGCGAGCCGCTACCGGGCCGACTTGACGCTTCTTCTCCGATCGGCCTTTCGGAGCCATGACGAGGGGGGCGGAGGAGGTCGCCGGCGGTGAGTGTGCTTGCGGAGAAAGGGGGGCGGGGCGCTGCTCTCTTCGCACCAGAGAAGAAGAGGGGAGCGGCGGTGGTTTCTTGACAAGACAGCAATGGCAGGAGTGGTCGGCCTGCCTCTGTTTCCTCCGCTTATAAAGGGAGGAGGGGGCGGACGCCCGCTTATATCAATAAAGAATCCCCACGCATACCGCCGCTTCACGATCTTCGCACGACGCCACGTCCGGTGCGTGCCATTAGTGGGGATCGTGGTGGGTCCGGGCGAGTTGCGACGCTGTCGAGGCCACGCGTGTCCGCGGCACGCTTCGGGCTCGCCCGACAAGCGCTCGGCACCGTGTGCAGCCCAGTTCGGGCTCTGCCGGTGTACTAGAGTAGGGGTACCCTAGTACCCGTGACTGCACGGACGATTGCAGCACCATGGCAGGGTTTGCCTCGTCACCGCCAAGGTCCTTCGTGGCTCCTTTTGGAGCCATTCAAGAACAAAATATTTGATTGAGAAGACAAGGCCCCGGCAAGAAGAGCTTGTCAGGAAGGCCGCTCCAGGCACGCAGAAGACAAGGCCCCGGCAAGAGGAGCTTGCCGGGAAGGCTCGGGCGCCGACAAGCTCCGGCGCCAGTAGGATTCGGCCGCCAGCAAGGCGCTTTGCCGCCGCATGCAACCTCTCTCCATCTCCGCTTCCGCCACCCAATGACGCGTGTCGCCACGGGACCGCCCCATGGGCGCTGCGGTCGAGAGGTCAGGCGCCGGAGAGCAGCGATAAGCGGCGTTGACAGTGCTCGCCATCGTGGGCGAAGCGGAGGCGCACTGACGGTCTTCATTACATCGCTTGGCGACAACGACGGCATTTATTGCTTTTGTCCCTTGCCGCCGAGTTAGGGTATTTTGCACCGCATTAATCGCTCAAGTAGGTGTACCAACTCCTGTTTTTACATTTGTACCCCCGCCTATGTTGCGACCTGTCGGAGACCCCTTGAGCATATAAAAGGAGGCCCGAGTGCAACGTAGAGGGGGTTCAGTTCGCGTTTTTCGCAAGGTTCGGTTCCACGGGTTCCGCAGTAGGGGTTGGTTCGATTCATTCGACTGGCCGTAGACTAGACACATTCATGCTAGGTTTTGTAGCTCGCATTGCTCCCTAGCAAGAACACAATAGATCAAACAAGCAGCAGTAGGAGTTTTATCTCCGGAGAGCTCCGGCTGGGTAAATCGCCAGGTGCATCGCCGATCCGCTTCTTCGTGGCGATCTCCGCCCCCTCCGAACCATTAAGGGGCCAGGTCCGCCGCCCCATAGGTGTTCGGTGTCACGATCAGCCCCCGGCGACACCGCCACACGACGCCACGCAGCGGCTGGGATCTGCCGGCCATCGCGTGACAAGACAGCCCGTCTGGCGGGGCCCGCCACTACCATGCCGCCGCAATGCGGATCCGCTACTGCAGCTGCGCGGCGGTTGGATTTCACGCCGTTACTGCACGCAGTAACGTCATGGGTTAAATCGTGGGGGCGCGAGGACATGGGCGCAGTTAATCCCACGCCCGCCCCCTCCGCTTCGCAGCCCAGGCGCCTATAAGTAGGCGGGGGGAGGGAGGGGGCGGCGACGCACGCGCACTCTCTCATCCCCGCCCTGCCTTCTTTTTCCTTGCTCCTCCGCCGCCGAGCCTGCTTCTTCCTCGCCCGCGGAGATGAGCTCCTCATCACCATGCGCCCCACCGCTGCGCTCGCGTGTGTGGACGGCTCCATCATCGATTTACAATATAATCGAAGTTCGCCGACGCCGCCGCATCCCGCAAGCAGCCACCTAGTGCGAGCTCGCGCTCACGGAGAGGGCGTAAATCACGCCCGGCGCCGGAGGAGGGCGAAGCGGGTGATCTTCCGCCAGACCTTACGCTGGGTTGGGGTGCCGCCATGAGCGGCTTCTTCCGCGCTGCTTCTTGAGTTCTTCGCTCCAGCCGCACCACCTCACCCCCAACACGGTGGTGTTGCTGGCCGTTCGCCAGATCCTTATGCGAAGGTTTCTCGAGTTCTCCCCACCATCGAGCTGTGGGGAGTTCTTTCTGCCGGCTCGGGACCCACGCCGCCGCTGCCGGGCCTGCAGGCGGCACGCTCATCGCTAAGAGGAGGTCGCCGCCGAGAATCCTTTCCCGCCATCCCCTCATCAAGTCGGTGGAAGATGTGGCAGCCGGGCCAGATTTCATTGCCAAGAACGCCGCCGACAAATGATTGGAATAACTTGCCGCCTTCTACGGGCGCGAATCATGCGGGCCGCCCACCGGCTGGTCCTACAGCCCGGACGCTGACTCAAGTCAGTAACGCAACCGCT
Organism: Aegilops bicornis; assembly: GCA_021605145.1. Lineage (NCBI taxonomy): Eukaryota > Viridiplantae > Streptophyta > Magnoliopsida > Poales > Poaceae > Aegilops > Aegilops bicornis. The sequence continues at coordinate 256,998,885 of CM038671.1, read as the reverse complement.
GCATGCTGCTCACAGAATGATACAATCGGAGGGCCCGACTGGGCAGACTTTGTCGCGCCTTCATGGCGCCGAAGTTTTCCTTCAGGCCGCCTCATCTCGACCGCCAGATGAGCGTTTATCAGTGACCCAAACCGGCTGTGCTCCAGGACATGCCCCACGCGAGGTGGTGGACACGGTGAACTTCTTGCGAACTGCGACTCACGGAGGATCGGCGCCGCAAGGAGCCATACTGCTACGCCAATCCCCACACGGGTAAGTCGCCGCTTCTCTGCTTCTTCCTTAGCGGATCCGCCTTACTTTCCTTGGTCCTTCGCTCGGAATCCTCTCATGCCGCCCTCGACCGCGCCCAGGCAGGCTCGCGATTGCCCCGGATCAAGGGCGGAGAGTGACGCCGACGACCCCGACTTGGGCGTGGCGGGCGATGGAGGCCGATGCGAAGGAGGGGAGGCCGACGACCTTAGGCCCTCGGCCACTTTTGCAGACTGCCTCGATGATGAAGTCGCTTCGCAGCTGCCAGAGAGAGCCGCCAACCAGGCGCGCCTCCGCCGCTTTGGGGCCGAGGCCAAGAAGCGCCGGATGGGCCGAAGTCACCAGCGGCTGTGCCAAGAGAGAATCAGGGGAGCAGCCTCCGCTGACTCAACATGAAGAAGCGGTCAATGAAGGCCAACCGCTGCAAGGAGGTGAAGAAACCACCGCTGGTCTCCGCGTAAGTATCCTTTTATTCTGTCTTGTTTTCTTCTCGTCCGCTCTTGCCCAAGTCTTCTCATGTCCTTTTTTTCTCATCGTGGCTCCTCACATTGAGAGGGTCGCCGCCGCGCCTGGCTATGGGTCGGCGGAGACGCCCGCCAATAGCCGACGGTTGACCTGCGCCGCGTCACATTCGGAGGCAACAGAGCGGAATGCGCAGGAGAAGCGCGACGAGGAGGCGGCCGCCTGGCCGAGAGAAGGCGGCGGCCGAGAAGGCGGTCAAGCCGCAGCAGCAGCAAGAAGGCAAGCCGAGGAGGCCACGCAGCTCAATCGGGCGCCATTTGTCACTCCGCCGAGCTCAGCGCCACCGCCACGGAGTTCACGGGCAATCGGAGGGAACCGTGGTGAGGTCCCCGCCGCAGGAGGGAAGGCGGCGAGGTCTTTCGCCGAAGCGCGGTCGTGCCACCTCCGCCGCTTCCACCGCAGCTCGAGGTCGCATGAGGCAAACAGCCAAGGGCGACCCACCAAGGCCACGGCCGACCGACGATGAAGCCGTGGCGCAGCTGCTTCTTCAGGTCGCCTCGCCAGTGCAGCGCCGTCTTGAGAAGGCGGACTCGGCGCCAAGCCCCTTGGAGACCAGCGCCGCCAGCTCGGCTATCCCCGACGCTGAAGCGACAAGCGCCGCGCCCGCTGGGCGGGTGCGAGGAGGCGGCACGGGCCTGCACAACACGGGCGCCTCGACGCCTGCGAAGCCGCGGGCCAAAGGCGCCGCCTCCGTAACCTTTTTCCAAGGCGCACCTGGCGCCGCGATCCGCTGCGCGTGGTATGTCTTATTTCCGATCTTTCAGGGCGCGCCAACAGCACTCCATCGGGTGTAGTCTCGAAGTTTCGGGTCGGTCACGAAAGCAAAGCGCCCGAACTTTATTTGCTCACTTCCAAATCTTTATCTGTGTCTTGAATCCTTGTTACAAGAATATCACAACCTCCGCGCTACCGCCTTCTTCAACCGCAACGTTGAAGAGCCAACAAGCTGGCTGGGCCGACCGGGCGAGGAGCCGAGGTGAGTTTTTCTTTCTTCAAGGGGCGAGCTTATGCGACCTGCTGGCCGTAGTCCTCGAGATTCGGGCCGATCGTCAAGCAGCCGGGCCAGATCTTCCTGGCGACCTTTCTTAATCGGACGACTTCGGCCCTTCTTATTTTATTCTTCGGAATCCAACGCCGCTCATGGAGCAGCTGGTACGGCCGAGACCGCTTTGCACGCCAAAGAGGAGGAGGCGGCAAGCTCGGCCAAGCAGAAGCGCGACCTGCTGGCCACGCAGCCGGGCGGAGCAGAGGGAGTTGCTCAAGGCGGGCGCGGGCCGAGGCGGAGAAGAAAGAGGCCGCCTCCGGCCGTAATTTGAGAGCGAAGGCCCGCCGACCGGACCGACAGAGAGGCGCACTGACCGGCTTCCATCGATCAAGATATCGCCGATGGTAAGTTTGCTTTTACTTTCTTTTGGGTTGCCGACTATGGGTTAAGCCAGCCCTATTTTTTCTAACTTGCTTTTTCTTCTTCTTCTGGCGCATTTCTTCCCCGGTCATACGCAGCGCCAATCAGGCCATCGAGGCCGAACACGAGGCGCCGGAGGGCGGATGGCGCCAGATCGCAGCTAACGCCCCGGACCTTGACGAGCAGCTCGAGCATTGAGGCCCGCCCGCGGGCCGCAAGACATCGGATGTTGCACCGCCTTCAGCTGTCGGGGCCTGTGATTGCCGCCTCGCGGCCGGACATGCCGATTTCAAGCGCGACTTCCCGTACCAGACCGCCGACCGGCCGGAGGTCGCGGGCCGGGCGTCTTGAGGCTTGAAGGGCTCCGCTGCTCGGCCGGAGCTCGCCGAGCCTCCGGAGTTCGTCAAGGCGTGGTATCTGTGGCTCGACCTGACCGGCCGGGCTGCTCCGGCCAAGCCCATGCGGAGTCAGAGGCCGGAGGGCGCCTCGTCAGGCTGCCCAGCGATCACCGACTACGGACATGAGTGTCTTCGCCCGGAAACAGTCAAGACGGTGGGGGAGGCACCGCCGAGTGGTTTGGGATGAACCGGACCACTGGGCGAGGACTCGGCGGAGGTGATCGACTCCAAAGACCGAGGATGAGGACGCAGGCGGAGGACGGAGACGGCATGGAGGCGCTGAAGACCTGAGCGGGCGGCTAACCTCAGCTCGACCGCGCCTCCAAAGAACGAAACAGCGCTTATCCGAGCCACCAGCGCTGCCAGAGACGATCAAACTGAGACTGCCCACTACCGCTTCTCGGACGCCCACGCCACCGCCTCCAAATTTCTTCCGACCCCATCCACTGCTTCTTAAGCCGCTGCCTTTGGCTTTATTTTATCTGCTTTGTTAGTCTTTCAAAAGAACTTTGTTAATTGCCAGACAATTCCACCCAAGGGTGTATTCGTAACCTCTCGTTTCAAGATCCGCCAAGGGCCTAAGTTTGTGTAAATATTATTCTAATTTCATGTTTCCTTGCTTATTGCTATTGTGGTTTTTTCCCTTGCCGCCTTTCCCTTAGATGCCGCTTGTTTGCCGGGCAACCAGCTTCATGGATTGCCGCTCAGGTCAAGTGCTTGGCTACTTTGAGAAGGCAAGTACTTGGCCATTTTAGAGTCAAGTATAAGTTGGGTAGAAAACGGCAAGCCGTTTCTTAAGAGTCGGTTTCATTTAAACGGGCTGGGCGCCGATTTAAACTATGTTTATGCTTTGGGTCCTTAGCTATTTTTTCGTGTGGGCGCTCGCTTACCTTACTCCCCGCCCACCAAAAAATCGCGCTCAAGGAAGCTGCGGCTTTTCGACAGAGACGTGGCTTGGGCACCGTGACGCTACTTGTCCTGACTTCGTGAAGCACTTCATAGTTCAAAGGCGTAAGCGAATCCCCGGCCGCATTAGTCGAGCCCGGTGCCAAACAAAGCATAATCAAAGGGTAACATACTCAAAGGCATAATTCTTATCATACGTATAACAAAGAGGGTAGTCCCCGAGCTCGCCCTTTGGGGGCCGGAGTTTTGGTATTTCAAACACAAAAGGGTAGCGTGGTACATACCGCATCAATCGTAAAATCTTCTGGAGGAGATTCAGATTCCATGGCCGCCCGCCTCTTTGCCGAGTCGCCCCTCTTATGCGTGCTCGGGCTTCGAAAGGCCGATCAGGTAGTAGGAGTGGTTGCCCAGCACTTCATCGATGATGAACGGTTTTCCTAAGGCGCCGGCTTGTGCTGGGCCGGCTGTTCGCCGGATCAGCCGGAGCACAAGGTCGCCTCTAGGAATGATCTTGGCTTGACCTTTCTTGTTGTAGTAGCGGGCGCAAACTCGCCGGTAGATGCTGGACCGGCCGAAAGTGCCGCGAGCCGCCCTCTTTCCAGCAGATCGACGCCATCTTGACGTGCTTCTTCCGCTTCTTCCTCGGTGTACATGGTGACTCAAGGGGAGTCGAACTCTATATCCGCTGGGATGATTTCCGCCTTCGCACCGTGAGACGAGGAAGAAGGGTGTGAAGCTGCTTGACTTGTTTGGAGTCGTGACGCAGATTTCCCGTGAGGACGGTCGGCAACCTCAAGCCGCCAGCTGAACGCTCCAAAGTTGGTTCACCGCATTTGCGCTTGATGCCGCATAAGATGAGGCCGTTGTCGCTTGCTCCACCTCGGTCATTTGATCATGGATGGGTAACGGACGCTAAGTCCAATGGATGCCCCGCGTCGCGCAGAACGGGCCAGGCGCCTTTGGCGTAAATTTGTGCCGCTTGTCGGTGATGATGCTGTGGTGGTACGCCGCACCAAGTCGTGGATGTCGGCTATAAAAAGTCACCGCCGTAGAGGACCGCTTCAACTTGATGGGTTTTGCTTCTATCCACTTGGTGAACTTGTCCACCGCGACAAGTAGATGAGTTAGGCCGCCATCGCGTCAGCCTTGAATGGTCCCACCATGTCCTGTGCCCTGCATAAAGAAAGGGCCAAAGCGATGGGGATAGTCTTGAGCTGGCCGGGTGAAGCGGCTTGGAGCGGAACACCGCACCCCTTGCATTTTTGAACTAATTCCTTGGCTTCTTCTAGGGCAATGGCCGTAAGAAACCGTGGTCGGAAGGCTTTAGCGACGCAGTGCTCGAGGCTCGCATGATGGCCGCACCGCCTCGATGGATGTCTTCGAGGATTGCTTGGCCTTTGCTCGATTCGACGCAGTCAGTAGACACCGTGACGCCATACCGACCAAATTTCTATTGATTATAGTATAGGCTGCCGCGGGCGCTGCACTTGTCGAGCCAAGGTTTCTATCGCTTGGTATCTCTCCGCTTATCAAAATCTCAAGATGGGCTGGGCCCATGAGGGTGATGCTATTTCTTCGATCGCCAAGATCGCTACTTGGACGAGGGCGGCCGGGCTGGGAGGCGGCGGGTTGAGTCTGCAGCAGCTTTTGCTGCATTGAAGAAGTCCCTGGCCGATCATGCAAATTCCCGGCCGAGTAATCGAGTTCTTTGCAAAGGTCGCCGCAGCCCCGGCCGGGTTCCAAAGTCCCCGGGCGGCTTCGACCACAAGGTTTTGGGGCGCCTTCAAGGATTCTTGTGCCGCCCGCCGAGGTTCGGAGTCGGATCCACCTTCTTCGTGGGGAGCCGCACAAAAATGGAGTCTGATTCTCGTGACGGTTTGATGGATGGCTTGAGAAGGCGCCAAGGGCAACGCCGGATGGTATTGCCCGCTTCGGGTGGAACCGATTCTTGCTGTGGCATCTGCTTTGGTCGTTGTCGCTCTTGGTACATGGAGGAATTCGTGATCCTCAAAATATCCACTCACCTGCTGTACCGTGAAAGCGGTAGCTCGCCATATTTGCATCTTTGGCGCCCCATCGCCGGATGACTGCTTGGACCACTCAAGTCGGAGTCGCCATAGCACGGTGATCCGCCGAATGCCGAAGTTCTTTGGCAAGCCGGAGCTCAGGATGAGCGCCAGATTCGGCGACGACGTTGTTGGAGGTGGCGAAATGGATTCATAGCAGCATTTCTTGAGCTTGTCGCTTTAGGGGAAGTGAGACCACGCCGCTCCCAAGCCGTGTGTGCATCTTGAGCTATCAAAGTGCATCCGCCAATGGGTGGAGTTTCAAGCATACGGCGGCAGACATCGGTCTCGCCCAATCGACGAGGAAGTCGGCCGTTGCTTGTGACTTGATGGCGGTAAAAGGGGCTGGTAAAAGATGGTGTAGGGGGCCATCTCTATGGCCCATTTGGCCACTCGGCCTCAAGCATCTCGGCCCGGCGATCTTCGCTAGTGGGGGCCGTGCAAACCACGGGTGATTGAATGCTCTTGAAAGTAAGGCTTCAACTTGGCGGCAAAGTGCACGCCAGAACACATCTTCCGGTAGTAGGGGTAGTTCTGCTTGAGGTCGACAAGATTTCGCCTGTGTAATATATCGTCTCGGATAGGTAGCGCTTGCCTTCCTCCTTGGCGCTCAACCACAATAACTACGCCGACTACCCCGCCGGTGGCGGCAATATACATGTGAGCATGGGTTTTGGAGTCGGCGCCGCCAACACCGGGGAGTAGTCAGCATTCTTTTCAACCGGAGAAAAGTCATTCGCCTTTTGAGTTCCATTCAAGAAGGTGGTCTTCTTCATAAGCCGGGTACATGTGAAGGGCTTTCTCCCAAACCGATCGATGAATCGATCGATAGACGCCAAGCAGCCGTGAACTTCTGCACATCTAGCAGCCACGGGCACTTCCATTCTCTCAATTGCCTTGATCTTCACAGTGGTTGCACTTTATGTCGCTGCTCGGATACCGTGAAGCCAAGGAGTTGGCAGCCGGTAATTCAAGACGCATTTCTTCCGGGTTGAGCTTGATCTCGAATCGGGCGCAGGTTTTCAAAGGTCTCTTTGAGGTCTTCCAACAGCTTTTCCTCGCTTCTCCGCTCTTCACCACTCACGCCGCCCACGTAAACGTATGCTTCGCTAAGCTGCTTGAGGAGGCACTTCGCATGCAACGCTGAAAGGTGGCGCCTGCCTCAAGCCGAACTTCATGGTCGTAGTAGAAGGCTCCAAATGGCGTGATGAAGGCGGTCTTCAATCTGTCTCGCCGGTTCAAAGTTGATTCGATGATATCCTCGAATATGCATCTAAGAAGCTCAACAGCTCGTGATCTCGCCGTGGAGTCTATCACCTGATCAATTTCGCGAGCGAACGGGTCCTTGGGGCAGGTGCTTTTGTTGAGGCTTGTGTAGTCAATACGCATTCGCCATCGCTTTGTTCTTCTTTAGTACCGTGACCGGTTCGCCAACCATTCTCGAAAGAACACTTCCATGATGAAACCAGCTGCAAGGAGCCGGGCTATCTCTTCTCCAACAACTCTTCTTTTCTTCTTCTCGACAGCGGGCGTATGGGGCTGCTCGACAAAGGCTTCACATCAGGTCGGATATGTAACTTGTGCTCGGCGAAACTGGCTTGGTGACACCTGCATGTCTTTGGGGACCATGCGAAGATGTCCCATTCTCACGGGAGGAAATCGACGAGCTCGCTTTTCCTATTTGTCGCCAAGGTTCGTGACCTATGACAACAGATTTCTGGGTGCTCCGGGTCCAAGGGTATCTTCTTGGTCTCTTTGGCCGGCTTGAACGAGCCCTCGCCTCCGGATTCTTGGGGTCGGGCGATATCTCCGGCCGCTTGCCGCCATCGCGACGACCTGATCCAGAGCCACTTCTCACCGCGATCACTGTGGACTCGCCAGCCAGCTGCTTTTAGTTGCACAAAGTGGACGACTTTATCAGAGTCGCCGGCTATGGTCGTAATCCCTTGAACTCGCATCTTCATCTTGAGGTAGGCTTAGTGGGGGATCGCCATGAACTTGGCCAAAGCAGGTCGGCCAAGCAAGGCATGGTAGGCGCCTCGAGGTCCACCACTTCAACCAGACCGCTCTCGGCGAAAGTGATCCTTGTCCCCAAAGAGGACGCTCTATCGAATCTTGCCAATCGGTGAGCAGGAAAGGCTGTGCACAGTTCCTGCGGAACACAAATCCACTATGTCAAGGTTGCCTCTCGCTTGATTCCTAGCTTCTCCATCAGATCCTTGTACAGATGTTGATGCTGCTGCCTCCGCTCATCAGTATCGCGAGAAGCGAGCGCCCGCCTATCCGCGGGCAAGGGTGGCTTCAAGACCAGGGCGAGGAGCCCGGATTCGCATCACCTTCCTGGGTGATCAAGACGGCTCCACCGATGGGCTTCTCGGACCAAAGGTATGAATTCTGGGCGCTTGATGCTACGCATTCACCTCTGTTGCCGCCGCCGCCACGCGGCGATCATCAGCCACGCCGGTAAACACGACATAGGCGCGCCATGCTCTTCTGGGTAATCGTTTTGTATCTGGCCGATCGTCGGACAGCCGGCCGCGGGGCGGTGGTGGAGGCGGCGGCCCAAAGAAAGTGGAGGAGGGACAAGGCCGCTCTTTGGCGATCCCGTGAGCCAGCGTACTTCCGGTGATGTGGACGGACGGTCAAGGCCGGCCAGGAACTTGCAGTGGTCCGCCGTAGTCTCGCCAGAAGAGAAGGCCGCAACCAGCTGACTTGCCGCCTTTCGCCGCCATGGCAGGAGGCTGCCCCTTCCGGTCGCCGGTTCGATCAGCGCCACCGCCGGCTGTTGGAAGCCGGGCCAGCGAGGGCCTTGCGCCAGGATCGCTTCGCCGCTGCGTCGCCGGTCAAGCGCCGCCATGGAGTTCTCGGGAGCATGAGGAGCTACTTTGCCGCCGTGACCGACTTCGATCTCCGCCTTTCATGGAGGAGTCGGCAAGATGCATTTGTTCCGCTATGACTAGCAGCTCGCCGAGGGTCTCCTGGCCTGCCGCAAAGGAGCTTGTGCTTGAGGAGGGTGCCTTCTCCGCACCCGCGGTGAAGTACTCGATTGCTCGCGACTCGTGCACTCCTTCGCAGGAGTTCCTGAGTCGCGCACCAACAAGGAGGTAGTCGCGAGTGGACCTGCTAGCCTTGTACGCACAACGATAGCCGACGAGGCTTTGGAGGTCGCTTGTACGCGGCTCGTGAAGTTGCGGATGAAGGCCTCGGTGAAGTCGACCCAGCCGCTGATGCTGCGAGGCCTCGTTGTTCAACCATGTCCGGGCCGTGCTCTAGAGCATGAGGGGAACATACTTTACGGCAACGCCGCTTTGTTGCCGTCGCTATGCCGACGGGCCGTGGAGTAATCCACCAGCCCTCCTCCGGCCACGGAGCCGTGTATTTGGGTGTGTCTCGGGAGTGTGAATCCTGGGGAAGGGCTTTCGTCGCGGATGCGAGGGTCCCAAACAGGGTGGGCCTAACTCATCTTCTTTCTTTCTAGCGCCAGGTGGATCGATGGAGTCGCCGATCCGTGGCATGGCGCTGCTTTCTCGGATTCTCCTAATGTCAAGGCGGTCGCCGAGTCGGGTGCTCGACGGGTAGCGGGAGACTCGCTTTTTCTCTGCGGGGAGGCGGAGGCTGATAGTCGCCCCGCCGCTTCCACCGCTTCGGGCGGCCATCCTCGCCGCTGCTCGATGGAGATGTGAGTCCTGGCTATGGCTGACAGCCAGATCTCTCGTTCTTTCTTCCGCAGACGCAACCAGCCGGCCCGAGATGTCGCGCTTTGGTCTCGGCGAGGGAGGCAAGTCGCCGTGTTGTCGCCGTGGCGCCTCCGGTGCAGCAAGCCGCTTGCCTTGCGTGGCAGCCACGCCGAGGAGCTGCCGGACTCGCCCGTCATCATGCGGCGCCTCGCCTCGGGTTATCCAGCCTGCCCGCCGCCGCTCGGGCAAAGGCGAATGTTCTCCGCTAGCGTATGCGACATATTGTGGCTTACCAGCCCCAAACAGATCGGGCGTAGGGCCGCGGCGCTGGGCTGATCGCCGCCTTAGGCGGTTAGGCCTGGCCGAGTCGGCGAAGTTACCACGCAGCCATGATCCATCTCGGCCGATAGGCTTCCGACAAGCGCCTCATGCTAGCGCCTGCGCCCACGAGGAGTCAAGGCGGCGCGCTTCCAGCTGGCGGGCGGCGTCCTCCGGAATGGAGGCGCAAAGGTCATGCGTAATGGTCGAGGGTCACGAGCCCCCTCACGGAGGGCTCGCCGTGGCTGATGACGGTACTTCGCGGACGGTGGTTTCCCGCCGCCTCCGCGAGGGGAGAGGCTCGTCAGAGACCACCACGGGCAGGGGAGAACGCGGCCGAGCGACGCGGTGTCGGAATCGACCAGCATCGGGTCGGTGGAGCCTACGGACTCTGTGTCGGGCGGCAGCTCGCCGCCGCCGACGCGGAGCTGCTCGAGGAGGCCCGGGCGAGGAGGCTTTTCGTCAGTTCGCGTACTGCGGCCGGACGCAGTTCGCCGGAGAGGCGAACCTTCGCCGGCTAAAGTTCGGCGAGGCAACTTGTCAGCGCAGTGCAACCTCAACGCCATGCAGCGCTGCCGCGCAAACTCCATCTCGCGCGTGTCGCTGGCTGCGCCGCCAGGAGGAAGAGGGTTCCGCCCGCAGCGTGTCTCCGTAAGACGGTGCACTGGGCCCCATGGTGGGCGCCAAATGTCGGGGGTTGGGTGCGACATATGCCAAAGGATGGCTTATCATGGAGGGGGCGAGTAGAATGTGCTGGTGCCTGGAAACGGGATGAGGCGAAGACATGCACGCCGGTGAATCTTACCCAGCTGTGGCTCTCCGAGGAGATAACACCCCATCGCCGCCTCTGCGGGGTCTCCGCATGATCACTATGGCAAAGTGGGTACAAGAGGCTCCTTGAGCTGTTGGGTGAGGAAGGAGAAGGGCACGGCTCGCTCTTTCTCTCCCTCTATGTGTGTGTCTAAAACTACTAGCTTCCAACCCTTTGCATGGGTGCCCCGGGGAGTTTATATAGGCCTACTTCTGTGGGTACAATGGTAATCCGTCGGTGGTGGGTCCAAGCTGCCGCCTCTAAGTCGCCGCTTTCTCCGCTGACTCACAGGGCCCGCCGAGCTAGTGGGCTACCGGGCGGCCTAGCATGGGGTCGACAGCCCTTGTGTCCGCCACGGGCGGGTCTTGCCGGCCGCAGACATCAGAGTTGCTTCTAATGACGCTGGCTTGGTCATGGGGTTATGGCAACAAAGGTCCATCATGGCGGCCATCACCGCCATTCCTGCCTTTGTTCGGTTAATGGCGCGTGGATCCGCGGGAGGAGCCGGGCCGACTCGAGGTCGACTCCATCGGGTCCGTTTTGGGGTGCTTCTGTTGCCTTGCATTCTCACGACAAAGCGGTCCCGCCGCCTTCGGGTCGCAGACATGCCAACGTGGGTGCAGGAATCTGCCCATTGCAGCCGATGTCGTGGCCGGCATGGCAACAAAGGTTGCGCCGGGATGGAGATCTCCGCTTGCACGGCGCCAGAGCCATACTCGCTTTTACGGACCGGGCGGGGATGGGCCGCGAGGCGGCTCCACCCCATAGTCGCCCAAGCGTGAGGTGGTGAGGAGGGTCGCGGGCCGACCTCGTAGCCGGCCTCGCCGGGAGGTCGCCGGCTTGAGTCGGCTTGTCTCAAGGCGGCCTCTCGGGACGTGCCCAGAGGTGTAGTCGGCGTATGCACAAGGCCGACTATCTCAAGGCGGCTCTTTGTCTTGGGGTCTTGAGGGGCGCAGTCTGCCCCGATGTTTTGAAAGGTTCAGGGGCTCGGGTCTGCCTACCCGTAGTCCATTACTCCGACAGTGGAAGAAACCAAGTGTGTGCAATAATGTCAAAGATCGCAGTCGAGTTAGCTATACAAACTGTGTGCTGTGAGATCGACAAGGTAAACTGATTCGAGAATGGTTAATAAAATCTAAGACCATTGCATATTAAGGTCAAAATAGTGCTAGCAAGATACGAGTCTCATATGATGCCATTTCAAAGATTGTACCACAAAAGCCCGAAATGTTACAAGGTTCAAATTCCAGAGTTATATGGCTCGAATTCAAAGATTACAAAGTTCAAAGTGATATTAGAAATGAAATTCAGCTCATCAGCTGCAAACGCTCGCGCTGATCTGCTGAACATGGATATCAGAGAGGTTCAAACTAATATCACTACTTCTAAGTCTGGTTTCGAAACCTCACAATTTCTGCAAAGGGGTCAGCCACTGAGAAGTCATGTATGGGATTGACACAATGACTTCCGATTACTCTGTCATATGAAGTTCCAAAATGAAATTCAGCATTTTTGGAGCCTACTCCATTCTGCCGCAGGCGGCGGCACTGGTCAACAAACCATTCATTTTTGCGAAATAAATGTAGGGCAAACCTCATTTCCTTGACACCCTTGCTCACGAGAACAAAAGAACTGGCGAATATAATCTCGATAAGGTCCCTCGGTAGTTCTTCAAAGTAATTTCTGAGAGATGCAGATCTAGGCATTCGACGTGATTGTTATATTGTATCAAATTATCCACCACTGGGCCAAATCTTATCTGCAAAAGAAGAGAACGTGTTAGTGCCTACATGCAGTTTTGAACATTACGACATGCCTATTTGGTTTGCAGGATTTGTAAAATGCACTAACATGCCATCTTCGATCTGACATGATTAACATGGGCATTTGATTACATTCTAGAAAAATGTAGCCTTCTTCACAAGAGGTTGGAGTGGATGAAAAGTTCCCTAAGAAAACTAGTACAGATGAATCCAAAGGAGAAATGCTTATTGATTGTAACCATATGGATCAAGCAACCAATATGGGGGGGGGGGTACATGTATGTACTGAAATCCTCGAAAAGAACCTTCAGAAATCGTAGTACATTGTCATTGTAAACTTGGAAAAAGGTGTCACAAATTGAACTACCTTATGGTTAACATTTAATAGGAAAGGAACATCACCTCGATATATAGCTTCTCTAGGCATGGAAAGCATCTCAGGAAACTGACAACTTGCTCCAGGTCAGGGCCGATAGATTCTAGTGCCAAGACCTTCGCCGTATGTAGTTTGAGGTCAAGCTTATCGGAATCATTTTCTGAATGATGCATAAACAAACATCTTCAAAATTAGAAATAATGTTAATTTGTAGAAGGAGAGGTAGAAGGCGGCTGTTGTACTGAACGGGTGTGGATCCAATAACAAGTTCGAGTATTTGTCAAACGAGTAGCCCACCACCGCCAATTTCGGTAGCAGAATGACATTGATTCTTGTTGGACCTTCTTGATCAACTACAAGTAATCTCTCAAGTGCAGGTGTGTCCCGGATGACGATACCGTGGTCGACCTTTTGTGATGTCTTCTCGCCGCAGACCAAAGAACACACATAAATAGTCCGGAGAGTCATGGAGGTGATGTGGAAGGTACTCAACCCATTGATCGCCTGAAGACGAAGGTACTCAAGTGCAGTACAGCCACGGAGCAGGCGCTCCATGTCACCCTTTGAGAGGCAGACGGCGACGAGCTCGAGGTGCTTCAGTCGTGGTAGAATAAGAGCGGGCGCGTCATTAAGGGGCGGGAAATGGTAGTTCCTGAACTTGGCGACACGCAGCGTGGGCGCGAGGCGGAGTGAGAACGTTGGCAGCAACCGCATATGCCCATCATCAAAAGTGAGCGCCTCGAGCTGATCTAGGACGGGGGATCGGAGCCAGTCGTCAAGCTTGGCTCGGTCCTTGCCATTGGAACGGAACTTGCCCATTCTAAGGCCTTTGGTTGGGCCAAGGTGACTGCCGAGGATCTTGGAGAACACATCCAAGCTTTTGCAATAGCCATGGCAGAGCTCGTGGGTGTCGATGAGGTCGAGAGGGCTGGAGTTCCATAGGAGGCGCCACCGCCGGGAAAGGAGGGCTGTCTGCGCCCCATATTTGATTGGGAGGAGGGAGATGATGACTCTCAACATATCATCGGGGAGGCTGCTGATTAAGTCTAGGCCGGCTGGAGTCGCTTGCGGTTCTAGCTCGCCCCGCCTCCGCTTGTTGGCAGCCCCGTTCTCCACCTCCGGAGTCTCCTTGTCAGTGGCGCTTTCTGATAAAAATGGGAGTACAGGGAATATTTAGTTAAAACATGGCAATAGAAAAGTGTATTGCTAACTAGAAGTTATTAGGTAGGATGATAGTAAGAAAAGGGAATAACAATTGGTTGCTTAAATGCTACACAATTCATTTGACATTGCTGGGTAAGTCAACATATGCACATAGTTGAAAATAAAACTTACTTCAAACAAAGTCTGGACGAATGATTTTGTCGGGGAAGTTAGCATATATCTCATGACCAGGCCCTTTTATGTGCAGTGCAATTTTAGTGTCAGCTTTCACTACATAAAACTTTGCAATTTCATTCCAAAAGCCAGTGCCAAAATAGGAGTCACCACATTCATCAAGTCCTACAGTAGCAACGATTGTAAATCCATGGTTTGTGTGCAGTATGACATCCGTGGAGCCTTGATCTATGTAAAGGGAAAAATTGTGCACTACATAATCTCTTGCATAGCGAGGGATGTTCTGTAGAAAATGGTAGGATTGTTAAAGAAAATATGGTAACATGCAAATATGGGCCCAAATTGAAAGAACTGTACAACAGTTGAAATCGAAGGACAAAAATCTATAATTAAACAGATAGGTAAACATGATGTCTTGGGAAATGAGAGTAATCGAAAGAACAATACATCATTAATTTGCCTAATATAGAAAGAAGAGGGGAAAAATCCCCTTTGACGTATATGGTGCATGTGGAACCTTTTACCCAAATGTAGCAATATTTAGAATATGTTCAGGAAAGTAGGCCATGCCAACCGATTTAGGGTGAGATTGAACATATACATGGCGTCCTCAAGTTATCTCGGTACAATGAGATGGAATCTCTGGCTGCGGTCACAAAGTCCTCAAGTGTCAACAAGACCGTACATTCTATGAATGAAAGAAAACCCTCAAATCAGCTCGAATAAAAATGAATTCACGGTGATTTCCGCCGGGTGATTAAAGGAGGCAAATAAACTGGGATAAGAGATGAGATAATATCTCGTTAAATTAGTTACCTTGTTGTCCATGAGAAAGAACCCTCAGTACGGTAGATTCCCCAACCGACCTGAGCTGGGTCGACCGCGAGCAGCGTCGAGAAAGTCGATGGCGATAGGTGGCGGCAAGCGGAAGTGGCGAAATGCGGTGGGCTTTCACTACAAAAAAATACACTTCCGTGATGATACGTGTTTGTCACAGTAGGTTGCATTTTTTGTCATGCATGTACATCCATGACAATTTTATGACAGAATCAAGATAGTCATACATGTGTTGTCGTAGAAGTGTTCCATGACATTACCAAAATTATCATCACGGAAGTGTCCACTTCCATGACGATAAATCGCTGGCCATAGAAGTGCTTTTCGTCAAGGGTGACCGACACGTGGCATCCACCGTAACGGAACGCCGTTAAGTTATCGGGTCCGGTTTTGGATCCGATAACCTCGTACCCGACCAATGGGGATTTTCCACGTGTAAAATCATCATTGGCTGGAGGAAACACGTGTCGGCTCACCGTTGGGACAGATGTCATCCACTCATTGGACCCAAAGCGTCTATGATACGTCGACACGTGGCACGGCCCAACAAAGGCCCATATAGGTTAAAAAGGCCGGCCCAGTCAAAGGCACATAGTACTTACTCATGTACTAGTGGGCCAGCCCAATAAAAGCCTGCTTAATAAAGGCCCATTTACGGCCCGAAGCCAGATCTGGCCCGTTAATTGTTCGCAGAATATTTGAGCCCATTTACGGCCCGAAGCCAGATCTGGCCCGTTAATTGTTCGCTGAATATTTGGGCCCAATTACAGCCTAGTCACTTTCGGCCTGTTAGAGGCCCGATGTAGACATGGGCCCATTTCAGCCCGGTGTGACTATCTGCCTGGGAATGGCCCGTGCTGCCATGGGCCATATATTGTCCGACGAGACATCGGGCCCACTAACGGCCTGTGATAAAGGTGACAACAGTTAAGCCCAATGTGACTTTGGGCCTGTTAAAGGCCTGTCGCATAATTCGGCCCGTTGATGTTTGTACTAAGCTTTCGGCCTCTTAAAGGCCAATGATATCAGTGGGCCAACTAAGGCCCGAGATATGTTTCGACCTGGTAACTACCCGTGATATAACTAGGCCCAAAAAGACCCGGTTTACATTTCAGCCTGCTGAAGGCCCGTCGACGACTAGTGAAAATTGAGGCCCAATATGCATTTCGGCATGGTAAAGGCTCATGGTTTCATCTGAGCCGTAACAGGCCAGTACAATATTCAGCCTGTTAATGGCCCAACGCTACCTGGGCCAAACTAAGCGCTGGGTCCACATAATACAGGCCTCGCGCAAACATGCCTGTGTAAGTTGTGGGCCTCGTGCAAAGTGTGAAGGCCTCAATCATTCGGGCCCAAGAATGGTGCAGGCCAGCCCAATTGTGGCCCGCTAAACACCAGGCCCGTTAGAGGCGAATGTTTCGGCCCGGTCGACTACATCTGATTTTTTTCAGATAGCGAATGATGGCAATAACTAGTAGGAATTAAGAACAAACCTACTCTATACAATAAAGAAATTATGGCATAGTAACTAAGAATAAACCTACACTATACAATAAAGGATTTATGGTATATTACATCCACTGGGCATCGAAGTTCGCCACCAGTGACAATAAAGCACAACGAAGAAGCAGATTACAAAAACTGGGCACCATTGCAGCGTAACAAAATAATACTGAACCGAGACCACTTCCAAGACAGTTCAAGAAAGGTTAGCCTTGGGTGGGAACTGCTCCGCAAGTTGCTGAGCAAGGCTGTGAGACGGTCTAGCATGTCGGTCATAGCTTCCAGGTGTAGCTGTTTAGCGATGAGGTTCTCATTGGTGTTCTCCGGAATCTTTCTTAGAGATAGGACTTCAAGTCGAAGTTGAGTTGCAGAATGCCTTTCTGCTAGAACTTGGGACTGAAGAAGTTGAACTGATTCAGACAACGAATTCTATGATCTTGTCTCGATCGCTAGTCTCAAGTAACTTGAACACCGCATCAAGACAAGACTTTGGGGTTGTCTCGCTATCTTCAAGATGTTTTGCCTTCTTTGCTGCAATATATGTTGGGTTTGTCGCACAGCCTTTTCAAAGATACTTGTTCATGCCATCAGGCATATCACCCTGAAACAAAGCAGAGAGATGACAGGTTTTGCACGTGTATAAACAAAGATGATAACTGTGCTGTCAATTCCATCCAATTTCAAATTAGAAAATAAAGAGTAAGTTCAAAATATCAATAGCATAATTTGGCATCGTTCATAATGCGGGGAGCTTCACCACACTACTGGATTACCATGTCAACATAACAAGCATAGATGAAGGGCAAAGAAAATCATTGTATCTATTTTGGTTAATGTGCATGGCATGTTGTTCATATCATCACCACATCAAGAAGATAAAACAGGAGATGACAAGGTGCAAACGTGGGCTGCTTCACCATGCATAGGATTATAGATCCACAAAAACAAGCATACATATAGGGAGTATTGAGTAATGTGCATGGTATGAATAAGGAATTTGGTTTTACAAGTAAAACTTAGAACTTACGGTTCTTGCGAACATGTATTTTGGTAGAAACAGCAAACTAAACAGCAGTAAACAATAGGGAGTATGAGCAAATTAAACAGCAGTTGAGGATTAAGGCTTTAGAAGGACTGACTTACATTAACAGTTAACACCGGCTTTATAATGCCCTTCTCCATGTCAAGGGAAGGATAACTCAAGAATTTCACATGTAATCTTCTTCATAAGCATTGCACAGACTCTACATTTTGTAGAGACTAATTATAGATATGATAATATTGGAAGGGATAGAGGATAATGAAGATAAGATGCAGATTGATGCTACATAATCAACTACCAATCCCTGGAAGTAAAAGCATTACAGGACAAAATGTACTGACAAGAGCAATGGGCTACACTTCTGCACATGCATTGTTTGTGTATTCTACTTTTTGGTAAGATTAAATATAGATGTGATCTTTTTTAGTAAATGGTGGGCGAGGGAGATAGGATGCAGAATACTACACAATGAACCAATCCCTCTTCCCATAATACAAGAGTGTTTTGAACACTGGTGTACTGTACAAAACGTTCTTATATTATGGGACGGAGAAAATGGCTGATTAATGTAAAATGCAGGTCATAGACGACGTTCAGTCCTTACAAGAGGACTGCAGAGCTAAACCTCTTCAAAAGCATTGGGTTGATTCTAAATTTATGTAAGAGTCCATACGGATATTATAATGTCCACCAAATGGACGATAACGAGGCTAACAAGTGCAGTGATGCTACATAAACAAACAGCTATGAAAGTAAGTACGGTCATACAGGGCAAGAGGCACTCATAAGAGCAATGCAGTGTGCAGTATAGTTGCGAGATTCTGTGGTCCCTTGAGAACGAATGTTCTCCTGCTAACAATTTTCGTACAAGTGAGACGTTAAGGCAAATACAGAAATGTGGTTCAAATTGTGATGTGATATGATAGATAGTACCTTATGCTGCAGCCGAGACCAATGTGTAACAAGATTATTCCAGTCACTGTCGGATAAATGTAGCACCAGAGACTTTACAGAAATTTCGTTTAGAGGCTTGCCATCAGAGTGCACTTGCCTCATACTATAAAAAAAGACACATCCGTGACATTTTGGGCCGAAAGAAATTTTTTTCTGTCACACATATGACACTTCTATGACGATAATTGTGACAAAACCCGGTATCATCATAAATGTGGTGGGCTCCTACTTCTACGACAAAAAATCATGACAGAAAATGGGCTTTTCGTCCTGGGCGGGCCGGAGACGCAGCTGCATGACATTCTTTGGGCCGTCAATGACGGAAAAAACCGTGGTAGAAGTGAGGGCGAGGAAAATTTCGTGGAGTTCCGATTACGGTGGGAGGTCGGGGCCGAGCGATGCGCTGTTCCTCTCATACACGACGCTGCAGTGTGCGTAGGCGTTGGCACTAACTGAACCCGAGCGAGGCGTTGGGCTCTAACTGAACCCGAGTGATTGCACTGTAGGCTATGCATTACTGAACCCGAGCGATCGATCGATGGCTGTTAAGTGAACCCGATCGAGCGATTCCTTCGCTACTGCTGCTAACTGAAGTAGATCGACTGGATGAATAGAGAGCGTTGCGGGAGAGGGGGGGTTGGATGAACAGTGAGCGGTGGCGTTGCCTCTGGATGAACAGGACCCCGTGGTGTGGAGGGCTGGATGAACAGTAGACGGTGGAGGGGTGCCCGTGGAGGGGTGGTTGAACAGGACCCCGTGGTGTGGGGGGCTGGATGAACAGTAGACGGTGGAGGGGTGGTTGAACAGTAGCCGGTGGAGTAGCGCGCGGTGGACGCTGGAGGAGGTCGATGGTAGCACGTGGAGGCTGGAGGAGGTCGATGGTGGAGATGAACAGTATCCCATGGAGTCCCGTTTTGCGGTACGCCACACCCCTCCCTATTAACAGAACCCTGCTTTGACCGTGAAGCGCCCAACACAAGTCCGCTTTCGTCCGTTTTGCGGTATGCCACACCTCCCGATCAACAGGATCCCGTTTCGACCGTAGGGAGGTCCGTTTAAATCCGCTTTTATGGTACGCCACCCCTCCCGACGAACAAGACCCCTGCTTTCGACCGTAGGAGGTCCGTTTAAATCTGCTTTTGTATGCCACACCCCTCCCGATCAACAGGACCCCCGTTTCGACCGTAGGAGGTGCGTTTCGTCCATTTTGTGGTACACCACACCCCTCCCGATCAATAGGACCCCCATTTCGGCCGTAGGAGGTCTGTTTCCTCCGTTTTGCGGTACGCCAGACCCCTCCCGATGAACAGGATCCTGTTTCGAACGTGGCCGGTCGAACACAAGGCCATTTCCTTCGTTCTGCGGTACGCCAGGCCTCGTTTCCATCGCCTGTTCCGTCCAAGCCCGACCGATGAACATGAGCACACATTTCGTCGCCTCCCCATGAACACGACGACGACGTTGTTTCTCCGTTCCGACCCAGCCATGTACACGAGCCCTGGCCGTACGTATGCGCGAGTAGGCGTTTGAGACCCCGCCCGTATGTACACATACGTGGCCGTATTTTCTTTCTTGCACCCTGGCCTTTATGCGACGTGTACATGCTACGTCGCGCGCCTCTACTACACGACGCGTCTGGCGCCTCTACTACGACGCGTCGGCGCCTCTACATCCACCAAGATATATGTACGCATATGCTTCGCACCGTAATGACAACGCTACGTATGATCCGACCAGGTGGGTCCCGACTGTCAGGCACTTCCTTGCCTGCGAAGATGTAGCTGGTGGGTCCCAGCAGTCAGGGGGGGCGAATCGTTTTTTTGCCCGGACGCACTTCCTTGCGTGCGAAGATGTAGCTGGTGGGTCCCAGCAGTCAGGGGGCGAATCGTTTTTTTGCCCGAACGCACTTCCTTGCGTGCGAAGATGTAGCTGGTGGGTCCCAGCAGTCAGGGGCAAACATTTTTTTCATGAAATACGGTGGTCCGTCCGGTGAGTCCCCGTTGTCAGGTGGAGAAATAATTATTTTGCACGTAATAAGGAGGCACTTCCTTGCTGCGGCCGTGGACCCAGCTGTCAGCCTCTCCACGTACAATCCATGTCCGATGGAAGCCGTTCCTTGACCACGTTGACCACGCTGCTCCGAGAGCACCAGGGTGGTGGACGACGGCAAGGCCTAGGAAGGGGACGACGCAGAGCCGGGGAAGACGCGGCAGTGGATGCCCACGCGTAGAGGAGTACGAGGGTTCACCGTTCGGTTATGCGGTGTGAGGCTGCTGTCGCCGCAGAATAACAGGGGGTGTGGGTGAGTAGAGGGATGGCCTAGCCAGCGGTGGGAGTAGTAGGGGGCGGTGAGGCCTCCGCCGCATCGCAGCCGGCCACGGGAGGCAGGAGCACGAGGCAATATTGGCGCTGGTTTGGGCGGCTGGAGCAAGAAGACCAGAGGTTGAAGAAGCACTACGGCCGTTGGATGGACATCAGACGATCCACCGGAGCTAGAATCGTGCATATTGACTAAGTTGACAAAGCCCTCCGTCCCGTCAACTTAGTAGGCCCACAAGTCAGCTCGCCACTATCTTTGGGTCCCAGCTAAGGGAAGATATAGCTGGTGGGTCCGAACTATCGGGCGGTAGTAACGTTTTTTCACGAAATCTGAGGCCCTTTCGGTGGGTCCACGATGTCGGTGGAGGAATCATTATTTTATGCATAATAAGGAGGCATTTTCATGCGGCGCCCGTGGACACACTGTCGCCACTCCACGTCTGATCCACTTCAGATGGATGTCGTTCATTGACCATGTTGACCAGGCCGCGCCGAGAGCACCACGGCGGTGGACGACGGCGAGGCCTAGGAAGGGGACGACACGGAGGCAGGGAAGACTCGACAGTTGTTTCCCACGCGGAGGGGAGTACGACTGTACGAGTGTTTACTGGTTCGTCTGTCGTCGCCGGAGAATAACAGCAGGTGTGGGTGAGTAGAGGGATGACTAGGCCAGCAATGGGAGTATGGTGGGGCGGTGAGGCCTGCACGGCAGCAGAGCCGGCCGCGGGGAGGAGGGAGCAGGCAGTCCCGCCGGTGCTTGTTTGAGCGGCTGGAGCAGGAAGAGCAGAGATTGAAGAAGACGACGGCCGTTGGATGGCCATCCAACGATCCTTTGCTTAAAGGCGTCAACCTTTTTTTAGGAAAGCCTCAAATCTATGGAAAACAGCATACAACCCATCTGCCATTATTTCTAATAATTTACAGCCCATTTGCTAATTATTAAGGTTTTTTGGAGCCCATATTCTTTTTGTTAGCATTACAGCCCATATTGTGGCCACGGTTAAAAAATTATATGAAATTTTGCATATTTCAAAAGGGTTCTGAACTGCTTTTAATCCCGAAAATTTTGACTCACATTCAAACTGATTTTTAAAAATAAATGTATATCAATATAAAATCCAACAAATTCTCCACGCATAAAAATTAATGTAATTTAAAATCTTGAAATTGAAAAAAAAAAGATATTTGAAACTAATTGTCGGTTTGATGTGTTTTAAAAATGTACAGCCCATTTCTCACATCTTGATGGGCCATTTTCTCACCAAATTAATGAAAACTCTCCTCGCCTTGAAAGATTTTCAACCCAACACGCTCGACAAAGCGACTTACTTGGCAAATCACAAAAACAGGTTGTGGCCGTGGACCCAGGTCGGCCTCTCCACGACTGATACTCTTTTCGATGGAAGTCGTTCCTTGACCATGTTGACCACGCCGGCCGAGAGCACCACGACGGTGGACGACGGCGAGGCCTAGGAAGGGGACGACGCGAGCCGGGAAGACGCGACAAGGAAGCCCGTATGGAGAGGAGTACGAGGGTTCATTGGTTCGGCTGCGGTGTGAGGTTGCCGTCGCCGCAGGCTGGCCAGCGGTGGGAATAGTAGGGCGGTGAGGCCTCCGCGGCAAAGACACCGCCACGGAGGCAGGAGCATGCTGACGACCGGGCGCTGCTTTTGGGCGGCCGGAGCAAGAAGACCAGAGGTTGAAGAAGCACTACGGCCGTTGGATGGACATCGTATGGTCACTAGAGCTAGAATCGTGCATATTGACTAAGTTGACAAAGCCCTCCGTCCCCGTCAACTTAGTAGGCCCACAAGTCAGCCTCCCACCAAGGTGGGTCCCAGCTAGCTGGGGGAGTATTCATTTTTTTGTGCATAATAAGGAGGCACTTCCGGTGGGTCCGAGCTGACAGCGGGGGGAACGTTTTTTTCGCGAAATACGGTGGCCCGTCTGGTGGGTCCCAGCATTCAGGGGGGTAACGTTTTTTTCACGAAATAAGGTGGCCCGTCCGGTGGGTCCCCGCTGTTAGGTGGAGGAATAATTATTTGCGCGTAATAAGGAGGCACTTCCTTGCGGCCGCCATGGACCCAACCGCCGGCCTCTCCACGTCTGATACTCTTCCGATGGAAGTCAGTCGTTGACCACGTTGACCACACCGTGCCGAGAGCACCAGGGCGGTGGACGACGGCGAGGCCTAGGAAGGGCACGACGCGGAGCCGGGGAAGACGCAGCAGTGGAAGCCCGCGCGGAGAGGAGTACGAGGGTTCACTGATTCGGCTGCGATGTGAGGCTGTCGTCGCCGAAGAATAACAGGGGGTGTGGGTGAGTGGAGGGATGGCCTGGCCAGCGGTGGGAGTAGTATGGGGGCAGTGAGGCCTCAAGGGCAAAGACAGCCTGACCACGGAGGCGGAGGAGCAGGCGGCACGACCGGCGCTGCTTTAGGCGATTGGACCAAGAAGACCAGAGGTTGAAGAAGCACTACGGCCGTTGGATGGACATCGTACGGTCACTAAAGCTAGAATCGTTTATATTGACTAAGTTGACAAAGCCCTTGGTATGCTCCAACTTAGTAGGCCCACAGGCTAGCCTCCGAAATGGTGTGTCCCAGATGTCAGGGGGAGGAATCATTTTTTGGGCGGCCGAAGCTAAGAATATCCGAGATTGAAGAAGAAGCATGACATCTGTTGGATAGACATCCAATGACCACTGCTGCTAGAACCGTGTGTTGACTATAATAAGTTGACAAAGCCTTGCATATGCGTCAACTTATTTTTTTAGGGGACGCCTCACTTAGTAGGCCCACAAGTGTGTGGCAGAGAACTTATAGCCCATTTGCGTTTTGTAAGAATGTACAACCCATTCTACTGGAATTTACAACTGCCCATTTACAGTTTGTTAAAAGTACATCCCATTTTCTAGCTAGGACAACGTTTAATAATTTCAACCAACCGTTGAAGACAGAATTCAATAAAATTTCCCACAGTTTGATGGGATCCGAAATATTTGTATCCCGAAATTTCTAGTCAGATTAAATATAAATTTGTATTACGTAAAAATCCAACGAAACATTATACACAAGAACAATGAAAATTTAAGATTTTCAAAATCCATAAATAATATTTTATAAACTAATTTCATGTTTGGTGCTTTTTTATAGTTCTTGCCTAGTTTTTATAATTACATCCCATTTATTATTTTTAAAGCCCATTTTCTGTTAAACCTAATGCATCCCTCCTAGGAAAGATTTGCAGCACAGGCGGATGAGAATAACAAGTTGACCTTGCGTGGATATTCCTCAAAAGACGTATAGCTGGGCTAGCCATTTTCATCTTGAAAAGTTAGTATCTGAAATTTTGGATATCCGGCTGGGCTAGACGTACTGACCACGCCCATTTAATACCTGCTCTCCTCACGAACAACAACGAAATCATCGCCAAGAAAAACTCTGCAGTGCTCACGCCTCAAAAACACAAATATTGCTCGAGCTGCTTGGTCCCAGCTGTCGGCCGCACCTTGTGCAATTATCTCGTTTATAGACTACATAGGTTGACAATGGTGTGGGACCGTGATGTCAAGAAACCAGGAGAAAACAAAAAATATAGTTTTACATAATAAGGTGGCACTTGCGTACGTACGGCTATGGCCCTAGTGGGTCCCTAGTGTCATCCAGTCAAAATAAAGTCATCTCCTGAATCCTCATGTTCGTTGACGATGTTAACAATGCTCGGCGCCACGGCGAGCGCAACAACTCGAAGGACAACGGAGAGGGCCTCACGGGCCCTACGGATGGTCTGATAGAGCGCCCGCTACTCATTCTGGAAGCCAGGATCATCAGACACCTATGAGCACCTTCGAGAAACTGAGACGGCATGAAACAGTAAGGCCGCGCTTGGGAGCTCTGGTTTATTTCAAACCTGTATTAACATACAAGTGTAATTTACTCGTCATCGGAAACAACGCGTAAAATACAGGCGTAATGAAACCGAGGGCCCGAGGTCTGTAAGTAAAACCGGCGGGTTATGTGTGTAATTTGAGAGACCAGTGTATATTTTACGAGCACTCTATATGGACGACATTACCAGACGATACATGCACGACGTGCGTATCATGCCATCCATGGGCAAGGCTGAAACAGCAGCTAACGGCTGGATTAGCAATTGTCCGAGTGTCGTTCAGCGTTTTTATCATGTGTGAAGTACTTCCAATATTTTACTAGTCAAAATCGACCAACCAAGCGCCTTCGCCCGAGACCATCTGCTTTAATTTACAAGCGTCGCTTTTACAAGCGGTTTTGGTTGGAAAACGACGATCCAATCACGGCCTAATATCATGAGTTGGTCGGAAGATCATATGGTTTCACGTCTAACCTACCCGACTTGTCGTATAGGCTATGAATGAAACATCAGACGATGAACTTCTTAAGCACAGAAATAACCGAAGAGGATGATCTTCTTAACAAGCAAATCACTGGCATTAGACCGACAGGAAAAACAATACGAAGCATTATTCTCAGGAGGCACGGTGAACAGCTCATGATGCCGCATGCCACAACATGCCAAGCTCAACTTTGCAATCAAACACAAGGCCTGGCATTACATAGACAATATTCAGAACAAACTCTTAACATAGGAATATCTCAGCAGAGTAACTATTTACTTCTAAACTGAACACATGAATAGGAAAAAACACTCGACGCTGCTCACAGCAAGGGCGTCCCACTCAAAAATATCAAATGCATGTCTTCTGGCTAACATCAATGAGCAAATTTTGACAAGGTTTTCCAATTCCAATATATTAAACTAACGTATTCTTGCTAACATTAATGATTAAACTTTGACAAGCTTTTCCCATTCAAAATATGTAATGCCTATGATCGTAGAGTCCTGTCGTAGCTTCTTGTACTTGTTTGGGCACTTTTTGCCCAGGGCACTCCACGTGTTGTTAAATTGCCAATGGTCTCTCGCAGACTAGTCATGTCACCGGTGTCTAATAATACTGTAAAGCTTCTCGGTCATTCCTTCGTAATGTAGCGCAAACAAAGGATCGCTTTTTTACGCAAAGTGGAACGACCAACTGGACCCAGTAATGCAGCAGTTTGCCTTGGACACATTGGCTCCTTTTGTGCAGTTCAACTAAAATCGAAGTCGGAATAAAATGGAGCTTTAATTTTGATATCCCTGTAAGCAACAATAGGTATAAGGGAAACAATTATTGAGAAATAACAGTTGATGACTTGTACTCCCAGAAGAAAATAATCTACTGATCTACTTTATCTTAATGGGAAACAAAGCAGGTGTCGGGGCGGCTGATCTGGCCCACGAACACCTATGGGACCGGTGGACCGAGCCCCTTTCGGTTCGGCGGGGGGCGGAGGTCGCACGAAGAGCAGATCGAGGCGAGGCACACGAGCAGTTTACCCAGCTTCGGAGCTCTCCGGAGAGATAACACTCCTACTGCTGCATGTCTGAGTGTATTGGGTTCTTGCTCAGGAGCGCTGAGTGCTACAGTACACACAAGCTCCTCACGAGACCGAGCGTGAGGTCCAGCCCCCCTCTACGTTGCGCATGGGCCTCCTTTTATATGCTAAAGGGGTCTCCGACAGGTGGCAACGTAGACAAGGGTAAAAAAGGAAAAGGCGTGGTTGGTATAGCTACTTGTACAGTGTACCATACCTAACCCTGACGGCAGGGGACAAAGGCATTAAATGCCCGCTTCACGCCGCCTCTAACGGCAGAAAAGGGACCGCCAGGGCGCCATCGCTGCCACGATGGCAATCTTGTCGGCCGCTTGCCACATCAAGGCCTACCGCCGGTCAAGACGGCCTCTTGCCACGCTACCGGAAAGGTCCTGAGGCGACACGTTAGTGGATGTGTTGGAGCGCAGTGCAGAGGTGGTCTGCTGCATGCAAGCGCCTGTCATGCGGTTGTTGTCTTGTCGCGTCCGGAAGCTTGTCGCTCACTGGGCTTTCCCGCAAGCTCCTCTTGCCGGGCCTTGTCTCCTAGGTGCCTTGGGTGGCCTTCCGGCAAGATCCTCTTGCCGGGGCCTTGTCTCCTTGGCTTGAATACTTTGTTCTTGAATGGCTCCAAAGGAACCACGGAGGACCTTGGCGGTCACCGGTAAGCCTTGCCATGAGGGCTGCAACTGCCTGGCACAAGTTTGGGATACTAGGGTACCCCTACTCTAGTACACCATTGGGAGCCCGGCCTGGGCCACACGGTGCCGAAGCTGTTGGGCCAGGCCCAAAACAGGGCACGGGCATTTGTAGTTCTTCGGCTTGTTGCTTTGTCTTGTATCTGATTTGCTTCACTCTGAACCCATTCCTTTTCAAGATGCTGGCCCAGAGAGCGTCGAAGAGAGCCAAGGCCCCGGTGATTGTCATCGACGATTTAACCCATCATGACAATGAGGCGCGTCCGAGACCACCTTGCCGGACACGGCAACTCCTCCTCAAAGCAGCCCCCAGCGCAGCCCCCAGCGTAAGTATATGGTTTACTTCTTGCTGTTCGGTGTGCATGGGTGCTCTTTCTTTGCTGATATCTGACTGCTGATTTGTGTAGGAGCAGAGCAGCCTTACCAGGAGTGCCTTGAAGCCGCCTCGACATGCCTTCTCGCCTCCGACTACACCGCCAAGGGAGGATTTCCCAAGCAAGGGAGCGCTTCTCCAAGAAGGGGCGCTTCTCCGCAAGGGCAGCACTAGCGATCTCTCGGGCGGGCGGAGACCATGACTGCAGACTCCTAGCATGTAATCCTCTTGCTTGAAAACCTTCCTTGTGTTCCTCTTCTTCCGATCTTCTTTTGAATATTTGCTTGACTTTTCTTCATTTTCCGGTTGCCGATCCATCGCCACAGAGCCAATGGAGACCGAGGCCACCGGGCAGGAGGACGCTGCTGCAACATCGACGACGCCACGCTTGCCATCGAAGAAGAAACTGGCGCCGACGAGCCCGCCAGCGAAGAGGCATAAAGCTGCCGCCTTGAGCCGGGCGAGGGTCCGGCGATCGCACTGACGGCCCTGAGGCCGCAGGAGTGACAGGCGCTACGCCGACCGCCGATCCCTCCGCCGCTGCGGTAGCGTCGGGCTCCGAAGAGCCCCAGCCCGGCGCCTATTTGAAGGCCGGTGATGGCGTCTTCATCAAGCTCCCATGGGCGTCGAGCTCCAGGGCGCCGGCCGAAGGAGAAACTTTTGATGAAGAGCAGCTCGTTTTCTTTTCTTCTTGCCGCTGCTGGTCATGTTATGAGAACGGTCTATTAGAGCTGCGACAAGTTATCTTTTAATATAACTCTATTTCGGATAGCAATTGCTATGTTATTTCCTTTACTTGATTCCTTCCTTTGTATGTTTTTGCCCTACGCTTTTAGGGAACTTGTCGGCGCAGGCACCTGGGTCCGCGAAGGCCGAAAAGTGGACGCCAAGGTTCGTCAAGGTGCCGCCATACCGACAAGAAACCTTGTCGCAACTAGTCGCAGCTCACTTAAGTTGCTGAGCGGCCTCGAAACAAAGTAAGGGCGCAATCGCAGCTCACTTAAGTTGTTGAGTGGACTCGAAACAAAGTAAGGGCGCAATCGCAGCTCACTTAAGTTGTTGAGCGGACTCGAAACAAAGTAAGGGCGCAACTAGCTTCGTGTTGGTTCCTCCGCGCACAGGTTTTCCATACAAAGTACGGTCGTTCGAGGTAGATAACTTAAATAATTTTATACTGATTGCTCAAACTTTTGCAACTTAGCTTTTATGTCGCTTTGCTTCCGTAAGGCTAGACTTCCTTGAGCGACGCTTGGTCCACACCATTATCTTCTCCTTTCCCCGGCAAACTTGTGGGCGAGGGAACCTTCCTTTCTTTGAGAAAGAGAAAGAAGAGAAAATAAAGATATGGAGCCTTATGGCTCGTTATTGCTTACGGGGGTAGGTGCTGCACAAAGTGTCGATAACGCATGCAAAATAGAAGTAGAAAGCACGAAATTGACAAGATGTGCGGTTAATATGAGCTTCACTTATGCACGGGTCTGCGCCCGGCTTTGTACAAAGGATTACATGCAACATCGGCAAGACTTGTACAAAAGGTGGTTGCGGAACAGGTTCCGCAACCGCGCTTCACGGGTAAAACTTACGAAGATGCTCAATGTTCCGTGAGTTGCTCACCGGAATGCCATCTTCGGTCTCAAGGCATGACAGCGCCAGGCCTAGTGACTCGCTTTCACCCGGTAAGGGCCTTCCCACTTCAAGGCCAACTTGTTGGAATTCTTGGCGGACTGAACGCAGCGAAGAACAAGGTCGCCTTCCTCGAGACTTCGGCATTAACTTTATGCGGCTATGGTAGCGGCGCAAGAAGCTTTTGTCGGGTATCGAGCAGCTCATACTGAGCTCGAAGACGATCCTCCTCAAGGAGCAGCGCGTCATCTTGTCGCAATCGCTCTTGCTCAAGCTCATCATAAGCGAGCACTCGAGGTGATCCGTGATCACGAAGTTCCGGTGGGGAGAACCGCCTGCTCCATAGACTAGAGCGAAAGGTGTACGCCGCTGGGTTCGATTTGGCGTCGCCCCGATCGACCAAAGAACCACCGCACATTCGCCGCCGCGGGAACATTCGCTTCCACGGCGAGAACTGCGGCTCAGCCGAGCTTGACGCTCTGGCAAGCTTGCCGGAGCAAAACTTGTCGGGAGCGCCTGCTTCAACGGAACAAACCCTAGGGCTTGCCGGAGCAGCATCGCTTCCTCAAGACTTGCCGGTGGAGCTCGATGGTGCGTCCTCGACGGTAGCGCAGCACCAAGAGGTGCGCTTGCCGAGTGGGCATCGAGCTCTTGCGGACTTGAGCGCTCGCTTCAACGGAACAAACCCTAGGGCTTGCCGAGCAGACTGCTCAAAGACTTGCCGGTGGAGCTCGATGGTGCGTCCTCGACGGTAGCGCAGCACTAAGAGGTGCGCTTGCGGAGTGGGCATCGAGCTCTTGCCGGACTTGGAGCGTGCCCGCTTCAACGGAACAAACCCTAGGGCTTGCCGGAGCAGATCGCTTCCTCAAAGCACTTGCCGGTGGAGCTCGATGGTGCGTCCTCGACGGTAGCGCAAAGCACTCCAAAGAGGTGCGCTTGTCGGAGTGGGCATCGAGCTCTTGCCGGGACTTGGTCTTCTTCTTCACCGCTGTTTTTCTTTCACGGGCGGTCTCCTCACTATCAGATCCTCCCGCTTCAAAGATTCTCTCCGGAGTCTCCTCCCTTCCTCAAAGACGCACACTTGTCGGCCAAGGCATATAGCTCATCGACGCCTCTCGATCTTGCACATCGCCATCTCCTCCCGTGATCTCGCGGTTTCGCACATTCTCGATGGAATGCGCTGATTACCACGGCAGGGTGGACATCCGGGATGTTGTCCGCACGCAGCTGAATCTCTGAATGTATTTTGCGCAGGGGCTCTCCTTCCTTCGGGCGAGCAGATGAAGGTCGCTTTCTTGGCCATGGGGCTTGTGGCCACTGTGAAGGCGCCGACAAACCGATGGCATAGATCTGCCCAAGAGGATATGGAGTTGTCCGGCAAGTGCATGAGCCAGGATCGACATTGGGCTTGAGCACCGCCGAAAGTAGTTGGCTGTGATCTTGTCGTCTCGCCCCGGCAGCTTGCACCGCGATGGTGTAGATGTTGAGGAACTCCGGACGGATGCGCCTTTGCCGCCATACTTCTCTGGTACGCGTCGCTTGAAATCCTTCTTCTTTGGGCCATCGGACTTGCCGCAGCTCACGAGTGAACGCAGGGCAACCTACCGTCTGACGGCAAGTCGCTGGTTCCCGGGCGCATGCATGTCGACAGAGGGCCCAGCGCGCTGGTCGGATTGACGTCGCGCTTCTCTTCGGCGCTCGATACGAGTTCGAGCGGCTTCTTGCTGTCGTTCGTGAAGAACTTGGCGCTGATTGCGACGAGCTCGTGGATCCGATGATGCGGTGGAGTCGCTGTCGAGGTGGATCCGGCGAGTCGGCGATCTTGGCCTTCGGGGCGGAGAGTGCATGGTGTTTGGCAGTCCTGCCGCGGCAGCGATGCACTTGGCCTCCGCGGAGCGTCGCTGTTGGCAAAGCCGATGAGACTCTGAATAGTGGCCCTCCATTCATCGACCTTGTCGGCTGTTGGAGGGTAATCCAGGAGTAGTTGAGCTCTCGCCAAAGCTTCTGCTGGAGTGGTGGGTGGCAATGGTGAACGGCGCGAGGAGCGGGATATGCTCGGACTTCTAACTATGTTAGAAGGAGCAGTATCCCGCCCAGCGACATGCCTCGCTTCAGCGCTTGACATGTTGGCGTGCAGCATGCCGGTCTTGAGCATCCCGAGATCCACCAGCTCGATCTTGGTCCAACGAGCGTATGGCGTTGTGAATACCATGACGTTGTCGGTTCCGCGCCTCCGAGACGGGCGCGGTGCATGTACGGACGCCGAGGTTCGCGCAGCCTTTGTCCTTGGACTTGGCAGCACCGTGGCCTCTGCCGACGCCCACTCTTCGGCTGGCGTCTACCCCACCACCCGCTTGTTCGGTGGTGGTGGGTTCGACAGCGATCGAACATCCGCCGCCGAAGCCTTCTTCTTCGGTGGCATGTCGATGAAGATGATGAAGATCTAGCTCGTGGTGGACGCCGGATCAGTTCACACAATCTCGACGCTTCTACCGGGCGCGCCAAAGATATCGGGCGGCTGATCCGCCCATGAACACCTATGGGACCGGCGACCGAGCCTTTCGGTTCGGGCGGGGCGGAGGTTGCACGAAGAGCAGATCGAGGCGAGGCACACGAGCAGCTTTACCCAGCTTCGGAGCTCTCCGGAGAGATAACACTCCTACCGCATGTCCGAGTGTATTGGGTTCTTGCTCAGAGCGCTGAGTGCTACAAAGACACACAAGCTGCTAACGAGACCGAAAGTGCGAGGTCCAGCCCCCCCACGCTATGCATGGGCCTCCTTTATATGCTAAAGGGTCTCCGGCTGTGGCAACGTGAGACAAGGGTAAAAAGGAAAAGGAGTGGTTGGTATAGCTACTTGTACAGTGTACCATACCTAACCCCGACGGCAGGGGACAAAGGCATTAAATCCCGCTTCACGCCGCCTCTAACAAGGCGTAAAGGGATCGCCAGGGCGCCACCGCTGCCACGATGGCAATCTTGTCGGCGCCGCTTGCCACCGCGCTCCGGCCCGGCTGCGACCTCTTGCCACGCTGGCGCGGAAAGGTCCTGTAGGCGACACGTTAGTGGATGTGCTGGAGCGCAGTACAGTGGTGGTCTGCTGCAAGCAGCGCCTTTTGTCACGGTTGTTGTCTTTCGCGTCCGGAAGCTTGTCGCCATCAGCTTTCCGGCAAGCTCCTCTTGCCGGGGCCTTGTCTCCTAGGTGCTGGGTGGCCTTCCCAGCAAGCTCCTCTTGCCGGGCCTTGTCTCCTTGGCTTGAATACTTTGTTCTTGAATGGCTCCAAAGGAACCACGGAGGACCTTGGCGGTCACCCGGTAAGCCTTGCCGCGGAGGGCTGCAACTGCCCGTGCACAAGTACACCGACAGCAGGAGAGTAGCAATTCTCCATCAGTGTGATTCATTATATTGACTGAGACATTATCTTAACAATGCCTTGTTTCAACATGTATAAAGAACGACAAAGCAGAAAAGTACCATTCCTAAAAAGATGCAACTAATTCATTTTAACAGAGACATTATCTTAACAATACCTTGGTTAAACATGTAGAAAGAACTACAAAGTAGGATAGTAACATTCCTATCAAGTGTTGCAGTTTTGAACTAAGATTCAGTAGTTAATTAATTCTGAGAGTGGGATTGCTTAATTTTACCAGCGGCATTAGATTAACGAAAAGCATAAACAGTTCCAGGGGAGGTGGGTGCAACAACAGTATGTGCTTCCATCTACTTATAAAGGGGGTGATGCAGAGTTTGTTGTAACAAAGCAACAAGCATCATGTCTGGGTTGGTCCCATTTTTGTTCACTACTTAATGGGAAAAGACAGCAATACAATAGCTTCAATCCAACATTTATTTAAAACAGTACCAATACAAGTAGCACAACATCTCAAAGCACACTGCACAATCATGTGGATGAAGGCCTGTACTGATATTTCATGAGACGGACAAAGATAAAATACGAATCTGCCAACACGAATAGGAAATCCAATCTCGTTTTGTGCAGTTGCACTGAAATCAAGCAAAGTGTTTCGCGTAGTTAAGCAAAATGTCGCAATAGCAACAAGTTGAATAGATATCCACGTTTAAATAGAGGCAAAAAAGGAATCAATTATTGGCTAATAAAGGAGGATGAAACATGCGGCCACAAAAATGGTAATCCCGCCAATCCCTAACAAGTGTTGCAGTTTTGAAATAAGATTCAGTAGTTAATTCTG
Organism: Aegilops bicornis; assembly: GCA_021605145.1. Classification (NCBI taxonomy): domain Eukaryota; kingdom Viridiplantae; phylum Streptophyta; class Magnoliopsida; order Poales; family Poaceae; genus Aegilops; species Aegilops bicornis. The sequence continues at coordinate 256,966,043 of CM038671.1, read as the reverse complement.
AGAGTGGCATTAATTACTGGCTTATAAAGGGGGTGATGCTGAATTTGTTGTAACAAAGCAACAAGCATCATGTCTAGGTTGGCCCCATTTTTGTTCACTACTTAATGGGAAAAGACAGCAATACAATAGCTTCAATTCAACATTTATTTAAAACAATACCAAAACAAGTAGCACAACATCTCAAAGCACCTCGCACATCATGTGGTTGAGACCAAGATTTGAAACAACTCGCCATTTAAGATCGAAACAAATCTCGATCTCCTTTGTGCAGTTCCACCAAAATTAAGCAAAGTCACCGTGTGACATTCAAGTTGAACTGCACAAAACACTCTTAAAACATAAGTGTTTCGAGTAGCGAAGCAAAATGTCTAATAGAAACAAGTTGAGTCGATGCCCTGCTTTTAACAGAGGCAAAAAGGAAACAATTACTTGCCGATAAAGGAGGATGAAACAAACGGTGACAGAAAAGAAGCATCTAACTTATCTTGGATGGAAAACAAAAGTAGGACAGTAGCATTTCTAAAACGGTTGCATTGATTCATATTAACAGAGACATTCTCTTGAAACAACATTCGTTAAAAAATGTAATTTACTTTTAACAGTGGCATTGCTTCAATTTTCCGGTGGCATTCTTAGATTAACAACAGCAAAATAGTTGTATGGGACATGCCAGCACCATGTGTGTCCACACGTATAAATTGGTGATGCAGAGTATATAGCCAAGCAGCATATATGCGCTGGTCCCATTTTTGTTCTCTTTGAACCTTCTTCCTATGCGAGGGCAGCAAATCTAGTCCTGCACAAACTACCCGACCCCCCCAGTTTCTTTCCCTTTTCAACAAAGAGATCGGTTCCTTACAGATGTGTGTACTGGGTTACCCCCTTTTTCCCTTTTCTAACATACCAAGAAAGAAAACTCGATCAAAAACACGCCCCCGCTTCCAGGTCGCGAGAGTCGTCGCACACACGCACATAGACATAGACATGCATATCCGTGTTACGGAAAATTCCATTTTGATCTCCATCTTCAATCATATTTGTCCAACTGGCACATTATTTACGTTGTTAATTATATACGCAGCAATATTAACATACAACATCTCTTGTTTGCGCACGTCCGGACCGCTACCACGGCTGGTCCTGACCAACCCGAACCCTCTTCATCACCCACGTGTGCTTCCCGCCCGAAACGGTCAGTGCTGCATTCATGCCCGGCCAGAGCGGACACGACCTCTCACCGCGCCCGGCATTGAAGCGGCGCTGGCCGAGAGCGTCGCCCGCGCCGCTCGGTGCACGCAGCTACTCGCGTTGAAAGGTCGCAATAGCCGGCCACAACATGCATGTAAAAAGTTCTTGGGAGTCTGTGCTACAGCTAGCTGTCCTCCCCCAACTCGTCAATCTCTTCCAAAGAGTGCTAGTACTCCATGGCGCGATCCATCGACAAGCAAAGGGAAAAGTTATCGTATACTCGGTTTGCGGTGAGTGGCATGCCGAGCGACCATGTGGGGTTGAGCCGTGGAGGAGGGTGATACACGAACACGACAGACGTGATTTAAACGTTGGTTTTGCTCGATGGCGCGATCCAACGAAACAAAACGTTGGTTTCTCTCTGTTTCCATTTTTTCTCCGGAAAAACGGAAACTTTCCACTCCATTTTCATTCCTATTCCAAGGTTGCCCCGTTACAACATACCATCATATACAAAGGAAAACTAACACGCATGCTGATGCATCTCAATGATTCATAGATCATAGCCAATATTTACTTCACAACTAAAGAAAAAAGTTGTGAGAGCGTGTACGAAAGAAAAACTACTGATGGGGTCACTACGACTTAAACCCTAAAACCTAAACATGATTTAATTTCCTGGCCAGGTAGAACCTGTCGAAGGAAAGACGTCTGGCACCCTCGGATCATACGATGCTTTTGTGCATTTCCACTAAAATCGACCTGAGCATCCCTGATGGCAAAGATATTGAAGAAGTGTGATTAGAATAATAGTACTACTGGCACTAGTTCATGAGACATAAACTCATCACAAGTAGAAGCCGGTAGAAGTAGAGAAAGATCGACATGGAGATGGAGCTACATGAGTGGAGCAAGCCGGCTCCAAAAGGAAGATGGACTACCTGGGACGTCGGGCTGTAGCTAGAAGGGCGGTTGGGACGCGGCATCGGCCCATACCGCGGTGACCCCGATTGGGACGCACCGACTGTGGGTTTTCTCCCTCGCCGATGTCGCATCAAGGCGTCACGTAGAACCATTGTTCCCTTCCCACCAAGGGATCAGGCCCGTCGTTCTATGCTTGTGAAGAGAGCAACCTAAGCAAGCGTGCTTGTAGCTTAGGCTCCTGCTAGTGTATATATAGTGGTTTTCTTTTTCTCCATATCAACCATTTTATATTGCGACGTGTCATTCAAGAGTGAAATGATGGTTGCTTCTTCCGACTAACTTATCGTGTGATTTGACTGCTCCTTAGTGGCCCCTACACGCATTTCCCCTACGTGTATGCAATAGTCACACGCGTACACATGGACGCAAAACGCAGCGCGACGCCTCTAATGCATGCATGTCCGAGCACACGACGGAACACACACGGTCACGCTCAAGTGCTCAACCTACACGTGCATGCACACACATACTCAGTCAGGGTGAGCTAGTGACCGTATGAACACCGAAAAATATATATATTGAGCGTAATGAGCGTATTATGAAGTCCACTAACCGTACTTTTACAAATATACAAAGTGATGCATAAAGGTACTTATCTCGCTTTGAAATTAAGCCATATTAACCGGAGAGGAGGCAAGATGGACTAGCATTACTTTGTTGTGTCCTCATCAACTTGCCGAACGAGGAGAAGGTTGCAGGACGGGAGAAGCTTGCGCGCGGTGGCTCGCAGGACAAGGCGAAACTTTTGACTAATGCAAGCTCTCCCTCGCTCAGGCGGTGGACGTGCAACAGTTAATTCGATGTCAGATTGCCAGAAGCATACACTATACTTACCGAATAGGCGAACAGCCAAGCGCAAAGTTTACTAGTACTACTACTATAGTCTATAAAGGTACGTACTATACTAGTACTAGGAACCAGATGGAGGAGCGTCTGCACTCTTATTATAATTTTAAAGTGTGACAAAGCAATCTTCAACACATTTGGTTCTCTTCGAGGGTTCCCGCATGTGATAATGGAAGTTGATTGCATGGAACACTCGCCACAATTCTCGCTTAATTCTGGCTCATATCCTGTTACAAATAATAGCGCTCAGTAATATTTCCTCTTTTTTTGTTATTCAGCATGTAAACAGGTCAGCAAACCTTGCGGGCGCATCTTCGATGCAAACCGTGCTTGCTGCACTTTGAATGTGGCCGAGAGCTGGCTTGATGAAACACCTCGCTTCCTACTTCTTTTTATGGGTACCTCGCTTCCTAGTGACCAAAGGTCTTGGCTGATCGTCCTAAGAATGCTTATATATGAATAAACCTCTCTCATTTACCCGCAAAAAAGATTAAGCCATATTAACCAGAAAGGAGGGAGTATGGACTAGCACTACTTTTTGGTGTGTCTCGCCAACTCGCAGAACGAGGAGAAGCTTGCAGGACAAGGTGAAGCTCTCTTACACCTTTTGACTAATGCAACCTACCCTCGGTGGACATGCATCAGTCCATTCGATGTCGAGTTGTCGAGGCATACACCGTAGTACCCAACATGCGGAGTACCATCATTGTTCGACTTCACGAAGAGGCGAAGAGCCAAGCGCAGTAGTACGAGTAGTACTACTACTAGAACCGCATGGTGGAGCGTCTGTACTCTCATTTTTTAATCTCTGATAAAGTACACGTTTATTCCGGAGAAGGGCGGAAAACGGCAGCCCAACATGTAATGAATGATATCGATCAACCTACCATGCTCGAATATATCTTGGCTTCCGTGCGAGCCGATACGTGTGTTCTCGCCTCGCCTCTCTCAAGGAACGGCGGGTTGGCTCTTTGCCGTCAATTGAGATCGGTTTGCTCACACTCATCACATATGTCGCTGATATGCCAAGAGGAGGTGCGTTGACCGATCGCCATCTGGCGTAGTACTTGGTTTTGCACCTTCATACTACTCCTCCCTCCGTCCACAGTTTACGGTATGCTTCATTATGATGCATTTCTCTCAATGCATTTCCACCACCAGAGAGACTTTATACGCGTTTGGTTTAATGCTCAATTAATTAGGGCGTGGTAACCGCAATCAAGTCCACAATTTTCTCTCCATGTACTTTACTACTACGGAGTGGAGTAAGTGCATGCATGTGTGTACCCGGGGTGGAAGCACTGCATGCATTTGTGTACGCATTATTCCCTCTAGTAATAGACGACGTGCTATAACTACCAATGCTATTTTTCAGGCCAATCGCTAGTCGCCTTGGTCCCACAGATTTTTTCTTTTTTACAAGCGCTGTATAAACAGTGATGGATGGAGTAGTATGAGCGTATTCAAAGAAGAGCATATTGATGGTTGCTTCTTTAGAGCAACTTACAGTGGGAAAGGTAGGGCTTATGATTTGACTGCTCATTACTCACTATTAATGCGGCGCAACGACCGGGCTGAGTCTCCCATGCGGTTGTGCACTACCCTCTCAGTTCTTAAATATACTCCGGAGTATTTGTCTTTCTAGAGATTTCAACGAGTGACTACTCAAATATTTGTCTTTTTAGAGATTTCGAATGGACTGGCACATACGGATGTATATAGACATATTTTAGAGTGTACATTCACTCATTTTGCTCCGTATGTAGTCACTTGTTGAAATCTCTAGAAAGACAATAGAATATTTAGGAACGGAGGGAGTACACATATGAAGCAAAATGAGTGAATCTACACTCTAAAATATGCCCGGTTGAAATTTGTAAAAGACAAATATTTAGGAGCGAAGGAGTATAATTTTGTGCATGGCACATGGACCCGGATGATGAAGAAGCTTCTGGCAATGCTATCAAGCTTCCATCATTTGTTTACATAATTGACATACTATACAAATAATTTTCCAGCGACATGAAATTACAATGGTGTGAGCTTTCAGCTTTTGTTTCGCGTGTCTTGCCATCAATGCTCTTTCGGAAACAATAAAAAACTAACTTCCTTGCTAATGCATGTCAATTATTAGCAGATCAGAGCTAATAATTACATCACAACTGAAGACAGAGTTGTGAGAAGGTGTTAAATTAAAATTGATCCATGCTTTCATTGGCAAAGAACGCCCCCCATTTCTGTCTAAATCAACAAGGCATGTTGGGAAAAAGTAGGCTGTCTCGAGCATGCAACATTCCGATCATTTTGTGCAGTTCCACTAAAATAGAGCCGAAAGGCCCCTGTTCCAAAGATATTAAGTGTGATTACGATAATAGAGGCTCTTGATGAAACAATAAACACACAAATAGAAGCCGGTCACCTTTGCAGTCTCTTAAGACTAACTAGTTGGAGAAGATTAGGCTCGGAGTTGGATGAGGAGTATAGAGCAAAACCAATCTCCCTTTGTGCAACAAGACTTTGAAATGTAGAGACGTTGCCCGTGTGACATTTTAGTACAACTGCACAAAACACTCTTACGAAAAAAGTGATTTGTGCAGTTCACCAAAAGGTCGCAATAGCAACGAGGTGAAATGGATAGCCCTGCTTGCAAAAAAGAGGTAGAAAGGAAATAATTACTTGCCAATAACAGTTGATGACACATGCGACGACAAAAAAAGAAGCGTATTCCTTGTCCTAAGGGAAGATAACAACACGGTTGTGTTTTTCTAAAATGGTGCGAGGACGAGAATGCAATATGGAAAGTACGCCAAACGAGCTACGTTTTGGTCAAAGAACTATGGAAGATCCACATGCAGCGACGTGGGAAGACGGGCAGTGGAGCAAGGCCGGAGGGGATACACGAGGTCGCCGGATGTAACTAGGTGAGCGGCGACGGGCGGAATCGGCGAGCAGGTGGCGTAGGCCCTGCCGCGCCGGAGCTTGGTCAGAGAGAATGGCGTGTACCGCATATCGGGACGTGCTGCCATGGCGCCGTCGAACGGAAAAACGATGCACTTCCTCCATTTCCCCCGGCGGACGTGATGCGGCCGGATCAGTGACCAACGGTGAGAGAGAGAGAGGCCACCGCACTCCCTTTTCCCCGGCGGACGGGATGCGGCCGGATCAGTGACCAACGGTGAGAGAGAGAGAGAGAGAGGCCACCGCAGCCTTGTTTGAGATACTCTGAAGAGCGACAAACCAGGCAGGCAGGATCCATTGTATATAGTGAGCGGACTACCTTTTTCTCCATAAAAATCATTTTATATTATGTGTGCGTGCCATTGAGCGCTATAACTTTATTTAAAAATAACGCGGCAACACGTCAAGTCGAACTTTGCTTCGTGCACGCGTGGTACACGACCTCCCTAGGTAAACAACCGCTACAGGCGTTCAAATTAGCACGTGGGCTGCAATTTCATAAAGAAATGAGCTCCACCATGTACCCGCGCGGGTGTGGCTGGGCACGAAGCGTGAGTATGTGCACGGTGCACCTATTCTCTTCTTGTATACGTACACCACCTACGTGGGGTTGTGTGAGAGAGATACAAACCTAGAGAGATACAGTATGTGGGTTGTTGAGAGTTTTGGGGGGGGGGGGTCAATAAAAAAATGTAACATATGCAATGTGTGTGAAATAGAGTCCTGGATATAACATATATATAGAGGGGGCGATCCACGAGAAGAGAGTGGAGGTATCATCGGCTTGAGGTGTCCATAGAATCGAAGACAGCGATGATGTGTGTGTGTGCGTGCGCGATCGATAAAGAGTGCCATCGAATTTGTGTATGCCCACGACAATGATATAGAGTGGCTGGCCTACTAGAACGTGAGATGGGACATGTGCAGTTTGTCTCTGTGGCATGGATACCTACCTGCAGCGCTCGACTATCAGTGTGTGTTGGGGGAAGAGGGAGGCCCAATTAACTATAGAGGTACAATCGCTGGTATATGTGTGGAGGAGGAGAGAGGCTCACCTCATGAGTTAAGGAGATCGACCGCCTCATGTATTAAGGGAGATCGATCGACATCCATGCATATGTGCAGGAGAGGAATAAGTTTGGGAGAGAGACAGAGCTAGAGTGTTGGAGGGGGTGGTAGTGGAGTTGCTTCTAGCAAATGGTGGGATAGGCTTGCTAGACAAACGGAGGGCACGCCCGCAATATCAATAAGAGAGGAGATGGCTGCTTGTTGTCTGTGCACGTGCGTGTGAGAGATGGGTCAGGAGGCATGCACGAATGATGAGGGGTGACGATGTGGCTGTGGTAAGCAAATGTAACTACATAGGAAGATCAATAACCCTTTGTTAGAGAAAGGAGAGACTTAACTTGTGAGGTACATCGATCGATGGGGGGGTAGTTAAAGTCGATCTAGGTATATGTTGGGAGATCGATCGGTATACATGCATGTGTGTGTTAGAAGCAAATGAGGCACGAGGAGAAGGATAGAGAGAGGGGGATGCATGTAGGAGGTGGTACGAGAGGCATACTATATTGAGGGGGGAGGAGTGTGCGAGTACGAGAACAATGAAAAGAGTGGTGGGAGTGAGGCATGGACGGTGACAAGAGATGAGGGGAAGCTTGTGTTTGTGCTAGGCACACCTGGATAGAGAGGCATATCAATCGATGTGTGCCGTAAAGAAGGAGCTGGGGGGCCTACACACACCATGGGTGAACGACCTAAAGTGGAAAGACGAATTTGTGCGATGGAGCTAGAGAATGCCGAGGGAGGGTGAGAGGGATGCGGGCATGTGCATGCACAAGAGAAAGTTAGTGCTAGCTACAAAGATAAGAGGGTTGTGTGGGTGTAAAAGACGAATAGAGATCATATATACTTCATTATGAAAAGCGAATTCGGATATTTGAAGAACTTATCATAGTGTTTCAAACCGCCGCATGTGTGAATATATATAACGGTGATACACATGGTGTGGTTATGAACATGTTATACTACATTTAATATATTTTATCTCTACTCTTATACAAAAACGGAGTTGTTGATGATGGTGTTCCTGCCATCCTGCATTATAGGCCGTCCGATTTATATCTGGCGGATAGCAAGGAAACTATGATGGTTGAAGTTGGCAACAATCATGACTGTAGATTCTTATCGAAATAGAGAAACGAATTCAAATTTAGTTCGAATTGCAGCGGTAGTATAGACATTTGGAATGCACTAAAATGTTGGTATGAGTAGATTACATGCATTATCTGACAAGTTTAAAAAATTTAATCGGACATAACATGGATTCATTTCCCTCCTTCCATCTATATAGGGTGTAATGAGATTTTTAAGACCGCTTTGACTATTGACAAGATTAATAGTACATGACATGCACAATGTGAATATTATATCATTGAAAGAACCTTCCATAGGCGAATTTAACGGTGTGCTTTGTGTAAGTTGCATGTCATATATCATTGCTCTAATATTTGGTCAAAGTTAGCATTGAAAACGCATTAGGCCCTATATAGATGGAAGGAGGGAGTAGCTTTGAATAGCATTTGTATAGTAAAAGCGGGCAAGACTCTCTCTTTGTGTGGTGTGAATAGTTTATTTTTCGCTTTTCTTTTTGGTTGAGGGAAGTGCGAATTGATTTGGTACGCATAAGTACAATATTACTACACGTTAGGCTTGCCCTAAAATTCAACCAGCGTCTTGTTATATCCCGAAAATTCAGATATCGTGCTCCCAAAAGCTGGCGCCTTCACAACCCGCGCCTTGCTATCCCGAAATTACAACACGCCGAAAAACTCCTCCACCGCCAAATCCCGACACGCGAAATCCCCCTTCTAACCCTGAGCCAAAAGGGCCACTAGTTCAAATCGGTGGGGGGTACTTTTGTAACACACCCTACATCTTGGACAAGCGCGTCCCTAAGTCATGCTTCACCCCATCCCATCGCCCCCTTTTCGCCATTCAAAATCCCAGGCCGCCATAACCTCTCCACTCCAGCCACGAAACCCCACCCTCCTCCGTCCGCCACGTCACCGCTGCCCAGCGAGAGCCTCTTCCCCGATGACGTCGTCCACCTTAACAGCTCGACGTCCCTCGTCCACCTCCTCGGATGAGGATCCGTCGTCCATCTTGCTGTCCCGCCGGTTCAGCCGCCCCGTCCTCCACCTCCAAGGAGCTGCTCCGACGATCGCCTCATCTATCGCGATCGCTTCCATCCCCACAGCCGCTTAACCTGCTCCACCGAACCGCAACATCCTCACCGACTCCTCGGACGAAGCCGAGGCCTACTCGGCGCCACCAAAGAGGTTGTACACTCATCGCATTGCACCTTCTCCTTAACTCGACCTCCCGGCACCGATGGTGCTCCATCCCGCACCCCCATGGAGCGGCTACCTTGAAGCCGGCGCCGCGGGCGACATCTCAAAGGCGGCTCTCCCCCAGTGTGAGGCCCCTTCGGTGGCGGCGTCCATACCAGCCGGATCTGCTGCTGCTGCTCCGGCTCTCGCTCGATCGCTCGCTCGCCCAGCTGCTGCTGCTGCTCTCCCCCTCGCCGTCTTCTTTGCTCTGCTCGATTAAGCCACACTTGATCGATGAATCGACTTTTGGGTCGATCGATTTTTAGGGGTTGGGGGCTCATGGGAGTTAAGGAAAAACCACCAGCTGGTACGGGGCTCTCGGAGAGGTACCCCACTATCTATCTTAGGGTTCGGGGTGGGGCGGGGGCCTAGAGGGCTGGCCGGGCGGCGGTGGCGAAGTTGTTTCGGGCGGCGAGGCGGCGCTGACCGGGCGGTTCGGCCGGTGGTGGCTGGCGGCTTAGGGGGGTGCAGGTTGAAGATGAACTGCAGGCCCTCCCTAAACTACATGTCAAGTGCCTCTCTTCTACCATTGCGTTCAGTTTCGACAATAGCATTCAGATTCCACAGTAAATTTCAGTTTCGACAGTTAAGTTCCGAGTCAACAGTTTTTACCTCATCTGTTGTATTCAGGTGGTTTTTGGTGATGTTAATTTTACAACCATTTTACATCATCTATTGGAGATGCTATTAGAATCCCACTTGAGATTGACGATGTCTGTCTTGTGCTGCTTCAGCCTTGACGTCTTACGGCTCACCGGAGCTGCTCCAACGACAGAACGATCCATCACAACAGAGCAGTGCCCTGGACGCCGTCTACAGATTCCTCAGATCTTCCTCCACACCTCCGACAGCCAACTCTGCCTCAATCGCTTGACAACCAACCCAATGATGCCGAGGTCGACACGGCTACTGACAAAGAGGTTGTACACTTGTTGCATCACTTATTACTATACATTCACGTCGATCCATTAGGGCTATTTTGGTTCAACGGAAAAACGTCGATCCATTGGTTGTTACCCTCACTCTAAATTTCTGCATATCAGATATTGTACACAGTCATGCTAGACATGTAGAGAAAAAGAGAAGAGTTTTGCGCGGCAATACAATGTCATGCAGACATCGCTCCATGGTGGGTTCAATGGCAAACCCTCCCACCCCTCTCTAGATTGTAATCCAGAGGAAGATATCTATTCTGAGGAGGATTCAGCCGCCGCTGACCACTCCTATTTACCCCTCAAGGTGTTTGCTCTACCTTGGCATGATGATGTTAGTCATATCATGCATATGTTGCCTTGCAGTGCCTACTTTTGACATCATTTATTTCATCTGCTTAGTTTAGACATGTTCTGTAATGCTACCTGTTTAGTTTCTATATCATATATGGGAATTATGCAGTCTCATGTCTTTTAGCCAGCCATAATATATGTGAAATGTGCAATGCCATCCTGTTTAACCAGAAATCATATATTTGAATGATATCTTGCCCACCCTTTTCTTCATTACATTTCCATTTGTCGACAATGTTTGTACATTAAACTACTCTTCATGTGAATCAGCCATTTGGGTGGGAGATGGAAAAATCTAGAGTGAAAACAAGGCCTTCAGAGCAGACAGTGCTACCTGTCGAAGCAAATCTCTTGTTGGGTCCCGATAGCTCCTCAGAGATGGATTCAGACAGATGACCAGTCCTATTCACCCACTGAGGTGTATGCTCTAACTTGGCACGATTATACTGCTCATATCATGCATACTGTGTCTTGCATTGCATAGTTTAGACATCATATACACAATATTCAACACCATGTTCTTAGTTCAGACATCATATCGAATGCCCTCTGTTTAGCATATAGATCACATATGTGAATTAAATGATGCGATCCTGATTACTTAGATAACATGTAAGTGAATTATGTCATCTGATCCTATTTAGTTATTCATCATATCTTTGAATTATGTTATGCTATGCTATCTAGTTTAGATAGACATCATATATGTGAAATTATGTCATGCTATCCGTTTTAGTTAAACGATATACATGTCAACTATTTCATGCCCTCTTTTTTCCACACTATCTATTGCATCAATCTCTCATACAATGTCTATACATTCAACTATGTTTCCTGTTTATCAGCCATTTGAATTGGAGTTGGTGATGCCAGTATCTAGCGGACTAAAAACACGGTCTCCAAATAAAACAGTGTTAACTCTTGGTGGAGATAGCATCCGGTTGTACATGCACAAGAACCAGCCCTACCACACATAACCCAAACTCTCGCAGATTGTACCCCTCTGCGATGATGGATGAGAACCGCTTTCACCCAATCTAATCCCAACCCCACCGATAGTAACCTGGGCCTCGCTGACATAGCACCATCTCCATCACAGAGCTCCCAAACAAGAGCGATTAGTAAGGCAGCTCCATTGCCCAAAGGGCAAGATACTATCACGGCGAACCCCAACTCCACGGTTAGTACGCCTATTTACGTGGAGGAAGCACAACCAGCTAGTCGTAGTTTAGCATCTATCGCATTTGATGTTGTTAAATCGTATGTGTGTATCTTCCCATCTTGGAAATATTATCTTGAAGATGAAGGAAAATGCCGATTGCGGTGTTTGTCCGGGAGTTATGTGTAAGTAATGTTATTCATGGCAATTAATTTGCTTCATTCCCATACATCCTACCTCCATGATGGTTATAATACAGCAACTTTTCCCATTTTTCTCTATAGAGAAGGACCGATTTGGAAACTCGGGATGAGGTAACCTGTGCTAATACCTCTGCTATCTTCAAGAATACTTGGTGGCAATATCGTAATTACCTGAAGAAAACGTACTTCACCGGCAAATAAACTCATCAAATTCCCTTACGTTCTCCTGAGACACATTTACTGGACGATGACTGGGAACGCCTTGTTCTGTACTGGTCCAGAACTAAGAATGTGGTAAGGTCTATGAGCTCATTTTCTATTTTTAAGTATTATATTCTTGCGTCTTATCAGTACGCTGTTCATGTAGAACAAGTGCCTAAACATGAAGAACAACTGTTCTAATTTAAGATTCCATTGCTATCATAGTTCAAAAAAGCGCTAGGCGTTAATTGTGCGTTTTGCCACCGCCTTGCGCTTTACTGACCAAAGCGCATGCTTATGCGCATTTATGCACAGATTATGCATAGTTATGTGCAATGCGTTTTGCGAACGCCTAGATCCTAGGCGCGCTTAAGTGCTTGCTTAGGCGCGCCTTTTTTTAACTATGATTGCTTTGCTCTTGTATCACTGTATTTACTCATACAAACTTATTTTTAAATTGAAGGATCCAATCGAAACTCCAATGGCACAGCAGGTATATTCACGCATGTTTCTTTAACAGGTTTGCTCTTATCAATAGCTCTGTTGATTTCAATTTCAATTGTGTATACAGTTGACTTTCAAATCATGCACATTACTAGCATCATAACAGAGCCAATAGTGTTGTTGTACATGTAGACCCGTGGTACCCATCTGAAATCTTGTTGTGATGTGTAGTTTCCCACGCTTTGTATTCCTTCACCGCTGCTTTGTCTTGAACTGATATGATTTGAACCGTGTCTCTATTTTGATTTGGCAAGACAATGCAGTGACCATAGGACATAGATATATGTTTGTTTGATGCTTTTATTATGTACTAGTACTTGGCAATTGAAGACTTGGTAGTTTAATCCTGTCCACCTTACTAATGAACTAGTTCACGAAATGAGTTTCATATACTAGTACATGCTAAACTTGTTATGTGTCTCGCTTGTTTCTTCTTTTAGAATCTTGTGAGAATATTGGGGAAGAGTGCCTTATTAAGCAATGGTAAAGGAAGTAATGCAGATAAGGTTCAGGATAGTGACACATCCTTGTTGGTCTCCAACAAAGTTCATAAAACATCTAAGGAAGACTATCTCGAAGACAGTGAGAAAACCCCAAAGTCCTATCTTGGTTTAGTGTTGGAGTTACTGGCCACTACCGCTTCCACAAGCTATTCAAACTCACTGTCTGAATCAGTTCGGTTTCTTGAGTCTCAACTAAAGATGAAAGACATCGATCAACTGTGCTGCGACAAGAAGCGGAAGGACTGCGGAAGTCCTCGGAGCATTCGGATGCATACTTTTCGGTGCAACGAAGCGTTGGAGGATTTTAGCACCAAACAGGACAAAGCTAATCAGCTTGCTAAGCTTATTGCCAACATGGTGGATACCGAGGATAACGCTTTCTTGAGCTCTTGAAGTTGTTTGATTATGCTCTTGTTTGCTGTCAGCGTTTATTTACCTTTGGTGGCCAATTTTGACGGCCGTGTATGTAATGTCCGCTTTGTTCCCTATATTTGCACTGGTGGCGAACTTTGATGCCCAGTGGATGTAATATGTGTAATAGCGGTAATAGGCTAGCGTTAATTGCTTGCTTATTTATTTCCTTATTGTCTTCTTTAGTTGTTTCCTTGTAGTCACTGCAGTTCCTTTTCTGTTTTTTTCTAGTGGCCACAATAGCCTATTTTTGGTAAATAGGCCAAAATAATCATGGCAACACACGGACTGTTGTACCATGGGCCTCCTGCAGCCGTATGATCCATGGGCCTTCGTCCGTCAGAGGATCCATCAGCCTTCTATACGGGCCTTAGGGTCCATGGGCCTTCTACGGGCCGTAGGGTCCATGGGCCTTCTACGGGCTGTACGATCCATGGGCCTTCTACGGGTCGTACTATCCATGGGCCTCATACGGGCCGTAGGATCCATGGGCCTTCTACGGGGCGTATCATCATTTCGCCAATCATGGGTCGTACTATTCGTGGACCATAACGGGCCATTAATAGGCCGTATTTGATAACTCTATGAAAACAGCCCAACGGGTTTTTTTGACATGAAAACGGCCCAACGTATTAACGATCCACAAACGGGCTGACTGTAACGACGAGCTGAATTTGGCCCACAAGCGTAAAATGACAAAGAACGGGCCGTATGTAATCGAATATCGCAAATGAGCCCAAGAATCAATGGGCCCTAAGAAGGCCGAAAGATAACTTAATGCAAATGGCCCAATGGAATAACGGGCCGTTAATGGGTATAAAGTGATACATCGCTCATCGCGGGCCGCTTTCACCACGGGCCGTTAATGGGCCAAGAGTTACAAAGGTCCTCATATGGGCCGAAGAAGTCATGGGCCACACATGGGACGGAAGTTAAAACGGGCTGAATCATATTGGACGCCCAGATGACGCCATTGGGCCTAATTCGGATAGGGCGAACGGGCCCCGGGTTAGCGGGTCGTAAATGGGCTATATGTGAACAGTAGTTAACGAGCTTTCGTGGGCCCGCCACCTTTTGACCAAGTCAAACGGACCGGCCTTTTCACAGGAATGGGCCTCTGTTGGGCCGTGCCACGTGTCGCCGTATCATAGGTGCCTTCGGTCCAATGAGCGGATGACATCTGTCCCAACGGTGAGCCGACACGTGTTTCCTCCAGCCAATGATGATTTTACACGTGGAAAATCCCCATTGGTCGGGGCGGTTTACGGGTTATCAGATCCAAAACCCGACCCGATAGCTTAATGGCGTTCCGTTATGGTGGATGCCATGTGTCGGTCACCCTTGACGAAAGCACTTCTGTGACGCGCGATTTATCGTCATGGCAGTGGACACTTCCATGATGATAATTTTGGTAATATCATGGAACACTTCTCTGACGACGCAGTGTATGACTATCTTGATTCTGTCATATATTTGTCATGGATGTACATGCATGACAAAAAATGCGACCTACTGTGACAAACACGTATCATCACGAAAGTGTATTTTGTTTGTAGTGTCAGGTAGGAACGATACTTCATCAACGAGTGCTTGAAAAGCGCAACCAACCCTTGCTTGTCTTCACAATCTAGTTTGGTCCTCGCCTATTTAAAAGAATGAAATATTGTGTCTTCTGTCAGCAAAAACATATGCAGTAATGACCATGAATAACATTAGTACATTACTTACGCGTAAGTTGCGGAGGAAGACCGGAAATTGTTACGTTCATGCGGTATAATCTTTCCATGAAGGAAAGATGCGCACAAAGTTCCTGACAACAATATAAGCTTTGTCTTCTAAACTGGGAAGAAATGGAACAGGAGTGCTATTTGCTGCAATTGGGGCTCTCTTTGGTTCGAAAAGGGATTTGGCAACTGGATTTGGTGTACTCTTTGCTGGAATGGGGTTTTTGCGTCATAGAGCTGGTGTTATGTCAACTGTCATAATCATAATGTTTGCTGCAGTTGGGGTCTGCTGAGTTGGGGCATCAGAAATGACCAGTGTAGTAGGGCTAGAGTCTGCTAGAGTTCGGGTGTTTTGTGGGTCAGGTGATATTGCAACTACACCTAATGGGCTATTTGATTTATCAGGTGCCACTACCTTTTCCAAATACTTTTCTTGCGCTCCTCCACGATCGCCCTCTTCCTTTTGAACGTCTTCTTCCTTTTGAACGTCTTCCTTTTGAACGTCTGATACACAAGAACATCATTTGAATGGATAAATATGGTATGATCACAGATGGAATATGTACTGAAAATGGATAGGCAGGCCGTATTCACATACACGATGTGTAAACTAAGCTAATGGCAGTTCAATAAAGTAGAAGCAATGCAAAGCATCAGTTGCAAGATATGTGCGACAAATATAACCTTGGAAAGTTAGAGCAAGCACCTTGATGGGTGAATAAGATAGGGCATGTTCCTCTGTGTCCTCCTCTTGGGAGCTACATTGACTTAGGTCTCCATCTAGCTCAGAATCACTGTTAGGATCATATTCTGAGCATGAATCTATAGGTGGAGAGCATTTGCATTGCATTGCATCCAGACTTGATTTCAGTCCCTTAATGACAAGTTTGACAGCCATGGCATTGTTCTGCTTTATTATTTTCATGCGCGCAAGCTCATAATCATTATGATGTTGTTCAGAATCTGAGATTCATGAAAACATAAAAAGTAGTCGATTATCTATGGAATGCATTGCGGATTCAACTCAAGAGTGTCTCCCTATAAACCCTGCATATGCAAAGTTCACCCCCAACCATCTTGACTGCACCACGCATGTAAATGCAAACCCCTTATGTCTCTATAATAAAAGTGCATACACATTTCAAAACTGAAGTAGGAACATTAGAATTATATGAAATTCGTATTTGAACAAATAAACTAAGGAATTATGAGTGGCATAATGTTTAGATTCAAGGGTGGTGTTGGTAGTGCGACACAAAGCAAGTAGGCAGATTGTATTCCCTGTAAAAGATCGAAGCCTATGTAAAAGCTGGAAATGACACTTTCTTTCTATACAATGCAGTGTTCGTTGCCCACACAGGATGGAAGAGATCACATTGAGAAATACTATTCACTCATGTCTACGGTTGTAGTATTTAGAAACATGTGGTGGTCCACCCTAAAAGAATATTGACAACAAATATGACAAGGCAAGCATAGATGTCTTGAATCAATCATTTACTTGTGAGCTCACTAGGACAAGTATGCGAAATTGTAATCGCAAAGAAGAGACCGCCCGTAATCTGAATCAAGAAGTTTGTCTAGCACTTATTGTTTGCAACTAATCGACGTGAATAATTGGATATTATATCGAATGAGTAAGAAAGACACGTAAAATTTTCAACAAACCTGGCTTGCAGTAGTAATCTGGGTTAATGTCACTATGACCAACAATCCAAAATGACTAGTGTCTGTTCCTAGGGCCGAAATTTTGAAAACCCTGTGAACTTTACAGGTACTAAAGATTACCGAAATACATCTGAACCATTAAGTGTAGGTAGCAATCGAGCACACAACAAACCCTAATGACAGTCCTGCCTAATGAGTAATGAATCAATTAGAAAATGGGTGATGAGGAGTGGTTCTTTGAGTGTTGAGGACTTATCTCGGGATAAATAGGGTTGACTTAGTGGGTGCTGCACTTTGAGCCTTGAACGGATTTGGGAAGGTAGGCATGACGGGCGCTTGGGCAGCGGGTGACGCTGGCATGAGGCTGCCCTCGACCTCCCCGTTAGTCTGGTGTCTCCTCCTAGAGTCATCCCGTCTGGGACGGCAAGTCAAGTAGGTAGGCGGATGGGGCTAGTAGAGATCGAAGCAGAAACGTAGAGGAATCGGGGCCTGGACGACCCAAAAATCCCAGGTGGGCCGCCCACTGTGGGCACCTCAGAGAGATACACACCCGAGCGGCGAACATGCATTTTTGAAACTAATTTAGGAACATTTAGCTGACCAATTAAATGAATTTGTTTTAATAATATCATATTCGTATTTGAACAACTAAGCTTGTTTAGCTTGATGGGTCGGGCAGTGCTATTATGAAACGAAGCACATATTCTGATCGTATAGTGATCATGAAAGGGGGAAACCGGAGAAATGATATTTAGCAGCCATTATTTGCTTCGAACTAAGAACTAAATTCTAAGAGCTGAAAAGAAAGTAGAGTAACCAAGTTAAGATCTTTCTGGTTGATATCAAAAAGTTGAGGAGATATGAAGTACCACCTCTCTTGTGGCGCCGTGTAGGCATCGGGGGTGCGATGTCTTTCGGTGGCGTTGAAGCAGATCTGCGACGGTAGACGGGTGCATCGGGGGATAAGTCCCGTTGCGGTGGAAGAGAAGTTCGTGTGAGCGGCCCCGGCAAATAGGACGACGGCGCCGATGAAGCGAGAGGACGTGATGCAAGGCTCTTGGTCCGTCGTCGTGGATGAGAAACATACATCTCTAGCAGGGGATGACGCGGTCTTGGTAGGCGCTTCGGCATGGTGGAGGATGATGGCGATGGATGTGGTGGAGGACGACGGCGATCGATGTGGTGGAGGACGGCGGTGATGGATGGGGTGGCGGACGGAGGCTGGTGTGGGGATGGTGTTCTAGCACGTACGGTGTATGAATGGGAAAATGGAGGGAGAGGTATGGGGAACCATGTTTTTGGGACGCGCCTGTCTGAAATATGGGAAAGTTATGAACTTAGCCCCCGTTTAAAATTTGGATGTCTCGTCGGTTGGGGATATGACGGTAATCTCGCATCTCGCCAATATTTACCCAGAGCAATTTCGGGCGAGGAGAGGGTGGTTGGCGTCCATGGTTGGCGCCCACGGTGTATGAACGGGGCTGACAGGTAGGGCGGTTTTTTCACGTCTGAGTGAAGTTACAAACCTTCCCCTATTGAAAATATTTGCCTACATCGATTTCGGCCGAGTCGAGTTTGTTTTGCTGCCCACCGTGTATGAATGGGGAAATGGAGGGAGAAACAGAGGTCTTTCGGACGGGCTTGAATCAAATGTGTTTTGCCGCCCATGTTTGGCGCCAACCGTGTTGAAATGGGCTCAGAGGCGGTCGTGTCACTTCTTATTGAAGTTACTATCCTACCCCTATTTAGAGCAGTGGAAATCGGGCCGATGGATTGTCCGTGTAATGGGTAGATGTAGCGACCAGACCTCAAACAGTCTGATCTCTGTGCTCAGTGTCATCCCTGGATCAGTAATGCTGACACCACACAGTACTCGGAGGATTTATAACAGAGTAGCAATCACACACTTATTACAATCGAATGTCTCAAGAGAGAACTTAATAAAATAAATATGGCTTAAGGCCATCTAATACGATAACAGCGAAAGGCTTGGAAGAATAAGCGAGTCTATCAACTCCAACGGCATCACTGAGTATAGAACCACGACTTAAGCACCTTACTCGTAAATGCGAAAAGTCTGCAACATGAAGCGTTGCAGCCCGAAACGGGTCAAGACATGGAATATCTTGGCAATGTAACACATAGAGAATAATGGAATGAATAGCCTATACTACCAGCATAGATGGCTGGTGGAAAGCTCTATGGTTACAATTTTTGCATAAAGCCAATTTTTCCCTACTGCAAAGGAATAAATTTATTTAACTATCATGGTGGTTGTGAAACATTGAGAATGGTTGATAGCATTCTCAATCCCAATTAAAAGTACTCATTAACAAACCAAACAATATTAATTAGAAGTAACATGGTGAGATTCACATGATATCCAGGTACTAGATACTCAAGATGTCCATAACCGGGGACACGGCTAACCATGATTAGTTTATACACTCTGCAGAGGTTTGCGCACTTTTCCCCACAAGACTCGATCGCCTCCGTTGGTTTCTCGCTTTTCTGAGGTGTTTGAGAGACGGATGACCGAGACATAGTCTTTCAGAAGCGCTAGCACCTTACATGTGGGTAGACCGTACCAACCTACAACCCCTACATCTGCTAGTCTACCCGTAAGAGTTCGCACAACTTAGTCAACTACGCCAGAGCCCATAATGGCTTGTGGCTGCACACGGAAGTTTCTAGTTTGAATAATCTCGTGATCCCTTTCGGCTGGGTGGCGGTCAGAAGAAATTGAGCAAGTCCTCGATAGAAACCAGGTGCCTCAATCCACCCAGATGTGTGTTTAAGTTGCCACCTTAAATAAACCATTAAATAACAATCTCACATCTGTCATGGATACACTCACCCAATCCACGTCTACTAGCATAGCATAGCATAATAAGTAAACGTAGAAGTAACTCCCAAAGGTTTGATAATAAAACAGTAATAGGTACTACCTCATCTACTTCCCATAACCCACAATTTAATTAGATCCTAATCATGCAAGTGTTTGAGGAATAGATCTAATGCATAAAACTGGGTATGAGAAGAGTATGATCAAAGTGTTACTTGCCTTAGCGATGATCCATGAAACCTAGAGACTCAAGTAACAAGCGGGCGCACTCCGGGTAATCTATCATGAACAAACAAACAAGCATACAATAAGTACTCATCTAAGGCACAGATAAAACTCGAATAGATCTAACCAGATTGTTCAACTTAAGAACTCCGGTTTGCAAAAAGAATCAAATCAAACGAAGCAACGAAAGTCAAACGGCGGAAGAAAACAACTTCCTTTTACTAATCTGGATCTAGGTCAAACTTTACAGAAGCAAAAACTTGTGTAAGTAGATTATTCGGAAAGAGGGTTTTGAGACGAAACTCTAGGCGTTTGAATCGCCTGATTCCGATAAACGAGCGAAAAGTTATACTAAAACGAAAATCGGATCTGGAATCGCGATCAGAAAAATCACGGATTAAATCCGAGAAAAAGAAAAACGACGAACGGGTTAACGAACGGACGTTCGTTAATTAATCGAAACCGGAAAAAAAACTGAAGAAAACCGATTGGTTTTTTTTAAAAACGGCATGGAAATCGAATGGCGAACCTCAAGGCGGCGTCTTGACTCGGCCAGCGGCGGCTGAGGGCGGCTAGGGTTTGGGGCGAAGGCGGGCTCGGGTGGGCTGAGGCGCCGGGAGGGCGGCTTTATATCTGGCGCCCCAGCGGAGTCCCGCTGCACGCCGTAAGGCGGTGCGCGTTTTTTTTTATTATTATTAAAATAACTCGCAGAAAAAAATAAAAAGAAGTACCAAACGGACTCCAAAAATCCCGAAATAAATTTTCCCCGGCTTCTAAAATCAAGCCGGATTTAATGAACATTTATTTGGGGCCTAAATGCAATTTTGAAAACGCAGCATTTTCCTAAATTAAAATAAAAGGCGAAAAACTCCAAAATAAATCTTATTTGATTTTATTATTAAATATTCATTATTTCTTTATTTTGGGAAAGTTATTTTATTCCCTCTCTCATATTTTTGTAATAGAAATAATTGAAGATAAAATAATTAAAATCAAATGATCCTATTTTCAAAATTTGAGAAAACTCAAATATGAAAATAACGAAAATCCCCAACTCTCCCCGTGGGTCCTTGAGTTGTGTAGAATTTTCTAGGATCGAGCAAAATGCAAGGAAAAATATGATATGCAATGATGCTCTATGTATAACATTCCAAATTGAAAATTTGGGATGTTACAGTAGACAGTAATTTCCATCTCCCAAACACTTGCCTTCGGGCAGCCAACGTGGGAGTGGACATTTTGCCGCTTCTTTCGAATTTTGGGACAATAAGCATCCACGTTTACCCTGGCAACTAAATTCGAATCCATTTTGTATTCCTATACGAATCTTTATAAATCATTCTATGTGTTTTTATATATCTTCAAATGGACGACAAAGATGCATTCCACTGTCATATATGAATATGGTTTACAAATGCCGATACTCAAATTCAGAAGCTAGAATCCAGTTTAAGTAGAATTCGAATATTTGGAACACTTCATGTCCAACTCAAATCACAAGCATCATAATGTTTACTCCCATTTAGATATGTACACAAGCGATGTATCAAGATTCAAATAGCGATTGTATCAACCAAGAATGTACAGAACTAACAGACATATAAACACTTATAGAGTATATGGATCAATAATATCAACTAACATAAATAAGCCAGGCCGCTGTACTTTTCTTTGCTACAACATCATCCTTTTTTTAGCCAAGCTACTATAGCATCTTGGCCCTTTCTGATGCGTGCCACTTATGGTCCATCTATACTACTATTATTTTTGAATGCACATTCAGCCCGATTGGCATATTTGTAGGTCTGGCACAGCAATCAAAATGAAATGTCTCCGAGTCTTATCAATTAATAGAGACTTGTGCTCATATAAAATTACAAACCAAAAAACAAAAAAAATTATTACATGATCTCTAAAATAAATGGTTTGATTGATTACATGAACAAACAACACAAAGGTTATTCAACGATGGAAAGAACATTTCACCTATGATTTACCAAGTGGGAATTTAATTTCCTTTTTTCCTTCAGGACCTTAACAATGTGGTCAGTCTCCGCTTGCTTCGTTTTGAATTCCATCAAATATTTAATGGTTGTCTTGAGTACTGCTACTAATTGTGTTGTTTGCTTCCTCAACATGTTAACTTCATCTCTAAGTGCAGAAGCAGAATCTCTTTCTACCACTAGTTTAGCCTCTAGAGCATCTGCAGTTGGCAATTCATAATGCATGATTGGGCCGGTGGCACTGCTGTGGGATGATACAACGTACATGGAGACCTCGCTCTTTGATCTTGGGCTAACCTGTTTTGCCATTAAAGTTCCGATTGGATTCAGAAAAGTTGAAGTTAGCAAAACATCTCAACTAGGAGTTATAACAGCAAACCAGTTAAACAAACAAGGAATTAAAGAGTTTCAATTCGATGCTGAAAACTAGTTATTAACATCATTGTAACCCGTTGTTGCAGCAGCAAAGCAGTTAAAACAAACAAGCAGCTATTTAAGTTCAGGCAAACAGGTAATTCTTAACAGTAAGTATCAAACACATAGAGAGGTGCAGTCTATAATAGGATTAACAGGTTGTGGCATTATGTAATCAGTAGCAAACTAAATTATGCCAAGTAACATAATTGAACAATTTTGCAATAAGTGGCTAACTAAAATTCCAAGAAAGTGTAATCGAACTTACGCTTAGTTCTTTGTACAGCACACTGCAACTTCTTTTCACTTACAAGGTTGTACGAAGGAGTCCATGGCATCAATTGCTTGGATACGCAGTCCCAATACTTCTTTCTTCCCACGCTTGCATTGGTAAGTCGAATGGTTAATCTGGTAAGATGGTGCGTCCTTGATATGTTATATGAGGACGTGTAGTCGACTAGTTGTAACCACACACATCACAATCGGCTTTTCTTGTATATTTCATGCGATTACTTTTGGCATATCGAGATCTAAGCAATCTACAATAGGATGAAAAGACTGACATCCTTCACATTATTGGCGAACTCAGTTCATAGAAACAAGCAATTAAACCATTCTTTGGGTAAATCAAAAGCACCACTGGAATATTTTTCACTACCCCTATCATACACGCAAAAAGGGGCGACGCCACCATGGGGCTGGTATGGGTGGCCGCCTCGGGTGGCTCGAAAGTGTCTTGACTAGTTTGAATCGTCCGAGTTGGCCCGAGCTAGTTTTGTTCATCCCAACGCACGAAAGGTGCAATGTAAAAATGAAGAAAAATGTTTCAATTTGGATAGGCCAATAACATAAGTGCAAGGCAGACCCTATAGCAGGCTCATGCCCAAACGAGCGCCTCCCATATCGATCGACAACAGGAAAAATCCCAATTCATCCACTCCGACCTCCATCTGGTTTGCTCCTAACCTAGCCACCGAGACGACACAACACTTCCTCGGCGCCTCGTTGGAGGGCGGCGCTTCAAGCGAGGGAAGGACAAGAAGATGACGATCCAACCACGGGTGTAGCCTGCGTGGGAGGCAGCAAGCGGCTGCACGGGCATGGCATCGAGCTTGCAAGCAGACGGATAGTCGCAGCTTTGCAAGAGTAGCATGCGCAACGAAAGGTGTACATCACAACTCGATTATATCTAATTCAACTCTTCAATTTCGGCCAATAGTTAAACTGGCGGTGTTGTAAAACTGCTTGTATGTAGGGAATCTATGAGAAAATGAAACCAATTTCTTCTTATTTTATAACTCCCCAATCAATACCGAATCGGTGAATCTGAAGTATCTAATCAAGTTTCCGTGCAAACATCCAAGCTCATGTTGTTCTTGAGCTGAAGTGTCTAATGAACAGATCGCTAATGAAGGATTTGATACAAACATTTTACATGCTCCGGTGATGAACATATAGTGTCTAATGAGGCATCTAATGCAAGCATTTTGCAAGCTCCCGTTGAAGGATTTAGTGTCTAATGATGATCTGCTATGTTGAGAGAGACATAGAGATTTGCAGGCATTGATGACAAGCAAATTATAGTGCATTTTCATGGCTTGAGGAGACGTCGAGGCCATCTACCAGAAAGTCCCCGTATCATGACAACGTAGCATAAATAGTTTTCTAATATGTTGTTTGAAACTATTGGCATACTTGTGCAGGATAGATATATTGATATGCAGTTTGTGCCTTTGGTTATAGGCGCAATTACACTTCGATATTTTCAGCGGAGAACGAATAATTCAAGCGGTACATACCATGTTTGTAGTCCTTCTACACCATGTTGCATTTTGTGTTTTTTGGTGCTTGCATAATTTAGTGTTTATAATCTGAACTACTTTGGATCATTAGCTGGTTTTCAAAGTGCATGTAGCTTCACATTTCTCAAGTTATGTTGATTTCCGGAGTGCAAGTGCCTTCGTATTTTTTAAGTTAAATGTTCGCCCCTGGTACATGAATTCGTGGATCTGCTACTGCACACAAATCATACACGAATGCCAGTACGAATTAAATGAAATGCAGGGACTTACGCTAGCTCGTTGTACAGGCTCACTGCAGCTCTGCTTGCGCTTGGGATGTTCCATGTACAAGTCCATGTTACCACTTGCTTAGATGTGCAGGCCTTGTGCTCCTTGCATCCCCCTTTGCATTTTTGACACGGCGAATGGCTGATCAAATAAGAGGAATCGATCTTACTGTTGTACCAGAGGACAGATACTTACAAAGTTATACGGGTGTGCAGGATGTGTACCAGATCCCGTAGCGCCGTCATACTTCGCTAAAAAATGGATTTGCTTGTTTCAGATGATATCTCCTGAAGAAAAAAGAGTTAAAGTCAGAGTTGGATAGGCGTGTAAGCTAAGAGAGCAGTAAAAGGATATCCAAACATCGTCGAACGATGAAGGGAGTGATGTGTGGATACCTAGTTCGGGCGGCGTTTGGGCATGCTCGCCTAGCTAGAGTGCGGTCACTTGAGCCATTGAGGGTGATGCGCTTGCGTTGGCGGCCGCAGACGGATGCAGATCTTGAGTGGCGTGAGCGCTACAATGCGGTGGGCGAGATCACAGGTGAAGCCCAATGACCTCGGGGGGCGGAGGCACGACGATGTGCTCGGTGAAGTAGCCCTGTTGAGCTGGGAGACGGCGTCGGTGAAGCGCACCTGATGTGGTGGAAGTCGGTGTCTGTGTGGCACGTCGGTTGCGGTGGCTGCGTTGTCGGTGGACCACCCAGTGCGGTGGACGAGGGCGTAGATAAGGTAGCTCCGGTGCAGTGGTGAAGCGCGACTATTGTCTTCGTCATCGTCGTCCGGCACAGAGGTGGGGAAAGAGACGAGACGAGGGGCGATTTGAGCAATCTGGGCGCAGAAGGGGACGGTGGAGAAGGGAGATTTTGCAGGGCTGGAATTGGGGCTGCCAGATATTTCAATCCGAAACGTGGAAGCACGAACTTATTTTGTCGTCGTCCTTTTTTTGCGTGGGTGGCTGGGTGCTACGCATCCGTCCGACACATGCGACCACCACGACACGACCCTGGTGCCCTACATTTGAGAATGCAAACGAATCTTCTTTCATTTGCAAACGAATCTGTATGTATTACCATGCCCATGTTTTCCTTGCAATAATTAGTCCTTCAAAACGAGATACTATAAATTAATTAATGAGGAGTTATTTGAAAAAATCGAAACGGTATCCATGCTAACGTGGATTAGCGTGTGTGTCACATAATTAGTTATTTGAATTAGAGTGTGTGTCACATAGCGATCTCCAATTCTAACGTGGATTTCGCATTTCACTGTATCCATGCTACTTTTTTAATACAAATTCATATGCATATGATGAACACCATGTTAGTGAGAAAACTTTTGGATGGATTCAAACATATGACCTACAAAATAGCACAACAAATCGAGTCAATGTCAACTTTTCGAAACCTAGTATGGCACGAATTCGAAATAATTACCCATATGCATGGTCCTCAGTTCAAATCTTACAATGTACTCCGAATTGAAATATCGATATTAAGTCTCATAATCTACATTCAAATGTTGTTTTTAGCCACCCCCCCCCCCCGCACACATGCTACATACTTCCTGTATCGATCAATCTTCCTCTCCTAACCACCTTAGGAAGCTATCGGTTTCCAACACACATCCATTCTTTCTCTCCATGTTTCGATCTCTAACTCTTTCAACTACACAACCCCTCTTTTCCACTATGTTACGAAATGTATTTACCTCACACACCCACCATTGCACCCCATGCCGAGCTATCTCTCTCTCCCTCTCCCTCTCACCCTCTCGCGCTAACTACATGCATTGTCTATCTAGCCCCCGAACCTCTCGTGCGCACGCATGCACGTCGTCTATCTAGGTCACTCCCTCGAGACTGTCTCACTCTTTCTTCGGCACGGCGGGCCACACTCGCTCAATATCGCTCTCTTTATCTAAGTCTCGTTTAACCTCGTTTTCTTTCACACACAAATGATATATCTCCCTGTTCGGGCCTCGATCGACACACTCTATACTTTCTCACACAGATTGTCTATCTAGGTCAGTCCATCGAAGCCGCCCCACTCTTTCGACCTCATGGCGGGCCATGCTCTCTCTCTCTCTCTCCCTCTCTCTCTCCCTCTCTCTCTCTCTCTTTGTATGTCTCGATTGACCTCGCTCTTTCTCGGACAAAAATGATATATCACCATGTTTGAGCCCAATTCGACTTATTCACATTGTATACTCTCTCACGCACATTGTCTATCTAGGTCAATCTCTCCAAGCCGTCTCACTCTTTCGATCGCACGACGACCCTATGTGATCGATCGACCTTGCTTCCTCCCATGCACAAAATATATCTACACGTCTGTGACTGGATCATCTGTGAAGCTCTATCTTACAGCCCTCACCCTTGCCAAAAGCTCAATCGAACAATATCTCTCCAGAGCATATATATTTGTTCCATGAATGTTGGACCACACTCACTTTGTCTCTCTATCTATATGTCTCTCGATTGACCTCGCTTTCTCACACCGTATCTTCCACACATTGAAGCTACCTCTCCATCCCTCGCAAAGCCGGAGCTATTTACATTGCGAGGGGCACTCCAACCTTGGATTAATTTGTGTAGGCATTTATTCCGGTCGGTTTAGATTATATTTTCGTAGCATTCGGCCCACAACTACTCGAAACACCGTTGCAACCCCCACAACTTCCCTAGTTGATTTCCCTCTGGCTCGGTCATCGCTCTCTCGCACGTCCTTTCTCGGCTTCAATGTCGCACCATGGTATTATTGCAAAAAACTTTATTGTTCTTTTTAATTATTATAAATCGAGAATCATTAACGTGTGCATCATGGGCGATCTCTTGCGCTAGCCACGTCGGCACAGGTACGACAAAAGAAAAATCGAGCTGGCGAACAGGTTGGGCAGGAGCGCCTCGCTTTGATTGGAGAAAATATTCTTTCTGTGTCAGTGGCAAGATAACACCCTCCCGATTTGCCTTCCTCACGAAGGAAAACCTCACATCTTCCCTTCCCTCGCCGCAGCCACTCCCTCCTCTTCTCCGCCGCCGCCCCGCCCCGCCCCTCCCCTCCCCTCATCTCTAGGCCATGGTGAAGCAACGCGGACCTCATCTCGTTTCACACGTCAACACAGCCGCCGCCTCTTATCCTCCTCTCTCTCACCGTCGTCGGATCTAGGGAGCCACCGGGAGGAGATCAGAGAGGCCGCGACCTCGCAGAAGCAGCATCCTTGACCAGATCCGGCGCTCAGCGCTGCCTTCGCCCTTTTCTCTTGTCTATGGCCGGTAAGGTGATACGTCGTCCCCCACGATCACCGATGGCAACCGCGTCACCAGCGAGGAGGCGGCAACATCAACACGCATCGCCCGGCCAGGTCTTCTCCCGCACACCTCCTTGCCAAGCCGTTCTGCTATGCGCGGGCCCTCGTGGAATCGCTCTTCCTCCCCCATGCATGACCTCGTCCAGGACCTCACACAGGCAGCTGCGCTACAAGATCGACATGGACTTCCGCAAAGAGCCGCGCCATGCCATCTTTCAGGACATGGGCTCAGGTAGCACCTAGCCGCGTTCGTCTACCACTCGTCCCCTACAACGTCAAGGAATTCAAGAAGACTATGTCTTTCAACCAGTTGCAGGTAAATATTCTCACCCCATGTCCTTTAGCTGTTCAATTTTGATTCTCTCAAGTATATGCCTGCTTGTAAGAACTCTGAAGAAAAATGTGTCACTTTTGCTTGTTTTGCAGAATATACAGTGCTACTGATGTTGGTTTTGTTGCAAAGAAGTATCGAATATTTTGGCCTTCACTTTTTAATTGTTACTATTTGCAGGATGATGGTAAAAGAAATGAAAGGTATCGGCTGTAATATCATCGAAGTGTGGTTTCTACACTATGGCCTTACTCAAAAGACTGACTCGACCATATCTATGAGGTGAGTGGCAAACTCATGCACCTAAGTGATGATGGCATTGCCGTGTAAGAGCATAATGGTCATACTATACTTGTTGCCAGCTGCAACTATCATGTAAATCACAGTTCTTTCAGGTTGGTTTGGCACGTTGGAACCGCCTGAGAATTTTATGTTCGGTCTTTACATATGAAGGGATTTAATTGGGTAACCACTATACTTTGTTTAGTTATCCCAAGGATAAAGCAGATATATGTTCTCTTAGAGATCAGAGATTGACATTGCTAACAAATATGAGGTGGCCACTGAGATTACAAATATGTAATCACTCAGACACAACACATCGTTTCCCTTGCCATTGATGGGCACTCAAATAAGTGTACCTTATAGTTTTATTTCTATCTCGGTACCATGAGTGTTATACAGCAGCCATATAAACAGTGATGCGCCTCAGCCTGAGAAGGTTCATGTATGTGCACTGCTATAATGCTGAAAGCTCATGGTGTACATGCTGAAAAACTAATGGTTCATGCTTTTAGCTTATTGTTGTATCCTCTTTGGAAATAGCTCAAAATTGATAACCATGGTACCTGTAACTGCAATAGATGCTTAACGTAAGCTGTGACTTTTTTTTTGCGCAAACGTAAGACTTGACTTTAATAGGTAGTGCAACAAAAGTACCATAATTTATATACCTTCTGAATAGAGAAGATATTAACCCCATGGTTGATTGGTTATATCTTTAAGATCATAAACTCTCAGTGTTATTCATTTATTCAGTTAATTGACTTGCCATGTTGGATCTCTATGACTGCTAACAGTGAGACATCAAGAAGCCAAGAAAAAGGTTTAGATGCAATTTCAAGAGTATGCAGGGCGACAAGAAGCCAAGAAAAGGAAGTTAATCTTCACATTCGATATTCAGGGCATATATATTCATCAGTCATTGAGTTTTTTATGGTTCATTTATTGGCTGAAACTTTGTTCATTTATTGCAGTTGACAACGACATGTTAATTTATTGCACATATTGTAATCATGTTAGATATGAGTACCAGGGAGCCCTCTTAACCATTCTTTATTATTTGGTACAAATTATATGATTATTAATGTAGACCCATGCTACTTCTTTATTTTTTTTGAGTGATGGTTGCTTAACCAAAATATCTCAGCTCTTGCGAACATGCTAACATGTTAAGTTTCTTCCCCAGATGGTGCAAGTATAGAAGAAGGAGCAGAAGATTGTATGCATGAGTGATGCTTGCTTAACTTAACTTAATTTCTTCCATCTGAAGGAGCAGAAGATTGTATGCATGAGTGATGCTTGCTTAACTTAACTTAATTTCGTTCACCAAGATGGATTAAGCCTGGGTGGAGGTAGCAGTTGTGTGCAAGCTAGAAGTTAATTTTGAATTGTGATATGTTACTAATCATGCCCACAGTTTATCAGATATTTCAGTTTATAGGAATATTGATAGCATAACCATCTCTTGTTGCCACACATTGAAGGAACCAACCAGGGAGTGTGCAGTCTCGGCGGCGTGAGGAAGCAGGGATGGTGACTTGATGAGGAGAGGAGGAGGTTAATGGGAAGCAGGTAGCAACCTACAATCTCTTCCTATTTCTCATCATCTTTTTTTTTAGTACCACAACAGATAAGCATCTCTTGACACTTCTTCTCTAAATAGGTAAGCATCATGGGCAGTGGGTACGAGGAGGACGTGGAAAAATGATTTTTGGGGTGGTGTTTTCCCCCACTGCTGCTTGGTTAGATGATATATCTCCTGATAATGCAGTGTGTTTTCAATTTCGTGAGTTTGACCTCTTTTAGAAAGCTTTTCAATTACAGGTCTGTCTCTCATGGATGGATGATCACATGGGAGTAATCAGTTGACTAGCTATGAAGATTGCTGGGATTGACAAAAACACAAAAATGATCCAGTTGGTGGAACTATTGTAAAACTACTGAAGGAGGTAACCCTTTACAAGAGGACTATTTGACAGGAAAAAACAAGTCTACGGGTAGCCAAGTATTGTTGATTGAAAGTCTGCAAGTAGTCAAGTAGTCTTATGAAAGGCCATTCTAGAGGATCTTTGCTTGTTGTAGCTATACCAATCTACCTCTATTTTTGCCAGTAGCTAGCACTGTATTTTATTTCTCTTTGTGGCTTTGGCGAGGATTTTTCTGCCGGCTCTTTTCTTGTACCAAATTAACTCCTTTGACTCTGATGCTATTAAGCTTGTTATAATAAATGTTGAGAGGATATTTCACTTAAAATGTTGAAAGCAGGCTAGCATTGCTTTTGCAAACAAGAACGAGAAAGGGGCGCCTCTCACCTGGCACCGCCCCAACTTTCACTCAGGCGGCGCCACCGGGTGGCGCTCCAACCACTAGTAAGCTACAAAACTACACACCGATAGTCCACTTGGAATGGAACGAATTTGGACCCATAAATTAAAGTGCTACAAACTACACACCGAGGGGCCCATATGTCATGAAACAAATTTGGACCCATATACAAATTAAAAAATAATGGACGAGGATCGAACATGCGACCAGGGCCTTCAAGTCGCACGTCAATAGGCAACATACGTAGAACAACAATGTTTGTTGTACCTCCCCTTGTTCATATAATGTTTTTATATTACCACAGCCTATTTAATTGATAACATGTAATATTATTTTTAGTACTATTCGCCTTCACTTACTGGTGGGTTCCATGTGTGCTCTCTCTCTCTCTCCTCCCCTTCTGCGTTTAGACGCACGAGCATACACGAAGAACTCACAGCCGATGTTGCCGTTGACCATATCTGGACGCATTCATAAGTTACGGCACTAGTTTCACGTGCTAGCAGCACTAGTCAGTGTGTACGTGCAATGCACGTTAATTTGGAAGTATATTAAGTGTATGCGGATATTAAGTTCGATATTATTTGTGTGTTATTATGTGATTATCACTATTTTTGGCATGAAATTAACTGCATGCTAAACGTGTTGAGCGCTCGATATTGAAGCAGTCTAGGTCGTTGGATGACAAGGAATACATGTGGCTTGATGACGTTTTATATTTAATTTGATACGGCTCTAGCAGAACATTCAATCGATCAAACCATAGATTTCGTTCGATCGACTCAACTTTAAATTATACGACGATCGATCT
Organism: Aegilops bicornis; assembly: GCA_021605145.1. Taxonomy (NCBI): domain Eukaryota; kingdom Viridiplantae; phylum Streptophyta; class Magnoliopsida; order Poales; family Poaceae; genus Aegilops; species Aegilops bicornis. The sequence goes on along the minus strand of CM038671.1, from coordinate 256,934,406 downwards.
AAAACAAACGGAAATGATAAACGTTCGGATTTTAAGCATGGCAATCCGTACGTTTTTCATGGCAAATTTAGATTACACAGCGGCGGCGGGGGCGTCTTGTGGTGGGAAGCGGCTCCTCTGCCGTGCTCTATGTGTCGTCGGGCCACTGACCAACGGCGACGGCGGCGTTGTGGTGGTTCTAAGTCTGACAGTAGAATAGGGGGGTAGGAATGTAGAGGCAAGATCTTAGCTATGGAGGAGTTGTACACGCAGGATTTACGAGTTCAGGCCCTTCTCGGAGGAAGTAATAGCCCTACGTCTCGGAGCCCGGAGATGGTCGACTGGATTATACGCGTGTGAGTTACAGGGGGTGCAAACCCTTGTCCCAGAGGAGGGGGTGGCTTATATAGAGTGCGCCAGGACCCTAGCTCCCCTCCGTTACGCAAGGTTCAATGTACATTAAGAGAGGGGCGTTACTGGTAACGCCAATAATAAAGATACATAATGACCATTAAGGCTATGACTTAATTCTCGACCGTTGCAGAGTAGAGTGGCTTTAGACCTCCCGGTGGTCGAGTGATTGTCTGTGTAGTCGAGTGTCTTCAAGGCTGTCGAGTGGAACATTGCTTCATGGTCGAGTGGATGATGATTCTTCTTCAAATGTTTCTGGTTCTTTTAGGGATGTCCTTGGGGAGGGTATCTTGGACAGGTCCATGACCCTGCCCTAGGTGCATAGCTTCATCATTAGCCCCCGAATGGATCGAGGTTTGAGTGGGGAAGGAGTTGAGAACACTTCCGACCCATTTCTCGTGCTATGTGCATGCTTTGTTCTATATCGACGAACCGAGGTGACGACACCAACTTCTTTTTTAGTCGCCTTGATCCATTCTTAGTTTTTGTCGAGTGAGTTTCTTTACTTGGAGAGCTCTGAGTGACGGTGTGGAGGAGATCTTCCGTCTGACGAGTTGTTCTGATGTCCACGGATTTCGCGGGATTCGAATTTCGGGAAGCGCGTAGGGCGGAGGAGGCCGCAGTAATCGGATGGGATAGGGAAGGGCCGCCTCGATTTCTGCGCCACCTTTTTCGCCACGTATTGCGCGCACGACTGTTGTGGGATTTGATAGGATCGCCCGGGCCTACAAGTCAGTCACTCGGAAGTAACCTCATATAAGGCACCGGGCCGGGGTTTTTGAACAGTGCGTTTCCATTTCCTCCTCTCCTCCCCAGACTTCTCCGCCGCGCTCGTTCTCGCCCCAGTGCTGCTACTCCATGCGTATCTCGCCTGCGACGATGGGGAAAGAGAAGACGGTGGCTCTGGAGCGGGCGAAGAAGGCGACGACGAAGGCGAAGGGGAAGAAGTCTAGCCGGGGCGGATCTTCCTCGAGGGTCAGCCTACCGCAGGGCTGGATCCAGGGCGACTGGATCCGCTCGGCGATTAGTCAGGAGGACATCGACGACTTGGCTGACGGAGGGATGATTCCCCACGGATCGGCGCGACTTCCGGGGAAGGAGACCGAGCCACAACCTCGGGAGGGTGAGCGTGTTCTACTCGCCACCCATGTTGACCTTGGGTTTTCTTTGCCTCCCCACCCTTTCTTTCGGGGATTCTTGAATTTCTTTGGGTCACAACTCCACCACTTCACTCCCAACACAATCGTGTATCTTGCTGCCTTTGTGTCTTCGTGCGAGAATTTCTTGGGTTGTCGTCCCCATTGGGGTCTTTTCAAGCACATTTTCACCTGTCGCTCGCAGTCGGTAAAAAAGGCCAATCCGATTGATGAGAGGACACAAGTGATCCAGATGTGCGGGGGTCTTGGGATTCATATGAGAGGTAAAAGTTCCTTTCCAGCCATGATCCTGGTCGACTTGGAATTCAGTCTGTGGGTGGCAGTCGACTTGGTTCTACTGCAAGGACCAGCCGACCCCAGGACAGTCGACTGGGCTTCCTCCTTTTTCCTTGGACCGGGTGAGGAAGCCCTCCTCTTTGAAGGTGATTCCGGAGGAGAAAGCACAGGTTAAGGTGCTGGTCGAACGGGTAGTTTAGCTTATCCGCGACGGAGTGACCGGTATAGATTTGTTGGAGGTCTTCCTCCGGCGACGCATCCAACCACTTCAGGCTCGAGACCATCCGATGTGGATGTATTCGGGTACTAAGGACACCACTCGGATCCACCCGGAGGAGGTTGGGGAGTCCACGTTGGAGGGGTGGCTGACGAGCATCACTGGAAACAAAGACAACCCCAGGGGAGCCAGGAGAGTTCCTCCATTCGACCAGTCCCACGAACCAGAGAAGGCCCGATTCTGAACTTCTGACTATGATGTAGATTCACTCGCGCAGCTTTTTATGCTTCGTCGACTGACTTTTGTTCTGCTTGCTTTCTTCCAGGCCCTTATCAAAATGTACTCAATGCCCAACGGAGAGCAGGAGCAAGATCCAGAGGGGGAAGCAAGCGGAGGTGAAACTGGCGAGTGGCATTCTGACAGAGAGGGGGACGAGGAGAGCGATGACTCAAATGATGAAGAAGAAGTCGAGCCACCTCCTCGCAGGGAGAGGCGATCCAAGCTCGACCAAGATCGGGCGAGAGCCCGTGAAAAGGTGATTGCTCAAACTGGCCAGTCTTCAAAGCGTCCTCGGACGTCCTCTCCAGTTCCGACTGAGAAAGCGTCAAAGCAGCCCAATGTTGTAGTGCAGAAGTCTTGGAAGGCGTTGCCGAAGATTAAGATTGATATTCTTGTCGCTTCTGCGTGAGTGTTTTTCTTTCATATTCACTCGACGCGCTGTGCTGTTTATTTTTCCTTTGATTTGACCAGATGAATCTTGAAACTGGCAGTGCCGCCACCTCTGGGACTTCAGCTTATAAGGATGAAGATGAGACAATGGAAGATGCGGTCACCTCCACTCTGGGTACAATCTTCGTCATTCTGCTTCATTTGGTCGATTGAGATGTAACATATACAATTGAATGATGTAATTTTGGCAACTGATCTTTGAACAGCTCCCAACGTCATTGACCTCCCCGACGATGATGATGACGAGCCAGAGAGGCCTTTGGCGAGGAAGAATAGGAAAACGTTTGCTGGCAAGACGCCACAGTCGACGCCGGTGGCGGAACCAGTCGTTCGGAATATTTGGTGGCGTAATCGGACTTCGCTTCTTCCTTCGCCATGTCATTTGCCGAGTGCTCTACCTTCTGCGTCGACTACCCAAGCTCCTGCCGATCCACCTTCAGTTTTTGCCACCCATCACGTCCCTGAGGACGAAGTGAATGCTACCAAAGAAGCTATACGCCAAGAAGGTATTATGATGGAGAAGGTGAAGATGGTGCGGGATGCCAGTCAGGCCGCTTATGATGCCAGCTCGGCTCTCCAGTGCAATGTCCAAGTTAGCAGAACGTCGACTGATTCTCTTGGCTTGTTCTGTTTTAGGATATGCTATCTGAAAACTCTCTTTCCAAGGATCTTTGCATCTGTACACCCACTGGGTGTTTCGATTTATCATTGAGCAAATTCATACTTTGATCTGAATTTTTTGTTATTTGAATTTCTGGACTAGTGGGGGCATGCTGAGTGCACCCACTGGGTGTAGTCCCCGAGACTATGGTGGACTGCGGGCGGTCGACTGTAGTCTTGAATTTTTAAGTCCTTCACTCGATGCAGTGCGGCCATGTCGAGTGTAAAGCCCAGCTCGAGTGGGGGCACGCTAAGTGCACCCACTGGGTATAGTCCCCTAGACCGTGGTCGACTGCTGGCAGTCGACTATGGTCTGAAGAGCTTGTCTGTTGTTGTCTCTCTTTTTTTGGCACTCGCGCTGAAGAGGTCTCGTCGAGTGTAAACTGAACTAGTGGGGGCACGCTAAGTGCACCCACTAGGTGTAGTCCCCCGAGACTATTGTTGGATGTTTGATTCGTTAGTAGTCTTAGTATTTATTGCCTGAAATAATCCATATTTTGTCCAATCGACTGACCCATTCCTTGATTGCAGAAATCTTGTGATCTTGGAGCTCGCTTTGCTGACTTGGAGAAACAACATATTCAACTCAACCTTGACTTGGAATTGGCCAAGACAGAACTACAGAAAGCCAAGGATGACGCCAATGGTAAGACAGATTTGTCGACTGGTTTGTTTTAGGCCTGGATTTCATTCTGCTCTTCCTGAACCAAGCATCATTTCTTTTCAAAAAAACTGAACCAGGCTCTGGCGAAGAAGGATCAAGATCTGGCTGCTACACAGAAGAAGGCTGACGACAATACTGCTCTGGCTGAACAGAAGCTGGCTTCAGTCGGCCAATTGGAGGAAGAGAACGCCAAGATAAAATCTGCCCTAGACGAAGCCAACAAGGAGGTAACACGCTTGAAGAAGGACAAGGTCAATCTGAACGAGAAGATGGAAGGCATTGGCCGTAGGAGGGATGATCTGGAAAGCTATCTGAGGAGCCTTGCCAAGAAGTTGTTCATCAAGCTTGAAGGTATATACTCTGTTCCGACTGGTTTATCTTCGTCGACTCGGCATATGAACATTGACTCATCCTCGGATCGTGTATGTAGAGTTTTGCCGAGACTTCGAGGAGGAGACCGGGCAAATTGAACCAAGCTTGGACCCCATCAACTCTCCCGTGAAAGATGAAACTGCTATGAACCTGCTCCGACTGGAATCCCGCATCGACGGCGTTGTTGACTACCTGGCTCGACTGAAGGTCGCCACGTCACGGATCGACACGGCACTTTGGCCCAGGGCAACACTCCAGAACGAACTCGAGTCTCTGATGACTCGACTGAACGAGATCCCTGGTCGAGTGCAAGAGTGGAAGAAGTCTTCTGCCCGGTGTGGTGCTGATGTGGCTCTGTCTTTGGTTCGTGTCCATTGCAAAGAAGCGCGAGAAGATAAGCTGGCGGCGATCAAGGTCGCCAACACCAAGAAGCATGATTTCCGATCCTTTATGGAGACTTTCATTGCTGCCTCCACTCGGATCGCCGATGGTGTCGACCTGGACGAGTTTGCCGAGCCTGCCAGTCCTCCTCCCGCGGAGTGAACGAACTTTTTATGCCCCACCTTAAATTTGCTTCGGAATGCCGAGTGGATTTTCTAACCATTAAACTCTTTCGGGCTGGATGCCCGAGTACTTCGATCTGCGGTCTGGGACCTTTAAGATTTATCTGAACTTGGTTTATTTCCGAATATGTTTGCATTTGCCTTCGAGCGAACTTTGTTCTTCACTCGGAATATACTTTGTGCTTGAGATGCAGCTCTGAGGTGGAAAATCCAGTCGAACTGCACTTCATCGTTCTTGCAGGTAAGGATGGAGCACACATTGCAGTTGACCTGCACCTCATCATCTTTGCGGATCGGGATGGAGCGCACGTTGTACTTGTGGGGTAGCTCCGAAGGAGGAGGTAGCAGTCGACTTGCACCTCGTCGTCTTTGCGGATCGGGATGGAACGCACGTTGTACTTGTGGCGTAGCTCCGAAGGAGAAGGTAGCAGTCGACCTACACCTCGTCGTCCTTGCGGATCGGGATGGAGCGCAAGTTGTACTTGTGGCGAGTACTTGGACTGCAGCTAAGCCCCCGAGTGGGAGGATCGCTCTCCACTCGGTGGGATTTTTCAAACTCAGGCGAGTACTTGGACTGCAGCTAAGCCCCCGAGTGGGAGGATTGCTCTCCACTCGGTGGGATTTTCAAACTTAGGCGAAATCTTGGACTTGCTAAGCCCCGAGTGGGAGGATTGCTCTCCACTCGGTGGGATTTTTCAAACTTAGGCTAGCATCGATCTGCAGCTAAGCCCCGAGTGGGAGGATTGCTCTCCACTCGGTGGGATTTTCAAACTTAAGTAATCTTGGACTGCAGCTAAGCCCCGAGTGGGAGGATTGCTCTCCACTCGGTGGGATTTTCAAACTTAGGCGGTCTTGGACTGCAACTAAGCCCCTGAGTGGGAGGATTGCTCTCCACTCAATAGGATTTTCAAACTTAGGCGATCTTCGATCAGGCTAAGCCCCGAGTGGGAGGATTGCTCTCCACTCGGTGGGATTTTTCAAACTTAGGCTAGCATCGATCTGCAGCTAAGCCCCGAGTGGGAGGATTGCTCTCCACTCGGTGGGATTTTCAAACTTAAGTAATCTTGGACTGCAGCTAAGCCTCGAGTGGGAGGATTGCTCTCCACTCAAGAGGATTTTTCAAACTTAGGCAGTCTTGATCATGCTAAGCCCCCGAGTGGGAGTATTGCTCTCCTCTCGGTGGGATTTTTCAAACTTAGGGGAGTACTGGACTGCAGCTAAGCCCCCGAGTGGGAGGGTTGCTCTCCACTCGGTGGGATTTTTCAAACTTAGGCAAGTACTAGACTGCAGTTAAGCCCCCGAGTGGGAGGATTGCTCTCCACTCGATGGGATTTTTCAAACTTAGGCGAGTACTTGGACTGCAGCTAAGCCCCCGAGTGGGAGGATTGCTCTCCACTCGGTAGGATTTTTCAAACTTAGGCAAGTACTGGACTGCAGCTAAGCCCCCGAGTGAGAGGCTTGCTCACCACTCGGTAGGATTTTTCAAACTTAGGCGAGTACTTGGACTGTAGCTAAGCCCCCGAGTGAGAGGCTTGCTCACCACTTGGTAAGATTTTTTAAACTTAGGCGAGTACTTGGACTGCAGCTAAGCCCCCGAGTGGGAGGCTTGCTCACCACTCGGTAGGATTTTTGAAACTTAGGCGAAACGGATTCGCAGCTAAGCCCCCGAGTGGGAGGCTTGCTCACCACTCGGTAAGATTTTTTAAACTTAGGCGAAATGGATTCGCAGCTAATCCCCCGAGTGGGAGGCTTGCTCACCACTCGGTAGTATTTTTTAAACTTAGGCGAAACGGATTCGCAGCAAAGTCACCCACTGGGGGATTTCAAACGTAAACAAAAGCAACAACAATCGTTGGGAAAATCATAAAACTCTTGTCTTTGATAAATAAACTACAGAGGAATTTCTTATTACATCTTATCCGAATGAGCACTCAAGTATAAAAGGGGCGGAGCAGATCCGCGTTCCAAGCTCGTGGCTCGTCTTTCTGGTGTTCGACATTGTAAAGTTGGTATGCTCCATTGTGAAGAACTCTGGTGATAATGAAGGGGCCTTCCCAAGCAGGAGCGAGCTTGTGTGGCTTCTGTTAATCCACTCGAAGAACCAGGTCTCCCTCTTGAAAGGCTCGACCCTTCACGTTTCTGGCGTGGAATCGACGCAAGTCTTGCTGATAAATGGTCGACTGGATCAAGGCCATCTCTCTATCCTCCTCTAAGAGGTCGAATGAATCCTGCCGGGCCTATTCTGCTTCCTCTTCAGAGAAGAGTTTGACTCGGGGTGCATTGTGGAGCAGGTCACTCGGCAGAACAGCTTCGGCTCCATAGACCAAAAAGAAAGGAGTTCGTCCAGTCGACCGATTGGGAGTTGTCCTCAAACCCCAAAGTACTGATGGAAGTTCATCGACCCAGGCACCTGCTGCGTGTTTGAGATCACGCATCAGTCGGGGTTTCAGTCCCTTGAGAATTAGGCCATTTGCTCTTTCTGCTTGTCCATTCGACTGCGGGCGAGCGACTGAGGCATAGTCGACTCGTGTGCCTTGAGAAGCACAGAAAGCTCTAAACTCATCAGAATCGAAGTTTGACCCGTTGTAAGTGATGATGCTGTGTGGAACTCCATATCTGAATGTCAATTCTCTGATGAAACTGACAGCAGTGCTGGATTCGAGATTCTTGATAGGTTTAGCTTCAATCCATTTGGTAAACTTGTCGACTGCTACAAGCACATGAGTGAATCCACTTCTACGAGTTCTCAGTGGTCCAACAATATCCAATCCCCAAACAGCAAAGGGCCAGATGAGGGGAATGGTCTTCAGAGCTGACGCTAGCTTGTGAGACATATCAGAGTAAAACTGGCAGCCTTCGCATCTGTCGACTATATCTTTTGCCATCTCATTCGCTTGTGGCCAATAAAACCCGGCTCGGTATGCTTTAGCCACAATGGCCCGAGAGTACGCATGGTGACCACAGGTCCCCGAGTGGATGTCGTTGAGGATCATTCGACCTTCTTCTGGCGTTATGCATTTCTGACTGACTCCAGTCACACTTTCCCTGAACAATTGTCCCCTTATTACAGTAAAGGCTTTGGATCGACGGACGATCTGCCGAGCCTCTTCTTCATCCTATGGGAGTTCTTTCCTAAGGATGTACGCGATGTAAGGTACTGTCCAGTCGGGAGTGGTGACCAGAACCTCCATGATTAGGTCGACCACGGCTGAGACCTCGACTTTAGTCGGATCTGTGGCACTCTTAGGCTGCGGGGGCTCTTCTGTGAAAGGATCTTCTTTAACTGACGGTGTGTGAATGTGTTCCAAAAACACATTGCTGGGAATGGCTTCTCTCTTGGAACCTATCTTCGCCAAATCATCGGCTGCTTTATTTTTCAGTCAGGGTATATGATGGAGTTCTAACCCTCAAACTTCTTTTCCAACTTTCTCACCGCATTGCAATAGCCAGTCATGGCTGGGCTTCTGACGTCCCACTCTTTCAGCACTTGATTGACCACCAAATCTGAGTCGCCATAGACCATGAGGCGACGGACGCCGAGTGAAATGGCCATGCGCAACCCATATAAGAGTGCTTCGTATTCTGCTTCGTTATTGGAAGAATCAAAGTGAATCTGGAGTACATATCTGAGCTTGTCTCCTCGAGGGGATACCAGAACCACCCCGGCACTAGAACCATTCAGCATCTTGGAACCGTCGAAGAACATGGTCCAGGTTCGAAAGTGAACTTGAGTCCATGATTCTTTGTTTGATCCACTCGGCGAGGAAATCAGCTATTACTTGGGACTTGATAGCTTTCTTTGCCTCAAACTTGATATCTAAGGGAAGGAGTTCAATCGCCCATTTTGCAACTCGACCAATTGCATCTCTGTTGTGCAGAATCTCCGACAATGGAGCGTCGCTGACGACTGTAATAGAGTGGTCAGAGAAATAGTGTACAACCTTCTTCGTGGTCATGTAAATCCCATAAACAAGCTTCTGATAGTGCGGATATCTTTGCTTTGACGGGGTCAGAACTTCAGAAACATAATAAACTGGGCACTGAACTTTATAGGCTTTTCCTTCTTCTTCCCGCTCGACCGTAAGTACTGTACTGACGACTTGTCCAGTGGCTGCAATATAAAGCAGCAAAGGCTCTTTGCTGATTGGAGCAGCAAGCACCGGCTGGGTGGAAAGCAGGGCTTTTAGCTCTGCAAATGCTGCATCAGCTTCAGGAGTCCACTCGAACTTATCTGACTTCTTCATCAGTCGGTAGAGAGGCAGTGCCTTCTCACCGAGTCTGGAAATGAATCAACTTAGGGCGGCCAAACAACCAGTAAGCTTTTGGACATCATGCACACGCACGTGGCGTTTCATTCGGAGTATGGCACCAACTTTCTCGGGGTTAGCGTCGATCCCTCGTTCGGAAACGAGAAAACCGAGTAACTTTCCTCCCGGAACTCCGAATGTGCACTTTGATGGATTAAGCTTGATATCATACCTTCTGAGGTTGTCAAAGGTTTTAGCAAGGTCAACCAACAGGTCAGAACCTTTTCGTGACTTGACCACAATGTCATCCATGTACGCTTCCACATTCCGACTGATTTGAGTGAGTAAACACTTCTGAATCATCCGCATGAATGTGGCTCCAGCGTTCTTCAGACCGAATGGCATGGTGACATAACAGAACCACCCGAATGGGGTGATGAAAGCTGTTTTAATCTCGTCGGGTCCATACAAACGGATCTGGTGATACCCGGAATAGGCGTCCAAAAAGGACAAACGCTCACACCCCACAGTCGAGTCGACTATTTGATCGATGCGGGGGAGAGGAAAGTGATCCTTCAGGAAGGCCCGATTGATGTGCTTGAAGTCGATGCATATGCTAAGTGAGTCGTCCTTCTTAGGGACCATGACAACATTTGCTAACCACTCGGAATGGTAAATCTGTCGGATAAACTCAGCTGCAAGGAGCCGAGCCACTTCTTCACCGATAGCTTTTCTCTTCTGTACGGCGGACCGTCGAAGATGTTCCTTGACCGGTTTTACCTTTGGATCGACTCGCAATTGATGCTCAGCCAGTCCCCTGGGAACACCTGGCATGTCAGAAGGTTTCCATGCAAAGATGTCCCAGTTCTCACGGAGGAACTGGATGAGCGCTTCTTCCTATTTGGAGTCGAGTGTTGTTGAAATGTGGGTCAGAGCAGCATTGGGATCAGTCGGGTGGATATGAATCGGTTTCGTTTCACCGGACGACTGAAATCCTGAATCTGTTGCAGGCTTCTTGGCTCGCAGCAAATCACTCGGATCTGCATTTTTCTAATACTCTTGCAATTCCCCTACTGCCATCTGCGCATCGGCGATTTTTTAGCCCTTCTGGAAGCACTCTTCTGCCTTCTTTCGATTGCCAGTAATAGTGATCACACCTTTGGGACCAGGCATCTTCAATTTGAGGTACACATAACATGGTCGAGTCATGAAACGTGCATAAGCTGGCCTGCCCAGAATAGCGTGATAAGCGCTCTGGAAATCCGCAACTTCAAATGTCAACTTTTCTTTGCGGTAATTCTTGGAATCACCGAAAACCACATCAAGAGCAATTTGGCCGAGTGATTCAGCCTTCTTGCCTGGGATGACTCCATGGAAACTCATACTGCTTTCACTGAGTCTGGACATCGGATGCCCATCCCTTTCAGCGTCTCTGTATACAGAACATCCAATCCACTGCCACCATCCATCAAAACTTTAGTCAGTCGAGTGCCTTCGACAACTGGGTCGACCACCAAAGCTTGCCTCCCAGGGGTGGCTATGTGCGTCGGGTGATCGGACTGGTCGGATGTGATGGCAGTCTGAGACCATTTCAAATAACTGGGTGTCGCCGAAGCGACCATATTCACTTCTCTGTTGATAACTTTCAGTCGACTCTTGCTCTCAACATCAGCAAAAATCATCAGAGTGGAATTGACATGAGGGTAACCATCATCACTCTCCTCCTTGTCCTCAACCTTGTCTGACTCTTTTTCCTTGTCTTTGGGTTGTTTTTCTCGAAACTGCTGGATCAGGAGTCGACACTGTCGAGTGGTACGCTTTGGGTAAATGATTTTACCCTCTTCACCTTTGTTTGTGTGGATGTGGCATGGCAAATCCAGCACATCATTTCCATCTTGATCTTTTATTTTCTTAGGGTTCCATGGCCCCTTGGGCTTCCCTTTGGATTTTCCTTGAGTCACGGCTAAGGTTTCCCCACGAGCAGCTGGCTCGGCTTTGCGCTTCTGCTACCGACTGGAGTTTCTTCCTCCGGTTTCATGGGCGACTGAATTGTGCTTGCCACTCCGGAGCTGATCCTCTTCTTCACCATTAGCATACTTGGTGGCAATCTCCATCATTCGACTCAGAGACATGTCTCCGGTCTGACCAAACTTCAGATTCAACTCTCTGTACTTGACGCCTTCCTTGAAGGCACAAACTGCTTGGTGATCAGACACGTTCTCCACTGTGTGATGCAACGTGATCCATCTCTGGATGTAGTCCCTCAAAGTTACATTTGCCTTCTGCACGCAAGACTGCAACTCTGTCAATCCTGCTGGTCGCTTGCAGGTTCCTTCAAACGTTCTGACAAACACTCGGGCAAGATCTTCCCAAGTGTAAATGTTGCTGGGTGCTAATTGATTCAGCCATGCTCTGGACGAGCCCTCCAACATTAGAGGCGGGTGTTTCATGGCTACATCATCATTGCCGCCGCCAATCTGAACAGCCACTCGGCAGTCCTCAAGCCAAGTATCAGGCTTGGACTCGCCAGTGAACTTACTGACTCCAGTCGCCAACCTGAAGTTGGGGGGAATCACCGCGGCCCTTATTGCTCTGCTGAAGCATTCTGGATCTGAAACATGCACTCTGCTGCTGGTGGGTATATCTCTGTCATGACCTTCTCGGTGAGCTCTGTTCCTGTCGACTAAACCCTGAATGAGAATGGATCTCACATCAAAGCCTGGTTCCCCGGGGTCGACTGGAATCCTTCGCCCAACACTGTGAGAGCGTCTGTCATCCTGCTGCCGAGGCACGTATGACCCACTCCTTGGGGGAGGGGTGGGCACTCGACGACGATCATCACGATCGAGTCGGTGATCATACTGCTCATGGTTTCTAGACTGATCACGCCGGTCTACACGTCCCTCACGCCTCGGGGGCGATCTTGGGCTGTGAGCCGACTGGACTGTATCTGCAACGACGGGTCTTCTATGGATCCTATTCATGATCGCGACATAGTCAGATTTCGCTCTCCGCTGCCCGGAGCAAACATCTGATCTGCATCAGACCTCTGCCAGCTTCTGACTGGGAGGGCTGAATTGACTCTGCTATTCGAGCTGCAGCTGTAAGATTTTGGATCGGAGTTTGATATACCTGAGTCGGAGGTGGAAAAAGCTGACGTCGACTGGATTCTGGGACCCGTTGTCGCGCACGCTCGTCGAGTACTCGCTGCAGGTTTTCCAGTCGAGTGCGCTCAGCCAGGTTGGCCAAGCGCGCGTCCTCCAAGGCCCGGGCCTCGGGGGTTTCTCCAACGATAGGAGTGTGAAGTGCATCCATGTTCCAGCGGCGAAGTTCTTCCCTCTGCTGCAAAGTGAGGGGCTCGGGGAGGTACTCTTCATGGGCATGCGACGGATCGCCTCCGCCGTCACCACCATCGGCGCGGGGGAAGCCGTGAGGACTGCATGGTCTGTCGACCATCAGGACCTCCGCCGCTGGATCACTACTGTCGCACTCGGATGCAGTCTCTGCGGAGCCTGTCAAAGGTCGAACAGGCCGTAGAGAGATTCGTCGGGCTCGATCGCCGCGACTTGGGGGGTGGCCGACTGGCGAGCCACCGCGTGCCTCACCCACCGCTGAAGCCTCGACCAACCGGAGCGCTTGCGCCGGCGGGTAACAGGGAGGGAGGTCGCCACAGGAGCCGACCGATACTGGGTCGACGGCTGCCGCAGGAGGACGCCATGGACGACGCAGCGAAGTGTGTTGCCCATGACGGGCAAGGCCGACGTCGTCGAGTGGACCTCCTGAAGTCAAGCGGAGTCGTCGGCGATGAACACGAGCGCGCCGAGACGGATCTCGCGGCCCTCAGCCAAACCTCCGCCTGAAACCATGATGAAGGGGATTGGAGAGATTGCAACTTCTCCAACAAATCGCTAAGACACTTGCCCCACGGTGGGCGCCAACTGTCGTGGTTCTAAGTCTAACAGTATAATAGGGGGGTAGGAATGTAGAGGCAAGACCTTAGCTATGGAGGAATTGTACACACAAGATTTACGAGTTCAGACCCTTCTCGGAGGAAGTAATAGCCCTACATCTCGGAGCTCGGAGGCGGTCGACTGGATTATACGCGTGTGAGTTACAGGGGGTGTGAACCCTTGTCCCAGAGGAGGGGGGTGGCTTATATAGAGTGCGCCAGGACCCCAGCTCCCCTCCGTTACGCAAGGTTCAATGTACATTAAGAGAGGGGCGTTACTGGTAACGCCAATAATGAAGATACATAATGACCATTAAGGCTATGACTTAATTCTCGACCGTTGCGGAGCAGAGTGGCTTTAGACCTCCCGGTGGTCGAGTGATTGTCTGCGTGGTCGAGTGTCTTCAAGGCTGTCGAGTGGAACATTGCTTCATGGTTGAGTGGATGATGAATCTTCTTCAAATGTTTCTGGTTCTTTTAGGGATGTCCTTGGGGAGGGTATCTTGGACAGGTCCATGACCCTACCCTAGGTGCATAGCTTCATCAGGCGTCTTGCGCCGTTGTTGGCGTACTCGTGGAAGTTGGCCCTAGCTTCAAGGAAGGCCACAATGTTCTGGACTTCGGTCTCCAGGAGCGAGTCAACTGGCGGGAGGAGGCGACTGGCGTTGGTGCAAGGAAGCGGTCGACGGCGGCCATCCATGCCGCTGAGGGGGGCACTGGCACCCGCGCGGGGACATGCGATGTCAATGGCTTGGCAGAGACATTCATGTGCACGGGCACCGGCACGGGCACGCACGTCACCGCACGCGCAGGCACATGCGCTGGCAGGTGCACGGGCACTAGCACGGACGCGCACGTGCAGGCGCATGCACTGGCAGGTGCATGGGTGCGTGAAAGTCGGCGGGGACCTCGTGGAACCCCGTGGAATCAAGCTCGGCGACAATGTGCAGCTCCCAGCCCATTAATGCCACGGGGATGGGCGCTGGCGTAGTTGGGGCGACGGGAGCCGGAACGGGAGCGAGGACAGGCGCGGTGCCTTCCCGCAAGGCCAGTTCAAGCTCGTCCCAAAGCGCCTTATGTTCTTGAGACTCCGGCTGGGTGTCTTCCTTAGGAAACTGGAAGACTAAGGGTAGACCATCGTGATGTGGCATGTCATACGTTTAGGTTAGGATGGTTGGAGGTAGACGACGGGAGAATCGGAAAGGAAGAGAGAAGATTGTAGCAATACCGGGTAGTGCGGGGTTGATTTCAAACTGCGGCGCCGGCGACATTAAAAGTGGGAGCAGTTGGGACGAAGGTGGGCGGCGGAGCCTGGTCAAAGGGCTCACCTCCAGGTGAGCCTGCACAGTGGTCTGCTCGCACACCTCCCTGTCAGCCGGCGCAGCGGTCTACTCGCACGCCTCCTGCCGACTCACACGCTTGCTCGGACGGCACCTGCCGTTGAGAAGCGGGACTCGTGGCGGCACATAAACGCACACGGTTTCAATAGTGAAAGCGTTCGCGTTAACGTGACAGGTCTTTGTTCCTAAATACCTTGGCTCTTCATTTGTGCAACTTGTCATAAGCAGCTTGTCTCAAATTGAAGAAAAAAATTACGAAGTAATATTTGTGACATATCACGTGACCATGCTCAGTTTCAAGAATTTATGGTCACTTTTGGATTTTATGAAATTTAAGATCCAGGATTGGAAACAATATCATAACCTGCATCATGCAATAAATTTTCAAGCCATACATCTGTCCTGTTCTATTTCTTAAGAAAGGATTTGGTCAAACATTTTGCTTAGTTAGACTTCAGACAAGTTATATATGCAGAGCAAAAGGATAATCCCTCCGTACCAGTGCATTTCCTGATATATTAACTCAAGTACTAGGCACGAACAAACGGGCTCAATTATGTGCTCATCCTGGTGTAGTAGTAGTAGTACTACTAGGCAATGCAGTTGACGGGTGACCTTGGCGAGCGGCGACCGAGGGAATTGAACCGTGCTCGGCACGGTAGCTAACGTTGTCTAGTTAATTTTTTTTAACACAACATTGTCTAGTTACTAAATCATCCCTCCGTTGTTCATCGGTAGTCATTATGGACCGGGGACATGAGGGGAATTACCTAGGGTTGGAATTCTGGCCGCCAGATATTTCGACTCGAAACGCGGAGGCTCGACTGGTTGGGGTTGCCTAATGTGCGTACCACTCACGCCACCAGAAGGACACGAGCCCGGTTTTATTTTTATTTTTTTAGGATCAACACGAGCCAAGGTCTGGCTGGTACGTCGGTGGGTCCTACCATTCGAGAATACGAAAGGAACCTTTTAAGTTGCCGAACGAATCTATGTGTATTACAATGCCCGTATTTTCCTTGCAAATACTAATCTCAACATGGTAATTGATTTATGACAAGTTGTTGAATTAGAGTAAGTTTGGGATATAGTGATCTCAACGTGGATTTCACATTTCATGGTATCCCTGCTAAGTTTTTCAATGCAAATGACACCCACAATACCTAACACAACAACAATCCAATAAGTATAGTGCATCTATTTTTCCAAACCATGCATGTATGACATGAATTCAAAAATACTCATACGTTTTAAATATTAGTCTTTTAGAGATTTCAACAAGCGACTACATACGGAGCAAAATGAGTGAATCTACACTCTAAAATATGTCTATATACATCTATATGTGCCAGTCCACTTGAAATCTCTAAAAAGACTAATATTTAGGAACGAAGGGAGTAAAATGTAAGACATGCATGGTCCTCAATTCAATATTCAAAACGAACATGAAACTGAAACATGAATATTAAGTCTAGTACTACAATACATGCAAATGTTACGTATAAT
Organism: Aegilops bicornis; assembly: GCA_021605145.1. Lineage (NCBI taxonomy): Eukaryota > Viridiplantae > Streptophyta > Magnoliopsida > Poales > Poaceae > Aegilops > Aegilops bicornis. The sequence goes on along the minus strand of CM038671.1, from coordinate 256,918,336 downwards.
TAGGCGGAGCTATGATTGTCGGGGGTCACCCCCTCGACCTTACATAAAATTGTGAAGCTCTGTTTAGGGTTGTTTAGATTATATTTTTCCCCACCCTCCCAACCACCGATTGGTTGTGCACCCCCACCCCTCCTCCCCGGGAGAATATCATGTGCCCCCATACCTTAGATGTTATATGCCGATACGAGTTGCTTGGAGCTTGTAGATCTGAGATATAGCAGCTCACATGATGTCTTAATATTTTTATAGGAAACCTTGATGAGTTTGAGAATTGCACAAAATTTGTACAAAAACTACTCAGATGCCCTTGGATCCCATATCCAACGACCTCGAAGCTAGTATCACCGTAGCATCTAAGATGAAGGAGGACATCATATTCTCCTGTATGTAAGAATATCATGTGCTACCACACCTTAGATGCTTTGGTGATACTAAGCTCTTCGAGCCATTGGATTTGTGACCCAACGCCTCCTCGGTGGTTCAATGGTTTTTGCGTAAAAGCCCCAAAGAGTTTGGCCACTGCTTACAAGCACAAAGACTGCTCAGATGCCAATGGATCTCAGATCAAACGACCTCGAAGCTCGTATCACCGTAGCATCTAAGATGAAGGAGGACATCATATTCTCCTGTATATAAGAATATCATGTGCTACCACACCTTAGATGCTTTGGTGATACAAGCTCTTCGGAGCCGTTGGATTTGTGACCCAACGCCTCCTCGGTGGTTTGAATGGTTTTTTGCAGAAAATCCCCCAAAGAGTTTGGCCACTGCTTACAAGCACAAAGACTGCTCAGATGCCATTGGATCTCATATCAAATGACCTCGAAGCTCGTATCACCGTAGCATCCAAGCTGCGAGAGCACCTTATGTTTTCTCGCACGGGAGAATAAGAGGTGCTCCCGCACCGTAGATTCTATGGTGATACGAGTTCACAAAGATCTAACAGCCCACAGTAGGAGGTTTGAATGTTTTTACAATATATGGCTGAGAGAGTTTGGGAATTGCGCAGAAAGTACAAGTACGACGCATGTGCCATCTGATCACTGATCATACGACCTAGATTCTCATATCACCGTAGCGGGTAATTAAGCTCCCCGTTGCTCATATTAGGTGCTCCCCGTTGGCGAGCGGCGACCGAGGGAATTGGCTTTGTCCTATTACGTTGAGTAGAGTAGAGGGAGTGCCTCGTCTACACGTGCATGACCGTTGACTCACTTACTGGTGGGTCCCAGGTCTGCGATCTGTCTCTCTTCTCTCCATCATCTAACCTTTGCATGGGCACACACGAAGAGCGGTGCTAGCTTGCCGTGGTGTTATTACAACAAAAAAAGGTTGGAAAATAGAAGAATCGCCTAGAACAAGAGACGTTGTGGCTGGTCGAGACAGAGCTAACCACACCTATCCTCCGTGCCTTGTTAGCATGATGAAGTTGTGTGGCTAGTGGGGTGTTTTCGACCGACTGGCTGGGTCCCGAGGTCGAACCATAGGTACTACATCTGATACAGTAAATTTTTACACGCACATTTTTCCTTCGTGCCGAGACATGGCACACCCTACCGCGCGGTTTCGGGGTCCTCCCGGGTGGTGCACGCATATATTCTTCCTGACGTGGGACGCCCTACCGCGCGTTTTCGCTAAAGCAAGTAAATAAATGAGTCATCAAATCACGAAAGACCACTTTTCCCGCCGAGTACATTAGTGAAGCATGGTGGCTAGCTAGTTGGGCTAGTTCGACCGATTAGCTAGGCCGCCACCACATTTGTTTTTTCACCCCTTTTTTATCAACTTGCCGGCAGGTAAATTTAAACATCCACCGCGGCGTTGCTCTAGTGTTTGAGTGCGGCAGGATTTTTAATATTTTGATTGACGGGAGCGGGCGCGGAAGGATTTTTAATTTTTTGATTGACAGGAGCAGGCGCGGCAGCAATTAGTCATGATGACTCCGCCTGTAAAACCCACTGCTCCCTGATGTGAGAAGTCGTCGACTGGTGTTTTACCATGTTGAAAACCAAAAGATTCCCCGCTCCTTGGCTGGCTCCCTTCGCCTTCCCGTAGATTGCATTGCCTTTCAGCCATTTTGCCCCCTGCATCACCAACGTCGTGCGCCTCGGGAAGCAGAGGGACTTCGGTGCTGTTTAGGCGCCCTTTACATGGGCATGTCCATGTCTCGGCGCAACATGACCATTGGATCAAACTCGCATAAAGTGCAGATCGATCCATCAGAGCACAAAGCGTGTGGGTGTGTTTGGTTGCATTCTCATCTCAATATAGTGTGTAAGTCACCTTACAAAAACAAAATAATCCAAAAACACTTAGGCACGGTACATTAACTCCCTCCCAGTTTCTTATTTTGTGACATATCAACCAATAAGAGACGTGGGCCGTGCATGCTTTCAATGACTTGAGACTAATAAACATGACATGCAGTGGTTAGTTCATTGCATGCAATGCTATTAATTAGCAAAAATACATTAAGTTTTCTCGTTTTCCTCTCCGCCTTGGTCGCAGTGCACAACGTAAGATGACTTACACACCTAGACGGAGTAGTTGTTTCCTCTTCGTGTATTTGTGTTAACCTACTAGTGTGGACTCATGCACCCTTCATGCACTCTGCCAAACACCCAAAAGTGGGTCGAGAAGGGAACTTTTTCTCCCATCCCGTGCACCCTTCATACACCCTGCCTAACACTATTCGTGCTTCATATGGTTCATGTTTCGTGGAGTACTGTAGCACCGTACTCTTCGTGCGCCGTAGACCTAGTTCTGTTAACATTGATCTCACTGTTCATTCTCGGCCGGACAGTCGAGAAAGCTGTACTATGTTACTACATTACTGTTCATATAGTTGACATGCGCACAACATCATTTCTCGTCGTCATATCTTACTAAACTAGCAACAAGATTATGTAGTACTGACGTATGAACCACTGCACATGCCTAGTAGTAGGAGCACTTTGTATGTTCACGTGGCTGCCGTGTTTCGCACTCCTCCGTCTTAAGAGTGGAAACACTTGTTGTAATCATTTTTTTTGTTCAGAAAAATAGTGGACACGCTCTACCATGCGGATCCTCCTCCAGCCATGCACTAAATTACTCACTTTCGTCGACGTGTGGGACAGCCAGCATCGGGGTCCACCAGCCATGCACTAAATTACTCCGTAGTAGAGTGACGGTAGACTACCCCGATCAAAGCGTCGCAGTAATGCCCAATGAGCCGTCAAATCACAAAACCCCCTCCTTTCCAACAGTAAGTTGGACAGACGAAGCAACCATCATTTCACTCTTCTCTCTCAGCTTCCTCTCTACCCAACCCTCGCTTCTCCCTCATCTTGTTCCTCATTTCTTCAAGAAAACCCCGACCTGCTTCTGCCATTGTTCTTCTCTCCCTAAGAAGGAAAGGTGAGTGCATAAATGGTGTAAGTGCATCTAGTGCCACCCCTAGTTGGTTTTGGAGTATTGACGACAAATGTGGTTGAGGGACTAACGCGTTTGTGAGAATTGCAGGATAACGCAGGTAGTGTCCCTCATTGATTCGGTTTACCTACCGGAGACAACCCCTAAAAATGTATGAAGACATTGACGACAATGGTGGTATGTGAAGATATTCACTTTGAAGACTATGACATGAGAAGACATTGAGTGAAGACTATGGAGCCTTGAAGCTGTGGTCGCTTCGTTGTTTCCTTTTCTTCTTTGTTGAGTCGTAGGAACCACCGCATCGTTAAGTGGGGTCCAAGTGATCATAGTCGAATGATCAAGTGATGCTCAACCCAAATCCTATGTCTTCGAAATAAGACAATGAGAGCAAAACTTATCCAGAGCTGGATGAGTCAGCCTTGCTTGTAGCCCAAGTAAAGTTGCCGTGTGTGTTTGAAATCTGACCGTTGGAACACGTGTCAGTTCCTTAGTGACCCAGGGTCATTTCGGACATATCAGGTCGGGTTGCCTAGTGGCTATAAATAGCCCACCCCCTACACAATAAATTGGCGGCTGCTCAGAGTTAGTGCACGACTTTTGTTGTTTGACATCAACCCACCTCGAAGCCTTTGAGAGAGAGAAATCCTTGCGAGGACAAAGCCCAAACACCCAGAGCCAAAGAGTGTTAGGCATCACTGAAGTCCTTCTTGTCTGTGTGACCTGAAGACTTATTACACTTGAGGACTATGAATCCTCCAGCCGGTTAGGCGTCGCGTTCTGAGCATCCAAGAGTCATTGTGGATTGCCGGTGAACACAGTCTGTGAAGGTTCGGAATTCTACCTTGAAGACTTACCAGAGTGATTGGGCGAGGACTGTGTGTCCTTAGCTCAAGGGGAATAAGGTGAAGACGCAGCCTTCCTCGAGTTGAATCTCAGCCTCCCTAATCAGATGTACAGCTTGTCACAAAGAACTAGAACTGGTCCAACAAACTCTGTGTCTTCAACAAGTGACTGGTTCTATCCCTTCCCTCCTTTACTTTGAGTTAGTCTTCATGAAGTCATTGCTTATATGCCTTATCTGTTTGACTTCATTGCTTGACTACTATCGTTGTTTGGCTTCATACTATCTTCCATCTTGATCCTACTACCAAGCTGCTATTAGTCTTGTTATTTCACTTTATTGCATACTAGAGTATGGTTTGCTTGTCGTAGTTCATCTTCCGCTGCATATCAATTAGGTCATTTCTATTGTTTGTCTTCGAAACATCCGTGTTTTGAAGACTTTCGTTAAAATCGCCTATTCACCCCCCCCTCTAGTCGATAACTAGCACTTTCAATTGGTATCAGTGCAAGGTACTCCCTTGTTCTGTGTGATTCGCTTAACCACCGGAGTTTTAGCTATGTCGATTGCAGGGATAATCAAAGTCTCCGCTGCTTGCCCCTGCGGTTCGATGGAACCGACTATCCCTCATCGGAAGAATAAGATGCGCATGCATCTTGAAGCCATTGATGTCGACCTCTGGTATGTCGTCAAGAACGGCGTTCCTAAATCTGGTGAAGGTGTCACCCCTGCGGATGTCAAGAAGTTCATTCAATTGGACTCCACTACAAAGAAGATCATCTGTGGTCATCTGACCAAAGGACAGTATGGCCGTGTGAGTGCTCTGGAAACATCGAAACTAGTCTGGGACTGGCTATCCAAGGTCAACGATATGTCTCAACCCAAAGAGATCAAAGGATCGGTGTTCTTCGCAACCTCTTCAACCGCTTCAAGAGAAACGACAATGAAAATGTCCAGCTCACGTTTGATCGCCTCACTAACATCACAAATGAGCTTCATGCTCTCGGCGCCACTGAGGTCACCAAGCATGAAATCGTCAAGACACTACTGAGATCGCTTGACAGCTCTTTTGACTCCCTTGCCCTCATGATACAAGAACGTCTTGACTTCAAGACACTCGATCCGTCTGATATACTTGAGAGGCTCTACACACATGAGTTCCAGCTTTCTGAGAAAAGAGATATCTATGGTCCCAACTATGGCCGAACTCGCGCTTTGAAGGCAAAAGTTGTTTCCTCATCCAAGAAGAATCAATCGCGGTTACGATGATCCTGAAGACATTGGAAAGGAACTTGCTATGCTTGTGAAGAAGTTCAAGAAGTTCACTAGGAAGAAAGGCTTCAGAAAGTCTTCACGATCCAGCTCAAGAGATGATGAAGCTTCCACTCATGACTAAAAGAAGAGAACCTGTCACAAGTGCAAGAAAACTGGACACTATATCTCTGAATGTCCACAGTGGGACAATGAGAAGAAGAAGAAGAAGAGCAAGGAATATGATTCTGATGACAAGAAAAAGAAGAAATCTTCAAAGTCTTCTTCCAAGTTCTCAACAAAGTCTTCATCTCATAAGAAGAGCTCGTCTGGCAAGGCTCGAGCTTTTGTTGGCAAGGAAATGGATTCAGAGGAGGAGTCTGCTTCTGAGGAGGTGGAGGTGGAGTCTGAAGAGGAGTCCGACCCGGGCGTTGCAAGTCTAGCTTTAGCCACAACCTATGTTGCCAAGTCCATCTTCAACACTAAAGACAATGACTTCCACACCAACGCTGAAGCTGATGACAAGGACGACCCTGCTCCCACCTACTGCTTCATGGCACGCGGTGCCAAGGTAAAATCACGTGATGCTTACTTTCAAACATCAAGTGAAGATGACTCGATTGTGAATCAAAACCCAGCTACAAAACACTTGCTAAAATTGCAATCGAACAACAAAGAGCTATGGAACATACTCAAAAACGGTTAGACAAAAGCGATGACCTGTTGGACGCGAAATGACACGTTCACAGTCCCTTAGTTGAAGACATTAAAATCTTCATGCTAATTACCAAGAACTTGAAAGTCGTCATGAAACGCTCTCAACTACTCATGAAAGGCTCTCCTATGATTATCTTCAAAGGAAGCAAGAGCTTGAGAAATTGAGAGCGGCTCATGAAGATCTTCAAAAGGAGAATGAGTCACTCAGGCCAATGTATCGGGCCGCCAGGATGGATTTGAACCACCATGTCTAAACTGTCTTGAGCGTGATATAGCTACCTCTGTTGAATGTTCAATCGCTGCCATCTGTTGCATTGTCTTCAACTACTAATGTGGTAACTAACCCCTCTGGAGGATACCACTGCTATTGCTGATGAAAATGCTAGGTTGAAGACATTGCTTGAAACAGGGATGTATAAAAGTGCGAAAGGGCATCGACACTTTGCGATGTCCTCAAAAACAGATTACGAACCGAAACCCTAGGAAAGAAGGTGTTGGGTTCGAGAGGAAATTGAATGTTGATGTTTCCCTCTTTGGAAGCCTGAGCGGTATCCCAAAACCACATGGGTTTACGCAAAGGGACCTTCAGTGGATCCATCCACCTTATCCGGATTTACCTGCTAACCCTATTATCATTGATGAATCCTTTGATGCAAACTATAAGCGTTCAAGAATCGTAATGGTGAAGTGTTTGCTGTGTATATTGGTACTAATCGCAGGAATGGAACCGCCTATGAAGAAGATCTGGGTGCCCAAAAGCTATCTTGAGAATCTTCCAAAGGAATGTCATCATGACACCACCGGGAAGAAGACAAACCCTGCACCTAAGGCGCCACATGGTCCAAAGGCTTCATATGCATCGAGGACTCACCGAGTCACCCTAACGCCAATGTTTTGCAGGAAACCATACTCAAATTTATGAATATGAGCGTGTGGCTTCAAACCGCTATGTTCATAGAACTAAGAACTTTCGCTTATTCATATGAGTATCATTCATCTCCTGCAAGGCTATTTGCTAGGGCTCCAAAGTCAAGTTCTCGAGATGCTGCACTTAGACTCATTGCTTCTAAGCCACCCTCAAGATGTGGGTGGTTAAGAAGAATTAACTCTCTTTGCAGAAAGGGTCTCCACCAAAAATCAAAGGCGCCTCGATGCTATTGCTGGGGACCTAAAACATCTTGTAGGGCACAAGATCAAATGTCCAAATGGTCTCACTATGTATTTTGTTCCTGAATCGTTTGCCATTCATCCTATCAGTCCTAATCTTGATTTAAGCTTCCACTTGCCCATCAAATGTTTATGCTTCACAATGCTCTTGGTGAAGCCTATCCCCCTAACTTTACTGTAGGGTATGACACCACATGCTTTAGAATGGATTATGGACAGTGGATGCACTAATCATATGACTGGTGATCGAAGTCTTCTCATGGACTCAACCTTACGTCCATCAGATAAGAGTCACATCACATTTTCTGACACTGGTAAAAGCAAGGTATTGGGTCTAGGTAGAGTTGCAATCTCAAAGGATCAACACATGGATAAAGTGATGCTTGTTGAATCCCTTGGTTTCAACTTGATGTCTGTCTCAATGCTTTGTAACTTGAACATGATTGTGATATTCGGAAAATATCATTGCCTTGTACTAATGGAATCTGACAAGTCTAGTCTTTGAAGGGTATAGGAAAGATGATCTATATATGGTAGATTTCTCAGCAGGTCCACAACTTGCTGTATGTCTTCTTGCAAAAGCTTGCATCGCCGGCTCGCATCGGAGGTCAGGGCATCTTGGCATGAGGAACTTACACACACTCGCCAAGAAGAAGCATGTCATAGGCATCGAAGGTGTCAAGTTCAAGAAGGATCATTTGTGTGGTGCTAGAAGCTGGAAAAATGACTAGGGCAAAGCACCCCTCGAAGACAATCATGACAACATCTCAACCCTTCGAGCTGTTACACATGGATTTGTTTGGCCCTACTCATTACTCTACCCTCACAACAATCGCTCGTTTCTATGGCTTCGTCATTGTTGATGACTACTCAAGATACACATGGGTGCACGTAATTCTCTACAAGACTGAAGTGCAAGATGTCTTCAGACGCTTCGCCAATCGAAAGCAATGAACAATTATGGCGCCAAGATCAAGCATATCGGAAGTGATAACGCACCGAGTTCAAGAACACCGGACTTGATCTTTATCTCGGATACCATGGAAATCACTCATAAGTTCTCTCGATCCATACACACCTCAAAGAAATGGCATCATGGAGCACAAGAACAAAACCCTCATTGAGATGGCTCAACGATGCTCGACGAGTACAAGACACCAAGAAAGTTCGCCTCGAAGCCATTGATACAGCCTTTGTCACGCCATCAACCGTGTTTATATCCATAAGCTTGAACAAAACTTCCTATGAGCTCCTCATCGGCAAGAAGCCAAATGTCAGCTACTTCAGAGTATTTGGGGCTAAGTGCTGGATCAAGGATCCCCATCACAAGTCAAAATTTGAACCCAAGGCTCACGAAGGCTTCATGCTCGGTTACGGAAAGGACTCGCACTCCTACAGAGTCTTCAACCTTTATCTCTACAAAATCGTCGAATCGTAGACGATGCGATTTGATGAAACCAATGGTTCACAAAGAGAGTTCCTGCCAAGCACATTAGACGAAGCTACCAAATAATCTATCAAGCTGATGGGAATCGGTGAAATCATGCCTTCAAGCACAGACTGAAGAGGAACTTATCATTTCGCACCGAGCAACATGAAGACAATGCTCACTCAAGACAATCCTCCCAATGATAACAATGATCGGCATGAGCAAAGTCTTCGGCCCAAATTTCATCCTCGAGTTGCAAATGAAGTACAAATTGAGAAGATAATTGATAGCATCAATGCACTGGTCCGCTTACTCGCTCAAGAGCAACACAGCTAGCAAATTTCAGGGCACTTTTCTTTTCTGTCAATATCAGAACCCAAGAAAGTTGCTGAAGCCTTTATGGAACCAGAATGGATACAAGCTATGCAAGAAGAACTTCAACAGTTCAAGCTGAATGATGTTTGGGAACTTGTCAAGCATCCTGACCCTCGCAAGCATAACATTATTGGCACCAAATGGATATATCGAAACAAGCAAGATGAGCATGGTCAAGTCGTCAGAAACAAAGCACGGCTTGTGGCTGAAGGATATACTCAAGTTGAAGGAATTGACTTCGATGAAACATTTGCTCCTCGTAGCTAGGCTTGAAGCCATTCGCATACTACTAGCCTATGCTAACCACCACAACATCTTGCTATATCAAATGGATGTGAAGAGTGCATTTCTCAACAAAGAAGATTGAAGAAGAAGTATATGTCGCTCAACCACCGGCTTTGAAGATCCAAAACATCCCGATATGGTGTACAAGCTAAATAAAGCAATCGTATGGCCTCAAACAAGCTCCTCGCGACTGGTATGATACAATCAAAGACTTCCTGAAGAACAAAGGCTTCATACCTGGTTCCCTTGATCCCACACTCTTCACGAAGACATATGACGGTGAACTGTTTCTATGCCAAATATATGTGGATGACATTATCTTCTACCGCACCAACCGTAAGTATAGTGATGAATTTGGATACATGATGCAAGAGCAATATCAGATGTCCATGATGGGAGAGCTCAAGTTCTTCCTTGGTCTTCAAATTCGTCAGCAAAGGAATGGCATATTTATATCTCAAGAAAAATACCTCCAAGATTGTTTGAAGAAGTTTGGAATGCAAGAATGCAAAGGATACACGACACCAATGCCAGCCAAACACCGTCTGGGTCCCGACGACAATGGTAAAGAGTTCGATCAAAAGGTATACCGCTCCATGATTGGTTCCTTACTTTACCTATGTGCATCTAGGCCAGATATTATGCTTAGTGTTTGCGTGTGTGCTCGATTCCAAGCGGCACCAAAGGAATCGCATCACTTAGCTGTGAAGCGAATTCTTTGATATTTGGTTCACACCCCAACACTCGGATTATGGTATCCAAAGGGCTCAAAATTTGATTTGGTTGGATTTTCGGATGCTGATTATGCTGGTGACAAGGTGGATCGCAAGTCAACATCAGGCACATGTCACTTTCTAGGACGATCACTCGTCTGTTGGTCTTCAAAGAAGCAGAACTGTGTATCACTCTCAACTGCTGAATCTGAATACATTGCTGCTAGATCTTGCTGTGCTTAGCTTCTATGGATGAAGCAAACTCTCAAGGACTATGGCATCAATCTGACACAAGTACCTCTCTTCTGCGACAACGAAAGCGCCATCAAGATTGCCAACAATCCACCCAAAGACTCGAAGACAAAGCACATTGAAATTCGTCATCATTTTCTCGTGGATCATGTCATGAAGAAAGATATTGACATCATTCACGCCAACATCAAGAGCAATCGGCGATATCTTCACAAAGCCCTTGGATGAGAAAAGGTTTTGCAAGTTACGGTGTGAGCTAAATATCTTGGAATCCTCAAATGTCCTGTGATCAAGCACACATCCTAATACTCATGCATGTTGATGACTTAGATGTGCAACACACGAAGTAACGTATATCTTCAATCAATGAAGACTTACATTCTGAGTGTGAATACATTAACGTGGAATTTGACTTCGGAGCGCCACGATAATTGTGCGTCGTGTCTGGGTCTAATACTTCCTATACGGTGGGTCACGCCACCACCAAATTTCTTTGTTTGAAGTGTTTCACTCATGGCGTTATTTCTGCAATATCTTCGCATTTGATTTGTATTCAACTTCAACTTATCTTCATGATTTTCTTCACTATGTTGATTTGGTTGTTGTCTGATATATATATATATACATATATATATATATATATATATATATATTGTTCTGTCCTCTACATCATTCACTTATAGCTATGTCTTCAAGTTGAATATTTTTGAACTAAGTGAATGTGATCGGACCCCAATCTCTCTATGCTTCCTATCTCAAACTCTATCTGTCCAAATCATATGCATTCTATTGAAACTGTCGAATGTCTTCTCTCAAGGCCCTTGTCAGCAGAAGACACAGAGACAAACTTTAAGTCTGTTTTAAATTATTCATCCTTATTGTTGAAATCCGGAGAAGCCGGAACGACCATCCGACAAACCTGGCGGGCGTTGGAACGTGGGACATCTCATTGCATGTTGCATGCTTGCCACGTGCCCCTCAGATGTGAACCGCCAGGGCACTGCAGAATTGCGCTGGTGCACACACCGCTTATAACACGTGTCCTCTGCGGTAAAGAAAATCTTCTTCCACCTCTCCACCTTGTCAAAACCCTAGCGCCACCGCTAGCTCTCGACGACGCTGGCGACGAAGCGCTTAGCTGTCGCAACTTCTCCGACGCCGTCCTCACGCCGGCCGCGAACATCGTCATCTCCGCTGGCCAGAGGTGTCCTCCGTCGCCAAGTTAGGGCACGGTGGACTGAACTGCTCGGCTTCCTCTTCTCCCCATCTAGCAGTTCTTCGAAGTGGTAAATATAACTCCATTTTTACCATCTTTTTTATCTTCAAGATTCATCCTACTCGCCAAAATTGATTTTTGCCCATACTATGTTAGATCTATTCTATCTGCATCTCGTACTGCCTAGTATATTCACTTAAGCTTCACAACTAGTTAGATTCCTCACTTGTACTTATTCACGGATTCGCATAAATCGAACCAACTCCGTGTATAAGTGAATGTCTTCGCATCATGAGGTCAATGTCTTCAAACTGAATTATCTTCAAAATCTTACGAGAATGCATATGACCTCTTCCCTTCCTCGCATCTCTAATGTTGTCACAGGTACATGTCCGTGGGAGAATCCCTTGGTTCTCATAGTCTGCATTCGTTTGCAGAATTCTTACAGCATCAAACTAATTCTCCCGAAGCCAGTTCCTGTTTGTCCAGCAAACGCAAGCCTCTGAAGCCTTTGAACGTGAAGCCATTCAGTTTGAAGCTCATGGCTACAGATAAATCAGTCAGGAAGGGCGGCAGACAGCGTCGTGAGGGAACCTCAAAAGATCTGCCTGATGACCTCGCAGAGCTGTACAAGACAGATCCCGAAGAGACTTACAATCAGCGCAAGACGCGAATCCAATGGATTCGGCGATATTGGGTTGAACAGTGGTTCAAGTACAATTTCGTCACACAAGAATACGCCGAGAAGAATGCTATCAGAAGCTCTTGGGGTGATATTCTCTTTCGAGGCCTTCCTCCCAAGAACATGGCTGAAGCTATTGCACAAGGTTTCTATCCTTGCATGGTCCGTGGACCTCAGCCTGAGAATGCCGACCCAACGTCCTTGCTCTGGTGTCACGACGATAATCTACATCCTGGTCCCCGTGCTGACAGCTCACGTGACGCTGAACCCAATGTCATCGGTCCCTTTTCAAACCTTGATGGCCTCATCACCTACATCCCGGTCCAAGGTGCCAAAGTGGATCACTCGATGATGATCTTGAGTCCGATGAAGCCCAGCTCCAGCTCCTACTCCCGCCTCCAAAGCCACGAAGCTTAAGAAAGTCAAGGCTTCAAAGTCACCTGCCTCTCCAAAAGCTTCACGTAGAATAATCGCCACCGCACCTCCTGAAGCCATTAATGCGGTCGAAGATCAATCCCGCATCTCCAAGATGACAGAGAAGAGAAAGAAAATTGTCAAAAACACTGAATTGACACTAACTCCTGCTGCCATTATGCGTTAAGAGCACATTGATCTGTCCAGTGATGAAGATCTAGCAGATGATGCCCTTGAGCAACTTATTAAGAGCAAAGAAGAAGCAGAAATCTTCAACAATTTGCCTCTCTTTGATGTGGCAATCATCCATCACTTCGTTGATGAGTGGTTTGACACTCCAAACATCAGCTTTGAAGATCTGCAACTTCCTATTGGCCTCAGCGTCTCCTTCAATGGAGCCATTGCTTCTGAGCTAGCTCTTGCTCAATGGATTGTTGAACTGAAGCACAAGATTGACTATGAGAAGGCTCAGTTCAAGAAGCATATGGCTGCACTCAACGTGCAAGACGTCAAAAACTTCAAGGTCATGTTGCACGACCTCAAGGAAGCCTTTGTCAAGAAGCGTGAAGAAGCCAGAGGCTCTCGCGAGCGCATGAAGGCTCTGGCTGACAAGTGTGTGCTTGCCTACAATGAGGCTGAGAAGCGCAAAGCACTTGGCCGCCCCGGCATTGACCCCGTAATGGCTGCGAAGAAAAGAAGTCTTCAACTGACCAAGCTGCACCTTCAAGGCGTGAAGAGCCCCGCATAGTCTTCCCAAGCAGCATGACCGGCTCGAAGCCAAAGGTCCGGTCAACCGCTTCAATGTAAGAAGACGAGGGCTGCCGAGGCTGAAGCCAGAAAAAGGAAAAATCCTGACGCCTCTGATGCTGCTCCCTCCAAGAAAAAGCTTAAGACCAAGAAGAATCGGGCTGCTCCTACAGAGCCCTTGGTTGTTGAACCTATTTCTATGGTTCGCCCTGCCTCTGCTGTCCAAGAACGACGGATGATAGTTCATGAGCTCGCTCCCACAGAGGCTCATGAAGTTGAAGACATTCCAGTGATTGACCCCATCATCGCCAAGACATTGGTCCCCAAGACAATGTTCAAGATGATGACGTTCTTCCTCGATCGAACCAAACCTGGTATCATCGCTTTATTAAATGAGCGGTGAACTCAGCATTGGTCGTCCTCTGACGCCAATTGCTCAGGATGCATCGTGGGCTGATCACCTACAGCAACAAGACTCCCCAAGTACCCCCCAACAACAACAAGTCACTCCCCAACAGCAACAACAAGAAGAAGAGGAAGACTTTGAGGCCCATCCAACTCCATCTCCAAAGGCGTCGCCAGCATTCCGCAGGCTTCGCAAAGGACAAAGGCCTCAAGCCCCTCTTTTGAGCGTTCCAGAAGGAGAAGTGCACCACCAACCTGTTGCACGTCAAGTGTTTTCAGAAGCCACTCCAACTGTGAATGTCTCTGAGTCTGAAGCCAAAGCTGCTGAAGACAATCCGGCTGCATCAGCCGATGAACCCCAAGAAGAAGCAGATCGTGTCCCTACACCCCCTGTCATTGAAGAAGTTATACCCGATATCAACGTGCCAGTGCCCGACCCTCCAGCTCCTCAAGTGGAGGTTGAAAACATTGAGGCTGCCACCACCAACACCAATGAAGCCACTGACGCTGTCATGGCTGAAGCGAATGTGGAGCCTGCACCAACTGCTCATGAAGCCAATGAAGCACATGCTCCTAAAGCCAATGAGGCAACTGCCCGTGAAGCACCTGTTGCGCAGCCTGAAGCCTCAGTTGCTGCCACTGCTCCAGTACCGCCACCAAGGCCCTACACAATCGAGCAGGCATACAACTATGGCGAGCTAGTCACAGTAAGATGGCCCATTCTGGTCCCTCCGCCTCATGCCTCTGGTCCTTAGTTCGACTATCATATTGGGCATAGGCCTCAGGTCCAGAAACCAAAGCCAAGACTGCCAAGGTTCCCAGGCACTGCCACATCTACTGGGTCGTTCAATGCCAATGGCTTCAAGGCCCACAACACTTTCTTTGACAGAGCAAAGAACCCCTATACAAGGCCAAGGATATCATCTGATCGCTTCTGGAGTTATCAACAACGAAGCTATTACTCCTGTGTTCTGTATGATCAAGGGTGCATTTTTCCTCATATGCGCCTCGACACTGAAACCATTGCCGGACTGCCGTGCTTAGAAGAAGCACTTGATTGCTTTCGTGATGCAGGTCTGCTTGGTTTCAGAATGCATAAATAGCACCTTTGGAATGAAGAACTTGTGCTTCAATTCTATGCTACCCTCCACATCCGCGGGTACAACAGAGATTCGAAGACATGGGTTCTCGAGTGGATGACAGGAAATGTTCATCATGAAGCCAAAGCTCTTGACATCATTGAGCTCACAGGCCTACCCACTCCGGGAGAACTGTTTGAACCGGGATGTCAACTCCACCGCGATGCCTTGGAGAGCATATTTCATAAACCAAAACCCGACATGAGTCAAATGCTAAGCATGATGAAGCCACTGCCACATGACGCTGAATACCCTCAGCACTTCTTTATTGATGACCTTGAGTATCTGCCTCGCACAATGTATCACATCATCAGGCGAACTCTATGGCCTATCAAAGGGCATTCATCGTCTACAAAACTGGAAGGAGCAATGAAGACATTGGTCTTCTACATCCTCAATGGCATCAGCTTCAACACGCAAGAATTCTTCATCCGACAATTAGCTGCGTCTGGATCTGATCTGTTTGGTCTGAAGTTCTATGCTCCATGGGTCATGCGCCTCATCAAGATGCACTCGCTATCAACTATCAACCCTCCGCCGCAATCATCCGATCTTTCTACCGTGAGGTTGATATGTACTCATGAAGCCATATACCCTGAGCCTGCCAAAACGCCACTTTGTCTTCGGAATGCAGATCACCACAGCTTCTCTCAACCCATTGAAGGCGTCCAAGCTGTATCACGTGTTTATCCTCTGGCTGGGAACACACGTCTGCCTCATCCTGCGCAGACTGAAGCCACTGAGAGCACCATTGGCCAAAGGCCTCGGAAGCGCTCTCCAGTCCTCAATGATCGAGAACTTCTTGTGGCGCTGCATCAAAAGCAAGATAAGCATCACTCCCGCCTGCTGCCAAATGCAAAGCCTCTTGGTGGATGTCAATCGCATTCAAACCTTGCCACCAAGAATGCTTTTGTCACTCCACGAGACCTGTCGGCGATCATGGAAGAGTTTGACCCTGCTCGATCTTTGAAGCAGATCTTCAAGACGATGGCTTCAATCGAACGCTTCAAGTTTGACTCCACTCCTCCACGAAATGCAGTCCCACGATTTAACTCGATCTCTTGAAGACTCGACTATTCTTCCTCCGCTGCAACTGTCAATGCCAGAGTGATTGATGATGAAGGCGATGCTACTTGACCACCCCTACTTACGCACGAATCGACATCGCACTAAGCTCGCTCGCACCGCCAACCAACACCGACAACCCTGCTGCATCATCTACTTCCGAAGATGACGAGTAGATGCTCTATGTCTTCAAACCTTTTTGGTCCTTACTGACAAAAGGAGGAGAAGCATATGAGTTTGATAGTCTTCAAGCGGGTTCATAAGGGCGGTTGCATAATATTTTGCCTAGTGTTTACAACTCTCATTTTTGATACATTTGGTTCCTTGAGTTGTAACACTTAAACTTGATGGTCGTCTGCTACTTATTTGCTTTACTCTAGTGCGACGATAACTTCCGCACTTAGATCATTCTGCAGACGTTCATTTTTCATTATGCATGTCATTCTCTTAGAAATATCATTTCATGCATGATGAATTATCTTCATAAGTTGAAGAGGATCTCCACAAGTACAACCTGTCATGTGCATTTGCATTCCAAAAGCAAACTACTTATATGCACATCTTCAGGGGGAGCCTTTGCCTCTTATGAAGACAATTCCCTATCCTTTACAATTTCACATATTTAATCCCCGTTGAAAACTTCAACCAGTTTGTCATCAATCACCAAAAAGGGGGAGATTGTAAGTGCATCTAGTGCCACCCCTAGTTGGTTTTGGAGTATTGACGACAAATGTGGTTGAGGGACTAATGAGTTTGTGAGAATTGCAGGATAACGCAGGTAGTGTCCCTCATTGATTCGGTTTACCTACCGGAGACGACCCCTAAAAATGTATGAAGACATTGACAATAATGGTGGTATGTGAAGATATTCACTTTGAAGACTATGACATGAGAAGACATTGAGTGAAGACTATGGAGCGCGAAGACTGTGTCGTTTCGTTGTTTCCTTTTCTTCTTTGTTGAGTCGTAGGAACCACTGCATCGTTAAGTGGGGTCCAAGTGATCATAGTCGTAATGATCAAGTGATGCTCAACCTAAATCCTATGTCTTCGAAATAAGACAATGAGAGCAAAACTTATCCAGAGTTGGATGATTCGCCTTGCTTGTAGCCCAAGTAAAGTTGCCGTGTGTGTTTGAAATCGACCGTTGGAACACGTGTCAGTTCCTTAGTGACCCAGGGTCATTTCGGACATATCAGGTCGGGTTGCCTAGTGGCTATAAATAGCCCACCCCCTACACCATAAATTGGCGGCTGCTCAGAGTTAGTGCACGGCTTTTGTTGTTTCAGAGCAACCCACCTCGAAACCTTTGAGAGAGAGAAATCCTTGCGAGGACAAAGCCCAAACACCCAGAGCCAAAGAGTGTTAGGCATCACTGAAGTCCTTCTTGTCTGTGTGACCTGAAGACTTATTACACTTGAGGACTGTGAATCCTCGGCCGGTTAGGCGTCGCTGCTCGAGCATCCAAGAGTCATTGTGGATTGCGGTGAACGCATGATCTGTGAAGGTTCGGAAGTCTACCTTGAAGACTTACCAGAGTGATTGGGCGAGGACTGTGTGTCCTTAGCTCAAGGGAATAAGGTGAAGACGCAGCCTCGAGTTGAATCTCAGCCTCCTAACCAGATGTACAGTTGTCACAAAGAATCGGAACTGGTCCAACAAATCATGTGTCTTCAACAAGTGATCGGTTCTATCCCTTCCCCCCTTTACTTTGAGTTAGTCTTCGTGAAGTCATTTCTTATATGCCTTATCTGTTTGACTTCATTGCTTGACTACTATCGTTGTTTGGCTTCATACTATCTTCCATCTTGATCCTACTACCAAGCTGCTATTAGTCTTGTTCTTTCAATGCTATTGCATACTAGACTATGGTTTGCTTGTCGTAGTTCATCTTCCGCTGCATATCAATTAGGTCATTTCTATTGTTTGTCTTCGAAACATCCGTGTTTTGAAGACTTTCGTTAAAATCGCCTATTCACCCCCTCTAGTCGATAACTAGCACTTTCAAATGGTGTTGATTCTGGCCAAGGCCTGGTCTTCCAACCCCGAGACTGATCCTATAACTCCCTCTCTTTTCTTCTTTTGGGTTTGTGATTATGGTTTCTTTTCTTTTATTTCTATTTGACAGATTCTTGATGGACGCTCGAGCACCGGCCGAAGTGATGTCTATGGCTCTGGCCAAAACCGTCGAGGCTCATGGTACGAAGAAGCGCAAGCACCCCGCCGAGACTACCGCAGACTACCTCAAAGCCATCACGCTGTCCAAGCCCCCCTCTCCGGGATCCCTCATTAAGCAAGTCCAGGTAATATCTCTTCTTGGCGATCCTTTTCTCGATCTTGATCATGTTTTTTCATCTAACACGCAGTACTAGTACTGGTAGTACAAATTTCTGGGTGATCTTGCATGTGATTTTTGTGTGCCAAATGACGGTTCTAAATTCCTCTTTTGACCAAAACATGCGAGAGGTTGACACTGATTTCTTATAGATTACTTTCAACTACTCCCTCTGTCCCAAATTTCTTGTCTTAGATTTGTCTAGATACGGATGTATCTAATACTAAATGTGACTTGATACATTCAGATTCTAACAAATCTAAGACAAGAATTTTGGGATGGAGGGAGTACTTTATGAACATCAATGCTACCTTTGAAGAGGGCATATTTGCCTCAGTAACTTGTGTTATGGATATTGCAAGTAATCCCTCTGCTCTCATGCCTTTGAAGACATGTGTCCTTGTTCACTCATTTCTGTGCGTATATGTAGTCATATATGGAGTATAATATCGAAAATCATCTTATATTTCTGAACAAAGGTAGTAACAAAATATGGTTTCTGTTTGAATTAGAACCAGGTCTGCGGTGGAGATGAAGTTCTCAAAGTCATGTCGTGTGAACTGGAAGACCTGAGGATGAGTTCTACTGCTAAACTATCCAGATGTTGTGTCCTTGTCACCA
This sequence comes from Aegilops bicornis, assembly GCA_021605145.1. Classification (NCBI taxonomy): domain Eukaryota; kingdom Viridiplantae; phylum Streptophyta; class Magnoliopsida; order Poales; family Poaceae; genus Aegilops; species Aegilops bicornis. The sequence continues at coordinate 256,899,266 of CM038671.1, read as the reverse complement.
CGTGTCCTGAACTAGTGTTTTCATGTAGCATTGTTGTCAGGCGTGTTCTCGAGTCTGTACTTGACCACAACAATTTCCTGGCTATGCCTTCGATTACGAAGGGTGTGGTTCTTGTAAATCTTCCCAACAAATCTGATGCGGCATGTCTTCATGATCATGTTTATGAGTGGAAAGACCACTCTGTTAGGTTCTCCAAGGTTGACAAGATGGTGATGGTGCATGTAGACATCTCTCACGAAGTCCATGGCCTAGTCGGGCTATATGGGTTCATCCGGTAGGTCGGTGGCAAGAATAGTCTGCAGAGTTTAATTAGTGCAACTTTGCTTGTCTGTAGTAAGTACTTGATTTGTGTTTGTGAACCCTGTATTGTTTATTAGTACTGCCGCTTTAGGTGTGTGGTCAGTCCTGAGAACGGTCTATGTTAATGTCTGTCCACTCAACTCAGTCTGTATATTTTGAAGTATCCAGATCATCTTTTTTGTGAGGACGGTTTATCAATTATGGTTACACTCCAACATCTGTATGCATTGCAGGGTTTATCGCACCCACCAGGATTTACAGTCCCATGGATGTTCGGTCCATACGCTTTGTCACGACCTTTGGACTGTCCTGCTTGTGGGAGTAGGCGGGGGCCCTGCATGCCACCCGTAGTTGGACGATCAATCTTCTGTTTAGTACTTCAACATAGTGATTTCCTGGTAAGGATTCACTTGTGTCACATCAAGTAAATCTTATTGATTTACTGTCTAAATCTTATTGATTTAATGTCATGTTTTCTTTCTTTTCCTGCAATTTTACAATGCAGGTTTTTCCATGTGACATTCATCGCAGAATAAACCGTTTGGTTTGCTCTACGATGGCTATTTTTGCAGGTTTCACTTCTTATGTTGTGTCAGTAACAAAGGCACTGTCCATCACTTATATTACTGGAAAAAATTGGATCAGTATGTTGTCTGAGTACAAACTGTATCCCTATGATGAACTGCAATTTGGTTTAACAAAAACGCCACAATTAGTACTTCTCGCGTTTAAAAGAAATGAAGAAAAAAACTGGATCACGGTCACGAAGCCTAGTCAAGTTAGAAAGCTGATCATACCAGACCAGACACGATCGCGGCTGTCTCGCACATCGGTACCACCTTCAGCAACAGATCGAGCACCGGCAGTTGCTCTAGCACTGACAGCGGCATCAGCTCAGTCTGATCTAGTCTAATCCAGCCTTGGTGTGAATGAACCTGCTCAATACCGTAAGTACAAAGGATGGTCACATGATGATTGATGCTAAAGGATGGTCAAGGTTCAAATCTAAATCATATCTTGCGGTAGGGGATGATGTCAAAATCGAACTTTCTCGGCAAGGAGAGCTGGTCCAAATCAACTTTGAAATTCTTCAGTACTGCCGAACTGATCTATCTGCTGAGAGATTTTGATGTAATACTCTCGCATGGTGAAACAAGTGTCCTGTGTGTATAAGTAGTATGAAAGTATCATTGATAGAATTGCAACTTTGATTGCTGGTTAGGGACTGTCGTTTGATTTCATTCCAATAGCTGTTGTGCTTTATTCAATTTTGTGTATTCGCCTTGCGGCAGCATCTAAAACCAGCGTCGTACCGACCGCTTGCAATATGAAAAGCGCTGAGGTAGAACACATGGGCCCCCAAACATGCAGGCCCACTGGCCTATGGCCCAAAGTCCAGAACCGTGAGCCTGTCTGAGTATTTCTCAGCTGAACCCCCATAATGCCCGTGCGTTGCACGTAACATCAAGATGCATTTGTATGAGTATTTTATCTTGTGAGAGAAAAGGATGAACGATGGAAGGCCTTATTTGGAAATGCGGAGAGGTGTGTGGGTACCTTTTTGCAAAATTGCCATAGTTTCCTTCCTATCCGCCGATATAAATCGGACGACCTATATTGCAGGATGGCAGGCACACCATCATCACCAACTCGTCTATACCGTGTTAAAAAACTCTGTTTTTTATAATTATATATGTTATATATATTCCCCTTGATTTTTCTTATGTATAAAGTTGTGATATAAAAGATCTTTATATTTCTTTACAGAGGGAATATCTCTCTGTCAAAAATATATTTATGTGTAATAACTAGTTACTCCTGTCTTTCTACTTCCTTGCGCTGATATCTGGGGCATTCGGCGACGGTGTCCACATGCCATATGCACCAAATTAGAGTGCACAGCTGCACCATAGACACACCCCGGTCGTAGCGCCGCATTAATGCCCAATGAGCCGTCAAATAAATAAAAAACCACCTTTCCAGCTTTAGTAGTAAGCTGGACGGACGAAGCGGCAATATTTCACTCGGCCTGAATCCCTTCTCCCTTGTCTGCTTGTTCAGAGAAAACCCCCGCTCGGCGATTGCATAGGGTTTTCTCATGGAGAACCTAATGCAATTCTTCATCCATCCCCGATAAATCCAAGTCCCTTGGTCGCGGGTACTCCTAGGATGGCGATCGCCGCCCGTTGATGCATTTTTCTTCCCATCGAATCTAGTGTGTTTCATTTGCAGTGCCCAAAGTGCGAGGACCCTACAGGTTTCTGCGCCCTCGGCGAGACGCCACACTTGTTCCTTCTCAACCTAACACATGATTTTAAAACGCACACAGTATGTTCCTAGAATCCTCTTTTCTATCCGGGAGGGTGGGGTTTTTTGAACATGATGTCGACTAATTTGGAAATTTGGATTGTTATATTTGGATAAAAGTTACTAGTACCATGGTCAACACTGACGTGAAGGAGGAAAGTATTTCTAGATATGGATATAGGGAATACATTGTGTTCTCATATTATTTTTCCTGCAGTGCATTCCTTGCTCTGCCAGAACATATGTACTCAAGATGCTCGGCCTTGCCATAACTGAATACACCAGTTTAATGGTAGTAGTGAAGACAAGCCATGGATATAAGTTTCGAGTTGGGTTCATGATCCAAGAAGATCACTGCTTTTTTATGGCCGAACTTGGATAAACTTTATCAAGTGTTACAGACTGAAAGTTGGCGCACGAAATAGCAGAACCTGGTCTCATCTTCACTGCGATCTTCCACCCCGACGTCGTTCCAATTGTTCATACATGTTAGCTTTGTATATGGTTCTTGCATGTTGCCTCGATTACTTCTTAATCCACCTATTCTGTCTAACTGATCACAATTTAACTTTAGAAGTAGAAATGAATCTCTCACGAAGATGCTACTTCTAACTAATATTTTCTTATAATTGGTGGCATGTGTAGGTTTTTTCAGAGTTAAGCAGGCTGCTCGTTTGTTATTCTCAGAAAAACTTCGGTCACATCTTGATGGCACCTTTGAAGTTGATCGGGACGACATCCACAAGTTCCTACACTTTATTGATCGTCTTGAGGTCCTTGTGGGGCGTTTCAATGGTGGAAGGCCACGTGGGATATGTGTGCCACTGCTGCACTCGTTGAACAGGTCCTACTGTGTCGAGAAACCTATGGTACAAGCTATTTTCTGTCATATATGTTGTTCATAAACTATAGCTTATACACAGTTTTACAGCTATGATCTTCTTGAAACAGAAACTGCCCAGTTCTATTGTTCCTATACAAATGCCTGACCATGGTCGGGTCAGACTTGCGCTTGGTCACAACATCATGTTTATGTCGACCTACTCCATTCCCCTTGGAGGTGAAAAGATACTTATTCATGGGTGGTCTCAAATAATGAAGGCCCATCCATCTTGGAGAATAGGACAGAAGATTGTGTTCCTGCTTTTCCATGGATCTAAAGTGAATATCCTGTTTATTGACCACATTGTTAGATGACGCCGCTTTCAGAAGGTTGTGGATGCGCGGGGTGGCGCCTGGGCCTTGTCCTGGGGCTTGGCGGCCTCACCCTTGGTTAACCGTAGGCAAAGTAGCACTGTTCGAGGAGTGCTTTGTACGGTTGAACCTGTATAAGTACTCATACTGTTTTCAGCTATGGTTGTTAAGTGCCCCTGCTGGTTTCAGTTAAGGCTGTTAAGTACTCCTCCTGCTTTTACAGTCTGTCGTGTTTCTTCAGTCCTATCTTCGTCCAGCCGCCAAAACCAAACCAATGCCAGCGGGGCCGCCTGCTTCCGCCTCCCATGGCTGGCTGCGCCTCAGTGCATGCATCGCCGCCCCACCGTCTCCTAAATCATTAACGCCGACGTCCGAGGCCTCGCCGTCGTCCTCCGCGCGCTTTGGTGCGCTCGCCGCGGCGCCGCCCTCTCGCGTTGTCAACATGGTCAACAAACAACAGGAATCGGCAGAACTACGTGGAGCGGATGACATTAGGGCCCACCATGTCAGCGTATGAAAAAAATAAAATGCTTCCTCCTAGTGTTTTCCTAACATCTGGGACCCACGACATTGTGAGCGTATATAGTCAATAGACAAGAGAACAACACAAGATCGGCTGGCACCTCGGACGTAGCAGCTCGAGCAGTATTTTTTTATTGTTGAGACGGAGCAGGGTTTGAACTGGGTCAGGCCCGTCTAGCCTGTGTTTATATTTTATGTTCACCATGTGACCAGCCCAGCTATTTTTCTTTGTGAAAATGAGCCCACTTTATTTTTTCTCAAGAATACCCAATCCAGGCCTACTTATTTTTCTCATACGATGGGCTGCAACTCTTTCAAGACGCCTGCAAATCTTGAAAGTAATATGAAATGGGTTGTAAATATAAAAACAGATGACAAATTGGCAATTACTTTATAATTTTGATTTTTTTTTCACATTTTCAGATTCCTATTTCACTGGGCATTAGCCTAATTTAAATATATCTTCAAAGTACTTTAAATCTGGCTCGACATTTCGGTATTAAAAATAGTTTGGAGCCCACAGAAATATGCGAAATTGCCCCTGGCCAACCAAAAAAACGGACTGCAATAAATTGCATAAGAAGTCGCAATGAGCTATATATAAATTATTAAAAAAAAGAGGGAATGGTCTGACTTATGGGTCTATTAAGTTGACGCGTATGCAAGATTTTTTAGTTATTATATACGTCAACAAACGATTCTAGCAGACGTAACCGTTGGATGTCAATCCAACGGCCGTCGTGTTTTCTTCAATCTCTGATCTTCTTGCTACAGCCGCCAAATCCAAGACCGGAGCGCTTGCTCCCCGCCTCCGTGCACGCGCCTCACCGCCCCCTACTACTCCCACCACTGGCCCATGGCATCCCTCTACTCACCCACACCCCCTGTTATTCTGCGGCGACGGCAGCCTCACACCGCAGCCGAACCAGTTGAACCTCAGATTCTCCTCTCGCGGGCTTCCATCGTCGCGTCTTCCCCGGCTCCATGTCGCCCCTTCCTAGGCCTCGCCGCCGTCCATCGCCTGGTGCTCTCGACGCAGCGTGGTAAACGTGGTCAAGGAACAGCTTCCATCGAACGTGGACTGTACGTGGAGAGGCTGACAGCTGGGTCCACGACGGCAGCAAGGAAGTGCCTCCTTATTATGCGGAAAATAATGATTCCTCCACCTGACAGCAGGGACCCACCGGATGCGCCACCGTATTTCGTGAAAAAAACGTTTGCCCCCTGACTGCTGGGACCCACCGGACGGGCCACCAGACAGCGCGAAAAAACATTCCCCATTGTCGGCTCGGACCCACCGGAAGTGCCTCCTTATTACGCACAAAATGAACACTCCCTCGCTAGTTGGGACCCACCTTGGTGGGAGGCTGACTTGTGGGCCTACTAAGTTGACGGGGACGGAGTGCTTTGTCAACTTAGTCAATATGAACGATTCTAGCTCCAGTGACCGTACGATGTCCATCCAACGGACGTAGTGCTTCTTCAACCTCTGGTCTTGTTGCTCCAGCCGCCCAAAGCAGCGCCGGTCGTGCCGCATGCTCCTACCTCCCGTGGCGGTCAGGTTGCAATGGAGGCCTCACCGCCCTACTATTCCCACCGCTGGCCCAGCTGCGGCGGCAGCGACCTCACACCGCAGCCGAACCAGTGAACCCTCGTACTCCTCTCCGCGGGGCTTCCACTGCCGCGTCTTCCCCGGCTCCGCGTCGTCCCCTTCCTAGACCTCGCCGTCGTCCATCGCCCTGGTGCTCTTGGCGTGGCGTGGTCAACGTGGTCAAGGAGCCGCTTCCGTCAGACGTGGATTGTACGTGGAGAGGCTGACAGCTTGGTCCACGGCCGCAGCAAGGAAGTGCCTCCTTATTACGCGTAAAATAATTATTCCTCCACCGGACAACAGGGACCCACCGGACGGGCAACTGTATTTCGCGAAAAAAACGTTTCCCCCTGACTTCTGGGACCTACCAGCTACATCTTCGCACGCAAGGAAGTGTGTCCGGGCAAAAAACACGATTCGCCCCCCTGACTGCTGGGACCCACCAGCTACATCTTCGCACGCAAGGAAGTGCCTGACAGTCGGGACCCACCTGGTCGAAGCGTGCATAGCGTTGTCATTCTGGTCGCGAACGTGTACGTACATACCGGTCGATGTAGAGGCGCGCACGTGTCGTAGTGGAGGCGCGCACGTAGCATGTACAAGTACGCACGGCTGCAGTGCAAGAAAGAAAATCTGACCCGCGACGTACATATGGGCAGGGTCTCGAACGCCTACTTGCGCATATGTACGGCCAGGACTCGTGTACATGGATGGGTCGGAACGAAGAAACAGCATGGTCGTCGTGTTCATGGGGAGCCAACCGGCTGGGTTGGAACGGAATGCGTCGTCGTGTTCATCGGGAGGGCTTGGACAGAACAGCCGATGGAAACGAGGCCTCACGTACCGTAGAACAGAGGAAACGGCCTTGTGTTCGACTGGCCATGTTCTAAACGGGATCCTGTTCATCGAGAGGGGTCTGTCGTACCGCAAAATGGAGGAAACAGACCTCCTACGATTGAAGCGGGGGTCCTGTTGATCGGGAGGGGTGTGGTGTACCGCAAAACGGAGGAAACAGACTTGTATTGGAGCGCTACGGTCGAAACGGGGGTCCTGTTCATCGGGAGGGGTGTGGCGTACCGCAAAACGGGACTCCACGGGTTACTGTTCACCTCCACCGTCGACCCCCCTCCAGCCTCCACGGGCTACTGTTCATCTACCGTCGACCTCCTCCAGCCTCCACCAATGATTGTTCATCCACGGGCTCCTGTTCATCCAGCCTCCACCGCGCGCTACTCCACTGGCTAATGTTCAACCAGCCCTCTCCACGGGCTCCTGTTCAACCACCCCTCCACAGGCTACTGTTCATCCAGCCCTCCACCATCTACTATTCATACTGCCCTCCACCGGGTGGTCCTGTTCATCATGCCCTCCACGGGGGTCCTGTTCATCCAGCCCCAACCAGCTCGAACAATCGGGGTCCTGTTCATCCACCCCCACCGGGAACTATTCATCCAAACCCCCCAGCAACGCACACTAATCATCCAGAGGCAACACCACGGGGTCCTGTTCATCCACCCCACCGAGAACTGTTCATCCACCCCCCCAAAGAACGCCACTTTGTTCATCCAGAGGCAGCATCGATCGGCTTCAGTTATCAGCAGTAGCGAAGGAATCGCTCGATCGGGTTCAGTTAACAGCCATCGATCGATCGGTCGGGTTCAGTAACGCGTAGTCTGTAGTGCAATCGATCGGGTTTAGTTAGAGCCCAACACCTCGCTCGGGTTTAGTTAGAGCCCAATGCCTCGCGCACACGCGCGTACGTACGAGAGAAACGCGCATCGCTCGGCCCCCGACCACCAACCGTAACCAGGGACTCCCCGATATTTTCCATGCCCTCGCTTCTACCACGATTTTTTCCATCATGGACGGCCCAAAGAAAGTCATGCAGCTGCGTCTCCGGCCCGCCCAGGACGAAAAGCCCATTTTCTGTCATGATTTATTGTCATAGAAGTATGACCCCACCACATCTATGATGATACCGGGTTTTGTCACAATTATCGTCATAGAAGTGTCATAAGTATGACAGAAAAGATTTTCGTTCGGCCCAAAATGTCACGGATGTGTCTTTTTTTTTGTAGTGTTTGCCGGCAGCATAGCAGCGGCGGCAGGCGGCGAGCTAAGTGTTTACCGCCGCGATAGGCGGTGCCATGGCATAGACGCGGAGGAGCTTGTGCATGTGTGAATGGGGAACGTACCGGAGGGGCCGAGGGGGTGGCGGGCGGGGTGAGGGTTTTTGTGACATGGGGATGGTGAGGGTTTTATTTTTTTGTTTTTTGAATTGGGTGGTGAGGGTTTTCTGTCCCACAAAGAATTTTGGGGGTGACGGTTTGCTAGAGCGAACCGTGTGTGATTGACGCAGCAAGCAAAATGAAAGTCATTGCACACAGTTCCAATTTTGGGAACCGTGTGTGATTGACGTACTACCTCTGTCCTGGTTTATTGGTCCCCCGTTGTAATTTTTACCAAAATTTGGCGAAATATTTAACATACTCAGACATACATTATAAGCGTACATGTACATAAGCATAGTTCAGCCATAAGTGCATAGTTCAACCGTCATTAAGCATACTCAAGCGTACATATTTCTATCCATCCCACATCTCATCTCACATGCAGTCGGCACGATCCTGAAGCTTCTCCAGGTACTCGGTGTACGCTCCGTGCGCCACCCTGTGAGAATACTTCTGCTTGAAGGAGCCAATGGACCGTCTTCTTGCATGCGCCAGAACACTTAGATACGCGTCATGAAGCTTCTGGTTTCAAAATGGGCATCCATAGCCGCCGTTCCAGGTCCTAATACGCCTGTTATGCATTCCTGCGTAAAGCTCTCTCAGGATTTGCCTCTTGTACCTCCTCTGGCCATCTTCATCCTCACTGTCCACATCGTCCTACAACACCTATACAAATAGTAAAAAAAAATTGGCATCAAATCAATGATTACATGCCGTGAAGTAGGACTAGGAATTTATGGCTATTTATTTATACATATCCAGAGATTATGGTTCGATTTTAAGCACACTCATCTATGTGTAGACCAATCTTGAAGAAAATAATGGCACAAACATATGTAGGTCATTCAAAATCAATTGTCAAGCGCTGGCTAGGAATTATTAGCACGAACACTAATCCTAGTCGGATTACTAGCAGAAATCATTTGCACAGATGAAACAACTAATCACTTATCACCTGTACCATTCAAACAATCAATACACTACACAGATCTAACAAAACTTACTCAGATTTCATGGATTGGGAGAACATAACCATAGGATTTCTATTCCAAAAGCGGGGAGGGGGGGCAGGAGTAACCAGAGAAACCCTATGATCTATTTGACACATAAATGGGTATAGATGACTAACCAGCTGTCCGTCGTCGTCGGAGACGTCGCCGGAGTGGTCGTCGGAGTCAGTGTGGAACTCCGCCTCCGGCTGTGGAAGCTCGACGCCGTCGACGATGTCAAGGTGCAGCGATAACTCGCCGGTGGTGAAGGCAACCTCTATCTCCATCTCCACGCCGTGCTCCGGTGCTTTAGCAGCCCCAACGTCGCCACTCCCTCCGATGGGGCGCTTCGGCAGCATCCTCATACACTGACAGCTTTGAGGAATGAGAGCGGCGTCGAGGATGCAAGCGGAGAGAGAGGGTTGTGTGTGTGTAGCGAAGATGCGAGGTGCGGCCGCCCGGGCGCACCATTAATATGGAGTAGTAGTAGTTGTGGGAGAGAGGTGGGCGGTGGTCAAACCGATGGCTCGCCTCCCGGTGAGCCTGCGCACCGGACTGCTGGCATGCATACCAAAGTTTCACACAACTACTCCCACGCCTCCCGATGACACTGCGCAGCGAGCACGCCTCCGTCAATTCACACACCTGCACGCACGCCTCCCCGTCTGCCTGCGCGGCGGACTGCTCGCATGCGTCCTGTAAACTCACGCCTGGTCACACGCCACACGGGTCGCGCGGCGTCACGTATATTGTTTTTCTATTTGGATGATAAATGCTGCCGCTTTATTGCTTAACCGAAGCATGGCACGTATCCATTGTTGGTCTAACGCTCACGGTTTGAATAAATAATCCGTTTGGGATATTGGTTCCCAATTATTAATAATCTCCTGTCTATAATTAGATAAAGACTACATCAAAACTGGTCTCAAATTTGACAAAAAAGTACAATGCCACTTTGTATTGGTGTCCATATGACAACATGATAAGTTTCATGAACTTCAAATAAGTTTTGGATGTACTAGAATTTAAAAATCAACATTCTCAATGTTTGAAATTTGTTGCACGGGGAGTAAAGATGCACCCAGTGAGACACATGTATTTTTGCAATCCATTTAGGTGCACTGTCACGTGTGCATGTAGCTCAAATTTGATTTTTGCACATTATACCTGTAGAAAATCAATCAATCAATGTACTAAAACGTCTTAATGATCTCTATGATTTTTTTTTGAAATTAAAACGTCCCTCCTTTGGTAACATGTATGTTCACCACAGGATAATTAATTTAACATGCATTGTAGTTGCGGTGGATTCGCGGTGTGCGTGTGGGTGTGCGCGTCTGGGGGTGGCGGGTGGCTCGCAGTACACTACGAGTTGTGAGCCACCATGTGGGTTGGCCGTTTTGTTAGGCAGGCCGGTGCCACATCAGAGTCGTGAAATCGTTATTTAAAACATTACACAACCCTTTCATACATAAATGTTTTGGCCACATGTAGTCGATGGTCGTCCTACACGACACTCGATACTTGCGTGTGACGCTTTCTGTGGGCCTGCGAGGTCGTTGTCCATCACTTTGACGAACAGCCGGCGGTGAGGTTAATTTGACCAGCAAGGTAGAATCTTTCTTGTTTGTGTTATGGTGGTATATGGTACGCGTCGAAGAGGTGGGAGGGGACTAGCATATATACTATACGTACGAGTCCGTGAACAAGTACACCTCACTCAGTGTCGGGACTTTTTGGTTACCGAGGCACGTGCCACATCAAAATTGTGAAATTTGTGATTCAAACATCACACAACACCTTTTTGGGCCACATGCATATCCTAGCTAGGACACTCACATGTGACGCTTCCATATGTGGGCCCACGAGGCCATCATCGATGCATGCATGCATCACTTTGACCTACATCGGGAGAGGTTAATTAATTTCACCATCGATAAGGATTCTTTTGGGTTGTACATATATTACGGTAGGAGCATATAGTATGCGGTGAAGAGGAGGGAAGGGGACCATCATATGTAGTACGCTTGATATGAACCTCACTCTGTGTGGGTGCATGGTTTAAGGTTTTTGAGGCATGTGGCACATCAAAGTTGTGCATTTTGGGTATTCAACGTATATATGTTTGGCCCACATGCAAAGCGGTGGTGGTTGTCCTCTCGCACCCACTTAAGCGGTTATCAGCGATATTGATGCTTTCCATCTGTGGGACCGCTTGGTCCATCACTACTTTTTGCCTGACAACAAGAGAGGTTAATTTGACTTAGGAGGGGATTTTATTTTTGCTCTGGGATGACATGCATGATACAGTTTGAGCACACACACATGCATGGGTACGCATGAATCCCTCCCATTGAGTCAAAGTGGCTAGTACAATGACACATCATGAACCGATCTCGCTCTGTGTGGGGAGCTAGTGTATGATTTTTGACACACGCGCCCCATCAATGTTGTGTATTCAAACATGCATGCACGCATCACCTCCATACATATGCATGTAGTGGTTGCCTTCGAACGATACACTCCCTCGCATGGTTATCGGTGACAAGCCTATATACTCGTGGGCCCACGTGGACATCCAAGATCACCTTGACCAACAACAAGATATGTCACCATGGCGGATCCTTCATTTGGTTTGTGTTATCGTAGTATATGTCATGGTGAGATTCAGACCTAATTAAGTTTGAGCGCATATACTATGCACGTATGCATGCATGAATCCCCGTTGTTGGCTTGAAGTGTGTTGTAACATACATATGCATCCTCAACCTAACCCTCACTCAGTGCAGGCATTTCTAGTTCGAAATCACGGTGCCACATCAAAGTTGTTCCACTGTTACTCAAAAACACACCTCTCCATACATATGTTTGGGCCACACGCATGCAGTGGTTGTCTTCGGGGACTAGCTACTTGAGTGATTAATAGCGAGCTAGCCCATCTCCAGGGTCGCATGGACGGCCATCACTTTGACCAACAACAAGAGAGAGGTTGTACGACCAAGGTGGATTATTCTTGGTCCGTTTTACTTTAACATCCCAATTTTCAATTTGGATGTTTATAAATAGATCATTCATATGCATCCATGATTTATGCATTTTTGCCCCATTTGTTTTATTTGATTTTTGATCCAAGGAACTTTGAGCAACTCAAGGACCAAAAGAGGGAGTTGGAAGTTTCCCTAAAAACCAATTTTGAATTTTTTCGAAGTTGGGATTTGGATCAAATTTGGTTTCACCAAAAAAAAGTGCAGCACAGGCCCATGGAAGGCCCAGCCTTTCTCACGACCCAACCTGGTCATCTTCTTCCTTACCTCGTTCGTTCACAGAGAGCGCACAGAGCATCTCCACCCTAGCGCCCCACCTCTCCCCTTCCTCTTCCCCGCTCCAAAACGCCTCTGAACGGAACCCCCACGCCACCCACGACCCCACCCAACCCCAGGTGCGCCACAAAGACGACCATAATGGCCACCATGAGCACTTGAAACTACAACCATTAACACATCTTGCCCCACCCAACTCTGGACGTCCCTTGTCCTATATAAAGCACCCCTGGAAGCCCCTCTCACCTCTCGTCCTAAGCCCTCTCCTTCTAGAGTTTTTCCCTCTCTCTAACCTCTCCAATTGCTCGCCGGAGTTCGCGAATTCCGGCGACCATTCACAGTGTGTACAGGAAGCAATCTACCACCATAACTTGTTTAAGTGGTTCACCTCATCGTCCCCTACACCGTCCGGCACGCATCCTTCGCCGAAGCACACCGGAGCCGCCTTCTTCCTCGTCTCCGGCGACAAGTCCGGTGATCACCCAGCCAGCCAATCACAGAGCGCCACTTGTCTCTGGCCGAATTGTTTTTCTTTTTCAGGAACTTTTCCAAATTCAGATTCTTTACCTAATCTTCTTTCTAGTATATCTTTTAATCTATAGGTCCAAATTAGTTGATTCTTTTTCTTATGGTTTCATAAAAATCCCCTCTATCCAGAGAACTAAACGAAAAATATTTTTGAAAATTTTAAAATTTGAATTCAAACAGATCTGAATTCAAACTTCGTTAGGCCGTATCTCGAGTTTTGTAACTCTGTTTTAGGTGATTCTTTTTGCAAATCGAAGCTCGTAACGTTTAATTTCTGTTAAAACCAAAACCAATTTTTTTTTTGTAAAAATTATATTCTGTACAGAAACTTTATTTGGTTGTCTTTGAAGTTTTCCGAAGTCCTCTCTTTGTTTTCTTTTTGATTCTTTGCTTGTATGCTTATGTATTGTATTGCTTGCTTACGCTAGATCATCTGGAGTGTGAGGCTTGCTACTACGAATCTTTAGAGTTCAACGATCATCAGCAAGGCAAGTTCACACTTTGATCATAATTTTCAATACCCAGTTTTTACTATGCAGTAGTTTCACCCTCAAAGATTGCATGAGTAGGATTGGGAACATATGGTTATGCTATGTAGTTCATCTGGTAGGAACCTATGACCTTTTATCACCCCGGGAATATTCATTATATCATATATTGCTTAGCCATGCTCGTATGCGGGGATTGGTATGTGTGATCCATGCAAGTTGCGAGAGTTAATAATTTTGGGATAACCTAAGGTGGCAACTTTAATACACATCTGGGTGGATTGTTTGGGGCACCTGGAGAAACGAGTGCTTGCCCAAGGGGAATCCCGAAGTACCCGTGTGATTGCCCTAGGTCCGCCACCCAGGCTCAAAGGGATCATAAAATATTTCATGCCTAGAAACTTCCGTGTGCAGCCACAAGCCATTATGGGCTCTGGCATAGTTGAGTAAGTTGTGTGACCTCTTTCCGTGGTAGACTAGCTGATGTAGGGGAAAGTAGGTGTACCGGTCTACCCAGGGTTAAGGGAAAATGCTTCTGAAAGGCTATGTCTCGATCTTCCGATCATGGAGGCGGTCGATTCTTGTGGGGAGAAGTGCGCAAACCTCTGCAGAGTGTACAAACTAATCATGATTAGCCGTGTCCCCGATTATGGGCAACTTGAGTATCTAGAAGTGAATTATTGGTTGATCTCATCACTCTATTTAATGAAATTATTGGGTTACTAATAATTTGGGAATTTTGGGATTGAGTTGGAGGAACCTTCTCAGTAATGGCATTTTAACTTAGTAGTAATAAAAAATTATTCCTTTGTTGTAGGGTAAAATTTGCTTTATGCAAAAATTAAACTTAGAGCCTCCACCAGCTAAATTTGCATATAGAGATAGTTTTTTTCCATTATTATTCTATGGTGTGAAATTGCCAGCATATTCCATGTGTTGACCTACACGGCTGCAACGTCTCATGTTGCAGACTTTTCCGACGAAGATTAAAGGTGCGATAGGTCGTTGTTCTGCACTCAGTTTGCCGTGGAGTTGGATGGACTCATTTACCTTCAATGCTTCCGCAGTTATTTTTATTTAGATGGCCTTTGGCCATATTATGATAATAAATACTCTTTTGAGAATCTTGATGTAATAAAGTGTGTGATTGAACTCTGTTATAATTCCTCGAGTACTGTGTGTGTCGGCATACCGATCCAGGGATGACACTTAAGCACAGAGACTTTGATCCATTTGGGTCAGGTCGCTACAAGATGGTATCAGAGCACACGCTAACTGTAGCACGCGACCACTAGGAACTGGAAAGCCATAGGAAGAAAACCTTATTTTACGACTTCCTTAAATATCCGTTGGCCTATACTCTTCTCTATTCATTTCTATCTCTTCTCCACTTCAATAAAATAGTTGTTGAACCCCATCACCAAGTTGCTCATCCCGATGAGACCATGACCTATGAAGACATCATTAACGAAGAAGAAGAAGAAGCTAGAGTTGACTTTGATTTGAGAAGATTTAGTTCAGACCACCACTATCAAGTTGAGTCCAACAAATGATTGCGGTAGTATGAAGAGATCATATCTCTTGTGGATATGACCTTACCTGTAGGTTTTGCTTGTGTGGTGTGATCTGTGTGAATTGCTTGATTTGAAATTTTCTTGCTATCATAAGCATATGGGTAGTGATTTCTCTCATTAGGCCCTTATTCTATTCTAATTTCTCATCCACTCTAAACCAAACAAATGCCTCCGAGACGTGATCCTAGGTATGGATTGGCTATCCAAGTATGAAGGGAATATTGATTGTGCCCGTAAGTCGATTCTTCTCACCACCCCAGAGGGGAAACGGATCAAGTATTTGTCGAGGCATACGCCAAGGAGGACTCAAGTGAATTCTCTTTCGGGAGTTGTTCAGGAGGAAGTACCAGTTGTGAAGGATTATCCCGATGTTTTCCCAGAGGAATTGCCCGGCATGCCACCGGATCGGGACATAGAGTTTTTGATCGAATTGCTACCAGGCACCGGACCAATATCCAAGAGACCGTACCGGATGCCCGCAAATAATCTGGAGGAAATTAAGAAGCAAATTAAAGAATTATTGGAAAAAGGTTATATTCGACCGAGTTCATCACCTTCGGGAGCCCCAGTGCTTCTAGTTGAGAAGAAGGATGGATCCTTGAGAATGGTTGTAGATTATCGTGCGTTGAATGAGGTGACGATCAAGAACAAGTACCCTCTGCCGATGATCAATGATTTTTTTGACCAGCTACAAGGAGCAAAAGCTTTCTCCAAGATCGATATTCGATCAGGATATCATCAGTTGAAGATTCGGGAACAAGATATACCCAAGACAGCCTTTACCACGAGATATGGGCTTTATGAGTACACGGTCATGTCTTTTGGTTTGACTAATGCCCCTGCCTATTTCATGAGTATGATGAATAAGGTATTCATGGAGTTCTTGGATAAGTTTGTTGTGGTATTCATTGATGACATATTGATTTACTCGAAGAATGAAGAAGAACACAAGGAACATTTGCGCTTGGTTCTTGAGAAGCTCAGGGAACATCAATTATACGCAAAGTTCAGCAAATGCGAATTCTGGTTGAAGGAAGTCGGATTTCTTGGACATGTTATATCAGGAGAAGGAATAGCAGTAGACCCCTCCAAGGTTGAAGCCGTCACCGAATGGAAGGCACCCACCTCAGTCGGAGAGATTCGCAGTTTTCTTGGACTTGCAGGATATTACCGGAGATTTATTGAGAATTTCTCCAAGATCTGGAAGCCCATGACAGAGTTATTGAAGAAAGACACCAAGTTTAATTGGACCGAGGAATGTGAGGCTAGTTTCCAGGAGCTGAAGAAACCTTTGGTCACAGTCCCAGTGCTAATTCTTCCGAATATACGCAAGGATTTCCAAGTATATTGTGTCGCTTCTCATCAGGGACTTGGAGGTGTTCTTATGCAAGAAGGAAGAGTTGTTTCATATGCCTCACGTCAGCTTCGACCTCATGAGCGGAATTGTGCCACACATGATTTGGAGTTAGCAGCCGTAGTGCACGCACTCAAGACCTGGAGACATTTTCTTATCGAAAATCGTTGTGATGTTTACACGGATCACAAGAGTTTGAAATACATCTTCACGCAGAGGGAGTTGAACCTCAGGCAGAGAAGATGGTTGGAGCTCATAAAGGATTATGACATGAAATTGCACTATCACCCAGGAAAGGCCAATGTTGTGGCAGATGCATTGAGCCACAAGAGCTATGTTAATACCCTCACAGCAGGAGGATTACCTCAGGAGTTAATTGATGATCTCAGAGATCTTCGATTGGAGATAGTACCACGAGGTTTTTTTGCCGCAATGGAAATTCAATCCACTTTGTTGGGAAAGATTCGACAAGCCCAGAAGTTAGACAAAGGTATTGCGGAGATAAAGGGAAGGATGAACCAAGGAAAGGCAGAAGGATTTCGTGAGGATGAACATGGAACCTTATGGTTTGAGCAGTGTATTTACGTGCCAAATGACCCGTAGATCGTGAAATTGATTCTTCAGGTGGCTCATGATTCGCCTTATTCAATACACCCGGGCAACACCAAGATGTATTTAGACTTGAAGGAAAGTTTCTGGTGGACAGGTATGAAGAAGGATATTGCCGAGTATGTCGCAGTATGTGACGTATGTCAGAGGGTTAAGGCGAGCAACGAAACCAGCGGGATTACTTCAGCCTTTGCCGATACAGATTGGAAGTGGGACAAGCTTGGCATGGACTTCATTACAGGATTACCCAGGACCCGATTAGGCTATGATTCTATTTGGGTAGTGGTTGATCGCTTGACTAAGGTAGCTCACTTCATCCCCGTGAAAACCACATATACAAGTGCTATGTTAGCCAAGATATACATGACCAGGATCGTACGTCTGCATGGAGTTCCAAGGACCATCGTATCAGATAGAGGAACACAATTTACCTCCAAGTTTTGGAATCAGTTACATGAAACTTTGGGTACCAGGCTGGAGTTCAGTACAACTTTTCATCCGAAGACAGATGGGCAGACCGAGAGAGTCAATCAGATTCTGGAGGACATGTTGAGAGCTAGTGCGCTAGATTATGGATGTAGTTGGGATGATAATTTGCCTTACGCAGAGTTCAAATATAACAACAGCTATCAAGCTAGTTTGAAAATGGCCCCTTCCGAAGCTTTGTACAGAAGGAGGTGCAGGACACCATTGATGTGGGATGAAGTTGGAGACCATAAATTATTCGGACCAGATTTAATTAGAGATTCAGAGGAAAAAGTCAAGCTGATCCACGACAGACTTAAGATAGCCCAATCCAGACAGAAGAGTTATGCCGATACTAAACGCAAGGAGGTAACCTATGAAGTCGGAGATAGAGCATATATGCGTGTGTCGCCACTTCGAGGAGTTAAATGATTTGGAGTCAAAGGAAAGTTAGCACCACGGTTTGTGGGGCCGTACAGAGTTTTAGAACGCATGGGTGAAGTTGCCTACAAGTTGGAATTACCAGAAGCCTTGTCAGGAGTTCATGATGTGTTTCACGTTTCCCAGTCGAAGAAGTGCCATGCGGAGATGGCCGATATTCCTTTGAGATACAATGCCACTGGATGCCATACAGTTGGATAGTGATCTGACCTATGAGGAGAAGCCCATCAAAATTCTCGCGACTGCAAGCAGGGTTACCCGCAGCAAGGTCATCAAGTTCTGCAAGGTTCAGTGGAGTCATCATACCGAAGAAGAAGCCACCTGGGAACGAGAAGAAGATCTCCGACAGGACCACCCACACCTTTTTGCTAGCCAACCCAAATCTCGAGGGCGAGATTCAACTTAAGGGGGGTAGGTTTGTAACATCCCAATTTTCAATTTGGATGTTTATAAATAGATCATTCATATGCATCCATGATTTATGCATTTTTGCCCCATTTGTTTTATTTGATTTTTGATCCAAGGAACTTTGAGCAACTCAAGGACCAAAAGAGAGAGTTGGAAGTTTCCATAAAAACCAATTTTGAATTTTTTCAAAATTGGGATTTGGATCAAATTTGGTTTCACCAAAAAAAAGTGCAGCCAAGGCCCATGGAAGGCCCAGCCTTTCTCACGACCCAACCTGGTCATCTTCTTCCTTACCTCGTTCGTTCACAGAGAGCGCACAGAGCATCTCCACCCTAGCGCCCCACCTCTCCCCTTCCTCTTCCCTGCTCCAAAACGCCTCTGTTTGGAACCCCCTCGCCTCCCTCGACCCCTCCCATCCCCTGGTGCGCCTCAAAGACGACCATAATGGCCACCATGAGCACTTGAAACTGCAACCATTAACACATCTTGCCCCACCCAACTCTGGACGTCCCTTGCCCTATATAAAGCACCCCTGGAAGCCCCTCTCACCCCTCGTCCTAAGCCCTCTCCTTCTGGAGTTTTTCCCTCTCTCTAACCTCTCCAATTGCTCGCCGGAGTTCGCGAATTCCGGCGACATTTCACCATGTGTATAGGAAGCAATCTACCACCACAACTTGTTTAAGTGGTTCACCTCATTGTCCTCTACACCATCCCGCACGCATCCTTCACCGAAGCACACCGGAGCCGCCTTCTTCCTTGTCTCCGGCGACAAGTCCGGTGAGCACCCAGCCCGCCAATCACAGAGCGCCACTTGTCTCTGGCCGAATTGTTTTTCTTTTTCAGAAACTTTTCCAAATTCAGATTCTTTACCTAATCTTCTTTCTAGTATATCTTTTAATCTATAGGTCCGAATTAGTTGATTCTTTTTCTTACGGTTCCATAAAAATCCCCTCTATCCAGAGAACCAAACGAAAAATATTTTTGAAAATTTTAAAATTTGAATTCAAACAGATCTGCATTCAAACTTCGTTAGGCCGTATCTCGAGTTTTGTAACTCCGTTTTAGGTGATTCTTTTTGCAAATCGAAGCTCGTAACGTTTACTTTCTATTAAAACCAAAACCATTTATTTTTGTTGTTGTAAAAATTACGTTCTGTATAGAAAATTTATTTGGTTGTTTTTTATGTTTTCCGGAGTCCTCTCTTTGTTTTCTTTTTGATTCTTTGCTTGTATCCTTATGTATGGTATTGCTTGCTTACGCTAGATCATCCGGAGTGCGAGGCTTGTTACTACGAATCTTTAGAGTTCAACGATCATCAGCAAGGAAAGTTCACACTTTGATCATAATTTTCAATACCCAGTTTTTACTATGCATTAGTTTCACCCTCAAAGATTGCATGAGTAGGATTGGGAACATATGGTTATGCTATGTAGTTCATGTGGTAGGAACCTATGACCTTTGATCACCCCGGGAATATTTGTTATATCATATATTGCTTAGCCATGCTCAGAGACGGGATTGGTATGTGTGATCCATGCAAGTTGCGAGAGTTAATAGTTTTGGGATAACCTAAGGTGGCAACTTTAATACACATCTGGGTGGATTGTTTGGGGCACCTGGAGAAACCAGTGCTTGCCCAAGGGGAATCCCGGAGTACCCGTGTGATTACCCTAGGTCCGCCACCCAGGCTCAAAGGGATCATAAGATATTTCATGCCTAGAAACTTCCGTGTACAGCCACAAGCAATTATGGGCTCTGGCATAGTTGAGTGAGTTGTGTGACCTCTTTCCGTGGTAGACTAGCTGATGTAGGGGAAAGTAGGTGTATCGGTCTACCCAGGGTTAAGGGGAAACGCTTCTGAAAGGCTATGTCTCGATCTTCCGATCATGGAGGCGGTCGAGTCTTGTGGGGAAAAGTCTGCAAACCTCTGCAGAGTGTACAAACTAATCATGATTAGCTGTGTCCCCGATTATGGACAACTTGAGTATCTAGAAGTGAATTATTGGTTGATCTCATCACTCTATTTAATGAAATTATTGGGTTACTAATAACTTGGGAATTTTGGGATTGAGTTGGAGGAACCTTCTCAGTAATGGCATTTTAACTTAGTAGTAATAAAAAAATTATTCCTTTGTTGTAGGGTAAAATTTGCTTTATGCAAAAATTAAACTTAGAGCCTCCGCCAGCTAAATTTGCATATAGAGATAGTTTTTTTCCATTATTATTCTATGGTGTGAAATTGCCAGCATATTCCATGTGCTGACCTACACGGCTGCAACATCTCATGTTGCAGACTTTTCCGACGAAGATTAAAGGTGCGATAGGTCGTTGTGCTGCACTCAGTTTGCCGTGGAGTTGGATGGACTCATTTACCTTCAATGCTTCCGCAGTTATTTTTATTTAGATGGCCTTTGGCCATATTATTGTAATAAATACTCTTTTGAGAATCTTGATGTAATAAAGTGTGTGATTGAACTCTGTTATAATTCCTCAAGTACTGTGTGTGTCGGCATACCGATCTAGGGATGACACTTAAGCACAGAGACTTCGATCCATTTGGGTCAGGTCGCTACATTTACGATCCATCTTGGTGAGATATATGCCTCTGGCCCGCCGACTGAAAGTGTGTGTGGGGGGTTGCTACTTCGCACTTTGCTAGGTGAACCTAGGTTGGGGGGCATGCATTCATTAGGATTCCCTTCATGGCGACACGAGGGGGGTGGTGGGCTGCTAGCTACTTCGCACTTTGCTAGGTGAACCTCGATTCCCTTCGTGCCAACATGAGGGAGGGGTGGCTGCGCTACTTCGCAATTTGCTAGGGTGAACCTCGATTGGGGGGAGGGCATGCGTTCATAGCTTAGGATTCCCTTCGTGCCGACACGAGTGAGGGGGCTGCTAGCTACTTCGCACTTTGCTAGGTGAACCTCAGTTGGGGGGGCATGCATTCATAGCTTAGGAATCCCTTCGTGCCGACACGAGGGAGGGGGGCTGCTAGCTACTTCGCACTTTGCTAGGTGAACCTCGGTTGGGGGACATGCATTCATAGCTTAGGGTTCCCTTCGTGCCGACCACGAGGGAGG
Source organism: Aegilops bicornis (assembly GCA_021605145.1). Taxonomy (NCBI): domain Eukaryota; kingdom Viridiplantae; phylum Streptophyta; class Magnoliopsida; order Poales; family Poaceae; genus Aegilops; species Aegilops bicornis. The sequence goes on along the minus strand of CM038671.1, from coordinate 256,877,865 downwards.
GCTGCTAGCTACTGCACTTTGCTAGGGTGAACCTCGGTTGGGGGCATGCATTCATAGCTTATGATTCCCTTCGTGCTGACATGAGGGAGGGGCTCTGCTAGCTACTTCGCACTTTGCTAGGGTGAACCTCGGTTGGGGGGGTCATGCATTCATAGCTTAGAATTCCCTTCGTGCTGACACGAGAGAGAGGGGGGCTGCTAGCTACTTTGCACTTTGCTAGGTGAATGAACCTCGGTTGGGGGGCATGCATTCATAGCTTAGGATTCCCTTTGTGCCGACACGAGGGAGGAGGGGGGCTGCTAGCTACTTCACACTTTGCTAGGTGAACCTCGGTTGGGGGGAGGGGGCATGCCTTCATAGCTTAGGATTCCCTTTGTGCCGACACGAGGGCGGTGGGGGCAAGCAATACCGTGCGCTTTGCGAGAGAGGTGCCACATCGAAGTTGCATTTGGTATTTGAAAATCAAACCACCCTTTTGATACATAAATTTGGTCCACATGCAAGTGTGTTCGTGTTCTGACCCTCTCCCTTGTCATTTTTTGCCAAATTTATGAACATTAGACAAGTCGGATGACGCAACAGACACGGTTCACTCAAACTACCCGTGTGCCACGCCGGTGCACCTTTCACGCACACATCCACACAGTACATTGGGCTCCATGAGGCTCCCCCTCTAAAAAATATCTCACCGCCTCGAGGGTTTTTCTGTTTCATAACACACGGTTGTTATGTCCGGACCGTGTGCGATGTTTCTTGTTCCCAATCCCGCCTGCATCCCTAGAAAATATCTACCTGCCTCGAGGGTTTTTCTATTTCATAACACACGGTTGTTATCTCCGGACCGTGTGTGATGTTTCTTGTTCCCAATCCCGCCTGCATCCCTAGAAAATATCTGCCCGCCTCAAGGGTTTTTTCTGTTTCATAACACACAGTTGTTATCTGCAGACCGTGTGCGATGCACTATCATCAAAATTTTCAATAGCCCGGCATTTTACTCCCGCGTTTGACTCCCGCGTAGTAAAATTTTTAGTACCGCGTCATTTCCTCAAACACCCCGCCCCCCTCCACACACACACACACACCAAAACCTCCTCGAGAGTGCGCGCACATACACACACCCTCCCTCGCTCGAAACCCTAGCAACGTCCCCGCCGCCACCACCGCCGCTGCCACCGCCGCCGCAAGGCCTCCATTGTCAACATCTGTCGGTTTGCCCGTGCAGCTTACCCACCAATCTCCATACCCAGTCCGCCCTGAGTTTCTTAGATGACGCCTGCCAAACGCCCCCTTTCCCACATATCCCCATCCCCCACTCCAGAGCGTCGTAGCCTAAGCCCGGCTACGCTTCCCGTGGAGCTCGAGGAGCGACTGGCCCAAAAGAGGTGTGCAGCGGTCTCTTCGCCCGACGTCGCCGAGGAAGCTGATGACCATTACTAGCGGCAGGCACTCAAGCAGTGGGCTAGAGTATGCGGGCATGTCTCGGCCGCCGGCTATGACATCGAGGTCATCGACAGCGACGGCCTAAGGCGGGCTGTGTCACAGGTTAAGTGGCCCACCCCCAACCCCTCGGGTTCAACCGCCGTCGATCTCATCCATGGCCCCGCCGCTGATCTCCTCTAGCTCGCTGTCAACAATTTGCCATTCTACATCACCATCGAGCCCCTTTTATCACTTCTGAAGGATACGTTCCGCGACGCTGGCTTGGGATCCACAACTTCCAAGTCAGACCTCATCGACGGCGACCACGAGGAGGGCACCCTCTCCAGCTCTTCCAAGGGGAAAGAGCCCATCTGCTCTTCCAAGGGGAAAGCGCCCGTCTGCGACATCAGGGAGGGCACCCTACAGCCATGCTCTTCCAAGGGGAAGGAGCCCATCTGCGACAACATGGAGCGCATCCAGGGTCCATGCTCTAACCACGGGAACGAGCCCATCTGTGACAAATGCAGAAACCCATGATTTGTTTTGTCGTGCCTCTTCACAGAGGGAAACCCATGATTTGTTTTGTCGAGTCCCTTTTGTAGTGTAGTGAGAATATGTCCAGTTTTAATTGCTATATCTGGTTGTTTGCAGTATGCCTTGTTTATTTCAGTTGTTCATAATGTGATGCTCTAAATATGCAATTATTTACTTTGTAGTACATTTCATCAATCCAGTTTTAAACATACCGATAGGAATGCATAAATTTGCTTGTTGTTAAGCCTGGTATAGCTAGCATGTGCCTCTTTTAAAGTTATTTGATTGTTCGGTTGTTTGTAGTTACCATATGTTCAGTTTCAAATGCTATCTTTGGTTGTTCGTAGTATGCCTTGTTTATTCCAGTTATTCACAATGTGATGTTCTATATGTGCAAGAATGAACTGTGCAGTTCAATTTCATCAGTACCAGTTTCAACAATACCACTATGAATGACTACATTTGGTTGCTGCACCTTGTAGTTAACACGCCTTTCCATTTTTATTTCACCATAACCAGTGTACTTGGACCGGCACAATACCAGTTTGAATGACTATGTTTGCTTGTTGTTAAGTGTTAGGCCTGTTGCAGTTAGCACACCTTTCCACTTGTTTTGCTTTACTAGCGTGCTTAAACCTACACACTGAAGCTATCTTTTGGAGATTATTTTGTCTGCCATGTATAATTTTGGTTGATGTTTAGCCTGTTGTGCTTAACATGCTTCTCGATGTACCTACACATGACAATTTTGGGAACGACTGCTATTTTCCATCGAGGTTAGTTTCACCCCATGGCTTATATCTGCTCACTGTTCAGGATATCGGTAGCTGGTACCATATAGGCCGGCGACTGATAAGGGACTAATCGGTGAATCGGTCTTTTAACTGAATATATCTAAACCCATTTTTCGTTAGGTTAACTAGGGCCATATGTAATATATCTGAGGCTACATAGCAACATGCATTGTACTAAATGTCTAAATATGCAATCCTAGGCTACATAGCAACAAGGAAGAGTGTTACATTAATGTTCTAATGATGTCTAGATATACGTAGAAGAGCAGCAGCAACAACAACACAACCCTGTTTGGATACTCAACTTAGCTAGAGGTTAGAGTTAGTTTCTAGCTCATTACTAACCCTGAACTAACTCCATCCAAAGAGTTATTTGGATGGCAGGGTTAGATTGACAATAAATGCACTAGGAGAACTAGCTCCAATTAGCACCTCTTGGGTTGGATAGTTTTTTTGCGTGGGTTATAGATGCAACTAGCTCAAACTAGCCCTCATGTTTAGATATAATTTAGGGCTATTTGAGCCCGAACTAGCTCAAACTAACTGTAACCCATGGATACAGCAGCAGTTAATCAGCCGATAATTTGTAAGAATGAACTAAACTCCTTCCGGCCCATAATATAAGATGTTAATTCATCTAATATGTGAGTATATTAGATGTTATAAGATACTCCCTCCGTTCCTAAATACTTGTCTTTTTAGAGATTTCAAATGGACTACCACATACGGATGTATATAGACATATTATAAAAGAGTGTTGTACTACATCATTGTGCAATTGATGTTTAGCTTCTAATATTAACTTGGTGCTTTTAGGTACATATATCATTGGTAAAGATCCGTGTTTCGACCCTTTCTGCGTATGGGGCAATGAGATATCGATGAACCAGCATCAAGTGAGGAAGCTGATAAAGATTGTTAGTAAAATGGGTACAAATATGGCAATTAAACTTTTTTTTACACTTTATCCAAGACAACAACGAACTGCAGGATGGTAAGTAAGAACTCTGCAGCCTTGTTTTTACTGCCCATAATGAGTTGTGTTAGATGACAATGTCTGAATATTTTTCCTTTGCAATGGTTGCCAAAGCAGTTTACTCAAGATTACCTCTCAAACTACATGATTGGTGGGCATGCAAAGGTTAAAGTATTTCTACCAGAATATGATGATTATCTAGATGTTTTTATGAAGACCGTGAAGGATGGGCGGTCGGCCATCACAAGGGATTGGACTAGAGTCGTGCGTGCCTTCTGCATGGAGGAGGGCACAATATGGGCATTCCGCTTCACCTTGTTCAGCAACCAGAATATATTTTGCCTCTTCCTTTACCGTATTTAATAGTACAAGTATACAACTGTTGTTCATCATGCTTTATTTGGTTCTGATGTAATTCTTGAACATACGTACCTATGAATGAATAATGCATTGGTTGTTTGAACATGATGGATATGAATAAAGATGTAGCATACATTCAAATTCAAATCCAAATCCGGTACAATTTGAAAAAGTAGCAATTAAATTACGGTGAAATTACGCTCTCCAGGTTGTTACGGCACACACGGTTGGTAAAACACAAATGTTTGCGATATGCACCATAATCCGAGACGGTTCACAGAGAGGAAACGTGTGCAAGCATGCACACAGTTGTCGTTTGCAAAGCGTGTGCATGATTTGCAACCAAAAGTTTGTGGTAGTTGCCTTATCATACATGATTCGCAACCATGAATTGTTTCTGATGAAGTATGCATTGTAAACGTTGCACCACAGAATAGTGTGTGCGATAGTTGTCGTGTATGACGATGTTACGACGGTCTGACGTTTCGTAATCCTGTCCGATACTCGTATGACGATTAGCTAATCTTCTTCACGGTGAACCGTTTGTGATGGGCCACGCATCATACACATTCTATAATAGTGAACCGTTTGTGACGGGCCGTGCATCGTAAACGTAGCACCACAGAATACCAACTGTGATGGCAATGCGAGAAGAAACGAGTAGGAGTACTGTAGGGGCCCTATCCCCGACGGTTTCTGGGACGTGTGGGAAGGACCCCCCCTATCGCCCACACTCACTTGGCAATGGTTCCAAATGCCTTCGCGGAAAGGGGTTAAAAACTGTTTGTCTAGGACCGATGCGTACCAGTTGTGCTTTTGTAAGAGAAGATGGAGACTCAAATTCAAAATAAAAATTGCATAAAGTAAAAGAAAGGCTCTTCGCAGAGGGAAGTAGGGATTTGTAGAGGTGCCAGAGCTCAAAGCGAAAAATTAGAGATAAAAACATTTTGGGAGGTGCATCCATCCCACCAACGAAAACGACTTAGAGTTCCCAACACTTTCCATGCTACATATATCATAGGCGGTTCCCAAACAGAAAATAAAGTTTATTCCTTTTTCCACCATACTTTCACTTTCCATGGCTAGCTGTATCCATGGTTGCCCTCCATACCAACACTTTCCAAGGTATTTATTATTTGACAACATAAAGTAAATTCATTTTTTTCATTTCGGGACTGGGCATCCATAAAACCTTTGCCTTACTCTCGTGCAATGACAAGTGAATAAACACTCATCGTGAGAATAACACATCCAACATGGAAAATATTAGCCACCCCTCACCGCTCCGCGAGCGAAACAAACTGGAAAAAGAGAAGTTTATTTTGAAAATTAGAGATGGCACATGCAAATTTGCTTAGAACGACAAAAGAATACCGCATATAGGAAGATATAGTGGACTCATGTGGCAAAACTGGTTTAAAGGATTTTGGATGCACAAGTAGAAATCATACTTAGTGGAAAATGAAGGCTAGCAAAATGATTGAGAAGCGACCAACCAAGAAACCAATAATCTCATAAGCAAGCATTAAGCATAATTAACACCGAATAATGCACCACAAGTAGGATATAATTTCATTGCATGACTATTGACTTTCGTGCTTGCATAGGGAATCACAAACCTTAACACCAATATTCTTACTGAAGCATAATTACTCATCAACATAACTCACATATCACACCATCATATCTCAAAACTATTACTAAGAATCAAGTTTATTTTGTCCAATGATCTTTATGAAAGTTTTTATTATATCCTTCTTGGATATCTATCACTTTGGGACTAATTTTAATATGTTGCTTTTCATAAGCTCAAACAAATATAAGTGAAGATCATGAGCAAAAAATTTTCTTTCTCTCAAATTAATTTAAGTGAAGCAAGAGAGAATTTCTTACATTTTTCACTAACTCTCAAATAAAACTAAGTGAAGCAAGAGAGCATTTCTTCAAAAATACTAAAGCAAACGGTGCTCAAAAAGATATAAGTGAAGCACTAGAGCAAGTCCATTGCTCATAAAAATTTAAATGAAGCATAGAGAGCAATTCTAACAAGTCATGACATAAATTTGGCTCTCTCAAATAAGTTTTTCTAGCAAGGGATCAAGACTTAAAACACAAAATAAAACAAGAAAATACTCATATCATACAAGACGCTCCAAGCAAAACACATATTATGTGACGAATAAAAATATAGCTTCGAGTAAAACACCGATGGTCGTTAGAAGAAAGAGGGGATGCCACTCGGGGGCATCCCCAAGCAATACTTGTGGGAATACATAGACAAACAGATAAAACCTTCTATTATTATGAATGCTAGAACTATGCCCTAGAGGCAATAATAAAGTTATTATTTATTTCCTTATATCATGATAAATGTTTATTATTCATGCTAGAATTGTATTAAACGAAAACATAATACTTGTGTGAATACATAGACGAAAAGAGAGTCACTAGTATGCCTCTACTTGACTAGCTCGTTAATCGAAGATGGTTATGTTTCCTAACCATAGACATGAGATGTCATTTGATTAACGGGATCACATCATTAGGAGAATGATGTGATTGACATGACCCATTCCGTTAGCTTAGCACTTGATCGTTTAGTATGTTGCTATTGCTTTCTTCATGACTTATACATGTTCCTATGACTATGAGATTATGCAACTCACGTTTGCCGGAGGAACACTTTGTGTGCTACCAAACGTCACAATGTAACTGGGTGATTATAAAGAAGCTTTACAGGTGTCTCCAAAGGTACATATTGGGTTGGCGTATTTCGAGATTAGGATTTGTCACTCCGATTGTTGGACAGGTATCTCTGGGACGTATGGCTTTTATTTCTTCGAGTCCGGCTGTGGCAGCATCCGTCCATTCGAAATGTTCGGTGCGCCGGAGGAGGCGGTAGAGGGGCAGAGCCTTTTCTCCCAAACGGGAGATGAAGCGACTTAAGGCCGCTACGCATCTGGTTAGTTTTTGTATCTGCTTGAGGTCTTTTGGAATATCCAATTGTGACAGAGCTCGGATTTTGGCCGGTTTTGCTTCAATTCCTCGACCGGATACGATGAAGCCCAAGAGCTTTCCTACCGGGTACGAAGACGCATTTTTCCGGATTGAGCTTAATGTCATATGCTCGGAGGTTGTCGAATGTCACCCTCAAGTCTTCTACTAGAGTTCCGGCGTGTTTGGTCTTGATGACCACATCGTCTCACGTATGCCTCTTGCTTTTGCCTATCCGGGTAGCCGGACATGTTTGAATCATGCTACCGATATGTTGTGCCGGTGTTTTTGAGTCCGAAGGGCATTGTGTTGAAGCAGAATGGCCCATATGGAGTAATGAATGCCGCTATGGCCTGGTCTTTCTCCGCCATCTTGATTTGATGGTATCCGGAGTATGCGTCGAGGAAGCACAATGAATCGTGCCCTGCGGTAGCATCGATGATTTGGTCGATGCGAGGGAGGGGGAAAGGTTCCTTTGGACAGGCCTTGTTAAGGTCTTTAAAATCGACGCAGAGTCGCCAGGATTTGTCCTTTTTTGGTACCATTACTAGATTGGCTAGCCAATCCGGATGTTTTATATCTCTGATGAATCCGGCTTCTAAGAGTTTGGCTAGCTCCTCTCCCATCGCTTTGTCTTTTGGGCTTGGAAAATCGCCAAGAGCTTGTTTGACCGGCTTGAATCCTTTTAGGATATTTAGGTTGTGCTCTGCCGACTGCGTGGGATTCTGGCATGTCGAGGGATGCTGCAAAAATGTCCCAATTTTCCAAGGAATTATCGAAAAGCGGCCTCGACATCGGGGACTTAATTGTGCCCCAATGGAGGCCGTCTTTGTGGGGTCCGTTGGATGGACCTGAAATTTGACTATCTCGTCTGCTGGTTTAAAAGAGGTGGATTTGGACCTCTTATCGAGTATCACATTGTCCCTATCCACCGTGGAGCGCAGCGTACCTAGTTCCTTCCGCCGCTAGGGCTTGGACAATGCCTCTAGGGCCGGTGCGGCTGTCTTATTTTCAGCGCGGAGTGCCGATCCGGATCATCAAGTAGAGTGATTATCCCATTGGGTCCGGCATTTTGAGCTTCATGTACCCGTAGTGGGGTATAGCTTGGAAGATTGTGAATGCCTCTCGCCCTAACAAAGCGTGATATCCGCTGCCGAATCGGGCCACTTGAAACGTGACCTCCTCGGACATGTAATTGTCCGGTGAGCCGAACACTACATCTAGTGTGATTTTTCCTGCGCAGCTGCATTTCTCGACTAGGGATTATCCCTCACGAAGGTTGTGCTGCTTCGCTCAATGCGGCTCCAGTCAATTTCCATTTTTTGAAGGGTTTCCTCATAGATGAGGTTTAATCTGCTGCCGCCATCCATGAGTACCTTAGTAAGACGAAAACCGTCTACTATCGGACTGAGGACCAATGCGGCTGGTGCTCTGGCTGTTCGGAATTTAGGTTCGTCGCTGGCGTTGAAGGTGATAGCCGTGTTGTTGGGAAACGTAGCAGAAATTCAAAATTTTCTACGCATCACCAAGATCAATCTATGGAGATTCTAGCAACAAGAGGAAGGAGAGTGCATCTACATACCCTTGTAGATCGCTAAGCGGAAGCGTTCAATAGAACGGGGTTGAAGGAGTCGTACTCGTCGTGATCCAAATCACCGGAGATCCTAGTGCCGAACGGACGGCACCTCCGCGTTCAACACACGTACAGCCGGTGGCGTCTCCCACGCCTTGATCCAGCAAGGAGAGAGGGAGAGGTTGAGGAAGACTCCATCCAGCAGCAGCACAACGTGGCGTGGTGGTGGTGGAGGAGGGTGGCAATCTGCAGGCTTCGCCAAGCACCATGGGAGAGGAGAAGGGACTTGGGAGAGGGAGGGCTACGCTGCAACATGTGGTGTGGCTGCCCTCCCACCCCCACATATATAGGGGCAGGAGAGGGGGCCCCTCGGATCCAATCTGAGGAGGCGGCGGCCAAGGGGTAGGAGTGCCTCCCAAGTCAAGTGGAGGCCCTCCCCTTAGGGTTTTCCCTTCCCATGCGCACATGGGCCTTGGGGGCTGGTGCCCTGGCCCATTAAGGCTAGGGCGCCCCTTACAGCCCATGCTACTGTATTGGACGTGGTGGAACAATTTCGGACCTCCGGCCCTCCGGAATCCTCCGGAACCTTCCGAAGCTTCCGATACAATACCGAAAAACCCGAACTTTTAGGAACCCGAACAACAACTTTCCATATATAAATCTTTACCTCCGGACCATTCCGGAACTCCTCGTGACGTCCGGGATCTCATCCGGACTCGAACAATATTCGGTAACCACATACAAACTTCCTTTATAACCCTAGCGCCATCGAACCTTATGTGTAGACCCTACGGGTTCGGGAACCATGCGACATGACCAAGACGTTCTCCGGTCAATAACCAACAGCGGGATCTGGATACCCATGTTGGCTCCCACATGTTCCACGATGATCTCATCGGATGAACCACGATGTCAAGGACTCAATCGATCCCGTGATACAATTCCCTTTGTCTAACGGTATTGTACTTGCCCGAGATTCGATCGTCGGTATACCGATACCTTGTTCAATCTCGTTATCGCAAGTCTCTTTACTCATTCCGTAACACATCATCCCGTGATCAATCCCTTGGTCACATTGTGCACATTATGATGATGTCCTACCGAGTGGGCCCAGAGATACCTCTCTGTTTACACGAAGTGACAAATCCCAGTCGCGATTCGTGCCAACCCAACAGACACTTTCGGAGATACCAGTAGTGCACCTTTATAGCCACTCACTTACGTTGTGAAGTTTGGTACACCCAAAGCATTCCTACGGTATCCGGGAGTTGCACAATCTCATGGTCTAAGGAAATGATACTTGACATTAGAAAAGCTTTAGCATACGAACTACGATCTTTGTGCTAGGCTTAGGATTGGGTCTTGTCCATCACATCATTCTCCTAATGATGTGATCCCGTTATCAACGACATCCAATGTCCATGGTCAGGAAACCGTAACCATCTATTGATCAACGAGCTAGTCAACTAGAGGCTTACTAGGGACATGGTGTTGTCTATGTACCCACACATGTATCTGAGTTTCCTATCAATACAACTATAGCATGGTTAATAAACGATTATCATGAACAAGGAAATATAATAATAACTAATTTATTATTGCCTCTAGGGCATATTTCCAACAGTCTCCCACTTGCACTAGAGTCAATAATCTAGTTCACATCGTCATGTGATTAACACTAATAGGTCACATCGCCATGTGACCAACATCCAAAGAGTTTACTAGTGTCTGTAAACTAGTTCACATCATCATGTGATTAAGACTCAATGAGTTACGAGGTTTGATCATGTTTTGCTTGTGAGAGAGGTTTTAGTCAACGGTCTCGAACCTTTCAGATCCGTGTGTACTTCGCAATTCTCTATGTCATATTGTAAATGTTGCTTCCACGCTCCACTTGGAGCTATTCCAAATGGTTGCTCCACTATACGTGTCTGTTTTGCTACTCGAGTCATTCGGATAGGTGTTAAAGCTTGCATCGACGTAACTGCCACGCCAACTCTTTATGACCTCCATAATCGAGAAAAATTCCCTTATTCTTCTAAGGATAATTTTGACCATTGTCCAATGATCCGTTCCTGGATCATTCTTGTACCCCTTGACTGACTCATGGCAAGGCACACTTCCGGTGCGGTACACAACATAGCATGCTATAGAGCCTATGTCTAAGGCATAGGGGATGACCTTCGTCCTTTCTCTCTTTTCTGCCGTGGTCGAGCTTTAACTCTTAACTTCATACCTTACAACTCAGGCAAGAACTCCTTCTTTGACTAATCCATCTTGAACACCTTCAAGATTATGTCAAGGTATGTGCTCATTTGAAAGTACCATTAAGCGTTTTTGATGAGATGCTCAATGTTAAAGTAGCCTAATCCAGGTTTTCTATTGAAAAACACTTTTCAAACAACCCTATATGCTTTCCAGAAATTCTACATCATTTCTGATCAACAATATGTCAACAACATATACTCATCAGAAATTCTATAGTGCTCCCACTCACTTCTTTTGAAATACAAGTTTCTCACAAACTTTGTATAAACCCAAAATCTTTGATCATCTCATCAAAGCGCACATTCCAACTATGAGATGCTTACTGCAGTCCTAAGCAGGATCGCTGGAGCCAAAGATAACTTTTAGCATCCTTAGGATCGACAAAAACTTTCTCGATTGTATCACATACAACCTTTCCTTACAAAACTGGTAAGGAAACTCGCTTTTGACATCCATCCGCCGATTTCATAAATGCAGCTAATGCTAACATAATTCCGACGGACTTAAGCATCGCTACGGATGAGAAAATCTCATCGTAGTCAACTCCTTGAACTTGTGAAAAACTCTTTGCCACAAGTCGAGCTTCATAGACGGTGACATTACCGTCCCACGTCGTCATCTTCTTCTTAAAGATCCATTTATCTCAATGGCTTGCCGATCAACGGGCAAGTCCACCAAAGTCCATGCTTTGTTACGATACATGGATCCTATCTCGGATTTCATGGCTTCTAACCATTTGTTGGAATATGGGCCCACCATTGGTTCTTCATAGCTCAGAGGTTCATTGTTGTCTAGCAACATGACATTCATGACAGGATCACCGCATTCAATTCAAGCAAGACACGCCCTTGTCGCCCCACGAGGTTCGGTAGTGACTTGATCCAAGTTTCATGATCACTATCATAAGCTTCTACTTCAATTGGTGTAGGTGCCACAGGGACAACTTCACGTGTCCTGCTACACACTAGTTGAAGTGATGGTTCAAGAACCTCATCAAGTCTCCACCATCCTCCCACTTAATTCTTTCGAGAGAAACTTTTCCTCGAGAAAGGACCCGTTTCTAGAAACAATCCCTATTGCTTTCGGATCTGAATTAGGAGGTATACCCAACCGTTTTGGGTATCCTATGAAGATGTCTTTATCCGTTTTGGGTTCGAGCTTATCATGATGAAACTTTTTCACATAAGCGTCGCAGCCCCAAACTTTTAAGAAACGACAACTTAGGTTTCTCCAAACCATAGTTCAAACAAAGGCCGCCTCAACGGAATTACGTGGTGCCCTATTAAAGTGAGTACGGTTGTCTCTAATGCCTAACCCATGAACGATAGTGGTAATTCGATAAGAGACATCATGGTACGCACCATATCCAATAGGGTGCAACTATGATGTTCGGACACACCATCACACTATGGTGTTCGAGGCGGTATTAATTGTGAAACAATTTCCACAAAGGTCTTAATTATGCGTACAAAGCTCGTAACTCAGATACTCATCTCTATGATCATATCATAGACATTTTATCCTCTTGTCACGATGATATTTAACTTCATTCTAAAATTACTTGAACCATTCAATAATTCAGACTTGTGTTTCATCAAGTAAATATACTCAACATCTACTCGAATCATCTGTGAAGTCAGAACATAACAATATTCACCGCATGCCTCAGCACTCATTGGACTGCACACATCAAAATGTGTTACTTCCAACAGGTTGCTACCTTGTTCCATCTTACTGAAACCGAGGCTTTTTCAGTCATCTTGCCCATGTGGTATGATTTGCATATCTCAAGTGATTCAAAATCAAGTGAGTCCAAACGATCCATCTGCATGGAGTTTCTTCATGCGTATACACCAATAGACATGGTTCGCATGTCTCAAACTTTTCAAAAACGAGTGAGTCCAAAGATCCATCAACATGGAGCTTCTTCATGTGTTTTATACCAATATGACTTACATGGCAGTGCCACAAGTAAGTGGTACTATCATTACTATCTTATGTCTTTTGGCATGAAAATGTGTATCACTACGATCGAGATTCAATAAACCATTCCTTTAGGTGCAAGACCATTGAAGGTGTTATTCAAATAAATAGAGTAACCATTATTCTCCTTAAATGAATAATCGACATTGCGATAGACATAATCCAATCATGTCTATGCTCAACGCAAACACCAAATGACAATTATTCAGGTTTAATACTAATCTTGATGGTAGAGGGAGCGTGCGATGTTTGATCACATCAAACTTGGAAACACTTCCAACACATCTCAGCTCACCTTTAGCTAGTCTCCTTATTCCGTAGCACTTTTATTTCGAGTTACTAACACTTAGCAACCGAACCAGTATCTTAATACCCTGGTGCTACTAGGAGTACTACTAAAGTACACATTAACTGTCGGGGAGGCTGATCGTACCCGCGGACACCTATGGGGCCGGCGGAGCAGGCCCCTTGTGGTTCGGAGGGGGGCGGAGATCGCACGAAGAGCGGATCGAGGCGATGCACACGAGCAGTTTACCCAGCCGAGCTCTCCGGAGAGATAAAACTCCTCGCTGCTTGTTTGATCTATTGTGTTCTTGCCAGGGAGCAATGCGAGCTACAAAACCTAGCGTGAGTGTCTCTGGCCTCCGGTGGGTCGAATGAACCGAACCAGCCGAACCTTGCGAAAAACGCTAACCCCCTGCGAAAAACGCTAACCCCTCTCTACGTTGCACTCGGGCCTCCTTTTATATGCTCAAGGGGTCTCCAACAGGTGGCAACATAGACGGGGGTACAAATGTAAAAACAGGAGTTGGTACACCTACTTGAACAAAGGTACAAAGGTAAAATACCTAACTCGACGGCAAGGGACAAAAGCAATAAATGCCTGTCATTGTCGCCAAACAAAGGTAACAGAGACCGTCAGTGCGCCTCCGCCGCCACGATGGCGAGCCTGTCAGCCGCCGCTTATCGCTGCTCTCCGCTGGCTGCACTTTGCTCGACACGCCGCGCATGGAACGGTCCTGGCGACACGTCGCTGGGTGAGCTGGAGCGGAGACGGAGAGAAGTTGCATGCCGCGGCAAGCGCCTTTGCCGGCCGAATCCTTGTCGCGCCGGAGACTTGCCGCGCTCCGAGCCTTCCCGCAATCTCCTCTTGCCGGGGCCTTGTCTTCTGCGTGCCTGGAGTGGCCTTCCCGACAAGCTCCTCTTGTCGGGGCCTTGTCTTCTCAATCTAATACTTTGTTCTTGAATGGTTCCAAAGGAGCCACGGAGGATCTTGGCGGACGCCCGGCGAGGCTTGCCACGGGACGCCGCATTGCCTGCAGACGAAGTTCGGGGTACTAGGGTACCCTACTTTAGTACACCGACAGAGCCCCGGTCTGGGCCATACATGGTGCCGGCGCTGTTGGGCCAGGCCCAAAACAGGCACGGCACGCGGCCTGGGTCCAAACCAAATCCATTCCGACCGCCGCGTCCCCGTAAGACGCACGGCGTCAATTGCAGCGTCGTGGGGGAAGTGGGCGGCGTCTGGGATCGCTTCACCCGTCGCCTCGCTTCGCATCCCGCCACGCGGTTCCCATGCTCTTGGGGTCATGGACGGTGGAAGTGGAAAACTGGGCCACATGAGCAGAGGCAGCAGGTCGGCCCCGATTCCTGCTTCTTCCCACCTTGCTTCCTTAAAAGAGCGGAAGGGAGCGCAGGCCCGCACTCTCCCATCTCCTCCTTTCCTCGCTGCTCCCCTTTCTCTCATTCGTCATGGAGAAAAGGAACCTTGGTTCTTCATCGGTGGCGGCGAGGGTCGCCGCTAGACAGCGCTCCCCTCCCAATCCCACGCCCGGGGTGGCAGAGCCGGCCACAAGAGGAAGAGGGAGGGAGCAAGGTCGTGGACGAGGTCGAGGCGCTCGGGGAAGAGGCGGACGGGGCGGCGTGCCGTCTCCACTTCTGCCGGCGGTTCCCCTCCCTGCGGCGGTCCATACAGGGGACGACCCTTGCGAGTTCTTCGTCAGGCTGCGCCGGGCGCCTCGTCGTCGCCTCTGGCTTCCAGCTCCGTTCGCGAGCGCGATGGAGTCGGATCCGCCCGAGACACTGAGACTGCACATGAGGGGCTGTGGAATCAGCGGCATGCGAGTCCGTGTTGTATTCCCAGCCCCTAATGTGATGTATCTTGATCGTGGGTGGAAGACGTTCACTCGCATCCACAGCTCGAGGCGGGGTTTACCCTCCATTTTAAGTTAATGGAGGGTGATCTCCTCTCCGCCAAGGTCTTCGGGATCTCGGTACTCGGGCGAAGTGCTGCGTGGATAGCTCCTCGACAACGAAGATTCCCTCGGCGGGAGTGACGAGGAGGAGAGCGACAATGACGACGAGGGTAGCGGGCCCGATTAGTTGTCGGGCGCCGCTTCTTGCGCCACCGGGCGACTCCCATCATCCGCGTCGCCCGGCTCCTTGAACTCCCGGGGTCGTCTCCTTGGGCGACTGGCATAGGGAGGCTGCGGAAGGGGAAGAGGGATGGCGACAAGTCCGTCAAGTCGGAGTACGAGGGCGTAGTGCCCCCGACAGCATGCTGACGTCCTGCCGCCCTGTCTTCGAGCCCCGCTTCCGGCGCTGCCATCTCCGTCAAGCCCTCGGGGAGCTCCCGGGATGTTCCCTTGGTGCCTTCTGGCACCTGTAGCTCGCCTAGGCGTTTGTTTTGCCCTTCTCGCCTCCTTGACCTACCTCCTGAAAAGAGGGACAGGAAAAGGATTACGGGCATCTTATCTTTTAATTTGTAAGCCTTCGGCCTTATCCGCATTTAAAACTTGTAATCCTCTCTTTCATGTTTTTTATTCTCCACGGATTGTATCCGAGTAGAATGTTTTTAATGAAAAAGGGATGCTTGAAAAGGACGAAGGGCTTATCTGATATCGCAGCCCCGGCGACTACGGCTTGTCATGCCCCCGGCAACTTTGGCTTGCCGCAGCCCGGCAACTCCGGGCTTGCCGGGGCTTGGGTGCCGGCGCGCCCTTCTTCTCCTCTTCGCTGTTATTTCAGTTCTGAGAACGATTTAGCCAGTGCAGCAATAAGTTATTTTTGTAATATAACTTTATTCTGAGTAGCATTTGTTGCGTTACTTCCTTTACTCGACTCTTGGCTTTGTATGTTATTGCCTCACGCCAGTGGAAACTTGCGGTGCAGGCACCCTTGTCATGAGCGCCGAGTGCGGAACTTCAGCAGCCCGTCAAGGGGTCGCTACCGACAAGCAACCTTGTCGCGGACTAGCCGCAGCTCACTTAAGTTGTTGAGCGGACTCGAAACAAAGTAAGGGCGCCACCAGTCACGATTTGGTTCCTCTGCACATGTGTTTTCCATACAAAGTACTATCGTTCGAGGAAGATAACGAAAATTTAAAAATTGATTGCTCAAACTTTGGCAACTTAGCTTTTCTGTTTCTTGCTTCCCGATGAGGTGAAACTTCCCCGAGCGGTGCCGGGTCCATAGTATTATCTCCTCCTCCCCCCTGGTTAAC
Organism: Aegilops bicornis; assembly: GCA_021605145.1. NCBI lineage: Eukaryota > Viridiplantae > Streptophyta > Magnoliopsida > Poales > Poaceae > Aegilops > Aegilops bicornis. The sequence continues at coordinate 256,861,462 of CM038671.1, read as the reverse complement.
TTGTGCGCGAGGGAGCCTTCTTTCCTTTGAGAAAAGAAAAAGAAGAGGAAATAACATTATGGAGCCTAGCGGCTCGATTCTGCTTACCGGGTGTGGTTGCTGCACAAAGTGTTAGCCAAAGCATGCAATAAATTGATGAAAGCATGAACTTGACAAGTTGTGCGCAACACACGAGCTTTTACTGATGCACGGGGTCTGCGCCCGGCTTTGAACAACGGATTACATCCAACCGCGGCAAGACTTGTACAAAAGGTGGTTGCCGGAACGGGTTCCGGCAACCGCGCCCTATGGGTAAAACTTACGAAGATGCTCAATGTTCCAGGAGTTGCTCACCGGAATGCCATCTTCGGTCTCAAGGCGGACGGCGCCAGGCCTAGTGACTCGTTTCACCCGATAAGGGCCTTCCCACTTCAAGGCCAACTTGTTTGAATTCTTGGCGGACTGAACGCTACCGAAGAACAAGGTCGCCTTCCTCGAGACTTCGGCACTAACCCTGCGGCTATGGTAGCGACGCAGGGCTTGTCAGAAGCGGCGGCTTCGCAAATGCTGAAGGCGATCCTCCTCGAGGAGCAGCGCGTCATCTTGTCGCAGCTGCTCTTGCTCGAGTTCATCATAAGCGAGTATTCGAGGCGATCCGTATACGAAGTTCTGGGGAGAACCGCCTCTGCTCCATAGACTAGAGCAAAGGGTGTCCGGCCGGTGGCTCGATTTGGCGTCGTCTGATCGACCAAAGAACCACCGGCAGCTCCTCGATCCGCTTTCTTCCGCACTTGTGCAGCTCGCCGAAAGTTCTCGGTCTTGAGCCCGCGCAGCACTTCAGCATTTGCCTCTCTCGCTTGACCGTTGCTTCTCGGGTGAGCAATAGAAGCAAAAGCAGACCTTGGCGCCAAGGTCTTGGACGTCTTGCATGAAGGTGCGACTTCGTGAATTGTGTGCCGTTGTCGGTGATGATCCGGTTGGGGATTCTCAAACGGCAAACAATTGACCAAGAACTTCACGACCGTGCTGCCACCTTCCTCATCGCTTCCACTTCCGCCACTTTGTGAACTTGTCGATGGCGACGCATAAGTACTCAAAAGCCCCGACAGCTTCGGGGAAGGGCCGAGGATGTCGAGCCCCTGCACCAAAAATGGCCAGGATAAAGGGATCGTCTGGAGAGCTTGAGCTGGCTGGTGTATCTGTTTGGAATGGAACTGGCACGGTTCCCACTTGGTTACTTGTGCAGTTGCATCCTGGAGGGCTGTCGGCCAGAAGAAACCTTACCGGAAAGCTTTGCCGGCAAGTGCTCTTGCGCCAATGTGGTGACCACATATGCCTCCATGTATCTCTGGCAACAGCTTCTGTCCATCTTCCCGGGCAATACACTTCAATTTCACACCGTTGATTCTTCTTCTGTAAAGTATGCTATCGACATACTGGTACATACTTGACTGCCGGGATACTCTTTCCGCTTCTTCTTGCTCTTCGGAAGTTCTCCGTCTCAAGGAAATGGACAATCTGCTGCGCCCATGTTGGAGCTATGGCTCGACAACAAGGACTAAAGGCACATCTGCTGCCGCAGGAACATCAGCTTCTACGGCAAGAGCTGCGGCTCTGCCGGAGTTAGATGCTCCACGACAAGCTTGCCGGAGCAAGACTTGTCGAGCGCTCGCTTCAACGAAACAAACCTCGGGTGCGCCGGAGCAGCATCGCTCCTCAAAGATCAAGTTGGTGTTGATCTTGGGAACCTTTGCAACGACGGCTTCGGGAAGCTCTGCGGAAAGTAGTCACCAGAGGCCAACTTCCTCTTTCTTGCCTTGTCCTGTTGATGGTGTTACGGTTGATTGAGTCAGCTTGAGCACGAAAATCCCTGGTTCCATTGTGCAACTTAAGTGCAGCGCACTTTGACAGCCGTCGACAATATCATTCTCGAGCTCTTGGAACATGTTCCATTTGTAGGCCGTCAAAGTGCTCTTCTAGCTTCCTCACTTCATCGACGAGGGCTTCCATCAACGGACTCTGGTAATCTTTGTTCACTTGGCGGACTGACGAGTTGCGAGTCACCCACGACAATAAGCTTCTTGATCCCAAGGTCCATCGCGATCCCGAGACCGGCAAGCAAACTTTCATACTCTGCAGTATTGTTTGTCGCTTGCTCCTTGGGAAAGTGCATCCGGACGACATACTTGAGGTGCTCTCCGTGGGTGCGATAAGCAAGACGCCGGCACCGGCACCTTTGCAGCGAGAAGGCACCATCAAAATACATCAGCCACTCTTTGCTTGCTTCTTTGACGGGAATGCTCGTCCTCGGAATCTCTTCATCCGGCGTTGGCGTCCATTACGCTATGAATTCTCGCCAATGCTCGCTTTTGGATAGTTGATGTGCTTTCAAACTTAAGACCAAAGCTCGACAGCTCTAGTGCCCACTCGACAATCCTGCCTGTCGTTTCTGGATTCTGCAGTATCCTCTTCAGGGAAAGCGAGTGACAACTGTGATCTCATGTGCTTGGAAGTAATGGCGCAGCTTTCTCGAGGCCATGAGGAGGCCGAAAAGCAATTTTTGCACACCAGAGTACCTTGACCTAGCCCCCTGCAGGAGGGAACTGACAAAGTAGACTGGGCGCTGCACCATCCTTTTCTGTATCTGCTCATGCGTCTTCGCGGACTCGTCCTTGTCGGGACCAGAGCTTGTCGGCGAAGCCCCCTGCTTGTCGCTGGATGTGCTTGCCGCGGTTGCTGGCTCGTCATCCGCCTCCCTCTCTGCCACTAACGCAGCACTAACCACTTGATTGGTTGCCGCTATATATAGCAGCAACTTCTCTTGTGGCCTAGGTGCGACAAGTGTTGGAGTGGAGGACAGGTATCTCTTCAAGTCCTGCAGCGCAGCCTCCGCTTCGAGGAGTCCATTTCTTTGGACCTGCCTTTTCAAAATCTTGAAAAATGGCGGTATGCGCTCAGCCAGAACCTAGAAATAAACTCGCTGAGAGCAGCCACGCAACCGCAAGTCTCCGTACATCCTTGACGCCTTTGGTGCTTCAATCTGCTCAATGGCCTTGATCTTGTCGGGATTAGCTTCAATCCTCGCCGAGACACGAAGAACCCGAGAAGCTTGCCGGAAGGGACTCCAAACAGCACTTCTCGGTGTTGAGCTTGAGGTTGATCTTGTGCAGATTTGCAAAGGTCTCGTCCAAATCTTGAACCAAGGTTGCTTTGTCCTTGCTTTTGACCACTATGTCATCCATGTAGGCTTCTACATTTACGTGCATTTGCGGCTCAAAAGCGTCATGGACTACCTCGCAAATGTTGAACCAGCATTCTTCAAACCGAAAGGCATCCGTATGAAACAGTATGTGCCACATGGTGTGATGAATGCGGTCTTCTCTTCATCTTCTTCAGCCATGAAGATCGATGGTATCTGAGTATGCATCAAGAAGCGAAAGCAAATCACATCCAGCCGTGGAGTCAACAATCTGGTCAATGTGCGGCAAGGGAAATGGATCTTTGGGACAAGCTTTATTAACATCCGTGAAGTCAATACAAAGTCTCCATTTTCCATTTGCCTTCTGCGATTACTACTGGATTGGCCAACCACGAGGGATGGAGCACTCCTCGACAAGGCATGCCGCTTCCGGTTCTTGATCTCTTGACTATGAATTCTTGGCGCCCACCGCTTGCTTCGACTTTTTGCTTGACGGGCCGCGCAAGATGAGGACAAACGGCCAGGCGGTGCTCAATCACTTTCCTGGGAACACCGGGGATATCAGACGGTTGCCATGCAAACACGTCGACATTCGCCCGCAGGAAAGCAACGAGCGCGCCTTCCTATTTAGGGTCGAGAGAGGCACTGATGGTGAAGGTACCCCGGTGCCGCCCTCCTTGGCGGGCACCTTCTTGGTCTTGGCGGAGCCACCATCTTCTTGCACTTGCCGGTGGAGCTCGATGGTGCGTCCTCGACGGTAGCGCCGGCACTCAAGAGGTGCGCTTGCGGAGTGAGCATCGAGCCCTTGCTGGACTTGGACTTGGTCTTCTTCCCCGGGGAGCTTCAGCGGCAAGTGTTGGGCAGTCTGTCGCGTCGCTGCATCCCGGTAGATCTGTCGGCACAGATAAGGGCATCCTTCTTGTCGCCGTGGGCCGGAGATGACGCTTATCGGGCCTGGCATCTTGAGTAGGTTGTAGGCGAGTGAGAGGCCGCCATGAACTTGGCGTAGTGCTGGGCGGCCAAGTATCCCATTGTAAGGCAATGGGAAATCGGCAACGTCAAATGTAACCCTCTCGATCCTGAAGTTCAGCTCACGCCAAATGTGACCGCAACGTAATCTTCCCCTTTGGCTTGCTCCTTCCGGATTGATTCCTTGGAAGGTACCGGTCTCTTCGCCGCCGTCGAGGATTTGAAGCTTCGGAGCACCGCGGAGGAGATCAGATTCAAGCCGGCCCGCCGTCAACTATCATTTTTGTGACATTGAGGTTTCGGTTGGTTTTAGAGTCCAACATCGTCAAGCTCGCGACCGTAGTTATGCGATCTTGGTGGTCCTCAATATCAAAAATGATAGGCGTGCTGGACCACTTCAGAGGCTTGCGTGACTCTACGGATGGTTCCGCTGCATTGACCTCCCGCATCCATTGCTTGAGTTGGCGGTGGGAGATATGCAGGGAAGCACCTCCGTCAACGCAGAGAACCTCTGTGGCTTTCTGAAACTCCTGCTCATCGGCGTCGTCGTCCTCCATATCTTTGTCATCATCATCATCTTCGTCCTTGTCGCGGCCGCGGGGAGGTCGATCTCCTTATCGCCGCTTGACTTTGCCGCGGCGTCCTCCTCGGCCGGGACGTTTCTTGCTTGCTCCCCCAGCACCTTCCTGGGCCTTCTCCTTGTCGCGCCGCTCGTACTCAGCTCTCTGCTGCTCGACAAGCTGCTCGACTTTCTTGTAGCTCTGGAGGTCGTGGCCCTTGGTGCGGTGGATCTTGCAAGATCGCTTGCCGGAGCTGTCCTCGCTTGTCGGCGGCCGCCACCGACCGGTGGTTGGCGTCACCGCAACCTCCTTGCCGGAGCCACCAGCCTTGGCGTTCTTGTCGCCACCTCCATTGCCGGACCGCTCGACCGCTAACACTTCTCCGGCCTTCTTCTTCCTGTTGCCTCGCCACGGCCCTTCTTTGCCGGGCGGTGTCATCCTTGTCGAGATCCTCGCTTACGCATTCTCTCACGGGAGTATCCTCCCTTCCTCGGTAGCGTGCACACTTGTCGGCCAAGGCGCATAGCACCGACGTCCTTGACTTTGCACATCACCATCTCCTCTCATCCTGCGGTTCCGCACATTACGATGAAATGCGCCGATCACCGCGGCAGGTGGACGTCTCGGGATGTTGTAGTGCACACGGCTGAACCTCTCGAATGAACTTGCCCAGTGGACTCTCCTTCCTTCCGGGCGAGCAAGTGAAGGTCACTCTCTTGGCCATGAGGTTTGTGGCCACCGTGAAGGCGCCAACAAACCGATGGCACAGATTCGCCCAAGAGGATATGGAGTTGTCCGGCAAGTGCATGAGCCAAGATCCGACGTTGGGCTTGAGCACGGCGGGAAGTAGTTGGCGAGGATCTTGTCGTCCCGCCCCCGCAGCTCGCACCGCGATGGTGTAGATGCCGAGGAACTCCGACGCAGTGCGCCCCGCCATCATACTTCTCCGACGTCGGCTTGAAGTTTTTCTGGCTGGGCCACTGGACTTGCCGCAGCTCACGAGTGAACGCAGGGCAACCTACCGCGTATGGCAAGTCGCCTGGCCCCTCCGGCGCGTGCATGTCAACAGAAGGCCCGGCGCGCTTGTCGGATTGATGTCGCGCTTCTCTTCGGTGCTCGATGCGAGTTCGAGCGTCCTCTTGTTGTCGCTCATGAAGAACTTGGCGCTGATCGCGGCGAGCTCGCAGATCCGACGACACAGTGGAGTCGCTGTCGAGGTGGATCCGGTGAGTCGGCGATCTTGGCCTTCTTGGCGGAGAGTGCACGGTGGTTGCACCTCCGACAGTCTGCCGCCACCGGCTCGTGCCTTTGTCGCCTCGCCGCGGCAATGATGGCGCGGTTGCCGCGGAGCGCCGCTGCTGGCAAAGCCGATGAGGCTCGATAGTGGCCTTCCACTCGTCGACCTTGTCGGCCGTTGGAGGATAGTCGAGCAGCTGAGCTCTTGCCGAGCTTCGCTGGAGTAGTAGGCGGCATTGGAGAACGGTGCGAGGAGCGACACGCCGGACTTCTAACCACGTTAGAAGGAGCAGCGCCCGTCCGGCGCATCGTATCTCACTAGTGCCGCATGTTGGCACGCATGCTGGTCTTGAGGGTCTCGATCCAACGAACGTATGGCGTTGTGAGCGCCATGACGTTGTTGGTCCCGCGTCTCCTGAGATGGGCGCGAGGGATGCGCGGACGCCGAGGTTTGCGGTGCCTTGTCCTTGGACTTGGCAACGTCGTGAGCACCTTCGTCGGCGCGCCGTCCCTCCGCCAAAGATCTCGCCCCACCACCCGCTTGCTGCGGTGAGGGTGGAGTACGACGCGACGGCTCTGCTGCCGCCAAGCCTTCTTCTTCGGTGGCATGTTGAGGAAGATGTTGATGACGCTTTCGCGTGAACGCCGGATCGGATTCACACGGCCTCGACGCCCCTACCGGGCGCACTGAGATGTCGGGAGGCCGATCGCACTACAGACACCTATGGGGCCGGGCGAGCAGCCCCTTGTGGTTCGGAGGGGGGTGGAGATCGCACGAAGAGCGGATCAAGGCGATGCACACGAGCAGTATACCCGGCTTCCTAGATATCCGTAGAGATAAAACTCTTAATGCTGCTGGTTTTATCTATTGTATTCTTGCAACTGAGCAATGCGAGCTACAAAACCTAGCGTGAGTGTCTCTGGCCTCCGGTGGGTCGAATGAACCGAACCAGTCGAACCTTGCAAAAAACGCTAACCCCCTGCGAAAAACGCTAACCCCTCTCTACGTTGCACTCGGGCCTCCTTTTATATGCTCAAGGGTCTCCGGCTGTGGCAACATAGACGGGGTACAAATGTAAAACAGGAGTTGGTACACCTACTTGAACAAAGGTACGGTGCAAAATACCTTACTCGACGGCAAGGGACAAAAGCAATAAATGCATGTCATTCTCGCCCAAACAAAGGTAACAGAGACCGTCAGTGCGCCTCGCCGCAAGCGATGGCGAGCTTTGTCGGCTGCCGCTTATCGCTGCTCTCCGGCTGGCTGCACTGCTCGACACGCTGCGCATGGAACGGTCCTGCATGGCGACACGTCATTGGGTGAGCTGGAGCGGAGACGGAGAGAAGTTGCATGTCAGCGCAAGCGCCTTTGCCGCGGCCGAATCTTGTCGCGCCCGGAGACTTGCCGTGCTCCGAGCCTTCCCGCAAGCTCCTCTTGTCGGGCCTTGTCTTTATGCGTTCGAGGGCCTTCCGACAAGCTCCTCTTGTCGGGGCCTTGTCTTCTCAATCTAATACTTTGTTCTTGAATGGTTCCAAAGGAGCCACGGAGGATCTTGGCGGACGCCCGGCGAGGCTTGCCACGGGGACGCTGCGACTGCCCGTGCACGAGTTCGGGGTACTAGGGTACCCCTACTTTAGTACACCGACATTAACATAATGTATATCCAATGTACTTCTATCGACCTTGCCAGCCTTCTCATCTACCAAGTATATAGGGTAATGCTGCTCCAGTGGATGTTCCCCTTATTACAGAAGCACTTAGTCTCGGGTTTGGGTTCAACCTTGGGTTTCTTCACTAGAGCAAAGAATCGATTTGTTGTTTCATGAAGTATCCCTTCTTGCCCGTGCCCTTCTTGAAACTAGTGGTTTCACCAACCATCAACAATTGATGCTCCTTCTTGATTCCTACTTTCGTGGTGTCAAACATTGCGAATATCTCAAGGATCATCATATTTATCCCTGATTTGTTATAGTTCATCACGAAGCTCTAGCAGCTTGGTGGCAATGACTTTGGAGAAACATCACTATCTCTGGAAGATCAACTCCCACTCGATTCAAGTGATTGTTGCACTCAGACAATCTGAGCACAAGCTCAACGATTGAGCTTTTCTCCCTTAGTTTGCAGGCTAAGAAAATCATCGGAGGTCTTATACCTCTTGACATGGGCACGAGCACGAAATCCCAATTTCAGCCCTCGAAACATCTCATATGTTCCGCGACGCTTCAAAACGCCTTTGGCGCCTCAACTCTAAACCGCTTTAACCGAACTATCACGTAGTTATCAAAACGTGTATGTCCGATGTTCGCAACATCCATGCATAACGATTGGGGTTCAGCTCACTAAGCGGTGCATTAGGGACATAAGCTTTCACCGTCCGCATAATCGCCATCGCCATCATCTTTCAACTATATTTTCTCTAGGAACATATCTAAACAGTGGAACTAAAGTGCGAGCCATTACGACATAATTTGCAAAAGGTCTTTTGACTATGTTCAGGATAATTAAGTTCATCTTATGAACTCCCACTCAGATAGACATCCCTCTAGTCATCTAAGTGATTACATGATCCGAGTCAACTAGGCCGTGTCCGATCATCACGTGAGACGGACTAGTCATCATCGGTGAACATCTTCATGTTGATCGTATCTACTATACGACTCATGCTCGACCTTTCGGTCTCGTGTTCCGAGGCCATGTCCGTACATGCTAGGCTCGTCAAGTTAACCCTAAGTGTTTCGCGTGTAAATCTGTCTTACACCCGTTGTATGTGAACGTAAGAATCCATCACACCCGATCATCACGTGGTGCTTAGAAGCGATTTAACTTTAGCAGCAACGGTGCACGCTTAGGGAGAACACTTCTTGAAATTGTTGTAAGGGATCATCTTATTTACTACCGCTGCTCTAAGTAAACAAGATGCATAAACATAATAAACATCACATGCAATTATATATAGTAGTGACATGATATGGCCAATATCATATAGCTCCATTGATCTCCATCTTCGGGCTCCATGATCATCATCGTCACCGGCATGACACCATGATCTCCATCATCATGATCTCCATCATCGTGTCTTCATGAAGTTGTCTCGCCAACTATTACTTCTACTACTATGGCTACGGTTAGCAATAAAGTAAAGTAATTACATGGCGTTGTTTAATGACACGCAGGTCATACAATAAATAAAGACAACTCCTATATTCTCGCCGTTGTCATACTCATCGACATGCAAGTCGTGAATCCTATTACAAGAACATGATCAATCTCATACATCACATATCATTCATCACATTCTACTTGGCCATATCACATCACATAGCATACCCTCGCAAAAACAAGTTAGACGTCCTCTAATTGTTGTTGCATGTTTTACGTGGCTGCTATGGGTTTCTAGCAAGAACGTTTCTTACCTACGCAAAACCACAACGTGATATGCCAATTGCTATTTACCCTTCATAAGGACCCTTTTCATCGAATCCGTTCCGACTAAAGTGGGAGAGACTGGGACCCGCTAGCCACCTTATGCACCAAGTGCATGTCAGTCGGTGGAACCTGTCTCACGTAAGTGTATGTGTAAGGTCGGTCTGGGCCGCTTCATCCCACAATACCATCGAAACAAGATTGGACTAGTAACGGTAAGCATATTGAACAAAATCAACGCCTACAACTACTTTGTGTTCTACTCGTGCAAAGAATCTACGCAATAGACCTAGCTCATGATGCCACTGTTGGGAAACGTAGCAGAAATTCAAAATTTTCTACGCATCACCAAGATCAATCTATGGAGATTATAGCAACAAGAGGAAGGAGAGTGCATCTACATACCCTTGTAGATCGCTAAGCGGAAGCGTTCAAGAGAACGGGGTTGAAGGAGTCGATTGCCGTCGTGATCCAAATCACCGGAGATCCTAGTGCCGAAACGGACGGCACCTCCGCGCTCAACACACGCAGACAGCCGGTGGCGTCTCCCACGCCTTGATCCAGCAAGGAGAGAGCGAGAGGTTGAGGAAGACTCCATCCAGCAGCAAAGACAACGGGCGTGGTGGTGGTGGAGGAGGGTGGCAATCTGCAGGGCTTCGCCAAGCACCGCGGGAGAGGATAGGGGACTTGGGAGAGGGAGGGCTACGCTGCAACATGTGGTGCGGCTGCCCTCCCACCCCCACATATATATAGGGGCAAGGAGAAGGGGCCGACCCCTCGGATCCAATCTGAGGAGGGGCGGCTGAGGGGGGAGGAGTGCCTCCCAAGTCAAGTGGAGGCCCTCCCCTTAGAGTTTTCCCTTCCCATGCGCATGGGCCTTGGGGGCTGGTGCCCCTGGCCCATTAAGGCTAGGGCGCCCCTTACAGCCCATGCTACTGTATTGGACGTGGTGGAACAATTTCCGGACCTCCGGACCCCTCCGAATCCTCCGGAACCTTCTAGAAGCTTCGGTACAATACCGAAAAAACCCGAACTTTTTCCTAACCCGAACAACAACTTTCCATATATAAATCTTTACCTCCGGACCATTCCGAACTCCTCGTGACGTCCGGGATCTCATCCGGGACTCGAACAACATTCGGTAACCACATACAAACTTCCTTTATAACCCTAGCGCCATCGAACCTTATGTGTAGACCCTACGGGTTCGGGAACCATGCGACATGACCGAGACGTTCTCCGTCAATAACCAACAGCGGGATCTGGATACCCATGTTGGCTCCTACATGTTCCACGATGATCTCATCGGATGAACCACGATGTCAAGGACTCAATCGATCCCGTGATACAATTCCCTTTGTCTAACGGTATTGTACTTGCCCGAGATTCGATCATCGGTATACCGATACCTTGTTCAATCTCGTTACCGGCAAGTCTCTTTACTCGCTCAAGAACACATCATCCCGTGATCAACCCCTTGGTCACATTGTGCACATTATGATGATGTCCTACCGAGTGGGCCCAGAGATACCTCTCCGTTTACATCGGTGACAAATCCAGTCTCGATTCGTGCCAACCCAATGTACACTTTCGGAGATACATGTAGTGCACCTTTATAGCCACTCGATTACGCCAGACGCTTTGGTACACCCAAAGCATTCCTACGGTATCCGGGAGTTGCGTAATCTCATGGTCTAAGGAAATGATACTTGACGTTAGAAAAGCTTTAGCATACCTAACTACGATCTTTGTGCTAGGCTTAGGATTGGGTCTTGTCCATCACATCATTCTCCTAATGATGTGATCCCATTATCAACGACATCCAATGTCCATGGTCAGGAAACCGTAACCATCTATTGATCAACGAGCTAGTCAACTAGAGGCTTACTAGGGACATGGTGTTGTCTATGTACCCACACATGTATCTGAGTTTCCTATCAATACAATTATAGCATGGGTAATAAACGATTATCATGAACAAGGAAATATAATAATAACTAATTTATTATTACCTGTAGGGCATATTGCCAACACGTGTTGCTCCATGGATTTGTTGTTGCTACTTGGTAGACTTTGGCGAGGCTGCGGATTGTTCGTTTCCGCATGTTATTTGATGCGAAAGTCTCGAAGACTATTAATACCGTACTGGTACTGCTGGGTTGGTTGCCTGGGGCTAAAAAGCCTACGCCACTTTTGGCCACCTGTCGTAGTATCCAACACGCTCGAAGGCTGTGTGTTGGAGTGGCGCCCTCCGTGCTGTAGATTTTGCAGGGTCCGTTGAGCCAACCCTCCAGTACGGTTCTGCATCTTTAGGGGTTTTGGTTTTTGGTATTCAACCCGGTGCTTGATAATGATGCACCCTTTTGTTCCGGACTAGGGATGTATTCGGGGCGGATTATCCCAAAATTTACTTTCGGTTTTCCAGCGCTCTCCATCGACAAGATTTTTGTACTATGGTCGCCAAGTCAGTAAAGCGCGTAATTTCGCGACGACTTATGGCATTTAGGATTCCCTTGTCCGTGCAATTATTGTAGAAAATTGGGATTGCGTCCTCCTCTCGGCAGTCCTTTATCCTATTCTTAACCAGGAGGAATCTGGCCCAGTAATGATGTAATGTTTCAGCGGGCTCTTGCCGAATTCGACAGAGATCGCTAATGTTTGGGTGGGCGGGTGGAACTAGATCCGGAACCCTGTCCAATTCAGGACTCAAGGGCCGAGAAGTTTCCGAACTTGGAAGTTTGGATTTTTTAGTGTCATCCAATGAGTCCAACCCGCCGCCTGACTTTAAGTTCAGGGCTTGGTCGACGCTCATTCCCTCAAGGGAATCGCATGGAGGGATCGGGAATCCGACGCAACTAGTCTTTAAGATACAAGAAGAATCGCCGCATTGCTGCTCTATCACAGCAACATGATGGGTAGCCCGGGAGAGTTGATCTCTCTCGGATCGGTTTTAGGCCCGATCCGTCGTAGTCTGTGGCGACTCCTGTATAGCGATGCGATCCAAGAGCTCATTTATGGAGGAGAGCTCGATCGGATCTAACTGTTCGGCAAGTTCGAACTAACTCGAGATTGGTTTCGATGACTCGAGAGGTCATCGTCGGTAGCGATGGCGGATGGCGGTCATAAGAAAACCACCTAGTCAAGAGTTCCGCCAACAGCCATGGCTCCTTTGGCGATAATATCATCTCTAAAGACGAGATGAGGCATCCTACCTGACGGCGACGACACAGAGGAACTCTCAATGAAAGCACCAATGTCGGTGTCAAAACCGGCGGATCTCGGGCAGGGGTCCCGAATCAGGCGTCTAGGCGGATGGTAACAGGAGACAAGGGATACGATGTTTTACCTGTGTTCGGGCCCTCTCGATGGAGGTAAAACCCTACGCCCTGCTAGATTAATATTGATGATGTGTGTTACAAGAGTGGATCTACCACGAGATCAAAGAGGCTAAACCCTAGAAGCTAGCCTATGGTATGATTGTTGTTCGCCCCACGGATTGAAACCCTCGTGTTTATATAGACACCGGATAGGGTTAGGGTTACACGAGTCGGTTAAAATGGTAGGAGATCTACATATCCAGATCGTCAAGCTTGCCTTCCACGCCAAGGAAAGTCCCATCCGGACACGGGACAAAGTCTTCAATCTTGTATCTTCATAGTCTTGGAGTCCGGCCGATGATGATAGTTCGGCTATCCGGACACCCCCTAGTCCGGAACTCCCTCAACGTTCCTCTGTTGCAGGGCCGTATTCGAGACCTCCAGGAAAGAGAGATCAATCTGGTCGTAGTGGCGCAGGTTATGCTGATGCGGCGCCTTCTGCCCTGCAAACGTCGCCCCCTCCATCTGTGGGACTTTAATCCGGAGGGACCACGAGCTCTCCAACATTTTATGGGTGCGACGCCCGTGGAGATGTATAAACTGTTCTTCGGATCACAAGAGAAGTGTCCGGACTTGACTGAGGACGCCGGTCTAAGCTGCAATCGCCCAGATACTCAAGTAAGTGGTCCTGTACCCGGACAGGCTGTCCGTTCATTTAGCCGTTTCTTGAACAGGAGTGGATAGCGAAGGCAAAGTTGATAAGGTGTCCGGCTCCCCTCCCAGAGACCACGCCGGATCCCGTGCTTACCAAGATGTTAAAGTCCGTGCCTTTTGAAGAAGGCGAAGGGGGAGCAAGGATGCAACCGCCTCCGTGAAGGAGGCTTTCAAGGAAGGAGGGATCAAGAACCCTGCCCTCCAAGGGGAGAAGAGGACCGGTTCTGAAGACCCGGAGGCCAAGGCCTCAAAGCGGGGAAAGAAATCTCTGTCAGAGAGTCCGACGCCGGGAAGTACCCCAGCCGCATTATTTCTCCTAGGGGATCAGCCCTCCAGCGAGCCGTAAGTAAAAAGAAGGGGTCTTGTAATAAGGGACATCCTCAGATATTTATTGAAGATAACCGAAATTATACCTTGTAGTTCGGATCTCAGCCCTTCTCAGCAGAGCTCGTCTTCGGGGGATCTTCGTCCGGAGATGATGGAGAGCGAAACGCCTCCACCTATCGCGCCTTCGTGCGAGGCGGACGACCCTGAGGTGTCGTCGCGGAGGGTTTCCCCGAGTCCGGCGGGGCCGGAAGGTCCGGCGTCAATTGGCGTGCGGTCGAAGGAGCTGAAAGATCTGCTCGGGCGAGCGTCTATCTCAGAAGATCACCGTGTGCTAATGGGTACGGTGATTTAAAGGGTTGCATCCGCTGAGAGCGGATTGCATGAAGCCGTCAGAAGTTTACTGACGGGGTTTGAGGTACGCAAAAATGATGTACCTTGGCGCTTATGCATATAGAATGCGCCTGTATAGATAGTAGCCTCGAGACTCGGTATGTTGTCAAAATTGACAGCTGCGTCGAGGATCATAATCTCGATTATAATATGTCGCCGTTCCTATGTAGGCGGCGGGCGTCCGTGGCCGGATCGATGAATTTGCCGAACTAAAGCGGCAACTTGACGAGGCGGATGCGGACATCGCGCTTGTCAACAAACGGTTTGACGAGTCACAAGGTATGCGACTTCTCCGCGGACACCTGGTAAGGTAGCTTGACGCCCATGGCTTACTACTTGTATGCTTTGATGCAGATGGTGCCGCTGCTGTGGAGAAGCTTCGGGCGGAACTTGCCCGAGCTAAAGAGCAAGCCCGAAATAGTAATGCGGCCGCTTTAAAAGGCAGCCGAAGAGCCGAAAGCAACGGGCTGCTCATCGCCGGGTTAAAAAGGAAATGGCCGATATGGCCTCAAGTCAAGAATGCTGCCGACCGCCACGGAGTTCTTGAAAAGAACGTCAAGCGGAACAAGAGGACCTGGAAAAGGCCACCGCCGAATCTAAGGATGCCATTCGCGACGAGAGCTGCAAAGGAGGAGCTGAGTCAGGCCGGGGATATTGCGGCTGGAAAGCTGTTTCTGCTGCGGAGGAAATTTACGGATCCGAAGTATTCTCAGTTGGACTGGTTGTGGAGTTCGGAGGATGCTTATCTGGACTTAGCGGCAAGCGCTGCGGACCCGATCGAGCACTTCCGAGGCCAGAAGGGGCACAGAAGGGAAGAGCTATTTTGGTCGCAATTCCATAGTCCGGAGCGTCTTCTTTCGTTGACCGATTGGTTGGCCGAATGGGCCGAGCTGAATCGATTATCCGGACTTGCCATGAAGCATGTCATGACTCATTTGTGGCCAGGGGGACCTCAGCCGAAGAGTTATTTTGGCTTAGTGCAGCAGTTCCTTGGTGCGGTACCGCAGACGATGCAATGAAGCGGTCGGCGTGTATCGAGGGGCGCTGGATGGCTCTTGCCCCTGCCAAGGCATACTGGGCAGAGATGAAGGCCACCGACATTGCGCCCCAGATTCGGACGGAAGTCAATACCGCTTGAGCGCTATTTTGAGGAAGTTCTTCCGGCGCCGCTTAATAGAGACACAGTGCTCGAAGGATGTTATGTTCGAATGACATGTATAATTTTATGAAACAACGTTTCAATATAATATAAGAGCTTTTTATACTTGTGCCTTCAAGTAGCAAACTACCTCCTGTGCGGCCGTTGATGTATACTTGAAAGATGGCAGTCTTCGGCTTCAGCCCCCACGCACATAGTGCGGGGGTGTTCGCAAAGAAGTCGCGTTTTCACACTTAATCCAACGTCTTGGTCCTATAAAGGAGGTGGTAGCGTAGAAAACTAGGCAATCGTACTATAATGCTTTATCACTTTCACTTAGCCATAGGAGTTCGATGGTGGGGCTACTATATAGCCCCTGGGGGCACCGCACTCTCCCGAATTGGGTGCGATGTGCTGACCGAGAAACGGTCCTTCGCTTAATGCGGAGGAATTCTAAACATTCCATGAGTCATCGAGTGGTTGACCGCCTCTCGCTATATCATGACGGTCAGTTTTCGCTTTCATCGAGGTGCTCACCCGGCCGAACCGGGGCACAATCGCAGTAGTTCTCCTGGTGCCGCGTTAGCCGATAGAACGGAACGTAAGGCAACAAAACACAGGAGCCAGGCAAACCCAACATTTGACCAAAGACATGATTTGGAGCTGATGCATATAAGGCCTAACTCGAGACGCCGAATACTCCCTAAGGTATTCGGTCTTTATAAAGCGGGCCGAACAATGCCCTTGGTAACAAGCCCCTGGTGTCCAGTGCGTGCAAAATTTCGACGCGGCCGATGCCAAAACGCCACCTCCTCCTCGGTTATAATAAGAGACCAGGGGATGAGTAACAACAAGAGACAGGGAAAAGGTTTACGAGGGTCTTAATCTGAAAAGAATCCTTGCAACGGGTCCCCGCTGCACGCCTCTGCGCATGTGTCTCCGTTGCAGCCGTATCCTCGACGGGTATAGCACGCGCTCATCTCAGAAAGAGAGGAACTTAGTTGAAAAGATCGTATAAAATGTAATTGGAAATAAATAGAGTACGATTCAAAAAATGAATAAAATGAGCTTTATTGTCTCTCGTTGTACATGCGTGGAGCCCCTTGTAAGGGGGTACGCGGCTAGTAAGCCTCATGTTTATTTATGCCGGACTCGCATAACCGTGTCCGGGGTCTGAACGACCTGCTTTAGATGCTTTGACCAGCAAAGCCGTATTAGTGTGAGGCTGTAAAGGCAGTCTCACATTCTTTCGTACTTGAGGGACACTCACAGCTTCCCCTTAATGAAATGATGCCTCGTGGACCGGGCATTTTAAGTTTAAGATATGCGTAATGCGGTATTGCGTTAAAGCGGGCGAAGCTTAGCCCCAAAGAGTGCTTGATGGCTACTTTTAAATGGGGCGATGTGGAAGACCAACTTTTCGCGACGGAAGTTGTCGGGTGAGCCGAACATAACTTCCAATGGTAGGGATCTCGT
Source organism: Aegilops bicornis (assembly GCA_021605145.1). Lineage (NCBI taxonomy): Eukaryota > Viridiplantae > Streptophyta > Magnoliopsida > Poales > Poaceae > Aegilops > Aegilops bicornis. The sequence continues at coordinate 256,844,733 of CM038671.1, read as the reverse complement.
ACAATGGGCATATGTGCCTGGCATTATTCCTTGGAAGGAAGTGTTGCTATGGCTAATTCTGTTTGGGTCTATCCCCATATTGCGGATTGTGTCCTGATATAGCAGGTTTAAATCACTGCCGTTGTCCATTAGGACTTTCGTAAATTGAAGTCCGTCTATTACAGGTTCTAGTATCAAGGCAGTCCATCATGCGTTCCGGATACTTTCGGAGTAGTCCTGATGGTCGAAGGTGATTGGTTTTGACAACCAGTGTTGGGACTCCGCCGGGGTAGACTGTGCGGCGCGTAGTTCAATGGGCGCCGCTCTATTTTCCCCTTTGGTTACTTGAAGTAAGTTTACTGTTTTGACCTCTTGTGGGAAATTCTTTTGTTTTCCGGGGCTCTGCTTGTGGTGCTCGTCATCATCCTCACGTGGTGTGTCGAGCCCCTTGTGTTCGGCGTTGAGTCTGCCGGATCGCTCAAGACCCAACAAGTTCTGTGGGTATGGTTTGCGTGCTTCCTGAGTACTGTGGATTTGGCATATCTTATCCAAGATTTTGTTTAAGTTGGATAGCTCATCGCTATTATCCTTAAGGGGCAGTTTTTATTGTTACGCCATGAGCTTTTGAATCCGGGCGTTGATCGCCGCGCTCTTTGGATCGTTCATCCGGCTGGTCCTTGCTGCGTCGTGGTTTCCTGCTCCCATCCTCGACTTTTGATGTACTTGGGTCGCTGGTACTGCATCTTGCTAGCCAGCTATCCTCTCCCGCGCAAAAGCGGGTCATGAGGCTTGTCAATGCGGCCATTGTTCTTGGCTTTTCCTAGCCAAGGTGTCTGGCGAGCCATTCGTCTCGGACGTTGTGTTTGAAAGCTGCTAAGGCTTCGGCGTCCGGACAGTCGATTATTTGATTCTTTTTGGTGAGGAACCTATTCCAGAATTTTCGGGCTGACTCTCCGGGCTGTTGGGTTATGTGACTTAAATCATCTGCGTCTGGAGGTCGGACATAGGTTCCCTGGAAATTGGCCCGAAAAGCATCCTCAAGCTCTTCCCAGCTGCCAATAGTGTTTTCGGGGAGGCTTTTAAGCCAATGTCGGGCTGGCCCTTTGAGTTTGAGGGGTAGGTATTTTATGGCATGGAGATCATCTCCTCTGGCCATGTGTATGTGGAGGATATAATCCTCAATCCAGACTCGAGGGTCTGTCGTTCCGTCGTATGCCTCTATGTTTACGGGTTTGAATAAATTCATGATCCAGCACCTCATCGGTGAAACATAGAGGGTGCGCGGCGCCCCTATATTTGGGTGTGCCGTGATGTTCGGATATTTGACGTGTTGTATTTCTCGCTAGAGCTTGTTTCCTTGGCCCGTAGATAGATCTAACTGGGCCATCCCTTTGGTGCGGATCCTTATGCGGATCGCGTGCCGGCTTGTGTCTTGGCGCCGCTTGCCGCTCTATGTTTGCTATGTGGTCGCTTCTATCCGGCTGTGGTGGCCTCTTTGTTTTTTGCTCGTGGGGGGCTCTACGGCCTCCTCGTCGAATTCGGGCAGTAGTTTGCGCTTTGGGTAGCTCTTTGCTTGGCGGCTGTCGCCATATTTGTCTGGGGTGTTGAGTACTTTACTCCATCTCATTCGGAGCGTCTTCCGCTGTTACGAGCCTCTGTTTTTGCTTTCTCAAGCTCCGTGCGATGGCGAGGAGCTCTTTGTGGAGGTTCTTCTGCTCCAATGATTTGTCCGGCGTGAGATCGTCCGGACTGTTATCCTTGCCGGGGACGGGTTGTTTATCCAGGTTGGCCTGTTCGGATGGTTGCTCAATGGCATGTTTGTCGTCGGCCGGCTCACCCTGCTCTATGGTTGGGTCTGTGTGGGTGCTATCTTTGTCGAGGTGGGGTTTTGAGCGGCGCTTACGCCGCCGTTTTGACTGCTTTCCGAGGGAATTATCTTTCGCAGCGTCCCGTTGTTCCTCGTTATCGCTTGCCTTAGGTGTGTCCACCATATATACGCCGTAAGTTGAGGTGGCCTTCCAGTGCCCTGTGGGCGCTAGTTCTTGATTGTCTCCGGCATCGTTGTCCATACCGTCGATGTCTTCGGAGTCGAAGTCGAGCATGTCGGTTAAGTCATCGACAGTGGCTACAAAGTGGGTGGTGGGTGGGTGTTGAATTTCTTCGTTGTCCGAATCCCAACCTTCCTGACCATAGTTCAGCCAGGGCTCTCCTGATAAAGAGAGATACTTTAATGAGTTTAGGATATCGCCAAAGGGCGAGTGCTGAAAGATGTCCGTGGGGTGAACTCCATAACCGGCGCCCAGTCAGATCCGACTGGTAGGGGCGCGGGAGGCTCGGAGTCCGGAGAGGAGTCCGGCACCTGGGAGTCACGAGCTTCGCAAAGGACAGGGATGAAGTTAGGCTCAATCGCCATAGAGATCTCAGCCCCCGAGGTGGTGTCCAACCAACCGCCCTCGATCGGCGAAATCGGCTCCGGATTAATGGTCGGAGCGGATACTGGTGCGGCCTCCAGGGCACTGTTCGGCGGCAGAGCTAGATCATACCCATCGAGACAGTGCGGCACGCTCGGCTGCGGCTCGAATCCGTCGAAGATCAAGTCTCCGCGGACGTCGGCCGTGTAGTTCAAGCTTCCAAATCTGACCTGATGGCCAGGGGCGTAGCTTTCGATCTGCTCCAGATGGCCTAGCGAATTGGCCCGCAGTGCGAAGCCGCCGAATACGAAGATCTGTCCGGGGAGAAAAGTCTCACCCTAGACCGCGTCGTAGTTGATGATTGAAGGAGCCATCGGGCCTAGAGGTGACGACATAGAGGAACTCTCAATGAAAGCACCAATGTCGGTGTCAAAACCGGCGGCTCTCGGGTAGGGGGTCCCGAACTGTGCGTCTAGGCGGATGGTAACAGGAGACAAGGGACACGATGTTTTTACCCAGGTTCAGGCCCTCTCGATGGAGGTAATACCCTACCCCGCTTGATTAATATTGATGATATGGGTAGTACAAGAGTAGATCTACCACGAGATCAGAGAGGCTAAACCCTAGAAGCTAGCCTATGGTATGATTGTTGTTTGTCCTATGGACTAAAACCCTTCGGCTTATATAGACACCGAATAAGGTTAGGGTTACACAGAGTCGGTTACAATGGTAGGAAATCTACATATCCGTATCGCCAAGCTTGCCTTCCACGCCAAGGAAAGTCCTATCCGGACAGGGGACGAAGTCTTCAATCTTGTATCTTCATAGTCCAGGAGTCCGGCCAAAGATGATAGTTCGGCTATCCGGACACCCCCTAGTCCAGGACTCCCTCAGCCATACTCAAAGAATATAAGTGAAGTGCAAAGAGCATTCTATAAATCAACCAAGGACTATCTCATACCAGCATGGTGCATGAAAACTAAATGCAGAAGACGCTCCAAGATTTGCACATATCACATGAATGAAACGAATCTGAAAACATGCAACAAACAGGAACTAGCACTGGGCACTGGATCAATATGTTAGTCCCAAAAATAGTATAAAAAGTTGCCAAAAAGTATATGAAAGTTGAATAATATTGGCATGGAACAATAAAAAATTATAGATACGACGGAGATGTATCAGCATCCCCAAGCTTAATTCCTGCTCGTCCTCGAGTAGGTAAATGATAAAAAAATTGATGTGGAATGCTACCTAGCATAATCTTGATCATATGTCTAATCATGGCATGAATATTAAGACACGAGTGATTCAAGGCAATAGTCTATCCTTTGACATAAAAACAATAATACTTCAAGCATACCAGCCAAGCAATTATGTCCTATTGAAATAACATAGTCAAAGAAAGCTCATCCCTACAAAATCATATAGTCTGGCTATGCTCCATATTCACCACACAAAATATTCACATCATGCACAACCCCGATGACAAGCCAAGCAATTGTTTCATACTTTTGACGTTTCTCAAACCTTTTCAACTTCCACGCAATACATGAGCGTGAGCCATGGACATAGCACTATAGGTGGAATAGAATACGATGATGGGGGTTATGTGGAGAAGACAAAAAAGGAGAAAGTCTCACATCGACGCGGCTAATCAACGGGCTATGGAGATGCCCATCAACTGATGTCAATGTGAGGAGTAGGGATTGCCATGGAACGGATGCACTAGAGCTATAAGTGTATGAAAGCTCAAACTGAAACTAAGTGGGTGTGCATCCAACTTGCTTGCTCATGAAGACCTAGGGCATTTGAGGAAGCCCATTGTTGGAATATACAAGCCAAGTTCTATAATGAAAATTCCCACTAGTATATGAAAGTGATAACTCAAGAGACTCTCTATATGAAGAACATGGTGCTACTTTGAAGCACAAGTGTGGTAAAAGGATAGTAACATTGCCCCTTCTCTCTTTTTCTCTCATTTTTTCTTTTTTTGTTTTCTTTTTTTCTCTTTTTTGGGCCTTCTCTTTTTTTTGGCCTTTCTCTTATTTATTTATTTTTTTATTTTTTCGTCCGGAGTCTCATCCCGACTTGTGGGGGAATCATAGTGTCCATCATCCTTTCCTCACTGGGGCAATGCTCTAATAATGGTGATCATCACACTTTTATTTACTTACAACTCAATATTACAACTCGATATCCGGAACAAAGATATGACTCTATATGAATGCCTCCGGTGTGTACCGGGATGTGCAATGATCTAGCGTAGCAATGACATCAAAAAACAGACAAGCCATGAAAACATCATGCTAGCTATCTTACGATCATGCAAAGCAATATGACAATAAATGCTCAAGTCATATATATGATGATGATGGAAGTCGCATGGCAATATATCTCGGAATGGCTATGGAAATGCCATGATATGTAGGTATGGTGGCTGTTTTGAGGAAGATATAATGAGGCTTATGTGTGACAGAGTGTATCGTATCACGGGGTTTGGATGCACCGGCGAAGTTTGCACCAACTCTCGAGGTGAGAAAGGGAAATGCATGGTACCGCAGAGGCTAGCAATGATGGAAGGGTGAGAGTGCGTATAATCCATGGACTCAACATTAGTCATAAAGAACTCACATACTTATTGCAAAAATCTATTAGTCATCGAAACAAAGTACTACGCGCATGCTCCTAGGGGGATAGATTGGTAGGAAAAGACCATCGCCGTCCCCGACCGCCACTCATAAGGAAGACAATTAATAAACACCTCATGCTCCGACTTACGTTTACATAACGGTTCACCATACGTGCATGCTACGGGACTTGCAAACCTCAACACAAGTATTTTCTCAATTTCACAATTACTCAACTAGCATGACTCTAATATCACCACCTTTATATTGCAAAACTATTGCAAGGAATCAAACATATCATATTCAGTGATCTATAAGTTTTATGTAGGATTTTATGACTAACCATGTGAATGACCAGTTCCTGTCATCTCTCTAAATAGATATAAGTGAAGCACGAGAGTTTAATTCTTTCTACAAAATATGTGCCCAAGCTCTAACAAGTATAAGTGAAGCAAAAGAGCATTCTACAAATGGCAGTTGTCTAAGTGAAGAGAAACAGGCAATCCAAACTTCAAATGATATAAGTGAAGCACATGAAGCATTCTATAAAGCCATACTCAAATAATATAAGTGAAGTGCAAAGAGCATTTTATAAATCAACCAAGGACTATCTCATACTAGCATGGTGCATGAAAACTAAATGCAGAAGACGCTCCAAGATTTGCACATATCACATGAATGAAACGAATCTGAAAACATATCGATATTTGTTGAAGGAAGAGGGGATGCCTTCCCAGCATCCCCAAGCTTAGATGCTTGAGTATCCTTGAATATTTAATTGGGGTGCCTCGGGCATCCCCAAGCTTGAGCTCTTGCCTCTCTTCCTTCTTCTCACATCGAAACCTTCTCAATCATCGAACACTTCATCCACACAAAACTTCAACAAAAAACTCAGTAAGATCCGTTAGTATCATAAAGCAAATCACTACTCTAAGTACTGTTGCAAACCAATTCATATTTTTTTGCATTGTGTCTACTTTAGTATAACTTTTTCATGGCTTAATCCACTGATATAAATTGATAGTTTCATCAAAACAAGCAAACTATGCATCAAAAACAGAATCTGTCTAAAACAGAACAGTCTGTAACAATCTTAACATTCACCATACTTCTGATACTTGAAAATTTTTCCAAAATTAGGAAAAATAAACAATTTGTATAGCAAGACAGTGAAAAAATAATCAGAACCATTTGACGTTCCAGTAAAAAATTAAAACCACAAGACTACGCCCAAAGTTTACATCCTGCACCGCATAAACCAACAAGCATCGTAAACATCGTAAAAAGGCAAACCTTGGCACATTATTTTTATAATACAATGGAATTGTACAAGGGGATAATTATTTTTATTGAAAAGTTTCTGTAATCAAGATTCACAAAGTTGCCGTGAGCATGAACAAAGTTCAAGGCTAGCTCCCACTTCAACAATGCTTGTCTCTATCACTTTCACTTTCCTTTTTGAAAAAGTTTTGGGTTCCCCTCTTTATTTTTGTTGTTTTTAAACTAAATGAAAGCACTCAACGGAAATAAATGACTCGCTAAAACTTCCGGGTTGTCTCCCTGGCAGCGCTTTCTTTAAAGCCATTAAGCTAGGCATATAGTGCTCAAGTAGTGAATCCACCCGGATCCCAAGGTATATCAAAGCCAATTTTAATTAGCAATGATTTTTAATTTAGTAGTGAGCACAAAGTAACATATATCAAGTAATGACGAAGTTTGACTCTCTTCCTATGCATCGGCATGTCATAAAAGAACAATTCATGCACACATAGTAAAGGCCAATGCATAGTATAAACAGTTTCTTGCAATTTTATCGTGTTGGAAACATAGAGAGGTGGAGATATAGTTCCTCTATCATAATAATTGCAAGTAGGAGCAGCAAGAACATGCATATTATATCTATTAAAATCATCATGTGTAGTAGTAAGAGGCAACCCATCAATATAATCCTTAATAAGTGCAAGCTTCTCCGATATAGCGTAGTGTGGAGAATTCAAAAAGATAATAGGACTATCATGCGTGGGTGCAATAGCAACAATTTCATGTTTAACATAAGGAACTATAGCAAGTTCATCTCCATAAGCATAATTCATATTGGCATCTTGGCCACAAGTATAGCAAGCATCATCAAAAAGGGATATTTCAAAAGAATCAAAGGGATCATAACAGTCATCATAGCAATCATCATAGCATTCATCCTTCGGTAAGCACGAAGGGAAATTAAACAATGTATGGGTTGAAGAGTTACTCTCATTAGAAGGTGGGCACGGGTGATCAATCCGCTCTTCCTCCTTTTGTTCTTCGCTCTCCTCCTCATCTTTTTCATCTAATGAGCTCACAGTTTCATCAATTTCTTCTTCCATAGATTCCTGCAAAATATTAATCTCTTCTTGGGCAGCGGAGACTTTCTTTGAGGATAGCTAAATTTTTAGATCTATAAACAACATCATCAAAATCTTCAAACTCTTTACACATAGATTCAATTTCATAAGCACCCATAAAAGCAACAAATTCTTCTATTTGTTCCACATCATAGTAATCATATATACCATTAGCATAAGAAGCTAAGGTTTTATTATCATTAAATTTGCATGAAAAGGGAAGATGTGGAGAATTCATCCTAGAGCAACAAGTATAATCATATTCCACGCATAGTTGCCAAGCATACCACTTCAATATATGAATTTGATCCCATAATAGTTTCCTTTTTGTGTCAAGCGATAATCCCTAAAGTATTCACGTTGATCCAACGTTACTCCCATTACATAATTGAATGGGTTTTTCTCGGGATTATTAAAGTAGTACATAATATCTTTCACATAACCAACATCGAGGGTTTTAGGAGGTTCCCCATCTCCATGAGTAGCAAGTACACCTAATTTTTTTGGTATTTCGTGTTCCATATCCATAACTAAAGATAAAGAACAACTAAGAACAGCAAATAAAAATTACTTAATGATAAAGCAAACAAGCACACACAAGAATATTCACCCCACGCTCTTGCTTCAAGCAACGGCGCCGTTTAAAAGGTCTTGATAACCCACAAGTATAGGGGATCAATTGTAGCCTCTTTCGATAAGTAAGAGTGTCGAACCCAACGAGGAGCTAAATGTAGAACAAATATCCCTCAAGTTCTATCGACCAATCGATACAACTCTACGCACGCTTGACGTTCGCTTTACCTAGAACAAGGATGAAACTAGAAGTACTTTGTAGGTGTTTTTGGGTAAGCTTGCAAGAAAGTAAAGAGCACGAAAATAAAACTAGGGGCTGTTTAGATAAAGACACAACTAAAGAAAATATAGCGAGTGTGGAAAAGTGGTGGTAGGAGTTGCGAGATTGTCCCTTAAGCAATTGACTAGTTTACTAGACCGATAGCAAGTATTATGTGGGAGAGGCCACTGCTAGTATGTCATCCCTTACTTGGAATTCTATGCACTTATGATTGGAACTATTAGAAAGCATCCGCAACTACTAACGTTCATTAAGGTAAAACCCAACCATAGCATTAAGATATATTGGTCCCCCTTCAATCTCGTATGCATCAATTTCTATGCTAGGCTGAAGCTTCTGTCACTCTTGCCCTCCAATACATAGTCCTATCAACATACAACTAACCCTAAGGTGTGATCCACGCTACCATATGATGGGCACCAAAGGAGAGCAACATAACCACAAGCAAATTAAATCAATCATAGCAATTCATCAACCACCGATAGGACAACAAAAATCTACTCAGACATCATAGGATGGCAACACATCATTGGATAATAATATGAAGCATAAAGCACCATGTTCAAGTAGAGGGTACAGCGGGTTGCGGGAGAGTGGACCACTATAGATAGAGGGGGTAAGGTGATGGAGATGTTGGTGAAGATGGCGGTGGTGTTGGTGAAGATCGTGGTGATGATGATGCCCCTGGCCATGCTCGGCGTCATCGGAAGCGAGGGGAGAGAGCCCTCCTTCTTCTTCTTCCTTGACCTTCTCCCTAGATGGGAGAAGGGTTTCCCCTCTGGTCCATGGTATCCATGGCGTGGGAGGGGCGAGAGCCCCTCCGAGATTGGATCTATCTCTCTGTCTCTCTCTGTTTCTGCGTTCTGTTCTCTGGTCCTTCACCGTTTCTTAAATTCCCGGAGATCCGTAACTCCGATTGGGCTGAATTTTGGACATGATCTTTATCTGGAAATTAGCTTTCTTGCGGCGAAAGAAGGGCTCCAATCGCCTTACGGGGTGGCCACGAGGGTCAGGGGCGCGCCTGACACCCTGGGGCGCGCCCCCCTACCTCGTGCCCCCCTCGGGCACCGTCTCGCGATGATTCCACTTCCCAAAATTCATAAACATTCCAAAATAAACCTCCGTTAGTTTTTATTCCGTTTGGACTCCGTTTGGTATGTGTTTTCTGCGAAACAAAAAAACATGCAACAAAGCAGGGAACTAGCATCGGCAATCGGATCAATATGTTAGTCCCAAAAATAGTATAAAAAGTTGCCAAAAAGTATATGAAAGTTGAATAATATTGGCATGGAACAATAAAAAATTATAGATACGACGGAGACGTATCACATCTACTACTATTACTCCACACATCGACCGCTATCCAGCATGCATCTAGTGTATTAAGTTCATGGAAAAATGGAGTAATGCAATAAGAACGATGACATGATGTAGACAAGATCTACCTATGTAGAGATAAACCCCATCGTTTTATCCTTAGTAGCAATGATACATACGTGTCAGTTCCCCTTCTGTCACTGGGATCAAGCACCGTAAGATCGAACTCACTAGAAAGCACCTCTTCCCATTGCAAGCACCTCTTCCCATTGCAAGATAAATAGATCAAGCTGGACAAACAACACCCAAATATCGGAGAAGAAATACGAGGCTATAAGCAATCATGCATATAAGAGATCAAAGAAACTCAAATAACTTTCATGGATATAAAAAGATATAACTGATCATAAACTCAAAGTTCATCAGATCCCAACAAACACAACGCAAAAAGAGTTACATCATATGGATCTCCGAGAGACCATTGTATTGAGAATTCAGCGAGAGAGAGGAAGCCATCTAGCTACTAACTACGGACCCGAAGGTCTACAAAGAACTACTCACGCATCATCGGAGAGGCACCAATGGTGGTGGTGAACCCCATCCGAGATGGTGTCTAGATTGGATCTGGTGGTTCTGGACTCTGTGGCGGCTGGATGAATATTTCATCGACTCCCCTAGGGTTTTGGGAATATTGGGGTATTTATAGAGCAAAGAGGCGGTCCGGGGGCACCCGAGGTGGGCACAACCCACCAGGGCGCGCCCTGGTGGGTTGTGCCCTCCACGAGGCACCCCCAGGCGCAACCAGGGACCATTACGTTCCTTCTGGTCCATAAAAAACCTCCGTGGAGTTTCGTTGCATTTGGACTCCGTCTGATATTGATTTCCTGCGATGTAAAAAACATGCAGAAAACAGCAACTGGCACTTGGCACTATGTCAATAGGTTAGTACCAAAAAATGATATAAAATGACTATAAAATGATTATAAAACATCCAAGATTGATAATATAATAACATGGAACAATAAAAAATTATAGATACGTTGGGGACGTATCATATGTTTAATGAGTATGACGTGTTTGAAGATTTATTTGCTGGAAATAATGCATGTCCTAAGCTTGGGGATGCTTTGCTTAATGAATATGATCCTTTGATTCCTTCTACTTTCGACAAGAAAATTTATTATGATGATAGATGCCTCCTATTTATGATGATTACATTGATAAAAGTGGGTTTGGAAGAGTGTCAACTCTAGGTAGTAGCAATCCCACTATTTTGGAGGGTGTTGAATCTTGTTACAATATTGATGAAAGTGGATTTGGAGAGGTCATGAATTTATTTAGTGATACATCCACTGTTTTGGAAGAGGTTTCGATTGATTATGACAATGAAGTTGCTATCTATGATGATTATTATGAGGACATGTATGCCATGAAGAGTGATAAATCTTCTATGCTTGTGCATCATGAAAAGAGTGTTGTATGTGATGGTTATATTGTTGAATCCATTCATGATGTTTCTGAAAAATATTACGAGGAAGGAACTTATGTTCTTACATATCTCAATAATATCAAGTTTCTTCTCTATGTGTTGATTGTTTCGAAGTTGCACTTGTTTTGCCTTCCTATGCTAGTTGATTCTTGCTCCCATAAGTTGTTTGCTCACAAAATCCCTATGCATAGGAAGTGGGTTAGACCTAAATGTGCTAGTCATATGCTTCATGATGCTCTCTTTATGTTTCAAGTCTTATCTTTTATGCGAGCATTATTGAAATCATCATGCCTAACTTAAAAGGCATTAAAGAAAAGCGCTTGTTGGGAGACAACCCAACACTTTTACCTACTGTTTTTATGTGTTAACATGATTAAGCTACTGTAGTAATCATGTTTTATTGCTTTTGTTTTAATAAAGTGCCAAGTAAAGCCTTTGTGATCATTGGGTGATAGTTGATTTGACCCTGCTGAAAAACAGAAACTTTTGCACTCACAAAAATAAGTCTCATTTTTAACAGAAGAGTGCTTTTGAGTTGATTCTTTTTGCAGAAGCTTAATATACAAATTGCTCACGTGATACTATTTTTTTCATAATTTTTGGAGTAGCAGAAGTATGGTAGTTATCTAGATCATTACCGACTGTTCTGTTTTTGTCAGATTCTGTTTTCAATGCATAGTTTGCTTGCTTTCTAGTTTCTATGGCTTATATTGCTCAATATAAATTATGGAAATGATATTCTACAGTAGACATTGTGTGAAAATAATTATGGATCTTGTCTTTGACAGTACCAAAGTGAAATGGTTTGCTCTTTATCATACTAACCTACCTCACGAAGTTCCGTTAAGTTTTGTGTGACTGAAGTTTTCAAGTTTTGGGTGAGATATCGATATGAGGAGAATAAGGAGTGACAAGACCCTAAGCTTGGGGATTCCCAAGGCACCCCAAGTTAATATCCAAGGAAGATCCAAGCAACTAAGCTTGGGGATGCCCCGGAAGGCATCCCCTTTTTCGTCTCCAACATTATCGGTAACCTTACTTGGAGCTATATTTTCATTCGTCACATGATATGTGTTTTGCTTGGAGAGTAAATTTATTTTGTTAGGATTTGCTTGCTTTTATTTATAATAATGTTTTTCATCTTTTATTTTAATAAAAGTGGCATTGATAGCCTTTACTATGCTTATTTTACAAGTCTACATATTGCTGTTTGAAAACAGAAAGTTTACCGTTGTTGCAAAAATTCCTAAGGAAAGACAGAATATGATAAAATGTTGAAACTTTTTGCATAATAAGCTCTGAGAAATTTTCTACAGTGTGGTAGAATTTCATAATGTTTGGAGTTGAATAAGTATTGATACTCTTGCATTCTTTACAGCCTTTGGCAGATTGCTGTTTTGTTTGCATTGTTTGGATATGTTTGCTTGTTTAATGATTCTATTTGAGGATAGAAGTATTAAATATGTAGAGGCATTTAGTATGCAATGTTGAATAATAATTTTAATGATTTTCTACAGTAGAGATTGATAAGGTTTTTGCATTGGTTTATACTAACTTGTCTCAAAGATTGCTGGGTTGGTGCTTATGGTCAAGCCTGCCTCAAGTAGAGGAAGAAGAGGAGGCCTGAAAGAGAGAGGTCGCAAGGTAGAAACCTTTTGATTAGGAGGCAGTCCAGCAAGCTGGACGAACTGCTGATAAAGAGATAATTATATTCTGAATTTGTACCTGAAAAGCATGATTGGATCACGAATATATGTTGGCTATGTCTCTCACGGTGTGTGGAACCAGTTATTGGTTATTTTTCATCTTGTTTGTTGACATTAATGGTGTTGTCCATTGATTTAACATAAATTTGTTGAAGCTAAAGATGAAGAGGAACTTGTGGAAGAGGAAAAGAAATGACATGGTAGAAATTCATTCACACATATCAGGGTGATAGTGAGAGGATTGATCTGCTTGATTCGCTCCTGATGGTCGGTGGATTGTTTCATGTATATCAATTTATATTCAGATTGTGAAGTACTCCTTCTATAAAGAAATATAAGAGCGTTTAGTTCTATAAAACATATGTATATGCAGTCATCCAACAAATTTATGTCCTAAAAAATTTCAACTTCTATTAAGCTATATTTGATCATAACCTTGGCTTAAATGCAATTTAATTTCAACCTCAAATTTGGTTATATTTTGAATGGGCACAACTGTGTCGATAGAGGTTGACAGTTATGAATTTTGTGATAATCTTCGGTTATACTGTTATATATAGTACTTTCCTGGTTATATGGTTCACATTCTCTGAGCCAACTCACAATGACCATTCTAGATTTGGGCCTTGCGTTTTCAAATTATTTTGTAACATTTTGGTTGATCTTTGATGCTGCTCCTTAATTTTTACATTGACTGATGTAGAACTAAATGAGTGTTGCCATTCACGGGAAGCCCCAAGCTTTAAAACAGTATATGAATGTTGTTAGCTCGGTCCTTCACAAATAAGTCACTTGATGTGTGTCATCTGTCATTGCGTATAACATCTGGTCTTTCTATTTTTCATTGATTTTTCTTATCCCGATGCACTGAATCTGCAAGGGCGTGTAGACGGCAGGATGAGCGGCAGCATACCGGTGGTAAGACAGGGCGTGTTGGCGTACGCGAAGCAGACATGCATGAATCTTGGCGGCGGATGCTTGCTGGCCATAGTGGCAGCATCAATTCAATCTGGGAGGCAGGAAGCTGGAGTAGCAGGAGCGATTGGTCGTCCATTAGGCATCAACCCAACTCCATTGTACTCCCTTTTCTTTCCATAACCAATTTGGAGCTGACATGTGGGTACAGTTACATAGCCTGAAGATTGTTTGCTTTTTTTGGGTTAGTTCAGATTTAGATTTATCAGATTTTTCACTATTTGATCAATCGATCCATGTAGATCCCATTGACATGGTTTGTGGAATGTATCTTTCCGCATTTACCCTGATTAGTTAAATGCCTAGCTGGTGATAAGAGGAAGAGGATGATCAGGAAAGCATGGAGTTGAGCGAATGAGTACAGGAAGAAAGGCCGTTCAGAAAAAAATAGTAGAGGAAGAAAGGAAGGAGCAGCAGTCAAGGTTGGGCTTGGTGGCCTCGACGCCTATGACCTCCTCTATGCCAAGTCTCGCATCACCCAGTTACTATGTTATCTGCTTCCATGGATTTACTGTCGTATAGAAATATGATTATCTGATGTATGACTTAGATGTCTTATCTGATGTATAAGGGGTGAGGCTCTCTTTTAAAGTTGTTCGCTGTCCTCATTCCTCGTGATCTCTGAATCAGTATTTAGTTGATAACTGTGGCAACAAAGGATCGTTTGCAAACAAGGTTCTCACCCCTTATATTTATTTTGGCATGGAAAAGCACTGTGATTAAATCTGTTGAGTACGCCCTTATAGCAGACTAGCAGTAAGCTTCATATGAATGGACCTTGAATGTTGTTATTGATAAAGAACTGAATATAAGACACGTTTACAATTATGTGAGGAAGCGAGCATTGATTATAAGGAGGTAGAGATGTGCATGGTGGAGCTGGAGGACAGTATGGTATAGAGAACCGCGAGTAGCCGAGTACCAACTGCAGCGGCTTGGCTGCGTCTCAAAGTGGGAGCGATTCCGGGCCCTCACGCACGCCAAGATGGAAAGCACCGACCACGACGCCGACATGTACAGCGCCATCGGCTCCGATGGGAGCGAGCTTCCGGAGCATCACAAGGAGCTAATTAAGAGCAACTCTAGCATACCCCGCATTCTCCCGACCCGCAAAACGTTTTTGCAGTTCACGGAAAAACATCTTTGTGGGTCGGCGCGGACGGCCGCAGTTGCAGACCCCGCATAATGAACCTGTAAAAAAGGATATTTCCAGAATATGCTTTGTTGCGGGTTGGGGTTGCGGCGTCTGATCTGGCGCAACTCCTTCTAGCCCGCAAAACTTAAATTTGCAACTTAATTTGATCTACCATATTGCATTGCTTTGCTTTATTAAACAACATTGGATACAAAAGGCATCACCAAATCTTTGCTAGAATAGCAAGACCAAAGAAAACAAGAACTATAAGTATGCATTTTAGAAGATTTCCAACTTTCATAACTGCTCTCACTAGTTGGACTAATATCTTCTCCATGCATTCGTTGTTGATCTGTGGATTCTTGATTTTGCATTCTTCTTTCTTCATCTTTGGTTTGGAAGAAGTAGATGTTGCTTCCCCTCTAGTTTCACATGGAGTCGCATCATTGCCTTCGATTGTGCTAAGGAGTGCACTAACATCTATTAAATTTTTTTCTATCAACAAATCAATGTATTGCCCTTCCCAAAACCAAAATGAGCATCCTTCGTTCTACACAAAAGAATGAGCAAGCTCGAAGTGAGCCACCGCAATTTAGCTAAAGAATGAACTGTGAAACGAGCTACCGCAAGTGCACGTACCCCGTCGTTTTCGCATTTGAAGAACACCCATCTGGGGTGCTTCGGTGTGCTTGAAGTGAGCCGCAGCACTTTCCGCATGCAGTCGTCGCACTCTATGAGCGGCATCGGCAAGCCACAAAGACGCTGCGCGACCGCCGAGCCCGGTGGACGGCTTGACGAGTCCATGCCCGCAAACCTTCGACGACGGCGGGCGGACGAACTCGCACCTGCATGCGGCGATGCGCCCTTGCCTGGGCTGCGGGAGAGGCTCCCCGACCAGTCCATCGCTTGGGGCAGCAACCGGCGGCCGGAAAAAGCCAAATCCGGCGGCCCGTGATGAAGTGCCGCAGATCTGCAAAACCGGCGGCCCGCTGACGCAAGGGGGGATAGGCCTTGTGCGCGTGGCGGCCTTCCGGCGTGCTCCTGCTGGCTGCGGTCGCCGGAATCTTGGGCGACGGCGGCGCGAGGGGGGAGAGGAGAGGTGGTTGATGGGAGAAAGCGCGGGATGAAATGTCCCCTCACAACCGCTTCCGCTTATATGCAGGGCATCGCAGCCGCGAGGAGGAAACCCGCGTTTTCCCGGGTTGGGCTCGGGATTTTGCCGCGCCCCCTAAAATTTTTTGCGGGCCAGGCCGGGATGCGGGGTCTGATCAGGCTGATTGGTCCGCCCCGACCCGCATTTTGACGGTTATTTTACGAGTCGAGGCGAGATGCAGGGTCTGCTAGAGTTGCTCTAAGGAGCCACATTGCGTTAGTATTGCAGCGCACCAGACATGATTAATTTTTCTATGAGTGAGGTTTAATTAATTAGTATTTTCTTTTAGGTAATCTTAGTGCAAAAATGTCAAAAAAGTGGATGAGCTATCAGGTAAAACCGTAACAACAGTATATTTTCATTTATCAAGCCTTTTGAAGAAAAAAAAGTCACAATTATCTTCTGTGTGCATGTAAATTTCCATGAAAATTGACGAGATTTGTGCAACATTTAAAAAAATTCATGATTTTTTTCTGGAGCATTAAAACATCAATCATAAATATGTAGACTTTCAAACAATCCATTTGGTACGATCAATCTTTTTTGTGAATTTTAATAAGAACCTTTTCCTTTGCTAAATAGCTTCAACATGGAGACTCTAATAGAGTAGAACTATATTTTGCGACTGTCTCGACAATTTGTGCGTGATAGTAGGAGAGAAACCACACAAGAAATAGGACGAAAACTTGACGGATAAGAAAGAAGGATGTCCAACAAAAATATGGTGATAACGCGTGAACACCGGTGCTGGTCGACCGATTCAAAGGTTCCCGAGTAAAATGAACAGATACCAGACATAAATATTCTATGGCATTTGTGCTAATGTTATTACATACCATACAATTACAAGCTCGAAAATGTTGTGAGAAACCGGCAACACAAAATCATATGGCAAAACACCTAGAAAGCCTACGCGTGCTCAGTACTGCGGAGAAACATCATAGCTACACTACTATGCTTAGATCGCACATAATAGTTAGAAGTGGTTTGCATATAATCAAACAATAAGTTTGTGCATGAAATTTTTGTTTTGTAAAATTAATGATATAGTAGTTGAATGCATAGTATGATATAAATCAGTGAAGTTTTTTAAAGAGAAATACGGTACCAGCGAGCTCCACATCGGTATCGGTCTACCTAATCATATATCAATGACACAGGGGAGTTGAGGTTTGAATTTGATGAATAAAGCAAAATAAGATCATGCAATCGGATTTGATGCATTAATTGAAGGTGAAAATTGTGGACAAACAATTAAAAGAAAGTAACCCGGGACTACAACTACATTTGTTTCATAGTGGGAATGGCAGATGAAACAATGACACTTAAGAAGAATATCATAACTTCATGGCTAAAGAGACTTGGAGAAGAGCAAAGAAGTGAAAAAACAATCTGCATGTATTTAAGTAATATATCTACATCTAGGTAGCCCTCAATTCATACATTAATAGCTATAAATATGCATTTCCTTTTCAAACTATCATATTTAATTAACGAATGTTTCTGCATGAGAATTCTCAAAAGTTCTTTTATCTTTATACCACAACTCCACAGCAAAATTATCTTGCCTTAAGCACTCTGTTCTTTTAATAAAAGTGTGATTTTTCTCTTCCGGTGCAACGCACGAGCATATTTACTAGTATATGATAAGGTACGGTACATATTGTTTTTTGTATATATAGCGTGGTGGATCAAGATTAGATTGTAGAGAAACGACTCAATCGAAGGGGACTCAAAATCTCATTGCGTTTAGGTCTACGACAGAGGAGGCGGTTTATCTTCTTTTTTTTTTTGCGGAAACAACAATTCACTGGCGGTTATTCCAAATACAATTACTACTATTTTTTCTTTTTGACAACAAAATGGAAGAACGGAATACACCACCCTCCGTCCCAACTGCCGCATGCAACAGCGTCCTGCTTGCAAACGCCGCTGACGCTGGCGCTGAGCCCCTGCCTGAGATTTGGTGCTTTAACTTTTGGGCAGCGCTCTGCGCCGGCGCGCCGGCCCAATTTTTCGACCAGTCAGCCCAGATCCGTCTGATTTGCACGCCACAAGAATCACAAATCTCTCCTCCTCCTCCGCGACCTCATCTTCAACCTCCCGCACGGAAGAAAAGGAGAGGAAGGATCAAGGAGGGCGCCCGCACACGCTGCCCTCTCTCGCCTCGCCTCCTCATCTCCTCTCACCGCCGGTTGTCCTCGTCGTCGCCGACCCTTCTTGCCGCCGACGAGCTCCGTCATGGTCGGATAACCGCCAAGCTCTTGGCCAAGCGGTTGAAGCTCCCCGCCCCACGGTTGTAGCATCTGATGCGCCACCGCCACCCCGTCCATCCTTGCCGTCGAGCTCGTTGCAGGGTGCACGCTGCAGGCACCGCAGTCGTCTTCTTCCTTAAGTAAGCCAATTCCACATTTGCCGTTGTAGCAAAACAACCCGACGTTTGTAGCTTTTTAGAATCCCCGATGTAGCAAAAAAACAAGCGACTCCACTTCGCCCTGTACCACTCCCTTGATGTAGCAAAACAAATCGCAGGTTCTAGCTTCTATAGATGCTGATTCCAGCAATTCTGCTTGCTGGTTGAAACCTTTTTGTGCTGCCCCTTCCAGCAAAAACGATGACGACTACCCAGCTGCTCTCAACTGTCGCAACAAATACCGTGATTGGTTCCAGCAAAAAATCAGAAGGGGTGGTAGCAAAAATCAAAGACATGTAACAAATTTTTTGAGTGGTTCCAGCAAAAAAATGGATCAAAGCAAAATTAAAAAGATCGATCGAAGCAAAATAGAATCATGCCTCGTTCACAAAAAAAGAGCTCCCGTGCCTGCAGCACCTCGATGCGCCGTTCATGGATGTAGCAAAACAAAGCGTTAGTCGTAGCAAAAAAGCACGACAGAGATGCACCAAAACATTGTCGTCTCCGTCATCGCGGGTCGCGACTCCGCTATGTCGCATGTAGCAAATTTTCTCGCCGGTGGTAGCAAAATTAAAATACGGTGGTAGCAAAAAATGCTCTTGTCCAGCAAATCAAAAAAATGATAGTAGCAAAAAATATGTCTGGTTGCAGCAAAAAAAGACACTGGTTCCAGCACAACAGAAAAGGAAGGAGTTGTAGCAAAACGGGGGGCACACCCAGCGGTGATCTCCTGTTTTTTGGCGGCTGTGGAGGTGCTCGCAGCAACAGGGTGCCTGGAGTTGTTCTGCAGTGAAAAAGCTCACAGAACGTTGTGCGGATTCCATGGCTGATGTGTGTGAGAGAGAGAGACAGAGGGAAGGAGGCGAGTTTCAGGGGACGAAGTGTGCTCAGGAAGAGATAAGGATTGAAAGGTCAAAGCGATGTGCGGGTCCACACTAATAAAACGTGCGTGTGGGGAAGCCGCACGATCCCACTTAATCGGGCGTCGCGCGTGAGACCGGCCGAACGCTTCGGCCGGCGCTCCGGCCCCAAACATTCCTTCCGGGCAAAAACACAGGGAGCTAGCTCTCTCAACTCGGTCGTCCCAACTAGACTTGTTGGCTGTTGCCATCAACTATACCATACAAGAGAAATTACTACAATGGCGGTCATGCATAGTTAAAGAACACTCGTCTGCGCAAGCGGAACCAACATAGTACAACCAGGCGAGAGGTGGACAACACTGGGGCTTCTCCTAAACAATCATACGAATATATAAACTACTGTACACTACTCCTGCCCCTGCCACAGCTACAGCTGCAGGCCTTTGTAGACTGGCAACTGCTGCTGCAGCTGACATTGCGTGCAGCATGGAGAACACCGGACTCGTCCAACTGTCTTTTGGGTTCAACGGTCAATGCATGTCTGGTTGCCACATCTTCTTTTCCGATGGCAATTTGCCAAGACCTGTGAGTTGTGACCAGTGTTGCTCCAGCCTCCACGCATTGCGTACGTTATCTATTTATAAACACGGTAACGAATATCATGCATAATTTTTATTTTTTTGGACACATTCAGGTATAAGCGTACGGCGACCATGTTCAACACTTGGATTACTTCAAGTGAGAACCTTGTCTTCACAGCCTACACATGTCAGCCAACCACAGTACCACATCTTGTTGCGCATTCCACTTCTTCATGTATCCGGTATATTTTCAAGAGATTAATTAACCCCAAGTAGCACAAGTAGATATGGTGCAAGCTCAACCTAAAATCATGCATGTACACATTTTCCTTCCCATGATACTAAGGTGGTTTCTTCGAGATCGTGACCTCATTATTGAACTAGTTTTGTCACGGACTTTGACAACACTAACATCCGCAACCGGGCGGTGCTTTGGCCCTCGGCAACATTCTGCTAAAGAATAATGGACTAAAAAAATAAATTATAGAAAAATAATTTTTTAGATGTTCATGTTAGTGTACGAAGTGTGTTTGACAATTTTCATACAAAATAGAATAGCAATTTTCTATCCATTAAAAAATATCCGGTGGTAAGAAAATGCCAAAAATCAATGTTCAACTTGTTTTATTTTCTTTGTACATGTTGAAATGTTTATGTTTCCTCCCTAGAAGTTTGCGGATAAATTTTGAATACGAATGTGTCTAAAAGTTTTTATATTTTCCCCACATTTGCAAAAATATTTTTTCGTACCCGGGAGCAAATGCTCCCTAGTGCCGAACTGAATTTCCGTAACCTAAGTGCATAATTTTGTAGTTGCCCCCTCCCCCATATAAGTCAACGGACCCGTCCGTGGACAGGAGCCGCTCAACCCTCATTTGTCAGCCATTGCAATCGCTCTCCATTTTCAGAACCCTCATTTTCACACTACTCCATGCAACGTCCAATACATCTACGTAATCATAATACATGAAGCACACTACTCTAATAATACATGAAGCAAACTACTCTAATCCTACTCGTTGTGAGAGATGTCGATGACCCCATTCATGTTCATTGGCAACGGGGCGGAGCCTCCTACTTGTTGTCGTCCTCGTATGTGAACAAAGCTCTCGCTCCACGTGGGCGAGGTGGATAAGGGTCAGTTCTCCACCACCTCCCACTTGGACTGGATCGAGTCCAAGATGGTCTGGTTCTCAACTACGAGTTTGGGATCGGCAACCAGTGTCGCATAGACGACATTGCACGCTTGTTTGGCCTCCCAGCCAAAAACCGTCGGGCTCACCCTCCATGCCAGCCTCCTCATCCTTGTCGTCCTCCGGCACCTTGGTGTCCCACTGCGTCTGCGCCTCATCCTCCTCTGCAAGGCGAGCGACGCGGATTGTCTTCGTCGATGTGCCTCTGCGGCGCGACGTTTCTCGGTGGCGCACATCTCCTAAATGTTCTCCACCATGCTTCAAGGCCAACATTTTATAGTAGGCTATCTTCTCCGGACCATGGCGCATGGAGAAGTCGAGCGTAAGGGAAAGGAGATGGAGGATCCAGCGGCAACATGAACGCGAGGAAATAGACGGAAATGTGGGCGACTAGGGTTTGCCCTCAACGCCCGGTTAAATACTTTGGTTCTTGGTTCATCGGACGGCGCTGTATGCGACACCATGAATGAAGGTGACCTTCGACGGACCGAAGGGTTTTCGTGTGGGTCCCGACTGTTAGTCCTATGTATCACACACGTCCGGGGGTCCCCATATCCTCCCCACATATGAGTTGGGTATGAGGGGTGAGTACATCCACACATATGGGCTTGTTTGAGGATGGTTGGGTGACGTTTTTCTGTCCGGGTGCTCCGTAGGGGGACGGGGAGTGTCGGGTTGTAGACGTTGTAAGTGGAAGGGTAAAGGGGGATTCCTTTTACAAGTACATGGCAAAAACGCCCCTCCATTTATCTGTGGCCTGATATTGACCCATGTTGGCAGGTTTTTGAGCTTCTTTCCTTTTCTTCAGCCGCTCCTTTGACTTTCTTTTTAACTTTCCAATTATATTTGATTATGTGGCATTCCAGTTAGAATATGATTATACTAAAGTGAATCTGAGTTAAATGATACTCCTTCCTATAAGGTGTATTAGTTTTTTTGATAAAATTCCACAATATAAAGTGCATTTCTTCTAGTTCCTTGTAATTTCGTTCTTGACCCTCTAGAAATAGGAAATTATCTCTCAGTCGATAGCATGTATCTCTTCTTGTAGAGAAAAAAGATCTCTCTCCCAATTGCGTGTAGACAATGATAATTTCATTTTTAAATTGTCTATAATAATATGCAATAGTCACCGTGCCAGAAATAATATCTATATCTATACCTACTATTAAAGCAAGATGATATTTTTGGTTTCGTCCCGCATCTGATCTTATGTTACGTGAAATACATGAGGTAGTACTAATTTATGGAGCAAAGTTACATATCGGCTATTAAAAAAGGTTCGTATCACCAAAGTTGGGCCTGCGTTCCTCCACTTGGGCTTTGTGATCAAGCCCCTTAGGTTGTTTCAGTTTTGTTTCTAAAAAAAAGGTTGTTTCAGTTTTTTAAGAATCCTACCTTCCTCTGCAAGGGATCGGGCAAGCGATCGAGCTCCTCTCGTTTCCTATGTGAAAGTGCTAGTTATCGACTAGAGGGGGGGGGGGAATGAATAGGCGATTTTTATGAACGTCTTCAAAACATGGGAGTTTCGAAGACAAACAATAGAAATAAACCTATTGACATGCAGCGGAAGGTAGACTACACTAGGCAAGCCATAGTCAAGTATTCAATGAAGTGAAAGCTCGAAGACTAATAGCAGCTAGAAAGTAAAGATCAGGATGGAAGATAGTATGAAGCTAATCAACAATAAAAGTCACACAGTGAAGTCAAACAGGTAACATAGGCAGGCAATGACTTCACGAAGACTAACTGTAAATAAAAAGAGGGAGAAGATAGAACCAGTCATTTGATGAGGACAAGGATTTGTTGAACTAGTTCCAGTTGCTGTGATAACTGTACGTCTGGTTAGGGAGGCTGAGATTTAACTCAGAAGACCATGTCTTCACCTTATTCCCTTGAGCTAAGGACACCTAGTCCTCGCCCAGTCACTCTGGTAAGTCTTCAAGGTAGACTTCCAAACCTTCACAGACTTCGTTCACCGGCGATCCACAATGATTCTTGGACGCTCAGAACGTGACACCTAACCGGCTGGAGGATTCACAATCCTCAAGTGTAACAAGTCTTCAGGTCACGCGGACAGAAAGACTTCAGTGATGCCCAACACTCTTTGGCTTTGGGTGTTTGGCCTTTGTCCTCGCAAGGATTTCTCTCTCTTAAAAGCTTCGGAGGTGGGTTCCTCTCAAACGACAAAAGTCGTGCACTATCTCTGAGCAGGCACCAATTTATGATGTAGGGGGGGGCTATTTATAGCCACTAGGCAACCCGACCTGATTTGTCCGAAATGACCCTGGGTCACTAAGGAACTGACACGTGTTCCAACAGTCAGATTTTAAACACACGCGGCAGCTTGACTTGGGCTACAAGTAAAGCTGACTCATCCAACTCTGGATAAGATTTGCTCTTATTGTCTTCGCTCGAAGACATAGGATTTGGTTGAGCATCACTTCAGTCACTCTGACTTTGTTCACTAGGACCCCACTTAAGCGGTGGTTACTATGACTCAACAAAAAAGAAAAGGAAACAACGAAATAACTAAGTCTACGCGCTCCATAGTCTTCACACGGTGTTTTCTCTTGTCATAGTCTTCAATGTGAATATCTTCACATACCACCATTGTCTTCAATGTCTTCATACTTTTTAGGGGTCATCTCCTGTAGGTAAACCAAATCAATGAGGGACTATTACCTGTGTTATCCTGCAATTTTCACAAACACATTAGTCCCTCAACCAGGTTTGTCGTCAATACTCCAAAACCGATTAAGGGTGGCACTAGATGCACTTACACTATGCCCTCCCGTAAGTTGTTTCAGTTTTTTTTCCTAACCAAAAAACCAGTCGTTCGGCTGGGCCTTATGGGCCCGCAGACACGTCTCAGCTTTCAATGGAACAAAAATCTTCTCAGCTAGCGTAGGCATGTATATGATGCATCTTTTTTTGTCAATAGTCCCACCTTGCTCAGTTATGATTACCGACAGTTTATATACTTTCTCAAACCATTGCCATCAGTCGCCTTGGGAAATAAGCAGTGAGCTTATAAAACATGATTAGCAAAACAGTTTGTGAATTACAATAGAGTTACTGATTCATAAAGTGTTTGCTGATTCAGAAAATGTTCGTGAATTTCAATAAAAAAATGTTTGTCTATTCTAGAATTGTTCACCGATTCAAAAGAAAATGCTTAAAAACCATACGTAATATATAATAATGTTCACAATAAAAAAACATTTGTAAATAGTAAAAATTGTCATGATTTCTAAAATATTCCCAAATCCATAAAAATGTTCATGAATGATCAAAGGTATACCTATGTGAATTTTGAAGAATTAACTGCCGGGGTGGTTTGAAATATTATAGTATGTTTTTTGAGATACATTTCTTGAAAATTCAGAATAATTCTTTGAATTACCAAGTTTTTTGACAACCATGATATTATTTGGAAAATGTGCACATTGCTTCGATTTGTGAATAAATTTAGAAAAAAGAACATTTTTCATGCATTTCTGAACAAATTTTCAAAATCATGCGATGAGATGTCAATAAAATGTGGTCATCGTCGTTGGATATTATGATTTTTTTTTTCTCCCGTTGCAACGCACGTGCCCTTTTGCTAGCACCTTATATAAAGGAATGGAGGGACTACTTGCACAAATAATAACCGAGTGTAGAATTCATGCAAAATATATCCAATATCAGTGTTCTTTTGAAGATGTCATGACCACGGCCAAAAAGGCCCAAACATATTATAATTCGTCTTACATTTGGAAATAAAGTTGTTTCAAATCACATGCATGCCATATTGGAAAGAAGAGAAAAAAGTTAAAATAATCATGTATGGATGCATGTATTGCAAAACATCCATTGGTACTTGAATGAAACCTTGATATGACTATGTAATAGTGGATTTTTTTTCCATGCAACCTTGGTATGACTATCCAATATTGCCTCTCAACTTGAAGTTGAACGGACCGAGAGCATCTAGAGGCATGGTCACCAAATCCGGCCCCTCAAACGCTGCAGACGCGCTCAGACACGTCCACGGGCACTGACCGGTCAATCCTTAAATTGCCTGTCCACATTTGTTTATCTCATATATCCGGCACCCTATATTCCATACTAAAGGATGCAACGTGAATAAGACTACGAAATGCACACTCCGATCACCAAAAGATCACCAATGAATCTCCAAAAGATCGCCAAAGTTCACATAATCTACATAAGTGATGGACAAGTTTAAACTACATTACTAAAAACTTATAATTAAAGGTGGAGACGGCGGATCTTCCCCACTTCCTCATCGACCCTTTGCCCTTCCGGTTGCCGATGCTATTGTAGGCGTCCGGGTAGACGACCGCGGCAGGCGGCGGTTGTCAGAAGAAGATGAGATGACAATGCATCCCAAATGTCCACGACGGAGCAGATCCAAAACTGCCCCCATGTACACCTGCAACCACTCCATCGCAATGGGAGGGCCAGCTCATCCTCGTCAACGCCGAAGCTTGGATCGGATCGAGCAAATCGGATAAGGGGAGGAGATGTAGGGGAGCGGAGGAAGTGAGTGTAGGGTTTTCAGATTACAGTTTTTGTGGGGACAGGGGTCGGCGATGGACAGGCTGACCTGTCGAACGTGTTCGGGCCGCCCCATATACGCCCCACATTTAGGCTGGATATGGGGGCCACCTGGCAGCCCGGGCTTTGAGGCCAGTTTAGGCGCCCGGGTGGATCGGTTTTTTTTTGCCGGCCAGTGACCGGTCCGTCCGGCCTGGGTGTTTGAGGCCTCTTCAGGAGAATTTTAAGACAAGCTCACCCGGCATGAGGGGTTTTCTGTGCCATGTAGGCTTGTAGGTGGTTCATTGGTTGGACTGGCAGAGGACATCCCCACAAGCAAGCACATAGCGATGTGTTCGAAATGGGCTCTCTGAATCTTTTGCCCCCCCTCCCCCCCCCCCCCCCCCCTGCCCTGACACTCTGTTCTGTCATGCTTTGTCTGAAAAGAAACTGGAGTAGCCGGACGAGTACGTGCTTTTTTTTGCCCACCAAACGAAACGAGGAGCTAGGCAGCTTTCTTTGCAGTTTAGTCTTGAGCCTTGGCAGGCCTCTCCCCCATCTCTTCTTTCTCTTCCTCCTCCTCCATCTCCACCGCACCTCCTTCTCCGATCCGAGGAACAGACTCCCAACTTGAAGAACCAATGGAAGCTACCTAGGCTCTCTCTTCATCTGCAGCATTTGGCAACGGAGAGGTAAAGAAAGCAGCGTAACAACTAGCTGGATCATATCTCATTCAAAATTTTCTTTTGCATTCTCGAGTCATGCTAATTTTCTCCAAAAAATGCCCACTTTTTTGCAGATGGCAGCACCTTATGATACTGGTGATGGCTTAGAACGACGGATCCTATCGTGGTCTTTCTCAGACCTAAACAAGGAACAAGTGGTATGATTCCTGATCTGATTTCTTCTTTTATGCCGGTTCCCCATAGCTGGTTCGTCCATGCCGATTACTAGCCCTCCTTGCCAACTCCATCTCGTCGATGCCCTCGTGTTGTAAGAAGGCGCGCGGCTGCAGGGCCAGTCCACGCACGTGATATCTCGTACCACTGTTTTCCCTTGATTTCACTGTGAAGAGCCGGATATACATGTGACAGTGTTACAGCATCCATGTTTCTCTTCTTTAATTAGCATGCCTTAGGGATCTACTGATCTGGAGAATTGGTGCGTTATTAGACCAGTTAAACCAATCTTACTTAACTATCCCTTCGTATCCATAGCTTTCTGAATAACAATATCATTAATCATTCCACCACTTCTATAAGGCCCATACAGCAGACCAAGGTATTCAAAATGGCATTTCTCTTATCATTCATTTAAAATATTGCTACAACTCATTGTTACCTCCTAGCTCACAATCAAAAAATTCATAAATTGGGCCAAAAGCATAGTTATCCATCACCACCACACCGCCAAAAGAAGCACCTTTTCATCTTATAGACGGACACAACACCAGCAAACTTACAATATTACTGTTACTTGATATGCAGGTTGACAAGATCTCTACAGCATTCAATTCAAGTGAAGAATATTTGACAAGCTTCAAAAAGCCCTTGATAGAGGAAGTGCGATCAGAAATAAAGTCCTGTCTGGAATCAGTCAACAGATCTGAGTACTACAAATTGCTTAGCATCTCAAAAGGGCATGCGGATGGTCATGTATACCTGGATATTGACACATGTTTTGGACAAGGTGGTGGAGGTGGTCACCATCTCACTCGCAATGATGATCTATTCCTGCTATCTGATCAAGTACCAAAAGACTTGCAGCTAAATGATAACTGTGGAGTGTTTGCTATTGCGGCTAATGTCATACCTGGTGATTACTTCATCAAAAGTTTCGAAGCTAAAGTCGATGGCAATGTAAGCTTTGACAAGTACACATATGCAATATTCCTTTGCAACCTGAAGGACAGTATATGCATGTGGAGGGCATTATATTTGGACATTGGTAAAAGCTCTATCGTTAAACAAATATCAACACTGCCGATGTCCCTCAGTGTATGTTCTTAAAGACCTTTCTTTCTGTGTTTTTTTGCCGTAACTTTTGGCCATGACAGAGCTAATGCATTTGCTTGCCTTTTTCATAACAGGAAAAAACTGTTGTGGTAGCTGCAATAAGAAATCAAAGTCACTTCAACTTTGCCCTATTCATGGTCTCACTAAAGAACAAAAAGATCTTGCACTCAGGATTGTTTCTAACGCAGAATGCAGTCATAGAGAGAGCATAGATATCATTCAGGGCCTGCCAGGAACAGGAAAGAGTAAGACCATAGCAGCAGCCATGGCAGCTTTGCAAGGTTTAGAAACAAAAACCCTTGTTTGTGCCTCTACTTCTTCAGATTGTTCATCATTGTGCTGTTGTTTGAATGCCGCTATAAGACGATCAGACACATATGATGGACCTGACCGAAAGGTTGGTGATGTACTACTATTATGTGATTTGTTAGAAGTGAAGGATGACAGTGCCAAACAATTCTGTTTGGAGTGGAGGCTCAAAGAAATTATGCCATGCATGGTGTGGAAGAATAAAATAGATGGCTTGATCTCCTCTCTTGGAGAAGGATTTCAGAGAGATGTGCAACAAAGTGACAACAGATATGAAGCTATCAGCTTTGGAATTATTGAAAGATTTATTCAAGAACAAGTCAGATGTACTGATCAAGTTGCTGAACACAATATGGATTCACTCGCCAAGTCATGCTGTTTCTCAACGAGTAGCAAAAGCGTTACAAGGTCTTTCTGATGCTCTAGCAACATTCAACAGGCTCTTTTCAGTAGAGGCTGTCACTGAAAATGATGTGAAGATCGCATTTGAATGTGCTTCCACCAAATCTTGTCGAGTAAAATTTTCCACAGTTAGATCCACAAACAAGCTTCGTCAGCCAATGGCTAAAAATGTGAAGGACATCAAACGCTCCAGGGACAAATGTGTTGATCAGTTGAAATATGTCAAAAGCATTCTTAATTTCCCACATAAGAGAAATATTGAGTGGATGAGAACATATCTTGTAGAGAATTCCACAATTCTCTTATCTACACCCTCCAATGCACAAAGCTTACATGATGTGGCTAATGACAAGATCAGAATGCTAATTGTAACAGGGGCAGCAAAAATAACAGAGTGCGAGGTACTTGCTGCACTTTCACTTCCTTCAGTACGACGCGTATCACTGATAGGAGATGATAAACAACTACGCCCACCAACTAAGAGCAAGGTATGTATTTGCTACTTTACAGGCAAAATCTTGAGGTGTGTTCGTATTCCGCGATACAATTATGTGTCTTATGTATGCCCTTTTGTCTTACTAGATGAGCGAAGATTCTGGATTTGCGAGAAGTCTTTTCGAAAGACTCATTTTATTGGGATTCAGCACATATTTGCTCAAAGCACAAGAAAGAATGCATCCATCGATTTGTTGCTTTCCAAATGAATATTTTTATGGGGGGCAAATTTCAAATGACATGGCCTTCACCGATAGAGTGCTAAAGCTGAGATTTCAGAATTACACATTTTTCAACGTGAAAGCTGAGAAAGCTCTTGAAGCCATATTACTTTTGATCAATTCCATTGATGATGGTATCTCTTATGGAATTAAACTAACCCTAATTTCATGTTGTCAAACCTCCATGGCAAATTTTACCTTGCTCATCCTCCACTTCATTGCAGATTTGATTAAAGACGGTCAAGAATTGGAGCTAGAAGTCGGAGTGATATGGTCTATGACAGAGCTTAAAGTACTCAGACTTCATAGTCAATTTAATCTGACCGTTCAATCAGTTGACACATTCGAAGAGAAGGATTATGACATCTTAATCATTGCAGCCCATGAAATGCCAAATAGTGGCAAGTATATTAATTATATGATTACTAGAGCTAGGTATGTAACATGTATTTTAGTTAAATATATTGTATCACCAATTTATTTCAGTAAAGATCACAACAGATAGTTCTTTGTAGGCACTATCTTTGGATTGTTGGTGATGAGACAGACCTTGCAGAAAATATGGTATGGAAAGCTTTGATTGAGGATGCCAAAAAACACAATTGTTTCCGACAGACCCTCCAATGTTACCAAGGATACTCTACTATCATCGAGAAACATGGCCATCCTAGCACTTGGCATAATCTTAGTTCTACTCATGGGCTTACTAGTTCAAATGTAAGTTCTAAACACCGTTTGTTAACAAGAGATAGGTGCTAACGTAGTTCACAGCATGTTTATTGCATAAGTTTTCTTTGAAGTTACTTTTGATTCAACACCTGGGATATATTTCTTCTGTTAACATCACGAAAATGAAATTTGTTATTTCCCAAATGCTAGTATATGAGTAGAACCATTTGAAACCTCTAGAAGGAGGATCGGCTGCGATCTGGGGTCGATGGCTCTGGCGACTGGCGACGCGGGCGCTGCGGCTGCCCGGCCGCCTGCATCCGCCTCCCCTCGCCGCCCCTTCCTTCCTGCTCATGGCTTGTGGGCCGACATCGCCGAGGCCGACGACGTTGTTGCTTGGCCGCCTGTCGTGTGCCGGGATCGGGTTCCCCAAGGCCCCACAAGCCGCCACTGACCTCGCCGGGCGGCCCTACTCCCAGGTGGGAGTTCGTCGCCTGGGTCGGACGGCGCCGTCGTCTTCCTCCCCGCCGCCCCCCGGCATGGGGATGCAAGGCCTTTGGTCGGGTTGCTCGGCGCTGGCACTAGCCGGGTGTTGCTGTCAGACTGACCGGGCCCGGCTCTCGCCTGAAACCCCCGACCATGGCCGTTCTCCTTCGCTCCGCCTCCTTCTGCCACGGCCGGTCCGACTCACGATCCCGCCTGAGCTCAGACTGGTCCTCTCCCGTCGGACCCCTTCCGGCCCTTCTTCCTCCCAGAGGTCCGCTGGCCCCAACCTCATGGCCGCCCTCCGCCCGCCTTCCCCTCGCCGCCCCGTCATTCGCTGGCGCCATCATGGCGGTGCTCGGGAAACCCTAGCGCCCCGCTTGGTCACCCCGGGACGGTCAGACGGGTCATTGTGATCTGGGCCGCCCATTGTCTGGTTGCAGTGCCCCCTCAGGATGGTGGGTGCGGGTTCGGCCCATGGGAAACCGGCCTCGGCGGCTGGGGTGGGCCAGCTAGGCAGGCGTGGCCCAATCTCGCCCCCTGGCGACCGAGGGCCCATTTAGGCGTTCCATTTGGCCGCCCGTAGGGTTCCCACGCCCCCCACTCCTCCCTCCCGCCGCCGCCTCGCCTGCCTTCGCTGCCCGTCTGCCCCGACTCCTCCTGGCCGCTGCCCTCCTCCCGCCGCCTCCCCACCCTCACCACCTATGACTCGTGGAGCTGGGGATGACGTTGGGCGCCTGTTGCCGGGCGGACGATCGCCGCGACCCTCCCTGGCCCCTCCCCGATGGCTAACGCCAGGAAGACGATTCGAGGCAGCAGGCCTCCGGCGCTCGGCGCCTCGACGCGAAGTCTCGCCGCCTCGCCCTGCACTGCTGTTCATGGGCGACTGCTGCCGCGTCTCGCCCGCCGCCTCCTCCCTAGGGCGGAGTCTCGGTCAGGGCGGTCGCCGGCCGGAGACGCTGCCGCTCGCGTCGCCGACTCCATCGCCGGACCGGTCCCGCCTCGCCTTCCTCGCCTGCCGCCAACTCCAACAACTCGCAGACCACACGGCGCTACTAACCGCTTCCACACCCAAAGGCGTTCTCGCTGCCTAACGGCGGTAATGGCAACCTGGGGCGCCAGGGCCCCAAGAAGAAGAAGAAGAAGGGCCTCGCCAGCGCCGCCAGATCCACCGCCGCCAGCTTCCCCTTCCGGCTCCAATGGCTCCCGACGCCCGGCCAGTGCTTCAATCAGGTATTCCCGACCGCCACTTTCGTGGCGTGCCCCAATCCCCGATGTGCTACCTGTGCAAGGATTCCGGCATCCAGCGATTCTTCGTCAGATCGCCGGTGACGGAGGAGATCATGATGTATGGCCACGGCATCGAGGACATGGCCTTCTTCCACATCGAGGTGCAGAGATCCCTCCTCCCTCGCCGATGGCGACAGACGGTCGTGGGCGAGGCCGTCGCCACCCCGAGTCGCTTGAGGTCGAGCTCAACCACTTGTGCAGATGCACGTGGACCGGCAGTGACCCCACCGCCTCCAGCGCCTTCTCGGTGATCTTCCCGACGCCATGAGTATGGGATTACTCAGTACCCGCAACAACATCACCCCGGCCCTCAACGACATTGTGGTGAACATTTACGAGCCATGTTGGGATCCCAAGGCCGCTGTCCCGACATCTGCGTGGCTCCTCATCTCCTACCGCCAGATGTGGCCCGGTCGAGCGAGTCATCCGCAAAGATGTCGAAGATCCTTGGCAAGGTGGTGGTGGTCGACGAGCTCTCCTTACGCAAGGAGGAGGAGGTCCGGTCAAGGTGAAATGCCCGACTCCTCCAAGCTCCACGCCACGATCCGTGTCTTCTTCAACGACGACGGCTTCGACCTCAAGATCTGCCCCGAGCCCCGAACCACGCCGGCCGCCTCGCTTCTCGGATGATAGCCACTGGGGTGGCTCACCGATGCCGACGACTCCCACCGCCGACGCCACGCCACTCCCGCCGACGACCCAGAGAGGATGAGGACGGCTCGAGCACTCCCGCCCTCCTCATGAAGCTATCCAACCCACCAGCTGGTCGTGGTGGCTCGGGCGGGCGCACCCGAGTGTCGGCCGCGGACCTCGCGGTGGCCCTCCGCCACACCCTAACGGCCAGCCCTCTGTCTCCGTCGAGTCGGCCCGATGACATCTCGGTGTGGGGCTTCGCCGCCCTCCATCGTCCGCTTACTCCCTACACTGCCGCTCAGCTGCTCGCCGGGCCGGGACCTCCGTCCCCCGCCGGCCCGACCTCCCGGGCCCCCAGCTGGTGGAGGCGGATGCGAGGTCCCGTGCTGCACCTACTCGCCTCCTCCTCATGGGGTCGCGGCAATGCCAGCAAGGGAGCTCGCTGACCCGCTTGGCTCCGCCGGTGGCCTCCGTCAGCCTCCTCCTCGCCGACCTCCCCGTCGCCTCGGTGGCTATGGGCGTCTCCTCGCCGGCCTCCGCGCACCCTCCGACGGTGGCGTCGCCAGCGGACCCGCTCCACCTCGACGCCGGTGGCGTCCCTCCGGCCAGGCCCGCCTCGGCCGGCAGACGGCCGATTTCTCCGGCGCGCCCATCGCCGATCACATGGAGCTCATGCGGCGGTCCGGAACTCGAGTCAGTGCGGACTCCGACCTTCCCAGCCTCCTCCAGCTTGTTCATTTTCCGCTCTTGAGGTCAGCTTCCACTTGGCCACTCGCTAAGGTGGCCAATGACTCGCCATAGTTTTCAGTGGAAGTTGGTCCCCTTAGAACAGATCGCGCCATTAGGGCCCGGAGATCCCGGACGGCAAGCTTGCCGAGACCCGGCTCGCTTACTTCGCCCCCAAGGACGCCCATCCTCGCGGGCTCGCCTCCGGTGGCCGACGGATTAGTCCGTGGACGCACCTGTCACAAGACCGCAGCCTCTCCGCGCAAAGTGCTTCTCGTGTTCGGTCAAGCAACTCTCGATGGGGGCTTAGATGCGGCCCTGCTCGAACATCCGCGGCTTCGCCATGATGGTCGCCGCCGCCAACTCATAGAGTACATTCGTGATTTAACGCATTGACATCATCGCCATCCAGAAACCTTGCGACCGAAGTTCGCCTTCAGAGCTTGAGCGCCTTTAGCTCCCACCTCTTCGCTTGTAATCGCTCCTTCTAGCGGGACCTCGTGCCACTCTGGCGGCATCCTCTTAGGGGTAAAGGATACCACCTTTGAGGCGGGTGGCATGGACCGGGCGAATTCGTTAGTATGGAGATTCACGAGCGCCTCTATGGGAGGTCATTATTGTCTATGGTCCGTGGACCACCGCCGCCTCCCGCCTTCCTAACAGAGTCAAGGTCAAGATCTCTAACTCCCTCCTCCCAGCTTCTAGTGGGCGGAGATTTTAATCTCATCCGATCCCTGATGAGAAGAATAATGACCGGATCAACCTTCCTCGGATGCAACTATTCAACGATTGATCACGAAGCCGGGCTCCGCGAACTTGATCGGACGGGTGCCAGTTCACCGGACGAACCGACAGATTGTCCCGACACAATCCAGGCCGGATCATGTCCTAGTTTCCGGAATGGGAATTACGCCGCTCGGCTTCGCTTCCAGTCGCCACCCGGATCGGGTCCGACCATGTCCCTCCTCCTCTCTCCACCGCGGACGAAGCGCCCCTCACCGCGCCGCGATTCCAGCTTCAAACACTTCGCTCAATCGCACCGGCTTCCGGAGGTCATTGTCGTCACCGGATATTTCGCCCGCTTCCGCTTCCCCATCGATCCATGTTCCGCCATCGACTCGTGGCATTTCTGCGCCAAGTCATTTCGCCAATTCATGAAGGGCTGGGGCAAACCTTGGCCGGGATCTTAGAGAGCGCAAAAAGGCCCTCTGTTGGCTATCCAAGCCTCGGACGCCTGCGCCGACTCGACCGGATCTCCGGATGAGCGGATGTTTGCGTTACGACACGGAGGACCGACTATCCACCATTTACACCGACGAGGAAGCCCATCGGCATCTTCGGGCACCCAGAGGTGGGTCCTTCGGAGATGCCTACACCGCCTACTTTCAGCGGTGGCGAACGGCCGGCCGTCAGAACTCCATCCATCGCCTATGGGATGGCGACAATCCTATCGTTCTCCCTCGCCATCCGTATTCCATGTAGACGGCTTCTATAAAGTCTTATTTACCCCACCCCGCAGGCGGGCTAGTCCGCCACATTTGGCTCTGCGCAATTGGTCTCTACCGAGGCCAACGGCATTAGTGGCCCCTTCGATGAGGCCGAGGTCCTCGCAGCCCATTAAGGGATGAACCTCCTCGCCCCGGTCCGGATGGTTCGCCTGCGACGTTCTTTAAAACGCTCAGTGATACCATCAAGCCGGAGGTCATGGCTCGCTCAAGAATTCTATACGGCTCAATGGACCTTGGACGCCTCAATTATGGGATCGTGACCCTCATCCCCAAGGTCCCGGCGCCTCGGATATTCGCCAGCCCGCCCAATCACAAAGTGATTAACGTGATCTTTCGGATTCGCCAAAGGGTACGCCAATAGGGTGACCCTTCTAGTCGACACGATCACCCATCCGAATCAATCCGCCTTCATACAAGGCCGATTCATTCTCGATGGCGTGTTAGTTTTCCACGAGGTCCTACACGAGGTCCGAGTAAAACGCCATCGCGCGGTCTTTCTAAATCTAGACTTTCATAAGGCCTATGACACGGTCCACCGCCATTCCTCGCGAGATGTTCTCGCTTCGCAAGGGCTTCGACGATCGTTGGGTGACCCGCGACATGCAAATTTTGTCTCCGTGGCGGATCATGGTAAACATCAATCGGGACATTGGACCCTACTTTCCCACCCTCTCGTGGGTACGCTCAGTGACCCCTTCTCACCATTCTTGTTCAACATGGTGGTCGATGCCCCGCATCCATCTTGGATAGGGCTAAGGCTGCGGCCATATTCACGGCTTAGTTCCCCACCTAGTAGGAGGGAAGGGTTTCTCCTACAATATGCGGATGATACCATTATAATGGTTGAGGGATCCGCACTAGATATTACTAACTCGACGTTCCTCCTCCCGTGCTTCCAACAAATGTCGGGCCTAACCATTAACTTCGATAAGAGTGAAGTGATGGTCCTCGGTTCCCTTGGAGGAAGCATTGTGCCATCGCTAACCGACTAAACTGTCGGCCGGGTTCTTTCCCCACGACCTATCCGGGGATCCCCATTAGCGATTCGCTACCACCGTGGGTCGATCTTCGCCCACCTGTGACCCGTATGCAACACCGCTGCTGAGCCTTGGAAAGGGCGCCGGGTTGCCTAAGGCGGCCCGAGTGATCCTTATCAACTCTTCGCCTAGCCTCCTTTGGTTTCTAATGAGCCTCTATAGCCTCCATGAAACCCTCGCACTGTGAGATTGCCAAATACCAATCCAGATTCTCATCGGGTCAAGGGGATAAGGTATACCACATGGTCACCGCCAGATATATGCAAACCCAAGGACCAGGGCGGTCTTGGGATTTTGTCCTCGGCGCATGAACATCGCCTTCTCCGACACGCTGGCTCGGGCGCATTGCCAATGGAGATGGGGTCTTCGCTCACGATAATCCGTATCAAGTACTGTGGTGGACAGCCCTCAGATTTTGTCGGGCCTGGGCGGCTCCCGCTTTTGGCAAGCCGTCGTCCCGCCGTCACTGCTTTATGATTGGCACTTCCATCTCGGTGGGTACCGGGTCCTCGACTCGCTCGCTTGATAGATGGTCGAGACACCCCCTAGTCGCCTGATTTCCAAATTCTCTTCGACATTGTTGTTAACCTCGGTCTCTCGCCGAGACGGCCCTTATCGACTTAGGGCGCCTCGCTTTCCGCCGCCTTCGCCCCTTTGAGATTGCGGCTTGGGATACCCTACCTGTGACATCGCCTCCCGCCGATCGACGTTATCGACTCTCCGGACGCCATCTCTCGGCGACCGAACCCTCCGCCGCTTCTCCACAAGATCCCTATACGCTGCTATCGCTTCCATCGACGGCCCCGAGCCCTTCGGCTTTGATTTGGGACATCCGCCGCCTCAAGATCGTGGATTTTCCGTGGCAATGGATCCGCGGCCGCCTCCGTCCGGGCGTGGAGGTCCTTAAACGCCACGGACTCGGGGATGGGATGTGCCCCATGCGCGCACGCAGAGGATACCAACCACATCTTCTTCTCGTATACATCAAGACAGCCTTTGGTCCTGCTTCCGCGAACGGTTGGGGGCGATGGCGCCACACCAACGCCCGACACGACTGCCATGGAAGTGCATCTCCTCGCCACAGCATATTAGATGGCTTTGCGTGAGGATCCTCGCTCGACGCTATGGATCGTCTGCAATAAGCTAGTCATCCGTAAGGTGCCTCTTCGGCGTGCATCGACTCCATCTTTAAATTGTGTGGTTACTTGCAGCTGCGGCCGCTTAGCCGCCCACAGACCGGACGCCATCAAGACCTCCTCGCCGATCTTCGCTCGATGGCCTTCCGCCTGGGCGCCCCGCCTCCCCGCCACCTCCCGAGCCGACTAGACTCCATGTCTCTCCTGCGTGTGTGCCTTTTTGTTTCTCTTTAGGGCTTGTTGAGTTGTGCCTCAAAGATTAACCCTATCGTTACTTATTTGTCTGGAACTTTCGTGTGTGTGCGTGTGTGTTCTTGAACCTTGTTGGATGTTGGCTTGGGCATTTGCTTTATATATAAAGCGGGGCGAAAGCCTTTTTCGGTAAATGCTAGTATATAAATTATAATTCAAGGTATCAACAGTATCTCTGCAAAAAAAAAGTACTATCAGTATGAAAAGAAATATTTGACTATGTTACACTTAGCTGGGCTTATTGCATGAGTATGTTTTTGTTGCGATTACTTTTGATGTTAGTACCTTCAATAACATCAAGTTGAAATTGCTAGCTCCCAATTGCTAGTATGTAGATTACCCATGCAAGGTATCGAAAGCATCCTCGCAAAAAGACCTTAGGCTCGGACCGTCAGGGGATGCCAATATATTTGAACGGAAATCCATGATCCGCAACCGACATCATAACACTTTAGCGATATCGGCATCCCCGAGCACCGGACCTTCGTGGTGATGCCGATATATTTGAACGTGAAGTCCATGATCCGGCAACCAAAACGGTCGATCTCCGCCATGTCTACCTCAAAGACAGCTTGAGCGGCATGGCGGAACTTCCGATGGGTTGGTGAGCAGCCCACCGCCTTTACCAACACGGTTAGCGAGTGGCACGAATGGTGTCCAGC
Organism: Aegilops bicornis; assembly: GCA_021605145.1. Taxonomy (NCBI): domain Eukaryota; kingdom Viridiplantae; phylum Streptophyta; class Magnoliopsida; order Poales; family Poaceae; genus Aegilops; species Aegilops bicornis. The sequence continues at coordinate 256,807,271 of CM038671.1, read as the reverse complement.
TTCACGCTGGATGAGTGGTAGAGGACTACCGCATCATCGGCATCGGCGTAGAGGACACGGCCAAGATCTCCTTGTGTGGATGCGCTTCGACTGGGTTACACTTAGGTAGGAAGATAATTAAGACCGATTTATAAAATCTAGAACCGCAAAGATAATAATCATATAAAGGACTAGATCAAATCACACATGGAAGGCATGTAAACAAAGAATTGTGCGGTAAAACGTGAGCAAAGTCGTTCACTTTTGTCTCCAAATTGTACTTCGATGATTCAAAGTTCAATCTAACAATTGCGTAAAATTTCAGGTCAAAGTAACAAAGCTACGAGGTTACTCGGTAGGCCGCCGCACTATGAGGAGTCAATTGCTCCTCCAAAGGCGTGACCAGGGAGGTGAAGGTAAGTACACCAAAACTCCGTAACCTTTTGTTTCAAGTTTCAGATTAATTATAAAAACACCCATCTAACTGCTAGACATGCAGATCATCTGTATTATACATTCAAGTTTAGCAGCGATGGAATTTCAAATCAATTACAGATCAAGAAGACTCTCTATTGAAGATATCAATGCCAACTTATCAAAAGACAAAGTGTTACAAGAATACAACAAAAGGCACATTGGAATTGGGAAAGAAACAGGTGGTAGAGGAACAAAACGACTGGAGAATGTATTTGGCATTCTTATAACAGAAGGAGCCATATCTGAGTCAAATAATAAGGTATTTTGCAGAAATTTCTGTGGATTTTGTTCTTAATCTTAAAGGCATATAGCACATATAGCATCAAGGTGTATTAAGTGTAAGATCTACTATTTAAACGTATGCGTGTTCCCTGGTTAAATTGTACTCTGAATATTTCAGTGGCAAACAGGGTTACTCTTCATGGTTAATTTATTGAATTAGCTGCAGTAAGTTACTGTTCATGGTTAATTTGCCTAATACTCCCTTCGTCCGGAATTACTTGTCGCTGAAATGGATGTTTCTAGACTCTAGATTCATACATTTCAGCGTCAAGTAATTCGACGACGGAGTATGACATTACATACTTTCAGTTCATAATTTCAAACTTTTTATTAAATAAGGGGAACTGTTTTTGTTTTAACCAATACCATGGATTCCAAAACATATCCTTTCAGGTGTATAAGATCTCCAAATTTAGGCGAATTTATGACCATGACAGTGACATTGAGCATAGGAAAAGTTCTCTGGAGATAGCATCTCAACAACCAAGAAAAGGAAATGCATTGGTAGTAACTGTTCTAATATCTACGAACTTCCAGAACTACAAGCCTGGTGATGTGTACGAATACAACCCAAAACTGCCTGTTCTTAATCCTTTGAGCAAACGGCCAGCAAGCCATGCTATGATTGTCCTTGGCGGTACAGAAGGAAGAGGTGAGATGTTGTTGGAACATGGACACATGGTTGTACAAAATAGCCATGGGGAATCCTTCGGCCAAAAAGGGATTGGTAGAATAAAGATCAGTTCAGTTAGGTTATTGTATGAAATCACCATGGTTTAGAGTCTTAGCAAAACATTTGTATGTCTTCGTTAACAAACACATTTTAGAGTATGTGTACCGCTTAATTAAAACTGCAATATTGGCTACAAGAGATGGCACTCTAAGTATGTGGTATTTGCTGGTTCACAATATTCATATGTGGTGTTTCCAAGATACAATCTAAAATAGTGTGTTCAAACAGCGTTTCTCCGTGAGACTTGCTAGATTCTTTCTCAAACAACTAAATATCTTCACTATTCTTTTCATTGTTATGGTAGTTACAATTTCAAAGAGGATACACCATATTTATAGAAAATGTCAAGAGTCAATTTTGGTGCGCCGAGCCCAATTCCCTTCCACATGGCCGTGAGGCGCCCTCGATTTCGCTGAGGAAGCTATGACCACACACATTTTGCTACCATGGCCTTAACGGAGCACTCGTTCCCAAAGGCACACCGAACGCTAATCATCCCTTGTTCCTTGTGACACTCTTGATGGGCAAATGCATTTTAATATGGTCGGCGATCAGGTGCATGTTTGTGATTGTGTGGGCATTCTTGAACTCCGATCGCGGACATTGCATCTAGGTCACCACTCATTCCTGATTATCTAATGCATGTGTTGGTGCCAAGGTCTAGGGAGGAATGCGAATGCGATGAATAATCCAAGAAAGAGTGGACACTTTATAACTTCTAAATAGTATGTTTTGAACAGCCATGTTTAATGAACAGCCACGCTGCTATGCGTTGGAAGATATGCTGATGCAAAATCAACTCGACATGCGATTTATATTGGTTAAACAATGCTAAAGATTGAAGATTAGGATTTTGGATGTGGTGGTCCTGTTAACGCCACTGGCAAGTAAAGCAGTAGCGAATTCTTCGGTGACGGCCCGCTTAGCACCCGACACTAACTTAACATTAAGTCAATTTATATTTTACGTAATAAATATTTATTGGAAGTATATTTATTTACAAAGTAGTTCAAAAGAAGACTATCATTAAAAAATATGACAACAACAACAACAAAGCCTTTAGTCCCAAACAAGTTGGGGTAGGCTAGAGGTGAAACCCATAAGATCTCGCAACCAACTCATGGCTCTGGCACATGAATAGCAAGCTTCCACGCACCCCTGTCCATAGTTGGCTCTTTGGTGATACTCCAATCCTTCAGGTCTCTCTTAACGGACTCCTCCCATGTCAAAATCGGTCTACCCCGCCCTCTCTTGACATTCTCCGTACGCTTGTCAAGAGTACGCTTGTCAAGAGAGGGCGGGGTAGACCGATTTTGACATGGGAGGATAAAAAAATTTAAGTAGATAAAAAATAATCTGTAAAATAAACAAACAGATTGGAAATAGAAATAATACAGTATTATGAACGAAAGAATCACTGCCATGAACAAGAAAAAGAAAAGAAAAATAGATTGATATGAAAAAAGTGTACCAGCATGAAAAGTAAGTAGGAATATCAAGTTCTGAATTAATATGTTGTGCAAATATAGTTAAAATGGGGTTTGTATGCAAAAGGATGGAAGAAATACCAAAGGAAAAAATGATAAGGGTGCTTTTTTTAGATCGACGCTTGTGGGGGGGGAGGGGGTGAGCAAATTCCCCCACCACTTGTCACCAACAAACAATGTTATGGATAGGGTTACAGGGGGGTAACGGGGGAAGAGAAAACAAAAATTACATCACAACTAGATCAATTACAGAGAGAAAAAAATGATCGGACACATTCAATGTGAGGGCGTTGTCGGGTTGAGCAAGAGTGGCAATGATAAAAGGTTCATCGTGAAATGGCTTAATAGGTGCGAAGTCCGTTGTGGGTAGCCCTTCCGCCATTTGTCAAGGTAAAATACCTTGCTCCAAGCAGTTGAGGCCTCTATTAACCGTGGCAGGCTTGATGGGCTTTCACCGCAAATATCACCGACGCGTGCCAAATGTTCGAAAGTTAGTGATATTATACATCGGCTGAGCTCATCGATCTCGCTGACGGCAAAACCGCGCCTGTTAGTGATGTCCATCTCCATTGCCTCACGTCCCTCGCCAAGTCGAGGGCGACAGGAAAAGGGTATGTGGGATGTAATATCCAAACATAACGACAGTGTCGAAACATGACTAACACCAATGTTCCACTGTATGAGACTCAAAAGTTAATGGCGATCCTCCAAATTAAATACTATTACGGTTTTACCTCCGCATTGTAACATAAGACGCCCGTAAAACGCCTTTTAACCCTACTTCCATTGTCAATTACTTTCTCTGCTCCTAAATATAATTCTTTTAGAGATTCCAATATGGATTCTATATACGAGCAAAATGAGTAAATCTACACTCTAAAATATGTCTATATACATTCGTATGTAGTCTGTATTTGAAATCTCTAAAAAAACTTATATTTAAAAACGGAGGGAGTATTTGTGGATGGAGGATATGATTTATCCTCAAATCCCTTGTTCTTTACAAACATACCATGTTCGGTAAATAACGTCTCTAGGGGAGAGAAGGGATGTGTTTCATCATGGAGTCAACCCAATGGGCAACATGTTCGGTAAAATATATCGACGCTGCTTGTTTCGGAGAAAATTCAGGGACGATGATTTCCATAGCCGTGCTTTTCCGATCTGACGTTTCACAAAATTGAAACCCCGAATCTGACAGGACTAGAAACCGGAGCGCGGTGGCACGTGCTGGATAATGAGCAACTAACATTCACAGGGGGCCAAATGCCAATACATGTATATGTGCGGTAAAGTGCAGGAAGCCCTTTATACAAAGGGGATATGCAGAAAAGGGGACTATACACATCTAGCAGCACGAACCAAACAAATGACGCATCGCGTAAAAATAAATGGAAGCAACGCTTCCGATACCGTAAATCGAATACGTTATTCGGCCGGAACCAAACAAGTCGATAATTTGGTTTAGTTGATGATCGATGAAGCGAACTTACAATGGGCAACATACCGAGCCACCAAGAATCTGTTAGTAATCGCGTGCACCACGGGCGCAAGGACTAAAACCAATCATCACCATCTCCCCGCCGCTGCTAGCACTTAGAACAAAGAAAGGCCAGCAGCTAGGTTAGTCGATGCCCTGATACATACACACACACGCACGCAGAGATGGAACATACGCCAAATATAAAGGACAATTGGAGATGAGGGGACTTTTACCGATCGGCCTATGACCTAAGATTTCTCCGATTTGAGACGCGAACGGCGACGAGGAGAGGAAACGGCGACACTCATGGCTCATGACGCGACGGGGGCACTTGGGCGGCGAAAGTGGAACGAGGGGAATCGAGAGGAAATACCATAAAATCAAGCCCTGCCATCATAGATCGATTGGAGATGACTAGCACAGACGCCCGTGTGTTGCATTGGGTAAACATTTTTGTCCCTAGTATGCACCATATGAAGGTTCCATTGCCTTATCTCGGACATGCTATTTTTCAGGGTGACATGTATTTCATCAACATCTTTTTTTTTTGAAATTCACTCCTCCACTTTATTAAACTAAATTAGGGAGTTCATCAGAGACGATGCTTAAAATACAATCTAGGGGGGACATCTCCCACGACACCGAAACATTATTACAGAAACCGAAACGGGCAATCTCATGAGCCGCTTTATTTGCCTCCCTTCTCACCCAAGTAGCTCTGAACTCCCCCAAGTTTGTGGCCATCAATTTGATTTCTTCCACCAAGATACCCACCACCGACAGATTCCGATCTTGCTCATTTAGCATCCTAGCCACATTAAGGCAGTTGGTCTCCAAGTGGAGTTTGGGCACATCTCTTTGCAGCACTAGTTCGACCGCCCTCCTACATGCCAACAGCTCCGCCAACTCTGTCGATGTGGTATCCGGGTGGAAAACTGCATCCGCACCTCTGAAGGCTCCCTCCTCATCTCTAAACACCACTCCGCTACCTCCACCTTGCCCCGTCCGCGACAGAGCGCCATCGACGTTGGCCTTGAGCCAGCCTGATGCCGGTGGTTCCCATCTAGCGCGTTGGGTAGGAGGTGTTGGGGCCTCCTTTTGGCCCCGGACTTTCTTCCATTCCTCCATGATCGCTGCTACCCTCCTCGCCACCAAATTGGCCTTCTCAATTCGTTTCCCATCCCGGGTTTCATTCCTTGCCAGCCATATCGCATACAAGCCCTGAATCATCGCTGATTTCTCATCCTCTGAAGAATCCGAAAACCACTGAAGCAGCCATGATGCAACCGAACTCTGGGTGTCCGTGCGTCCAAGGTGGGATCGCCACCCTTGCACCCAATACCGAAGTTCAGCTCCTTCCAAAAAGTATGGAATGGTAGCAGCCCTAACTGTGGATATACCGCTTTCTTCCTCCCACATTGGGCGTAAAACACCGGGCTTGATCCTTCTGCGAAGAAGCTCCGAACCAACCGCCAATCCATTCTTGATCAACCGCCACGCATGGATCAACACTTTCCCTGGCGCGTTGGTGCCCCACAGCGCCAACAAACTCCGGTGGTTCACCGCAGTTGAGGACGATCATGGCTGTCCAGTTCTCGCCTTCTTCTTCTCCATGCATAGGTGGTAAGCAGATTTTACGGAAATCTTTCCATTGTTTGTAAAATTCCAAGCTAGGATGTCCTCCGTACCCGGTCCACCCACGCAAATCTGTAGAATATCCTGCATATCGCCGTTGGTGAACATTGCTTCCAACTTGTGTCGATCCCAACCGTTAGCCTCATCATTTAGGAGATCGCTCACCCTCGTAATCCCCGGCATATACACCTGGCCCAGTGGCCGTAGGCTGCCTTTGCGAGGGATCCAATTATCATGATGAATTCGTATGGTGGATTCGTCACCTACTCGCCATATAAGACCGTCCAAAAGCAGATTTCTGCCATGTAAAATGCTTCTAAAAGTGTACGATGCACCGCTCGGACAGGTTGCATTTAGGATTGATCCATGATCATAGTAGCGTGCTTTGAGGACGCGTCCACAAAGAGAAGACGGGACCTGCAATAATCTCCAAGCTTGCTTGGCGAGTAGTGCTTGGTTGAAAGCTTCCATATCTCTAAAATCCATCCCTCCCTCTTGCTTGCTCTCACACATTTTCTTCCACGCTATCCAGTGAACCTTCTTCTCACCATTTGCCTCACCCCACCAAAAGTTAGAAGATATAGATGTCAGGTTCCCGCACAATTTCTTGGTAAGTTGGAAGCAACTCATGGTGAATGTTGGGGTTGACTGGAGCCCCGATTTGACCAACACCTCCCGAGCCTTTTTCGATAGACCTTGCCCTTTCCAGCCGGCGACCTTACCCTTTGCACTCTCCCGGGCATATTTAGAAGTACCCTCCTTAGATTTCCCCACCGCAGTGGGCAGTCCCAAATATTTCTCACCGAGAGCTTCAGAAGTAATCCCGATAATAGCCTTAAGATGATCTTTGGTGTCCTCTGTACATCCTTTCCCGAAGAAGATAGAAGATTTTGTAAGTTAACTTTCTGTCCTGAAGCTGCCTCATAGTCCTGCAGGATTGTTTTGAGAGCAAGCAGGTTACTTTCAGCACCTTCAAGGAACGCTATACTGTCATCAGCAAAGAGGAGGCGGGTAACCACGAGGCCAGTGCTCCCAAAAGAAACCCCCTTAATGTCACCGGAACTTTGTGCATGTTTCAGCAATGCTGAGAAGCCCTCCACACAAAACAAGAACAAATAAGGCGAGAGGGGGTCTCCTTGACGGAGACCCCTAGACGGCAGAAAAGAGTCCGAGATTCCCCCATTGAGCTTCACCATGAATCTTGCCGACGTCACGCACCTCATTATCATATGAATCCATGCCTCATGAAAACCAAACTTCTCCAACACTCTCTCAAGAAATATCCACTCCACTCGGTCATATGCCTTCATCATGTCTAATTTAATCGCACATAAAGGTTTCTTCCTCTTCCTCCTCCTGATGGCGTGGACACACTCGTAAGCCACCAAAACATTATCTGTGATGAGCCGCCTTTAACAAAGGCACTGCTTCTTCCGAGATCAAAACGGGAGGATTCCCTTCGCCTATTGGCTAGCACCTTCGCTGTAATTTTGTAGAGCACATTGCATGCACTAATAGGTCTAAATTGAGACAACAACTCCGGTGAAGTAACTTTAGGAATCATCACTATAATCGTGTCATTGAAACCTTCCTGTCGCCACTCCACACACAAAATCCTCGACCGACCTGCACACATCCTCCTTAACTAGCTTACCGTTGTCGCCGATAGAACAAAGCCGGAAGCCATCCGCCCCTGGCCTTTCAGAGGGGCCCATCTCGAAAAGAGCCGCCTCAATTTCGTAGTCGGAGATCATGGTTGTGAGTCTCCCATTCACCTCCTCCGTGACTAGAGGATCAATGTGTTGCAACACACTTGCCGCTGCATTAGAGCCCTGAGTCGAACAAAGAGGTATAAAATTCCTTGCCATAGTCTCGCATGTCATCATCGAGGTACAAAGCGTGCCATCCTCCCTCGCCAAGAAAGCCTTTACTTGTTCTTCCTCCTTCGATGCGATGCACGGTTCGAAATACTTTGTATTTTGATCTCCCATCGCAGCTACCAATCCATGAACGCTGCTTGTAGTAAATCTCCTCCTTTTCAGAAGATCATGAAGTCGACTCTCTATGTCCTCGACCTCCGGAAATAACCGGTCACCGGCGCTCTTTCTTTTGCATCTCTCGGTTGGGTTTTAAGTTTGGAAATCTGCTTGCGAAGGGATCCGAACACATCCCTACTCCACGCCCGCATGGCCTTGGTAATAGTGCCCAGTTTCTGCTCATACCAAGATGCACCCCATGCCGCTTTGCTAGCTCCTGTGCCCTCGCAATCATCTCGCTCATAATCTTCATGCCTTGTCCATGCTTCTTCAAATCAACATCCTGCTTCTTGAGACCCGGCCGCATCTAGTGATGCCGCCGCCCGACTAGCAAAGGCCGCATGGTCGATTCCTCACGTAACATGTTCGACCCTGGTCTTCGGAAAAAGGTGCAAGAACTCATCATTGCATGTGGCCCTGTCGAGCCGAACCTGAATATTTGCGCCACCATCTTGCTTATTATCCCACGTAAAAGGGTAACCGGTGAAGCCCAGGTCCGCTAATCCACAATCACCAAGGCACTCCCGAAAATCCTCCATCTGGTGGAAGCTCCTCGGATTGCCCCCTTTCTGCTCTGTTTGAAACAAAATCTCGTTAAAGTCCCCCGCACACAGCCAAGGTAAATTGTCTTGTCGTCTCAAATAACGAAGGGCATCCCAAGTTTTCTCACTCGTGTTCATCCTAGGTTCACCGTAGACTCCAAAGTGAATCTAACGGTCCTTCCTCTAACATGATTTCCGCATCAATAAAGCATCGGCACCACGGTCCGAGAGTGACCAAATATGATCCCTCCAAAGAAGAGCTAATCCACCACTTCTCCCTCACAATCTACCGCAGCCGTGCTTAACCCTAGACTCCATTTTACTTTCTCCATAGCACGCGCTTCTTCTTTGTCTCACAAAGAAAACCACCGGCTGGGTTGTACGACCTAATCAGGTCCCTCAACTCTCCAACCTGTCGGGTCCAACCCCAACCCCGACAGCCCAAATGAGGAAATTCATTGCTCCCTGCTGCCCCGGCTGTCGGGTCCGCCGATCTTGCTCCATTATCACCGATCCTCTCAAAGATGACGATTTACACCTTCGCTGCTTTTTCGCCAACGAGAGCATCACCCTCTTCCCTCCGAATTCCTTCTCCTACTGGCACCCACACTTGCCTAGAAGATCTCTTCTTCTCCCTGGGAACGTACCGATAATGGTCCTCTCGCTGTCGAGAATATCCCACTTCGCTTCTAGGCTTCCTGACATAATACCCCGGTCTCCTGTAATGCTCCCGAGGTGCCTTCTCCTCCCTGCGTTGCTGCCCTTCTCTGTGGTCGTGACTCTTTCTCGGGGAGATGATACCTTCTCTCACCTTCTGATGCAGCTCATGTCTGAGGTGTTTTCCCCGTTTTTCTTCTAAATCATTACGAAGATCCCTCTCCTCATCCTCCGTTGCACCATTGTGCATTTTATTCGGGCTTTGGACCTCTTGTTGCTCCTTCCCCTTCTGCTTTTGCCCACCAGTGTGGGAGACCGCCGAAGGCGTATATTCTTTGTATAGAGATCTACGGGTTGGTAAGTCAGGCACATGTGCGTACCCTTTTTGTCCATTGTCACCCCCACTTGACATTGAGCTCTCCCTGCTTTTATTCTTGCTAGATGTTCCTTGCCACTGCTTCTTCTCCTGATGACTCGACGATGATCTACCCGGCGAGGCACGCAGCCATTCTCCCCATTGCGACAGAGGGTCCACCGGTGGGTCACAAACTCCATCCACATGCACCAGTCTACCGCAGTCAAAACAAAAGTGGGGTACTTTCTCATAAGCAAAATCAAACCACGTTTTCTCCGTGTCGTCAGGCTTTCTCTTCAAGTAGAAGCTTGACGAGGGCTCATCTTGATGCAATTCTGGCCCGAACTCGCAATTGAGCTCCCCTCGCTAAACCATCCTCTCCAACATCTACCGTGACTACTTTCCCAAGCCAGTTTCCAAGTGCCTCTCCAAATGCCTTCGATCTTTTGTCCAGAGGTAAATCATCGACCCTGACCCAGGCCTCAATCGAATCAAAGATCATCTCAGACGGCACGGTCGCCCCATCATAGTCCTTCAAGGCAACTACATTGAAATCAAATCGCCACGGGCCGTTGTGAAGAACATGTTTCAGTCCTTCACGCCAAATTTGATCATGAACATATTACCTCCAAGCATCTTGAATTGGGCCTCCTGTGGAGACCCCATGCACGCTGCATCGCTTCTCTCAAAAGCATGCTTGATCGTGAGGGCGGGAAAAGGACTTGCCAACGACAGCCCACTTCACCTCTATCTTCATCCTTGGATCTGGTTCATCAAAACAAAATCCGGCCGCCTCCTTTTCCGTCAGCGCCAGACCCCCCATCTTCGCCGATAGGGACGCAGCATCCTCCGAGGTCTTCCCATCTGCCGGAGACTCCGAAGATCTCCGACTCGCCGAAGTTTCAGCCTCCCCACCTTCAGCCGGGGTTTGCTTCCTGAGTCGCTGCCACGGGAGGAGTCCTCCTCCTCTGCTTTCGAAGAAGACGCCATGGCCTCCTCGCTGCAAGGTTGTCTCGCAGACCCAGCCAAGCCTGCAGCGCCGTCGCCACACCCTGGCTGCCCTGTAGATCACCACCACCCTACGTTCAAAACCCTAACCCTAGGCGCCGCCTCCCGATCGCCTTAGCAATCGCCTCTCGGTCGCCCCTTAGAGAAAAACGTGGTGGACCCTCAGGCCCGCATATTTCAATCAACGCATGGACTAGCCGTATTTCATCAACATCTATAGTCTGTACGGAGATCACACCATTACCCACATAAAAATCCTAGAGCAACAGAAAAGGCTATTGACTAAGTGTAATTGCATAAAGTTACCGCTAATGCTAAACCTCACATTAGTATAACATCAGCTAAAAAACAAATAGAAGTACTGGACCTGTATTTGCGAAAAGAAAGCAGGATGAAACCAAAATTACAATTTTCAAAGAAATTGAGTTGCTTTGACATTACCTGTTACGCATGACGAACATTGCCTGTGTTCACCTCGACTCGGCCACCACATGGGACGAAGACCCATCGACAACTCTCACCATCAGGTATATCTGCAGCGAATCAACATGGTAGAAGGTGTAATCAGTATACACTTCAACCAAACAGTGAATCAAACAACATGTGATCCGGTGAGGTAGTGCTCGGCAAGCAGGGGCGGGGCATACATCGCGGTGGCCGCGGCCAGAGCCTCCGTGTCCGTGTCGCCATAACCCTCGGCCGGATCCGACACGCGTTGATTTTGGCGCTGCACCGCCTCCCGCGTGTCCTCCTCCCGGCGTTGCCCGTGGCGGCGACGAGGAGCGTGTTAAGCAGCCTGTCGCGGTCGGCGGCGCGCGCTCGAGCCTGCTGGCGCAGGACCGGAGCACGGCGGCCTGGGCCTCGGCGTCGGCGAGCCGCCCGCGGAGGACCTGGACGGCGCGAGGAGGACGGCGCGACGGAGAGGAGGCAGTCCGGGGTGCAGGGAGGACGGCGCCGGCGTCGGCGAGACGCCCACGGAGGACCTGGACGGCGCGGGGAGGAGGGCACGACGGAGAGGAGGCAATCCGGGGTGCGGGGAGGACGGCGCCGGCGTCGGCGAGCCGCCCGCGGAGGACCTGGACTGCGTGGGGAGGAGGACACGGCGGAGAGGAGGCAGTCCGGGTGTGGGGAGGACGGCGCGGTGGAGGATGGCGCCGCGGAGGATGCAGGCCGGCGAGAAGGAGGCGGTGGATCCAGATGGGGGTGGGAGCGCGGTCAATCGACTCGGGGGTGGGTTTTTTTGTGTGTGGTGAAAACACGTCCAGGGTGGGGCACAAATACGAAACGTTTTTCTGACTTAAGAAAGGATGGCGGGTTCAAATATCTACAATCACATGGACTTTTTTATAAAAACGCCGCGACGGTGAATCCGGCGACCCAATCCATGTTTTTTTATTAGGGAGAGATGACTGATCGATTTAGCCCCGCGGGTTCACAGTTTATTTCCCGGATCGTTTTTTTAGACAAATTTTCCGGATCGCATGGAAAGTCGAGTGTGGTGCCGTCATCTATCGGCCTTCCCGGATCTTTTTTTTTCTTGAAAGAATCCTGCCCACTATTATATTTGCTCTAAGGGGAGTGGGCTCATGCAAGGCTATTTTTTTTAAAATAATACACTTTTTAAAATCAATTTTCAAAAATATTACACTGATTTAAAAAAATACATCATCAGACATCTGATAGCCGATCGGATCCAGTCGTCCAGGAGGAAGACAATTGGCCCCTGTCGGCTATAGGGAGGCCGATTGGCCTCCTCTGTCACTTCAAGGTAGCCGATCTATCATTTCCACGGCCATCGATCCTATCAGCTATCTAGTGGCTGATTGGAACTAATTGTCTTCCCCTAGGCCGATAGGTCTAATTGGCTTCCCTTAAGCCAATAGGTGCATGCCTCCCGCCCCCCTACGTTTCCTGCTTCTGGGTTTCCGCATATATCTCGGGCCGCCGTTTCCCGTATATATCTCCCGCCACATTTTCTCACTTTCTAGGTCCCTCCAGTATCCCCAGCCACATTTTCCCGCTTTCTAGGCCCCACCAGTATCTCCGGCCACATTTTCAAGCTTTCTAGTTCCCGCTCTCTAGTTCTCGCCATAATTTCCCGCTTTGTAGTTCCCGCCTATAACTCCCGCCATATTTTCCCGCTTCCGAGTTCCCTTCTATTTTTGTCTTCTCAACCTATAAAACACCCCCGACACTAAGGTGGGTAAGCATTCTAGTGCTTGATCTCGTAGTCTCGCCGAGATGTCAGGATATCCTTTCGATCGTAGTTTTCACCTGGTATGTCCGAATGTCTTTTATGCTTAGCCGATTTCGGCGTTGACAACATATTAGTTCATGACGAACTCATCAAGAGTGACACCCTCATCGAATGAGTCGCTCACGCATTAAGTAGGTGCTTGGTGGCCTTCCGGGACCTTTAAGGAGATACGTAAAGAACTTCTCAAAGTTGCGTGAAGATGGATGAAGCAACAATCTAAGAGTGAAACATACCTAAAGGTTGCGCAGAACATACTTTTTTATCGACCGCCGAGAGCTAAGATGAAGACGATATCTTCATGTCAAGGGCAAGAGTTCTGCATCGTCAAGGGCAAGAATTTTGCATCGACGGAGGATGACGATGATGACTTCATGTAGTTTTTAAGTTGCATGTTGTAAGTTCAGTCCTACCTACCGTTTAGTTCAGATGTAGTTGTATCCAGTTGTTTGTACTGTCTTATTATAGGAGGAGTATGTTCTATCTAAATATGATGTTGTAGTTGGCGCACGATGTTGGATAACAGAGTACTAAAATAGAGTAGGCATATGTCTCATACATAAGTACATATAGTCATTTGTCTCATACATAGAATAGACATAAGTCTCATACATAAGTATATAGTCATGTCTCTACTGACAGAGAGAAGCATTAGTGAGGACATCTGCCATGGCGGTCAAGCGGTGCTTGAGGTGTCGACCATCCGAACCTGTGGGGTGCCTTAATGTTATGAGGAGGAATCTCTAACCAGTCATGTTCATACTGTGTATCCTATGTGGGGCCTGGTGGAGGAGTCGAATACATGTCCATCCACTGGGTGCGCTGCGACATGTAATCATGTATGTTCTCCTCAGGATCTTGATCACTCCCCCACGTGGGTCCAGACATAGACGCCTCATGTCCGAACATAGGCGGTCCGTAGGCTCCTGTAGGAGGGAACGTTAAGTCATGATGAATTAGGTCGCCTCAGTTGATATTGAAAATAATAAATATGAAGAGACATACGAGCTGGCTGTGGCTGAAACACGAAGCTCGACGTGGGACCCTGGTGCTGTGTGTGCTGCCACGTCAAACTGCCAGGTTGGTCAGGAGGGGTGGCCTGGTCGTCGGTTGATGTGCTAGACGTGCGTGGAGGGACGCGGCTGCTGTTGGTGGTGAACAACGTCGCTTCTCCGGGTGCACGTGATAGCCTCGTAGATAACTCGTAGCCTGTTCTGCATGCTTGTCATGAAGGGCTGGAGCACAGACAGATGACAGTGAACTTCCAAAGGTGGACACCTCGTCGTGGAGTCTGAGTGTCAAGTGAGCCTGAAAATTGTGAGGACGATTATTAAATATGCACGACAAAGTATGTGACAACTTGATGCATTACATAAAGAGGATATATCTTACCGCGTACTGCCTAGAGCCCAAAGTATCAAAGCTCGGGTACATATCCGACAGACTAGGGTCAGGTATCTCATCTGGGTGAGGGTGCTCAACAATGTGTAACCGTGTTCCGGTCATGTATTGCTGCAAGTAGCGATTGAATTCGTCAAGATCAAACCCGACATTCTCGTGTCACAGATGTGTGTTCGCAGCCTCCCATTCTCAGAACGTATAGTCAAGCCTAACTAGCCAGTCAACAGATGTCCTGTTAATCCCCTTCCTCGTGGTCCTAAAATTGTGTTGTGTGTTCAACAATTAACTAATGCTTCAAATGGACAATTGTGAAAGACAATGCAACATTGAATAACTAGACAATACCTATGGATGTGTCCTAGCACCGGGTTCTCTTAAGGGGGAGGGACCTCCAACTGCTGACGACCAAATTGCATCATAACCCTCTGCTGGGCCATCTCCTCGATGAAGACATCGAAGATGATCTTTGATTTCGTCATCCAGTAATCACTATGTATTGTGCATAGCTCAGACATACCACCGAGGTATCTTGCATCTATGGATGCTTGCGTGTAGGGCTGCCAGATGACCCCAGCGTACGCATCAAACTGCTCGTTCAGTGTCGTGTATGCTCGCCTAGTCTGATCATCAGCAAAGCGTCTCTGCGAAAAACAAAAGTTATTTTCTACCACAGTGTGCACAAATAAGATGCGTTAAATTATAACACGAGACATACCTTCCGACCTGTCCAACACAGACCAAAAGTAGGCATGTCAATGCCGTCAACATCGAACAGGGATTCCATAGGCTCATCAACACGTATGTCCGGTCGTCCTATATAGAGCCCCTCCCACGACCACATTTGTAGAAATAGAGGGCATGCAAGAAGGGATGTCGTATCTGATGAAAGCTGGCAACCGTTGCACATACCTCGGTATGTAGCCGCTAAGACCGCCGAACCCCGACTCCTCTGTGTGATCTGATCCGGCGCCTTAGCACTTGCGATCTCATGTGCAATAGGATGTAGCCCGCGCTAATAGTGGTGACATGGTTCTATGTGAACATCACCTTGCCGAGAAGCCACAGTAGGCATGCCTCCAGGCTGCGAGTGATCTGTGTCGCATTCAACGGCTCCCTTGGACACCCGGGAACTTCTGGATCTGTATTGAGCAAAGAGAAAGTATTAGACAGCAAACGTATCTTCTGTAAAACCAGATGCATGACAACTGAAAGATATGAGGTAGGGGAACTAACCTGGAAACGGAGCAACCAATCATACTTAGGTCCATGACGCTTTGATGCTAGAGCCGGAGCACCGGCATAAACACCACCGAAATGTTGTGCAATACCTAGCTCCCAACCAGTCGGTGCCTCTAACGGTCCTATGGCATGACCTGCCAATGGTAGTCCCAGCAAAAGTGACACATCCTCAGAGAGTAGAAGCCTTCTCTCCCAAATGGAAGTGAAATGTGGGTCTCTGTGCCTCCACCGTCCACTAAGGTGTGATCAAAGAGGCATCGATGGAGAGGCGTTTGGAGGTGTCTGTTGACTCAACCAGACGCGCGAAAGGTAAAAGGCCGGCCCATTTAAGTCTGCATGTCAGAATAATTCAATTAGTGTGTCCCATTAATATACATGCTTAAAGGAAATAAATAAAGCACGTACCGGTCAACCCAATCTGGGTTTATCTTCCACTATTCCTTAGGAGTGCGAGTGACCAGAGGCTCGAGCTTGTGCTCATAACATATCGCAGCATAGTGCTTACTATCAATGTCCGGATTAAGAAACCACATTCCTGCCATTCCTGCAGATACAAATTTCAAACATAGTGCCACACTTAATACAAATTTCAAACATAGTGCCACACTTAATACAAATTTAAAACATAGTGCCGCACTTAATAAAAATATAGAACATAGTGCCACACTTGATATAAATTTAAAACATAGTGCCACACTTAACACAATTTGAAACATTGTGCCACACTTAATACAAATTTAAAACATTGTGCCACACTTCATACAAATTTCAATGCAGCCTAGCTTCTTCCTCTCCCTCTTCCTCCTCTTCGTCCCCGGTTGCCTCGTCCACGCCCAGTACCACTGGCAGTGACGAAAGTGGGTCAATTAGTGTCCCTATGGCCAAATTCATTGCATAGAATGCATTGCCTAGTGCGGCCTCTCGCTTCAGATTCATCCATATTATCCCGGATGCACCGACACTGTCGTCTACCTCTACTTGTACGCATATTCTCTGGGTCTGGAATGTACCGCCTTTCAACGTGATTGAAGGTGTTGAAGTTACCCATTGAGCGAAAATGCCAGCAACTCACCTGTCCAGGTATTGAGGACAGACTCTTTCAGAAAATATGGAGACACAAATGAGATTGCGTCCATTCCTAGCTGCCCGCAAGCAGCAAGTACATGGGAGCATGGTAGGTGAAGCAACTTCAGTTTGTTGCATGTGCACTCACACGTTGGCCATGCTTCATTTCCAATTTTCACCTCATGCGTCCTTAGCTCATTTGCACATCAAATTTGTTGTTAGCTAGGCGGATCTCGAACCTTCTTTCTTGATTACCGATGGTGACTACAGTGTGTGACCTAGCTTTTTCCATCTTCTTGTCCATGTACTTCATGACCCTTTCACAGTAACGTGTGTTCGGGTTGTTCAAGATATGCTGCTATGCTTTTTGACATCTATCTCTGAAATACTTCACGGTGCCATAGAAAATACCCTCAACGATGCTGTAAGTGGTAATGCCCGGTTTCCTCTGAGGACAAAGTTGTATGTTTCTGCGAGGTTGGTAGTCATGACACCGTACCTTGCTCCATGTGTGTCATCCAACAAATACCACCTCTTCAGTAGCTCATGCTCTATCCACTGCTCGGAGGTTTTAATCAACCTCACGAGCCTTCTCCTAGTACCAGGTGGGTCAAATCCTGGCAAGTCACATAGCCCAACAGGCTCCTCCTCCACGACCGTTGTTCCTGTTGCTAAATGTGCAGCTACTGCTTCAACATGTTCCCTGATAACCCACAAGTATAGGGATCGCAAAGTTTTCGAGGGTAGAGTATTCAACCCAAATTTATTGATTCGACACAAGGGGAGCCAAAGAATATTCTTGAGTATTTGCAGTTGAGTTGTCAATTCAACCACACCTGGATAACTTAGTATCTGCAGCAAAGTATTTAGTAGCAAAGTAGTATGGAAGTAACGATAACGATAGCAAAAGTAATATTTTTGGGTTTTGTAGTGATTGTAACAGTAGCAACGGAAAAGTAAATAAGCGAAGAACAATATGTTAAAAGCTCGTAGGCATTGGATCGGTGATGGAGAATTATGCCGGATGCGGTTCATCATGTAACAGTCATAACATAGGGTGACATGTAACTAGCTCCAATTCATCAATGTAATGTAGGCATGTATTAGAATATAGTCGACGTGCTTATGGAAAAGAACTTGCATGATATCTTTTGTCCTACCCTCCCGTGGCAGCGGGTCCTAATGGAAACTAAGGGATATTAAGGCCTCCTTTTAATAGAGTGCCGCATCAAAGCATTAACACATAGTGAATACATGAACTCCTCAAACTATGGTCATCACCTAAGTGGTCCCGATTATTGTCACTTCGGGTTGCGGATCATAACACATAGTAGGTGACTATAGACTTGCAAGATAGGATCAAGAACTCACATATATTCATGAAAACATAATAGGTTCAGATCTGAAATCATGGCACTCGGGCCCTAGTGACAAGCATTAAGCATAGCAAAGTCATAGCAACGTCAATCTCGTAACATAGTGGATACTAGGGATCAAACCCTAACAAAACTAACTCGATTACATGATAAATCTCATCCAACCCATCACCGCCCAAAGAAGCCTACGATGGAATTACTCATGCATGGCGGTGAGCATCATGAAATTGGTGATGGAGGATGGTTGATGATGACGACGACGATGGATTCCCCTCTCCGGAGCCCCGAACGGACTCCGGATCAGCCCTCCCGAGAGAGTTTAGGGCTTGGCGGCGGCTCCGTATCGTAAAACGCGATGAATCTTTCTCTTTGATTTTTTTCTCCCCGAACACGAATATATGGAGCTAGAGTTGAGGTCGGTGGAGCTCCAGGGGGGCCATGAGGCAGGGGGCGCGCCCAGGGGGCAGGCGCGCCCCCACCCTCGTGGAAAGGGTGTGAGCCCCTGGCCTTGATTCTTTCGCCAGTATTTTTTATTATTTCCAAAAATAATCTCCGTGAAGTTTCAGGTCATTCCAAGAACTTTTGTTTCTGCACATAAATAACACCATGGCAATTCTGCTGAAAACAGTCGATCCGGGTTAGTTCCATTCAAATCATGCAAGTTAGAGTCCAAAACAAAGGGCAAAAGTGTTTGGAAAAGTAGATACGACGGAGACGCATCAACTCCCCCAAGCTTAAACCTTTGCTTGTCCTCAAGCAATTCAGTTGACAAACTGAAAGTGATAAAGAAAAACTTTTACAAACTCTGTTTGCTCTTCTTGTTGTAAATATGTAAAGCCAGCATTCAAGTTTTCAAAGAAAGATTATGAACTAACCATATTCATAATAACTCTTAGGTCTCATGTTTACTCATATCAATGGCATAATCAACTAGCGAGCAATAATAATAAATCTCGGATGACAACACTTTCTCAAAACAATCATGATATGATATAACAAGATGGTATCTCGCTAGCCCTTTACGAGACCGCAAAACATAAATGCAGAGCACCTTTTAAGATCAAGGATAGACTAGACATTGTAATTCATGGTAAAAGAGAACCAATCATAGTCATACCCAATATAAATTAATTTTAATGGATGCAAACGACGGTGCTCTCCACCGGTGCTTTTTAATAAGAGGGTGATGACTCAACATAAAAGTAAATAGATAGGCCCTTCGCAGAGGGAAGCATGGATTTGTAGAGGTGCGAGCTTCGGTTTTAAAGCATAGATAAATAATATTTTGAGCGGCATACTTTCATTGTCAACATAACAACCAAGAGATGGCGATATCTTCCATGCTACACACATTATAGGCGGTTCCCAAACAGAATGGTAAAGTTTATACTCCCCCTCCACCAACAAGCATCAATCCATGGCTTGCTCGAAACAACGAGTGCCTCCAACTAACAATAGTCCCAGGGGAGTTTTGTTTGTAATTATTTTGATTTGATTTGCATAAAGCATGGGATTGGGCATCCCGTTGACCATCCATTTTCTCGTGAGTGAGGAGCGGAGTCCACTCCTCTTGAGAATAACCCGCCGAACATTGAAGATACGGACAACCCTAGTTGATACATGAGCTATTCGAGCATACAAAACAGAATTTCATTTGAAGGTTTAGAGTTTGGCACATACAAATTTACTTGGAACGGCAGGTAGATACCGCATATAGGAAGGTATAGTGGACTCATATGGAATAACTTTGGTGTTTAAGGGATTGGATGCACAAGCAGTATTCCCGCTTAGTACAAGTGAAGGCTAGAAAAGACTGGGAAGCGACCAACTAGAGAGTGACAACAGTGATGAACATGCATTAAAATTAATGAACATTGAGTGCAAGCATGAGTAGGATATAATCCACCATGAACAAAAATATCGTGAAGGCTATATTGATTTTTTTTCAACTACATGTGTGAACATGTGCCAAGTCAAGTCACTTGAATCATTCAAAGGAGGATACCACCCCATCATACCACATCACAACCATTTTAATAGCATGTTGGCACACAAGGTAAACCATTATAAACTCCTAGCTAATTAAGCATGACATAAGCAACTATAATCTCCAGTTGTCATTGCAAACATGTTTATTCATAATAGGCTGAATCAGGAACGATGAGCTAATCATATTTACAAAAACAAGAGAGGTCGAGTTCATACCAGCTTTTTCTCATCTCAATCAGTCCATCATATATAGTCATTATTGCCTTTCACTTGCAATACCAAACGATGTCAATAATAATAGTAGTGCACGTGCATTGGACTAAGTCAAATCTGCAAGCATTCAATAAACAAGAGAGGACAAGGCAATATGGGCTCTTGGTTAAATCAACAATAATGCATATACGAGTCACTTCAACATTTTCATTATGGTCTTCTCCTATCGACCCCCAAAGGAAAGAAAATAAATAAAACTATTTACACGGGAAAGCTCCCAACAAGCAAAAGAAGAACAAGAAATCTTTTTTTTGGTTTTCTTTTAATTACTACTACTACAGCAAGAAAGTAAACTAGCTAAAAGCTACTACTAATTTTTTTGTTTTTCTTAAGGTTTATCAAACACACAAGAAGAAAGCAAGAAAAATAAAATAAACTAGCATGGATATTACAGTGAAAAAGTATGAGCACCGACAACTAGCAATGAGTGTGTGAACATGAATGTAATGTCAGTGAGAAATACGTACTCCCCCAAGCTTAGGCTTTTGGCTTAAGTTGGTCTATTGCCACGGCTGCCCTGGCGGATATCCACAGTTGTAGTTGGGGTCATACTGTGAAGAAGTCTCGGATTGCCACTGGTTGGCAATCGCCTCCGGATCCCACTAGTAAGTAGACTGTCGTGGAGGATCAAATTGTGGTTCCGGCTCTGACTCTATAGTTGATGTAGGGTT
Organism: Aegilops bicornis; assembly: GCA_021605145.1. Lineage (NCBI taxonomy): Eukaryota > Viridiplantae > Streptophyta > Magnoliopsida > Poales > Poaceae > Aegilops > Aegilops bicornis. Next base: position 256,786,329 of record CM038671.1, on the reverse strand, counting down.
CCAGTAGGCGTGGATGGCCGCCAGCGGAACGAGATACTGATGACCCACAAGTATAGGGGATCTATCGTAGTCCTTTCGATAAGTAAGAGTGTCGAACCCAACGAGGAGCAGAAGGAAATGATAAGCGGTTTCCAGCAAGGTATTCTCTACAAATCTTTGAAATAAGTGGTAACAGATAGTTTTGTGATCGGATAATTTGTAACGAGCAACAAGTAACAAAAGTAAATAAAGTGCGATGATGTCTACTACACAACCTTCTTCTTGTAGACGTTGTTGGGCCTCCAAGTGCAGAGGTTTGTAGGACAGTAGCAAATTTCCCTCAAGTGGATGACCTAAGGTTTATCAATCCGTGGGAGGCATATGATGAAGATGGTCTCTCTCAAGCAACCATGCAACCAAATAACAAAGAGTCTCTTGTGTCCCCAACACACCCAATAGAATGGTAAATTGTATAGGTGCACTAGTTCGGCGAAGAGATGGTGATACAAGTGCAATATGGATGGTAGATATAGGTTTTTGTAATCTGAAAATATAAAAACAACAAGGTACCAAGTGGTAAAAGTGAGCGTAAACGGTATTGCAATGCTAGGAAACAAGGCCTAGGGTTCATACTTTCACTAGTGCAAGTTCTCTCAACAATAATAACATAATTGGATCATATAACTATCCCTCAACATGCAACAAAGAGTCACTCCAAAGTCACTAATAGTGGAGAACAAACGAAGAGATTATGGTAGGGTACGAAACCACCTCAAAGTTATTCTTTCCAATCAATCCGTTGGGCTATTCCTATAAGTGTCACAAACAGCCCTAGAGTTCGTACTAGAATAACACCTTAAGACACAAATCAACCAAAAACCTAATGTCACATAGATACTCCAATGTCACCTCAAGTATCCGTGGGTATGATTATACGATATGCATCACACAATCTCAGATTCATCTATTCAACCAACACATAGAACCTCAAAGAGTGCCCCAAAGTTTCTACCGGAGAATCACAACGAAAAGTGTGCCAACCCCTATGCATAGGTTCATGGGCGGAACCCGCAAGTTGATCACCAAAACATACATCAAGTGAATAACGTGATATCCCATTGTCACCACAGATACGCATGGCAATACATACATCAAGTGTTCTCAAATCTTTAAAGACTCAATCCGATAAGATTACTTCAAAGGGAAAACTCAACCCATTACAAGAGAGTAGAGGGGGAGAAGCAACATAAGATCCAACTACAATAGCAAAGCTACTTAATACATCAAGATCGTGCCAAATCAAGAACACGAGAGAGAGAGATCAAACAAATAGCTCTTGGTACATACCCTCGGCCAGGGTGAACTACTCCCTCCTCGTCATGGAGAGCGTCGGGATGATGAAGATGGCTGCGGTGAGGGTTCCCCCTCCTCCGTGCTCTAACAGGGCCCCGATTGGTTTTTGGTGGCTACAGAGGCTTGCGGCGGCGGGACTCCCGATCTATTCTGTTCTTCGGAAGTTTTAGGGTATATGGAGTTATATAGGCGGAAGAAGTACGTTGGTGGACCTCCGGGCTGTCCACGAGGTAGGGGGGCGCACCCTAGGGGGGTGGGCGCGCCCCCACCCTCGTGGGCAGCCCGGGACTCCTCTGGTGCAACTCCGGCACTCCGTGGGCTTCTTCTGGTCCAAAAATAAGTTCCGTGGAGTTTCAGGTCAATTGGACTCCGTTTGATTTTCCTTTTGCGAAACATTTGAAACAAGGGAAAAACAGAACCGCACTGGGCTCGGGTTATTAGGTTAGTCCCAAAAGTAATATAAAAGTGTAAAATAAAGCCCATAAACATCCAAAACACATAATATAATAGCATGGAACAACAAAATTATAGATACGTCGGAGACGTATCAAGATCCCCAAGCTTAATTCCTGCTCGTCCTCGAGTAGGTAAATGATAAAAAAGATAATTTTTGATGTGGAATGCTAGTTGGCATAATTTCAATGTAATCCTTCTTAATTGTGGTATGAATATTCAGATCGGAAAGATTTAAGATAAAAGTTCATATTGACATGGAAATAATAATACTTCAAGCATACTAACTAAGCAATTATGTCCTCTCAAAATAACATGGCCAAAGAAAGTTCATCCCTACAAAATCATATAGTTTAGTCATGCTCCATTTTCACACACAAGAATGCTCTCATCATGCACACCCCGATGACAAGCCAAGCAATTGTTTCATACTTTAGTAATCTCAAACTTATAAAACTTCACGCAATATATGAGTGCAAGCCATGGACATAACACTATGGGTGGAATAGAGTATGATGATGGGGGTTATGTGGAGAAGACAAAAAAAGGAGAAAGTCTCATATCAACGAGGCTAATCAATGAGCTATGGAGATGCCCATCGATTGATGTTAATGCAAGGAGTAGGGATTGCCATGCAACATATGCACTAGAGCTATAAATGTATGAAAGCTCGACAAAAGAAACTAAGTGGGTGTGCATCCAACTTGCTTGCTCACGAAGACCTAGGGCACTTGAGGAGGCCCATTGTTGGAATATACAAGCCAAGTTCTATAATGAAAAATTCCCACTAGTATATGAAAGTGACAAAACAAGAGACTCTCTATCATGAAGATCATGGTGCTACTTTGAAGCACAAGTGTGGTAAAAGGATAGTAACATTGTCCCTTATCTCTTTTTCTCTCATTTTTTTGGGCCTTCTCTTTTTTTAAGGCCTTTCTCTTTTTTTTCTTTTTTTGGGCCTTCTCTTTTTTATGGCCTTCCTCTTTTTTTTACCTCACTTGGGACAATGCTCTAGAAAATGATGATCATCACACTTCTATTTGTTTACAACTCAATGATTACAACTCGATACTAGAACAAAGTATGACTCTATATGAATGCCTCCGGCGGTGTACCGGGATATGCAATGAGCCAAGAGTGACATGTATGAAGGAATTATGAACGGTGGCTTTGCCACAAATACTATGTCAACTACATGATCATGCAAAGCAATATGACAATGATGAATGTGTCATGATGAACGGTATGGTGGAAAGTTGCATGGCAATATATCTCGGAATGTCTATGGAAATGCCATAATAGGTAGGTATGGTGGCTGTTTTGACGAAGATATAAGGAGGTTTATGTGTGAAAGAGCGTATCATATCACGGGTTTGGATGCATCGTGAAGTTTGCACCAACTCTCAATGTGAGAAAGGGCAATGCACTGCATCAAGAGGCTAGCAATGATGGAAGGGTGAGAGTGCGTATAATCCATGGACTCAACATTAGTCATAAAGAACTCATATACTTATTGCAAAAATCTACAAGCCATAAAAAACCAAAGCACTACGCGCATGCTCCTAGGGGGATAGATTGGTAGGAAAAGACCATCGCTCATCCCCGACCGCCACTCATAAGGAGGACAATCAAATAACACCTCATGTTTCAAATTTGTTACATAACGTTTACCATACGTGCATGCTACGGGACTTGCAAACTTCAACACAAGTATTTCTCAAATTCACAACTACTCAACTAGCACAACTTTAATATCACTACCTCCATATCTCAAAACAATTATCAAGTATCAAACTTTTCTTAGTATTCAACACACTCATAAGAATTCTTACAAATCTTGTATGCTTAGCATATTATGATTATTTAAGCAAATTACCATGCTATTTAAGACTCTCAAAATAATCTAAGTGAAGCATGAGAGTTCATCTATTTCTTCAAAATAAAACTACCACCATGCTCTAAAAGATATAAGTGAAGCACTAGAGCAAACAACAAACTACTCCGAAAGATATAAGTGAAGATTAATGAGTAGTCGGTTAATTATGTAACTATGTGAAGACTCTCCCATTTAATAATTTCAGTTCTTGGTATTTTATTCAAACAGCAAGCAAAGCTAAATAAAACGACAATTCAAGGATAGCACACATCATATGAAGAAGCAAAAAATTAGGTTCAACCGATACTAACCGATAACTGTTGAGGAAGAAAGGTGGGATGCCTACCGGGGCATCCCTAAGCTTGAGCTTTTGTGTCTCCTTAATTCCTTTTATATCTCGGTTTCCTATATCTCGAAAGCTTCATCCACACCAAACTCGACAAGAACTCATGAGATAAGTTAGTATAAACCAATTGAAAAACCTTATCATACTATACTGTAGAAAATCACTAAAATTATTATTCAACATTGCATACTAAATGCCTCTGCATATTAAATACTCCTATCCTTAAATAGAATCATAAAACAAGCAAACATATGCAAACATAACGGCAATCTGCCAAAACAGGACAGTCTGTAAACAATGCAAGATTCATCATACTTCCATAACTCCAAAAATTATTAAATAAAATTCCCACTGTAGTAAATTTATCAGAGCTTACTGTGCAAAAGGTTTCAACATTTTATCACATTCTGACATTTCTAGGGAATTATTGCAACAGCGGTAAACTTTCTGTTTTCAAACAGCAACATGCATACTTGCAAGATAAGCATGGCAAAAGCTATCCTTGACATTTTTATTGAAAATAGAGATGAAAAACATTAATCTAAACGGCAGCAAGCAAAAGCAAAATAAAATAAAATGACGCTCCAAGAAAAACACACATGTCATGTGGTGAATAAAAATATAGCCCCAAGTAAAGTTACCGATGAACGAAGACGAAAGAGGGGATGCCTTCCGGGGCATCCCCAAGCTTAGGCTCTTGATTATATTTGAATATTACCTTGGGGTTCCTTGTGCATCCCCAAGCTTAGGCTCTTGCCACTCCTTATTCCATAGTCCATCGAATCTTTACCCAAAACTTGAAAACTTCACAACACAAAACTTAACAGAAAATCTCGTGAGCTCCGTTAGCGAAAGAAAACAAAAAACCACTTCATGTTACTGTAATGAACTTATTATTTATTTATATTGGTGTTAAACCTACTGTATTCCAACTTATATATGGTTTATAAACTATTTTACTAGCCATAGAGTCATCAAAATAAGCAAGCAACACAGTGAAAACAGAATCTGTCAAAAACAGAATAGTCTGTAGTAATCTGTAACTAACACAAATTTATGGAGCTCCAAAAATTCTAAAATAAATTGTTGGACCTGAGGAATTTGTCTAGTAATCATCTGAAAAAAGAATCAACTAAATATCACTCTCCAGTAAAAAGTTTTAACTAATCTCGTGAGCGCTAAAGTTTCTGTTTTTTACAGCATGATCATAAAGACTTCACCCAAGTCTTCCCAAAGGTTCTACTTGGCACAAACACTAATTAAAACACAAAACCACATCTAAACAGAGTCTAGATGTATTATTTATTCCTAAACAGAACCAAAAATCAAGAAACAAAAATAAAGTTGGGTTGCCTCCCAACAAGCGCTATCGTTTAACGCCCCTAGCTAGGCATGATGATTTCAATGATGCTCATATAAAAGATAAGAATTGAAACATAAAGAGAGCATCATGAAGAATACGACTAGCACATTTATGTATAACCCACTTCCTATGCATAGGGATTTTGTGAGCAAACAACTTATGGGAACAATAATCAACTAGCATAGGAAGGCAAAACAAGCATAACTTCAAAACTTTAAGCACATAGAGAGGAAACTTGATATTATTGCAATTCCTACAAGCATATGTTCCTCCCTCATAATAATTTTCAGTAGCATCATGAATGAATCCAACAATATAACCAGCACATAAAGCATTATTTTCATGATCTACAAGCATAGAAAATTTACTACTCTCCACATAAGCAAATTTCTTCTCATGAATAATAGTGGGAGCAGACTCAACAAAATAATTATCATGTGAGGCATAATCCAATTGAAAACTAAAATCAATGGCAAGTTTCATGGTTATCATTATTCTTAATAGCATACAAGTCATCACAATAATCATCATAGATAGCAACTTTGTTCTCATAATAATCGATTGAAACCTCTTCCAAGATAGTGGACTCATCACTAAATAAAGTCATGACCTCTCCAAATCCACTTTCATAAATATTATATGATTCAACATCCTCCAAAATAGTGGGATCATTACTTCCTAAAGTTGACACTCTTCCAAACCCACTTTCATCAATATAATCATCATAGGTAGAAGGAATGATATCATCATAATAAATTTGCTCATCAAAACTTGGGGAACTGAACATATCATCTTCATCAAACATAGCTTCCCCAAGCTTGTGGCTTTCCATATCATTAGCATCATGGATATTCAAGGAGTTCATACTAACAACATTGCAATCATGCTCATCATTCAAAGATTTAGAGCCAAACATTTTAATGCATTCTTCTTCTAACACTTTGGCACAATTTTCCTTTCCATCATACTCACGAAAGATAGTAAAAGATGAAGCGTATGAGGTAAACTCAATTCCATTTTTTTGTAGTTTTATTTTATAAACTAAACTAGTGCTAAAACAAGAAACAAAAAGATTCTATTGCAAGATCTAAAGATATACCTTCAAGCACTCACCTCCTCGGCAACGGCGCCAGAAACTGCTTGATGTCTACTACGCAACCTTCTTCTTGTAGACGTTGTTGGGCCTCCAAGTGCAAAGGTTTGTAGGACAGTGGCAAATTTCCCTCAAGTGGATGACCTAAGGTTTATCAATCCGTGGGAGGCGTAGGATGAAGATGGTCTCTCTCAAGCAACCATGCAACCAAATAACAAAGAGTCTCTTGTGTCCCCAACACACCCAATACAATGGTAAATTGTATAGGTGCACTAGTTCGGCGAAGAGATGGTGATACAAGTGCAATATGGATGGTAGATATAGGTTTTTGTAATCTGAAAATAACAGCAAGGTAACAAGTGGTAAAAGTGAGCGTAAATGGTATTGCAATGCTAGGAAACAAGGCCTAGGGTTCATACTTTCACTAGTGCAAGTTCTCTCAACAATAATAACATAATTGGATCATATAACCATCCCTCAACATGCAACAAAGAGTCACTCCAAAGTCACTAATGGTGGAGAACAAACGAAGAGATTATGGTAGGGTACGAAACCACCTCAAAGTTATTCTTTCCAATCAATCCGTTGGGCTATTCCTATAAGTGTCACAAACAGCCCTAGAGTTCGTACTAGAATAACACCTTAAGACACAAATCAACCAAAACCCTAATGTCACATAGATACTCCAATGTCACCTCAAGTATCCGTGGGGATTATACGATATGCATCACACAGTCTCAGATTCATCTATTCAACCAACACATAGAACCTCAAAGAGTGCCCCAAAGTTTCTACCAGAGAATCACGACGAAAACGTGTGCCAACCCCTATGCATAGGTTCATGGGCGGAACCCGCAAGTTGATCACCAAAACATACATCAAGTGAATCACGTGGTATCCCATTGTCACCACAGATACGCACGGCAAGACATACATCAAGTGTTCTCAAATCTTTAAAGACTCAATCCGATAAGATTACTTCAAAGGAAAAACTCAATCCATTGCAAGAGAGTAGAGGGGGAGAAGCAACATAAGATCCAACTACAATAGCAAAGCTCGCAATACATCAAGATCGTGCCAAATCAAGAACACGAGAGAGAGATCAAACACATAGCTACTGGTACATACCCTCAGCCCCGAGGGTGAACTACTCCCTCCTCGTCATGGAGAGCGCCGGGATGAGGAAGATGGCCAGCGGTGAGGGTTGCCCCCTTCGGCAGGCTGCCGGAACAGGGTCCCGATTGGTTTTTGGTGGCTACAGAGGCTTGCGGCGGCGGAACTCCCGATCTATTCTGTTCTTCGGAAGTTTTAGGGTATATGGAGTTATATAGGCGGAAGAAGTACGTCGATGGACCTGCGGGCTGTCCACGAGGTAGGGGAGCGCGCCCTAGGGGTGGGCGCACCCCACCCTCGTGGGCAGCCCGACCTCCGTGCAACTCCGGTACTCCGTGGGCTTCTTCTGGTCCAAAAATAAGTTCCGTGGAGTTTCAGGTCAATTGGACTCCGTTTGATTTTCCTTTTTTGCGAAACACTGAATCAAGGGAAAAAACAGGAACTGGCACTGGGCTCTGGGTTATTAGGTTAGTCCCAAAAGTAATATAAAAGTGTAAAATAAAGCCCATAAACATCCAAAGCACATAATATAATAGCATGGAACAATCAAAAATTATAGATACGTCGGAGACGTATCATGCAGCAAGGTGGCCCAATCCTTTGTGTAGCAAAGGACAAGCCTGGACAAACTCTTATATAAGGAAAAGCGCTCCCGAGGACACATGGGAATATCGTCAAGCTAGTTTTCATCATGTTCATATGATTCGCATTCAGTACTTTGATAATTTGATATGTGGGTGGACCGGTGCTTGGGTGTTGTTCTTACTTGAACAAGCATCCCACTTATGTTTAACCTCTATTGCAAGCATCCGCAACTAAAACAAAAGTATTAAGGTAACCATAGCATGAAACATATGGATCCAAATCAGCCCCTTACGAAGCAATGCATAAACTAGGGTTTAAGCTTTTGTCACTCTAGCAACCCATCATCTACTTATTACTTCCCAATGCCTTCCTCTAAGCCCAAATAATGGTGAAGTGTTATGTAGTCGACGTTCACATAACACCACTAGAGGCTAGACAACATACATCTCATCAAAATATCAAACAAATACCAAATTCACATGACTACTAATAGCAAGACTTCTCCCATGTCCTCAGGAACAAACGTAACTACTCACAAAGCATATTCATGTTCATAATCAGAGGGGTATTAATATGCATAAAGGATCTGAACATATGATCTTCCACCAAATAAACCAACTAGCATCAACAACAAGGAGTAATCAACACTACTAGCATCCTACTAGTACCAATCCCGGACTTGGAGACAAGAATTGGATACAAGAGATGAACTAGGGTTTTGAGAGGAGATGGTGCTGGTGAAGATGTTGATGGAGATTGCCCTCTCCCGATGAGAGGAGCGTTGGTGATGACGATGGCGATGATTTCCCTCTCGAGGAAGTGTCCCCGGCAGTAACAGCTCACGGAGCCCTAGATTGGTTTCGCAAGGTCCCGCCTCGTGGCGGCGGAGTTTCATCCGAAAAGGTTGCCTATGATTTTTCCTCGACGAAAGACCTCATATAGCGTAAGATGGCCATCGAGAGCCAACAGGGGCCATGAGGCGGGGGGCGCTGGGGTAGGGCGCGCCTCACCCTCGTGGGCTGTGTGGGCCCTCTCCGTGAACTTCTTCCGCTCAATATTTTTATTATTTCCAAAAATGACTTTCGTGGAGTTTCAAGACTTTTGGAGTTGTGCGAGAATAGGTCTGTAATATTTGCTCCTTTTCCACCAATTCCAGCTGCAGGCATTCTCCTCCTGATGTAAACCTTGTAAAATAAGAGAGAATAGGCATAAGTATTGTGACATAACATGTAATAACAGCCCATAATGCAATAAATATCGATATAAAAGCATGATGCAAAATGGACGTATCAACTCCCCCAAGCTTAGACCTCGCTTGTCCTCAAGCGGAAGCCGATAACGATAAATATGTCCCCATGTTTAGAGGTAGAGGTGTCGATAAAAATAAAAAAATAAAATACGGACATGAAGGCATCATGATTATTCTCATAACAACAACATATATAGGTATTGTCATATGATTTCTTATGCTCAAGTAATAATCCATTCACAATGCATAAGTACAAATCATAAATTTTATTGAGAACCAACAAACTATAATCTCAGTCATTGAAGCAATTGCAATTTATCATAACATCAAAAAGAGTCTATGTCAGAGCTTAATAGCAAGTCCACATACTCAACTATCATTTAGTCTTTCATAATTGCTAACGCTCACGCAATACTTGTGGTTACGGAGTTTTAATCGGACACAGAGAAAGATAGGGGCTTATAGTTTCGCCTCCCAACCTTTTACCTCAAGGGTAATGTCAAAAATAATAACTCATGATCCCCTACATCCAATTAGATATATCTGTCAGGATCTTTCCAACATATTGTGCTTGCCAAAGGATAAAGTGTAAAAAGGAAAGGTGAAGATCACCATGACTCTTGCATAAGTTAGAAGATAATAATAAAAGACAGGCTCTTCGCAGAGGGAAGCAGAGGTTGCCATGCGCTTTTATGGTTGGATGCACAAAATCTTAATGCGAAATAACGTCACTTTATATTTCCCCTTGTGATATGAACCTTTATTATGCAGTCCCTCGCTTTTATTTATTCCACATCACAAGATCGTATAAATCTTATTTGTCCCACATAAATCAATCATACATATTTAGAGAGCAATTTTTATTGCTTTGCACCGATGACAACTTACTTGAAGGATCTTACTCAATCCATAGGTAGATATGGTGGACTCTCATGGCAAAACTGGTTTAAGGGTTTTGGAAGCACAAGTAGTATCTCTACTTGGTGCTGAGAATTTGGCTAGCATGAGGGGGAAAGGAAAGCTCAACATGTTGGATGATCCATGACAACATACTTTATCTCAGATATAAGAAAACAAAACTCATTACGTTGTCTTCCTTGTCCAACATCAACTCTTTAGCATGTCATATTTTAATGAGTGCTCCCAATCATAAAAGATGTCAATAATAGTATATTTATATGTGAAACCTCTCTTTCCTTATTACTTCCTATTAATTGCAACGATGACCAAAGCTATGTCTGCCAACTCCCAACAACTTTTAATCATCATACTCTTTCTATGTGAAGTCATCACTCTCGATAAGTTCAATATGATCTATTTGTTTCTTTTTATTCTTTTATCTTTTCTTTTATTCACTCAAGATCATGTCAAAATAATCAAGCCCTTGACTCAACACTAATCTTTATTATATAGCTCACGGACTCGATTACATAGAGAGACCATAAAGCAAAAACTCAAAACTAGATCATGCCATAAACTTCATTCTACTAAATCAAGATACTACTAATAGGATCGAACTAAGAAAAATGGTAAAGATAGGAGATGTGGTTGTGATACGATACCGGGGCACCTCCCCCAAGCTTTGCAGTTGCCAAGGGGAGTGCCCATACCCATGTGATTATGTCTCCTTCTTTGTTGTTGGTGAAATATTCTTGGCGATGATGCCCTTCAGGATACGATTCTCCTCCTCGAGCTTATTGACTTGCTGCTTGAGGTCCATTATTTCCTTACGAAGCTTTCCTGTAACAGCTAAAGCTCCTTGCACCCAAGGGTGTTGCATAGCTGCGGGAGAACAAGTGACACTCCTCTTCATATTTTCATAAGAAAGAAATCTAACATTGGAAGGGATAACCGAGTTTGGAATAGCTGAGCTCTGTAGTTCCCCCATCGTGAATCCAGCTCGGAAGCGAGAAGTGACTTCTTGATCCTCCATGGCATCTACTCTCATTAAGTCAGCCTCCATCTCTTCCTCCGTTGCTGACCCAAAGTGGTCAGCGTCGCTGTTTGCCCTTGGTTCCAATGCCTGATGAGACACCCGGCTCTCCCCAATTGACTCTTGAGAAGACATCTTGCTCTAATCTGCAGCAACAAATAAAACAAAACAGAGGATACTTGCGTGATACGAGAGTCAAAACCTTCGGGAGAATATATAATGAATTTTTGCCGACCAAAATACGTAACATGTAAGAAAACGGAGTCCGGAAGGCACACGAGGTGCCCACGAGGTAGGGGGCGCGCCCAGGGGGTAGGGCACGCCCTCCACCCTCGTGGGGCCCTCGTGTCCTTCCCGAACTGCTACTTATTTTTCTATTTTTCTAAATATTCCAAAACGGAGAAATATTGCCTTAAAAACTGTTTTGGAGTCTGTTTACTTACCGTACCACATACCTATTCCTTTTCGGAGTCTGAAACATTCCGGAAAGTGTCTCTTATGTATTCCTCCATGGTTACGGTTTCAATAACATTGGTTTCAACATTTATAGGATTACCTGAGATATAATTTTGATTCTTTGACCGTTTACCACCTTCGGGTTTGTGCCTTCGAAGCTGTTGATTTTTATGGCACCGGAACGATAGACCTCCTCGATGACGTAGGGGCCTTCCCTTTTAGAGAGAAGTTTTGCTGCAAAAAATCTTAAACGAGAGTTGTATAGCAATACATAATCACCTACATTAAACTCATGCTTTTGTATCCTTTTGTCATGCCATATTTTAACTTTTTCTTTAAACAACTTGGCATTTTCATAAGCTTGGGTTCTCCATTCATCAAGTGAGATAATATCAAATAACCTCTTCTCACCGGCAAGTTTGAAATCATAATTGAGCTCTTTAATAGCCCGATATGCCTTATGTTCCAGCCGAGAGGTATGTGACATGCTTTCCCATAAACCATTTTATCTGGAGACATACCCATAGGATTTTTATATGCAGTTCTATAGGCCCATAATGCATCATCAAGTTTCTTGGACCAATTCTTTCTAGATCTATTAACATCTTTTGCAAAATTAATTTGAGCTCTCTATTACTCAATTCTACTTGACCACTAGACTGTGGGTGATAAGGAGATGCAATTCTATGATTAACATCATACTTAGCAAGAATTTTACGGAAAGCACCATGAATGAAATGTGAACCACCATCATTCATTAAATATCTAGGGACTCCAAACCTTGGAAAAATAACTTCTTTAAGCATTTTAATAGAAGTGTTATGATCAGCACTACTAGTTGGAATAGCTTCTACCCACTTAGTAACGTAATCAACAACAACTAAAATATGTGTATATCCATTAGAGGCAGGAAAAGGTCCCATATAATCAAAGCCCCAAACATCAAATGGTTCAATAACAAGTGAATAATTCATAGGCATTTCTTGACGTTGCTACCTCTTGAGCTTGCGTTGGTTTTCCCCGAAGAGGAGAGGATGATGCAGCAGAGTAGCGTAAGTATTTCCCTCAGTTTTTGAGAACCAAGGTATCAATCCAGTAGGATGCCACGCTCAAGTCCCTCAGACTGCACAAAAACGATAGCTACTCGCAACCAACACGATTAGGGGTTGTCAATCCCTTCACGGTCACTTACGAGAGTGAGATCCGATAGAGATAATATTTCCGGTATTTTTGGTATAGAGATGCAAAGTTAAAAGTAAAAGGCAAAGTAAAAAGCAAAAGCAAGATTAAAGTGATGGAGATTGATATGATGAGAATAGACACAGGGGCCATAGGTTTCACTAGTGGCTTCTCTCGAGAGCATAAGTATTCTAGGGTGGGTGAACAAATTACTGTTGAGCAATTGATGAATTGAGCATAGTTATGAGAATATCTAGGCATGATCATGTATATAGGCATCACGTCTGTGACAAGTAGACCAAACGATTCTGCCTCTACTACTATTACTCCACTCATCGACCGCTATCCAAAGATGCATCTAGAGTATTAAGTTAAAACAGAGTAACGCTTTAAGCAAGATGACATGATGTAGAGAGATAAATTCATGCAATATGAAATAAACCCCATCTTGTTATCCTCGATGGCAACGATACAATCGTGCCTTGCTGCCCATACATCCTTTGGGAAAGGACATCGCAAGATCAAACCCAAAGCTAAGCACTTCTCCCATGGCAAGAACTACCAATCTAGTTGGCCAAACCAAGCGGATAATTCAAGAGACTTGCAAAGATAACCAATCATACATAAAAGAATTCAGAAAAGATTCAAATATTATTCATAGATAGACTTGATCATAAACCCACAATTCATCGGTCTCAACAAACACACCGCAAAAGGAAGAAGATTACATCGAATAGATCTCCACAAGAGAGGGGGAGAACTTTGTATTGAGATCCAAAAAGAGAGAAGAAGCCATCTAGCTAATAACTATGGACCCGATGGTCTGAGGTAAACTACTCACACTTCATCGGAGAGGCTATGATGATGTAGAAGCCCTCCGTGATGACGGCCCTCTCCGGCGGAGCTCCGGAACAGGCCCCAAGATGGGATCTCGTGGATACAGAAAGTAGCGACAGTGGAATTAGGTTTTTTGCTCCGTATCTGTTTGTTTGGGGGTACGTGGATATATATAGGAGGAAGAAGTACGTCGGTGGAGCTTCGGTGGGCCCACGAGGGTGGGGGCGCGCCTGGGGGTGTAGGGCGCGCCCCCCTACCTTGTGCCCACCTCGAAGCTTCCTTGGCGTAGGGTCCAAGTCTCCTGGGTCATATTCGGGAAGAAAATCACGTTCCAGAAAGGATTATTCCGTTTGGACTCCGTTTTATATTCCGTTTCTTCGAAATACTAAAATAGGCAAAAAACAACAATTATGGGCTGGGCCTCCGGTTAATAGGTTAGTCCCAAAAATAATATAAAAGTGGAAAATAAAGCCCAATATAGTCCAAAACAGTAGATAATATAGCATGGAGCAATCAAAATTATAGATACGTTGGAGACGTATCAGGCATCCCCAAGCTTAATTCCTGCTCGTCCTCGAGTAGGTAAATGATAAAAAGAGAATTTTTGATGCGGAGTGCTACTTGGCATAATTTCAATGCAAAATTTCTTAATTGTGGTGTGAATATTCTGATTAGAAAGATGCAAGACAAAAGTTCATATTGACATAAAGAATAATAATACTTCAAGCATACTAATAAAGCAATTATGTCTTCTCAAAATAACATGCCAAAGAAAGTTATCCCTACAAAATCATATAGTCTGGCTATGCTCTATCTTCACCACACAAAGTATTTAAATCATGCACAACCCCGATGACAAGCCAAGCAATTGTTTCATACTTTAACATTTTCAAAACTTTTTTCGATCTTCACGCAATACATGAGCGTGAGCCATGGATATAGCACTATATGTGGAATAGAATGGTGGTTGTGGAGAAGACAAAAGAGGGGAAGATAGTCTCACATCAACTAGGCGTATCAACGGGCTATGGAGATGCCCATCAATAGATATCAATGTGAGTGAGTAGGGATTGCCATGCAACGGATGCACTAGAGCTATAAGTATATGAAAGCTCATCAAAAGAAACTAAATGGGTGTGCATCCAACTTGCTTGCTCACGAAGACCTAGGGCAATTTTGAGGAAGACCATCATTGGAATATACAAGCCAAGTTCTATAATGAAAAATTCCCACTAGTATATGAAAGTGACATAATGAGAGACTCTCTATCATGAAGATCATGGTGCTACTTTGAAGCACAAGTGTGGTAAAAGGATAGTAACATTGTCCCTTCTCTCTTTTTCTCTCATTTTTTATTTGGGCCTTTTCCTTTTTTTTCATGGCCTCTTTTTTTTCGTCCGGAGTCTCATCCCGACTTATGGGGGAATCATAGTCTCCATCATTCTTTCCTCACTTGGGACAATGCTCTAAAAATGATGATCATCACACTTTTATTTTCTTACAACTCAACAATTACAACTCGATACTTAGAACAAATATGACTATATATGAATGCCTCTGGCGGTGTACCGGGATATGCAATGAATCAAGAGTGACATGTATGAAATAATTATGCACGGTGGCTTTGCCACAAATACGATGTCAACTACATGGTCATGCTAGCAATATGACAATAATGGAGCGTGTCATGATAAATGGAACGGTGAAAAGTTGCATGACAATATATCTCAGAATGGCTATGGAAATGCCATGATAGGTAGGTATGGTGGCTGTTTTAAGGAAGGTATATGGTGGGTGTATGATACCGGCGAAAGGTGCGCGGTATTAGAGAGGCTAGCAATGGTGGAAGGATGGGAAAAAGTGTGTATAATCCATGGACTCAACATTAGTCATAAAGAAATCATATACTTATTGCAAAAATCTAGAAGTTATCAAAGCAAAGTATTACGCCAGATGATCCTAGGGGGATAGATTGGTAGGAAAAAACCATCGCTCGTCCCCGACCGCCACTCATAAGGAATACAATCAATAAATAAATCATGCTCCGACTTCATCACATAACGGTTCACCATACGTGCATGCTACGGGAATCACAAACTGTAACACAAGTATTCTTTAAATTCACAACTACTAAACTAGCATGACTCTAATATTATCACCTCCATATCTCAAAACAATTATCATGCTTCAATCTTCTCTTAGTATTCAACGACTCAAAAGAAAGTTTCACAAATCTTGAATACCAAGCATATTATTATTAAGCAAATTACCATGCTATTAAGACTCTCAAAATAATTTAAGTGAAGCATGAGAGATCAATAATTTATTTAAAACAAACCACCACCGTGCTCTAAAAGATCTAAGTGAAGCACATAGAGCAAAATTATAACTCAAAAGATATAAGTGAAGCACATAGAGCAAAACTACATAGCTCAAAAGATATAAGTGAAGCACATAGAGTATTCTATCAAATTCCAATTCATGTATGGCTCTCTCAAAAGGTGTGTACAGCAAGGATGATTGTGGCACACTAACAAACAAAGACACAAATAATACAAGACGCTCCAAGCAAAACACATATCATGTTGGTGAATAAAAATATAGCTCCAAGTAAATTACCGATGGAAGTCGACGAAAGAGGGGATGCCTTCCGGGGCATCCCCAAGCTTTGACTTTTTGGTGTCCTTGGATTATCTTGGGGGTTCCATGGGCATCCCCAAGCTTAGGCTCTTGCCACTCCTTGTTCCATAATCCATCAAAAGAATTCACCCAAAACTTGAAAACTTCACAACACAAAACTCAATAGAAATCTCGTGAGCTCCGTTAGAGAAATAAAACAAAAGACCACTCCAAGGTACTGTAATGAACTCATTCTTTATTTATATTGGTGTTAAACCTACTGTATTCCAACTTCTCTATGGATTATAAACTATTTTACTAACCATAGATTCATCAAAATAAGCAAACAACACACGGAAAACAGAATCTGTCAAAAACAGAACAGTCTGTAGTAATCTGTAACTAACGCAAACTTCTGGAACCCAAAAACTTCTACCAAAATTAGACGAACTAGACAATTTGTTTATTGATCAGCAGCAATTGGAATCAGTATTTTATCACGTTCTGGTGATTTTTAAAAATTCGGCCACTGAACGCAAAGTTTCTAGAAATTACAGCAAGATCAAATAACTATCGTCCAAGAAGATCCAATAGGTCTAGCTTGGCACAAACACTAATTAAAACACAAAACCACATCCAAACAGAAGGTAGATGGGTTATTTATTCCCTAACAGAATAAAAACATAAAAAACTAAAAAATAAAATTGGGTTGCCTCCCAACAAGCGCTATCGTTTAACGCCCTAGCTAGGCATAAAAGCGAGGATAGATCTAGGTATTGCCATCTTTGGAAGGCAATCCATAAGTGGCTCTCATGATAGTTTCATATGGAAATTTTATTTTTTTCTTGGAAAGTGTTCCATGCCCTTTTTTAATGGAAATTGGAATCTAATATTCCCTTCCTTCATATCAATAATCGCACCAACCGTTCTAAGGAAAGGTCTACCAAGAATAATAGGGCAAGAAGGATTGCAATCTATATCAAGAACAATGAAATCTACGGGCACATAATTCCTATTTTCAACAATAAGAACATCATTAATCCTTCCCATAGGTTTCTTAATAGTAGAATCCGCGAGATGTAAGTTTAAAGAGCAATCATCAAGATCGCGGAAATCTAGCAAATCACACAAAGTTTTGGGGATAGTGGAGACACTAGCACCCAAATCACACAAGGCATAAAACTCATGATATTTAATTTTAATTTTAATAGTTGGTTCCCACTCATCATAGTGTTTTCTAGGGATAGAAACTTTCAACTCAAGTTTTTCTTCATAATATTGCATCAAGGCATCAACAATATGTTCGGTGAAAGCTTTCTTTTGACTATAAGCATGTGGAGAATTTAGCACGAATTGCAACAAGGAAATACAATCAATCAAAGAGCAAATTTCATAATTAAATTCCTTGAAATACAATATAGTGGGTTTAGCAACATCTATATTTTTATTTCTTTCAATCCCACTTTCATCAATTTCATCATAAAGATCTAAATACTCTGAATTTTTAGAACGCCTTCTAGGTAAAGGAAGATCATATTCAGTTTCATCAAGATTCATATTGCAAAACATAGATTTGATAGGGGACACATCAATAACTTTTAGATCTTCATCTTGATTTTCATAGGAATTGGAAGAACACGCTTTAATAAAGGCATCTTTGGAAGCACGCATCCTAGCGGTTCTTTTCTTGCACTCATCAATGGAAATTCTCATGGCTTTGAGAGACTCATCGATATCATGCTTAGGAGGAATAGATCTAAGTTTTAAAGAATCAATCTCAAGAGAAATTCTATCAACGTTCCTAGCCAAATCATCAACTTTAAGCAATTTATCTTCAAGCAAAGCATTAAAATTCTTTCGTGAAGTCATAAACTCTTTAACACTACTCTCAAATTCAGAGGGCATCTTATTATAATTTCCATAAGAGTTGTTGTAGGAATTTCCATAATTATTAGAAGGAATACTAGGATATGGCCTAGGATTAAAATTCCCTCTATACGCGTTGTTACCATAATTATTCCTACCAACAAAATTCACATCCATAGATTCATTGTTATTCTCAATCAAAGTAGACAAAGGCATATAATTAGGATCAGAACAAACACTCTTAGTAGCAAATAATTTCATAAGTTCATCCATCTTTCCACTCAAAACATTGATTTCTTCTATTGCATGCACTTTTTTATTAGAAGATCTTTCAGTATGCCATTGAGAATAATCAACCATAATATTATCTAGGAGTTTAGTAGCATATCCTAAAGTGATTTCCATAAAAGTGCCTCCATGAAGAATCTAAAAGATTTCTAGAAGCAAAATTCAATCCGGCATAATTTTTTTGTATAATCATCCAAAAATTCAAACTATGAGTAGGGCAATTACGTATCATTAATTTCATTCTCTCCCAAGCTTGTGTAACATGTTCATGATCAAGTTGCTTAAAATTCATAATATCGTTTCTAAGAGAGATGATCTTAGCGGGAGGAAAATACTTAGAGATAAAAGCATCTTTGCACTTGTTCCAAGAATCAATACTATTTTTTGGCAAAGACGAAAACCAAGCTTTAGCACGATCTCTAAGCGAAAAAGGAAATAGCTTCAATTTAACGACATCATTATCGACATATTTTTTATTTTGCATATCACATAAATCAAAGAAGCTATTCAGATGAGTAGCGGCATCTTCACTAGGAAGGCCGGTGAATTGACCTTTCATAACAAGATTCAACAAAGCAGTATTGATTTCACAAGATTCAGTATTGGCAAGAGGAGCAATCGGAGTGCTAAGGAAATCATTATTGTTGGTATCGGTGAAGTCACACAATTTGGTAGTGTCTTGAGCCATCGCGACAAACAAGCAATCCAACACACGAGCAAACAAAAGGCAAGCGAGAAAAAGGCAAACGGAGAAGGAGAAGAGAAGGAGAAGGAGAGAGAGAGAGAGAGAGAGAGAGAGAGAGGGCGAATAAATCGGCAAGGGTGAAGTGGGGGAGAGGAAAACGAGAGGCAAATGGCAACTAATGTAATGCGAGAGATAGGGATTGTGATGGGTACTTGGTATGTTGACTTTTTGCGTAGACTCCCCGGCAACGGCGCCAGAAATTCTTCTTGCTACCTCTTGAGGTTGCGTTGGTTTTCCCCGAAGAGGAGAGGATGATGCAGAAGAGTAGCGTAAGTATTTCCCTCAGTTTTTGAGAACCAAGGTATCAATCCAGTAGGAGGCCACGCTCAAGTCCCTCGTACCTGCACAAAACTATAGCTACTCGCAACCAACGTGATTAGGGGTTGTCAATCCCTTCACGGTCACTTACGAGAGTGAGGTCTGATAGAGATAATATTTTTGGTATTTTTGGTATAGAGATGCAAAGTTAAAAGTAAAAGGCAAAGTAAAAAGCAAAGCAAGATTAAAGTGATGGAGATTGATATGATGAGAATAGACCCGGGGGCCATAGGTTTCACTAGTGGCTTCTCTCGAGAGCATAAGTATTCTACGATTGGGTGAACAAATTATTGTTGAGCAATTGATGAATTGAGCACGATTATGAGAATATCTAGGCATGATCATGTATATAGGCATCACGTCTGTGACAAGTAGACCAAAGCGATTATGCATCTACTACTATTACTCCACTCATCGACCGCTATCCAACATGCATCTAGAGTATTAAGTTAAAAACAGCAGTAACGCTTTAAGCAAGATGACATGATGTAGAGAGATAAATTCATGCAATATGAAATAAACCCCATCTTGTTATCCTCGATGGCAACGATACAATACGTGCCTTGCTGCCCTATACATCCTTTGGGAAAGGACACTGCAAGATCAAACCCAAAGCTAAGCACTTCTCCCATGGCAAGAACTGCCAATCTAGTTGGCCAAACCAAACGGATAATTCGAAGAGACTTGCAAAGATAACCAATCATACATAAAAGAATTCAGAAAAGATTCAAATATTATTCATAGATAGACTTGATCATAAACCCACAATTCATCGGTCTCAACAAACACACCGCAAAAGGAAGAAGATTACATCGAATAGATCTCCACAAGAGAGGGGGAGAACTTTGTATTGAGATCCAAAAGAGAGAAGAAGCCATCTAGCTAATAACTATGGACCCGAAGGTCCGAGGTAAACTACTCACACTTCATCGGAGAGGCTATGATGATGTAGAAGCCCTCCGTGATGACGGCCCTCTCCGTGGAGCTAGAACAGCCCCAAGATGGGATCTCGTGGATACGTAAAGTTGCGGCGGTGGAATTAGGTTTTTTGCTCCGTATCTGTTCGTTTGGGGGTACGTGGATATATATAGGAGGAAGAAGTACGTCGGTGGAGCTTCGGTGGGCCCATGAGGGTGGGGGGTGCGCCTGGGGGTGTAGGGCGCGCCCCTACCTCGTGCCCACCTCGAAGCTTCCTTGGCGTAGGTCCAAGTCTCTGGGTCATATTCGGAAGAAAATCATGTTCCGTAAAGGATTATTCCGTTTGGACTCCTTTTGATATTCCATTTCTTCAAACACTCAAATAGGCAAAAACAGCAATTGGGCTGGGCCTCCGGTTAATAGGTTAGTCCCAAAAATAATATAAAAGTGGAAAATAAAGCCCAATATAGTCCAAAACAGTAGATAATAAAGCATGGAGCAATCAAAAATTATAGATACGTTGGAGACGTATCAGACGTCTACTAATATTACCAATTCTTTGGCATTCATCACATGACCAGACGAAGTTACGGGCATCCTTGAAGAGAGTAGGCCAATAAAAACCGGATTGCAATACCTTATGTGCAGTTCTATCTCCCGCGTGGTTTCCTACATAAGCTTCGGAGTGGCACTTGCGTAGGATCTGTTCTGCTCATGCTCGGTACACAACGCCTAATAATACCATCTACTCCTTCTTTATAAAGATGTGGGTCATCCCAAAAGTAATGTCTCAAATCATAGAAAAACTTTTTCTTTTCTTTGATGCACGTGAAACTAGGCGGTATAAATTTAGCAACAATATAATTAGCATAATCAAGATACCATGGAGTACTACGAGAAGTACTTATAACATTTAATTGTTCATCGGAAAGCTATCATCAATAGGTAGTGGGTCATCAAGAACATTTTCTAACCTAGACAAGTTGTTCCAGCAACGGGGTTCTCAACTCCTTTTCTATCAACAATATGCAAATCAAATTCTTGTAGCAAGAGAACTCATCTAATAAGTCTAGGTTTAGCATCTTTCTTTTCCATAAGATATTTAATAGCAGCATGATCCGTGTGAATAGTTACTTTAGCATCAACAATATAAGGTCTGAACTTATCACAAGCAAATACAACTGCTAAGAATTCCTTTTCAGTAGTAGCATAATTTCTTTGAGCATTATCTAGAGTCTTACTAGCATAATGGATAACATTTAAATTCTTATCAACTCTTTGCCCTAGAGCAGCACCTACAGCATAATCACTAGCATCACACATAATCAGGTGGCTGAACAATAAGTGCAGAGATCAATCTTTCTTGAGTATTTCAAATGCTTCTACACAATCATCATCAAAGACAAAGGGTATATCTTTTTGTAATAAATTAGTCAGAGGCCGAGAAATTTTTGAGAAGTCCTTAATGAACCTCCTATAAAATCCGGCGTGACCAAGGAAACTTCTTATACCTTTGATGTCCTTTGGACATGGCATCTTTTCAATAGCATCAACTTTGGCTTTATCAACTTCAATACCTCTTTCTGAATCTTTATGCCCCAAGACTATACCTTCATTAACCATAAAGTGGCACTTTTCCCAATTCAAGACAAGATTAGTTTCTTCACATCTCAAGAAAACTCGATCAAGATTGCTCAAGCAATCATCAAAAGAAGATCCATAGACGGAAAAGTCGTCCATGAAAACCTCACAAATCTTTTCACAAAAGTCGAGAGAATATAGCCATCATGCATCTTTGAAAGGTAGCAGGTGCATTACATAAACCAAAAGGCATACGTCTATAAGCAAAAGTACCAAAAGGGCAAGTAAAAGTAGTTTTTGATTGATCCTTGGCTGACACAGGTATTTGAGAGAAACCAGAATAACCATCTAGAAAGCAATAATGTGTATGTTTGCATAGTCTTTCTAGCATTTGATCGATAAAAGGTAAGGGGTAATGATCTTTCTTAGTAGCCTTATTTAATTTGCGGAAGTCAATTACCATCCTATAACCTGTAATAAGTCTTTGTGGAATCAATTCATCTTTATCATTAGGAACAATAGTAACACCTCCCTTCTTAGGGACACAATGAACGGGATAAATTATACCTCCCTCCAGAAGCTTTAGTATTTCTTTTCTTACCACTTCTTTCATCTTAGGATTCAACCGTCGTTGATGATCACGAACCGGTTTAGCATCTTCTTCCAAATTTATTTTATGTTGACATAGAGTGGGACTAATGCCCTTAAGATCATCAAGAGTATATCCAATAGCAGCATGGTGCTTCTTCAGAGTTTTCAATAATCTCTCTTCTTCATGCTCGAAAGGTTAGCACTAATAATAACAGGATATATCTTCTTTTCATCAAGATAAGCATATTTAAGATTATCAGGCAATGGTTTAAGCTCAAACACGGGATCACCCTTGGGTGGAGGGGGATCCCCTAGGATTTCAACAGGCAAATTGTGTTTCAGAATAGGTTCCTGTTTAAAGAATACTTCATCTATTTCCCTTCTTTCATTCATAAACATATCATTTTCATGGTCTAGCAAATATTGTTCTAAAGGATGACTAGGAGGTATGCGGCAATAGCAAAGAAGACCAATAATTTCATCCTTACTAGGCAATTCTTCTTCACGGTGTTGTTTACTAAATTTAGAGAAATTAAACTCATGAGACATATCACCCAAACCAATAGTAACAACATTCTTTTCGCAGTCTATTCTAGCATTGACAGTATTCAAGGAGGGTCTACCAAATATTATGGGACAAAAGCTATCTTGTGGGGAACCAAGAACAAGAAAATCAGCAGGGTATTTAGTTTTCCCACACAAGATTTCAACATCTCTAACAATTGCCATTGCGGATATAGTATCTCTATTGGCAAGTTTAATTGTAACATCAATACCTTCTAACTCAGCAGGTGCAATTTCATGCTTAATTTCTTCGTATAAAGTATGCGGTATAACACTAGCACTAGCACCCATGTCGGTGTCAAAACTGGCGGATCTCGGGTAGGGGGTCCCGAACTGTGCGTCTAGGCGGATGGTAACAGGAGACAAGGGACACGATGTTTTTACCCAGGTTCGGGCCCTCTCGATGGAGGTAATACCCTACTCTCGCTTGATTAATATTGATGATATGGGTAGTACAAGAGTAGATCTACCGCAAGATCAAGGAGGCTAAACCCTAGAAGCTAGCCTATGGTATGATTGTTGTTCGTCCTACGGACTAAAACCCTCCGGTTTATATAGACACCGGATAGGTTAGGGTTACATGAGTCGGTTACAATGGTAGGAGATCTACATATCCGTGACGCCAAGCTTGCCTTCCACGCCAAGGAAAGTCCCATCCGGACACGGGGACGAAGTCTTCAATCTTGTATCTTCATAGTCTTGGAGTCCGGCCGTGATGATAGTTCGACTATCCGGACACCCCCTAGTCCAGACTCCTCAAGAGCCCTCGAACCAGGCTTCAATGACGATGAGTCCGGTAGCATATTGTCTTCGGCATTGCAAGGCGGGTTCTTCCTCGAATACTTCATAGAAGGTTTTGAACACACGGATAGTGTCCGCTCGCAAAACAAGTTCCACATACCACCGTAGAGAGAATAACTTTTGCACAGATCTTCGGCGTATTCAGCGGCGTGACATCACACCACGGCCAGGCCTTTATATGAATCGTTTT
This sequence comes from Aegilops bicornis, assembly GCA_021605145.1. Classification (NCBI taxonomy): domain Eukaryota; kingdom Viridiplantae; phylum Streptophyta; class Magnoliopsida; order Poales; family Poaceae; genus Aegilops; species Aegilops bicornis. Next base: position 256,762,033 of record CM038671.1, on the reverse strand, counting down.
CTTTGTTCCACCTCGGTAGCGTTTAGCGAGGCGGTTTCCGGCACGTCTTACCAAAGCATAGATCGTGCCCCCTTATTCCGGGATTCCCATCAATACGGACGTGGGTAACCCATCCGCGCCATTGATTACGACGCTTGGGAGATAAGCGAGTTTTACCCGGTGGTGGGGACGCATAGCTTCATTCGTCCATATAAGGGGATAAGGATCCACCTTTTTCACCTCGCCTTCTTCCTCCTTTGCTCATCCATTTCACAAGACTTTTCGAGCTCCAGCGCCCAAGTCCGCACATCCCACCTCAACCTTCTCCAACTATGTCCGGAGCGGGAGGCTGGTGGATGGCCTCCTCCATCACGGAGGGGCACATCACAAAGCTGCGGGAGGCCGGATACTTGTCTAGCAACATCGTGCACCGGCTGCCCGTCTTGGGCAGATCATTCCAACCCCTGTGCCCCATGAGAGGGTGGTGTTTCTCCCCACTTCCTCTGCGGACTAGGTTTTCCACTTCACCCATTTGTGCAGGGGCTCATGTTCTACTACGGCCTGGACTTCCACGACTGGCCCCGAATTTCATCCTCAACATCTCGGCGTTCATCGTGGGTATGCGAGGCCTTCCTCTGCATCCAGCCCCACTTGGCTTATGGCTGAAGAACTTCAATGTCGAGCCGAAGGTAGTGGGCGGCCGTCAGCCAGTCTTGAGGCGCCATGGTTGGCAAGATGGCCAAAGTCCTATGGCTCGAGGGCTCCTTCCCGAGACAATAAAGGGGTGGCAATCGGGGTGGTTCTATATCACCGAGCCACATGACCCCAAATGGGCGGCGCCCCGAATTCAGATCTGGCTTCCCCACACGGCTCTCGTCATGGAAAGAGACGTGCCAGACGTGGGTGAATACGGACGAGCTATCCGGACTCAAAACATTCGTCCGAAACATGGTGGACAAGAAACACAGGCTTGCCAACGTAATCTAGGTGAAGCACATCCGCCGGATTCTCCCATGCCAACAACGGGCCTTCAAATTGTGGGAGTTCGATCGCACAACACCCAACTCTGAAAAGGCTCTTCGACACTACGTACGAAGATGCCTGGAAGGTGCTGTTCAAGGGCGCCGAGGCTCCCACATCCGCTACCGAAGATCGGGGATTCAGCTCGCAGCGTCAAGCCAGCGAGGTGAGTTATTTTACCGCTCATGGGACTCTTTTTTCATAGTTTGACTCTATGCGGGATCTAAAGCTCCCTAACCTTTCACAGGACTGGCTGAAGACGTCCGGACAGGTTAACTGTCCGGCTCCTTTGCCAGAAGACCAATGGACGCCCGATTAGCGGGGCTGCTGGCTCGGTACCTCATGTGGTCTTGGGAGAAGAAGGCTAAGAAGGAGGCAACAGAACTCGAAGGAGCTCCCGGCGCTGGTGCTGCCAGATTACGAAGCAGAATCTTCTCACGAGAACGAGGAGGAGGAAAAAAGCCTCTCCCCAGTGAAGAGGAGAGGAAAGGAAGGCCGCCAACTGGGGAGGCCGGAGGGTCCAAGAAGGGAAGAACCCTTCCTCCGGACTTCTCCACCAACGTCGACAACGACGAGGAGGATTGGCCAACAAGGGCTAAGCCCCTGGCGAGATCGTAAGTGTCCGGATACCCATGACTTTTTATTGCATAGTGTTCACTAATGCCGAACAATCATGCAGCCCGCCCAAGGGCGAGTTCGCCGCTTCGTCGAGCGGGTCCACGAAGTTCGTCGGAAATGGAGAGTACTTCACTTCCGGCCGCCTCATCGCCTCACGCTGCGGACGACACCGAGGTGGTGCCCAAGGGGGCCTGGTCAAGAGGAGGTGGCGCAGAGGCGCCGCAAGGCAACCTCCGGACTCCGAGCGCGTGGGGGCGAGACCCCAGGGGCTCTAAGCCCGACCCTCGTCCGGACTCCATGCCGGAACCTTCAGCGTTCCGGAGTCTCGCAAGCGGTCCTTCAGTAGGAAGGGTAAGACGCCGTGTCTTCCGTCCAACCGGAGGCACCAGATAGCATCGGAGGCGCTTAACAGCACCTCCATCGAGGAGGAGCACCGCCTTTATTATGAGTGTGGTGATCCAGAAGTTCGATCCGCCAAGAGCGGGCCGACTGAAGCCCGTACTCAGCCTTCTAACGAGCTTTGAGGTAAGTTTAGAATATGTAAAAATATTACCGCATAGACAGTAGCCCTCGATGCTTAGTTCGGTGTTCGTAAAGAAAAGCCGGACTAAGGATCTAAAAAGATATCTGCAGGAGTCTAACATAAGTATGTCAATATGGGAATGCAGGCTGCGTTCTTGACCTCTGCCGCCTTGTGCGGAGGTCGATGCATTGAAGCGAGCCTCGGCGGTCCGAGAACGAGCCTCGTCCTTGCCAAGAAGCAGCTCGAGGACAAGGAAGGTAAGTAATACCTTAATAAAGAAATACCTTATAGAAAGGTTTCGGTTGCCAAAAAATAACATGAATAACATGGGTACTGCAGGGGCCACGAATGAGGTGGTGACCCTGAAGGAAGCGATGTCCGTGGCCGAAAACAAAGCGGCCGCGGAGCACACCGAGCGAGAGAAGGGGAGGCGCAAATGGGCGAACGGCAAGAGCTCCTGTGCTCTCGTGGAAAAACACGAGAGTTTGGAGCGTGACTCGAAGACTCGAGAGTTCGAACTCGCCTCGGCTCTTGAGAGTGCCAAAGCCGCTAAGGCCGAAGCCCAAAAAGCCCTCCAAGAAATTGAATCATTAAAGAAGATAGCGGCGGGTAAGGCATTCTTTATGTAAAGCAAGCATGTGAAAGTGAATTACCTATTACTTACCCGGATTCGGAGTTCTCCAGGAGCGTTCGCAGATCTGCCCTGAAGTGTGTCTGATGCTGCCGCATTCTACCGTGCCAAGGAGGGGAGCTCGACGGAGAAGGTGTTCTGGTCTAAGTATCGAGGCGGACATCCGGGTGCCCCTAAGCGACCGGTGAAGTAGCTGGTCGAGCTCCACAAGGTCGCCGAACAGGCCATGAGGGGCCTCATAGTTCGGTGTGGCCATTGGAAGCCATGCACAGGAGCTACTTTGGGCTAGTCTGTTGGTGGTGGACGCCTTTGTCCACGGATTGAAGTCATCAAGCGCTCCGTCTGCATTGAAGGTGCCTGTCGGGCCCTTGCGATGCTAAAGTGCACTGGGGCAAGCTGGATGCGGAGAAGCTTGTGATGGACGGGCCACCGAAGGGCAAGGAGCATCATACGCTGAAATGTACTATGAGGGCCTCTGAAGGGTGCCCTTGAATAGCGGATGAGTGCTCCAAAGATGTAATTTTTGAATAGACTCGCATTTGTTATCCTTCTACGCTGAAAACTTTTTCATATTCGCTAAGCAGCGCTATTTAATTTAAAATATTACCTTCTGTACGGCCGTTTATCAAATTTGAGAGATGGCAAGTCGTTGGCTTCAACCCCCATGCCACGAGTGGTGGGGTGTTCGGGATAAAATTGAGCACTCTTGTTCCCATTCTTGGGTCCATCTAGGGAGGCGCTCAATGCAACGAACAAGGCAACCGGACTTATGATGCTTGAACACTCTCACTTAGCCATAGAATTCTATTATTTTAAATTTGGTGAAGCCCCTAGTATTCGGAAGACCGAAGTTCGGGCGCTATCCACGCCTTGGCCGGACAATTCGGTTCCTCGCTCTAAGCGGCATAAGTCTTTAGGGACCCGAAAAAACCTCTCGAACAGTGATCGGCTCTCGCCCTATCATGACGGGTCAGTTTTAGCTTTCTCCACCGAGGTGCTCAACCCAGCTCAAGCTGGGGCACAATCGCGATGGTTCTCCTAGTGCTACCTTAGCCGATATAACGGAACATAAGGTACCAAAACATAGGAGCCGGGCAAACCCAACTATTGACCCAAGACATGATTCGGAGCCGATGCATATAAGGCTATAAGTTCGGGGTGCCGCACTTGTGAAAGTGTTCGAACTTATCACACCATAATTTTGGGGTACTTAAGCCCCTGGTGTATTGGCCGTACCAAAGTGTACGGGTGCAACATGTCATGAAATGAACATATATATAGATAAAGAAAGGAGTGCAATAATAAGCAAAAGCTATGTATTGTTTATTCAAAAAGGTACTGCAATGAAAGCAGAACGATACAAATAGTGCGATAAGCAAGGGATGGATTATTTAACATGTCCCCCTCCAGGGGTAAGCTGCGGGATGGTATGTAAAACAGGTATAATGCTCGTAATAGAGACCACTGAACACTGGCGTAGCTTTACGCTTCCTCAGCTATTGCATCGTGAGTTCGGCGATTCTAGTGCCGGACAGGACTTCTGGAAAATGGAGTCCTGAAAAAAAAAGAATGACACAATCGGGAGCCCCTGGTGCGGTTTAGCCGCATTCTGGGCATGTCGTGGTCATGCCCCTCCCCTTATGCCGTGGTCGCGAGGGCTGGGGTTGGGGCCGGATTGCTATGCGTGCTTGGATTGTGCCAGACGGTCTTGTTGTAGGTTACTCCGGGCGCGCTTAACAGTGTCCGGACGTTTAATGGTCGGACTCGAGAATTGCTGTGAGAGGCTGCTTTGCACCTCCGCCACGAGGGCTGCCGTGTGCTCCTCCGTTCGGAGAGAGTGTTCGGTGTTTCCATTGACCGTGATTACTCCTTGAGGGCCTGGCATCTTGAGCTTGAGGTATGCGTAGTGCGTCACCGCATTGAACTTTGCAAATGCGGTTCGTCCGAGCAGTGCGTGATAGCCGCTGCGGAACGGGACTATGTCGAAGATCAACTCTTCGCTTTGGAAGTTATCCGGGGATCCGAAGACCACTTCAAGTGTAACTGAGCCCGTACAATTGGCCTCTACACCTGGTATGACGCCCTTAAAGGTCGTCTTTGTGGGTTTAATCCTTGAGGGGTCTATGCCCATTTTGCTTTGTATCTGATAAAGCAGGTTCAGTTGCTACCGCCGGCCCATCAGGACTACGGTGGGGTGAAATCCGTCAATAATTGGGTCAAGAACCAATGCGGCGAAACCGCCATGACGAATGCTAGTGGGGTGGTCCCTTCGATCGAAGGTGATCGGGCAGGAAGACCATGGGTTGAACTTTGGCGCGACTGGCTCCATCGCATATACGTTCCTTAGTGCACGCTTCCGCTCCCTTTTGGGTATGTGGGTTGCGTATATCATGTTCACCGTCCGCACTTGTGTGGGAAAGCCCTTCTATCCTCTATTGTTCGGCGGCCGGGGCTCTTCTTCGTCATCGCTATGCAGCCCCTTGTCATTGAGTTCGGCACTTAACTTGCTCGCTTGCTTGAACACCCAACAATCCCTGTTGGTGTGATTGGCTGGTTTTTCGGGGTGCCATGTATCCGCACAAGCGATCGAGTATTCGATCCAAGTTGGGCCGGGCCCGGTATTATTTCTTTTGAATGGCTTCTTCCACGGCCGGGTTTAGAGCCTCTGAATCCGGCATTGACGGCCGTATCTTGACATTGTTGCCATTCATGCGGCGCTTGTTCTTGTTGCGACGCGACACCGCCATTGCTATCCTTGGTATCCAGAACTATCAGGTGTTTGGCCAAGTTGTTGCTTCGAGCTAGCCAGCTGTCCTCTCCGCACAAAAGCAGGTCATGAGTGTTGTGAGGGCTGCCATGGATTTTGGCTTTTCCTGTCCTAGGTGCCGGGCAAGCCATTAAATCATGGATGTTATGTTTGAAGGCTGCAAGGGCCTCTGCATCCGGACAGTCAACGATTTGATTTTTCTTTGTTAGGAACCATGTCTAGAATTGTCTGGCCGATTCTTCTGGCTGCTGAATTATATGGCTAAGGTCATCGGCGTCTGGTGGTCGCACATATGTGCCCTGGAAGTTATCAAGGAATGCGGCTTCAGTGTCCTCCCAACAACCAATTGATTCTGCTGGCAAGCTGTTGAGCCAATGCCGAGCTGGTCCTTTAAGCTTGAGTGGGAGGTATTTGATGGCATGTAGATCATCACCGTGGGCCATGTGGATGTGGAGGAGATAGTCCTCGATCCAGACCGCAGGATCTGTGGTACCATCGTATGATTCGATGTTTACGGGTTTGAAGCCCTCAGGGATTTGATGATCCATTACTTCATCTGTGAAGCATAGTGGGTGTGCGGCGCCTCTATATTGGGCTATATCACGACGTAGCTCATATGAGCTTTGTCTCATCGTGTTCGGCCCGGCCGGGTTTGCTGTATCCGGCGCGACGGTAATCATCCCGAGTCGTTGGGCGCCCACGCGATCCGTAGATCGATCTTGTATGTTTTGCCTTATCCTCCAATATATCTCACAAGTCCGGCGCATTTTCCCGTGCCTTGGTACTTTTTGAGCGGCGTCGGGGTGTGGCTTGAGCGGAGGGCCTAGAGGCTTCTGTCATGCCCGCAGGGTGGCCGGTCTGCCATGTCGTCTTGTTGGTGACTTGGGTGCTTCCTCCTACGATCGAGTTAACGGCTGCGTTTGGGGTAGCTTTTGGAGGGCGTTCGAGTTCATACTCTTGGCTGCGAGGACTTCAGCCCATCATGCGCTAGCAGGTCTTGGTCGACTCTAAGTTGCTTCGATTTTCTTGAGGCTGCTTGCCGTGGCCATAAGCCTGCGTTTGAAACGCTCTGCTCGACGGGATCCTCGTGCACAGCATTAATTCGTCGTTGAGGCTTGCCTCATCTTTGGAGGGAGGCGCATAATTATCGTCCTCTACCTCTCTTTACTGCACCTTGTCGATGCGGACTTGCTTCTCCCTCCTCTGCGCCGAGTCTGCTGGAGGGGTTGTCTTCAACTGTCCGGTGTTATTATCTCCCGTGCGGAATCACCGTTTTTCTTGTGGCGGGATTTAGAGCGGCGCCCGACGCCGGTGCTTGATTTGCTTCTTGGAGGGTCATCCTCCGTTGTTCCATCGCCGTTCCCATCTTTTGGGATGTCCACCATGTATATGTCGTATGACGAGGTGGCATTCCAGTGACTGTAGGCGCTGGGTCTTGGTAAATCTCCGGCATCATTGTCCATACCGTCGATGTCTTGAGTCGAAGTCAAGCATGTCGGTTAAATCATCGGCAGTGGCTACAAAGTGGGTGGTGGGTGGGCGTTGAATTTCTTCGTCGTCGCATCCCAACCTTCCTGTCCGTAGTCCGCCAAGGCTCTCCGGATGAAGAGAGAGACTTTAGTGAATTCAGGATGTCGCCAAAGGGCGAGTCTTGAAAGATGTCCATGACGATGAACTCCATAACCGGCGCCCAATTGGATTCGATTGGCAGGGGCGCGGAGGGTTCGAAGTCCGGAGAGGAGTCCGGCACCCTGGAGTCACGAGCTTCGCCAAGGATAGGGATGGAGCTTGGCTCAATCGCCGTAGAGATCGTAGCCCCCGAGGCGGTGTCCAACCACTCGTCCTCGATCGGGGAGTCCGGCTCCGGACCAAGGGCCGGGGCAGATGCTGGTGCGGCCTCCAGGGCACTGTTCGACGGCAGAGCTAGATCATACCCATCAAGATAGTGCGGCACGCTCGGCTGTGGCTCGAATCCGTCGAAGATCAACTCTCCGCGGACATCGGCCGTATAGTTCAAACTTCCAAATCTGACCTGATGGCCAGGGGCGTAGCTTTCGATCTGCTCCAGATGGCCAAGCGAATTGGCCCGCAGCAAATCCGCGAATCTGAAGATCATCCCAGGAGAAAAGTCTCACCTGGACCGCGTCGTTGTTGATGATCGCAGGAGCCATCGGGCCTATCGGCGACGGCACCGAGGAACTCTCAATGAAAGCACCAATGTCGGTGTCAAAACCGGCGGATCTCGGGTAGGGGGTCCCGGCTGTATGCGTCTAGGCGGATGGTAACAGGAGACAAGGGACACGATGTTTTTACCCAGGTTCGGGCCCTCTCGATGGAGGTAATACCCTACTCCTGCTTGATTAATATTGATGATATGGGTAGTACAAGAGTAGATCTACCGCGAGATCAAGGAGGCTAAACCCTAGAAGCTAGCCTATGGTATGATTGTTGTTCGTCCTATGGACTAAAACCCTCCGGTTTATATAGACACCGGATAGGTTAGGGTTACACATAGTCGGTTACAATGGTAGGAGATCTACATATCCGTATCGCCAAGCTTGCCTTCCACGCCAAAAAAAGTCCCATCCGGACATGGGACGAAGTCTTCAATCTTGTATCTTCATAGTCTTGGAGTCCGTCCGTGATGATAGTTCGGCTATCCGGACACTCCCTAGTCCAGGACTCCCTCAACACATATCACATAAGCCATGATAACAATGATCTCCTATTTTAACAGAAATAACAGGCACGCCTACCACAGGTCTATGTTTATCTTTAGCACAAGGTTTGGCAATTCCAGTGGTTTCACCGCAGAAATGAATGACATGCCCATCAATATTATCAGCTAAGAGATCTTTAACAATAGCAATATTAGGTTCAACTTTAATTTTCTCAGGAGGTGTATAAGTTCTGATATTGCTTTTACGAACTGCAGTTGAACCTTTAGCATGATCCTTTATTCTAACAGGGAAAGGTGGTTTCTCAACATAAGAAGTAGGAACAACAGGATCATTATAAGTGACAATCTTTTCTTCAACTTTAGTAGGTGCAACTACTTTTACTTCTATGGGAGGATGATATTTAAACCACTTCTCCTTGGGGAGATCCACATAAGTAGCAAAGATTCACGAGAAAGAAGCTACAATCTCGAGTTAAGTCCTTATTTAGTGCTAAATTTATGGAAAATATCGGTATCCATAAAAGATTTAACACAATCAAACTTAGGTGTCATACGACTCCTTACCTTCGTCGAGATCCTAATCTTCAGAGTTGCGTTTAATTTTATCCAATAAATTCCATTTGAATTCAATAGTCTTCATCATAAAAGAGCCAGCACAAGAAGTATCGAGCATGATGCGATTTTTGAAAAGTCGAGCATAATTTTTTTGAAGAATCATTTCTTTTGAGAGCTCATGATTGGGGCATGAATATAACATTGATTTAAGCCTCCCCCAATCTTGAGCGATGCTTTCTCCTTCGCGAGGCCAAAAATTATATATATAATTGCGATCACGATGAACAAGATGCATAGGACAATACTTTTGATGAAATTCTAGCTTCATTCGTTTATAGTTCCATGATCCCGTGTCATCACATAGCCTATACCATGTCGATGCATCTCCCTTCAAAGATAAAGAGAAGACATTCTTCTTAACAACATCATCGGGTATACCGCAAGCTTAAATAATCCACAAACTTCATCCACATAGAGTAGATGTTCATCGGGATGCTTTGTTCCATCTCCTGTAAAAGTATTAGCTAGCAGTTTTCTAACATACCGAAGGAACTTCAAAGGAACATTTTCATTTTCAGTAGGTTCGATGGGTTGAGGAGCAACTCTTTGCTCTCTTGGTCGGGGTGAAGATACCCGAACAAGCCCCTCAGAGGATTACTTTCCATAGTAACAAGTGACGATGAAATTTCAGCACACTATATAAATTTTCCTTACCAAATTCCACCTACCAAAGGCGCTTCACTCCACGGCAACAGCGCCAGAAAAGAGTCTTGATGACCCACAAGTATAGGGGATCTATCGTAGTCATTTCAATAAGTAAGAGTGTCGAACCCAACGAGGAGCGAAGGAAATGATAAGCGGTTTTCAGCAAGGTATTCTCTGCAATCTTTGAAATAAGTGGTAACAGATAGTTTTGTGATAAGATAATTGGTAACGAGCAACAAGTAACAAAAGTAAATAAAGTGCAGCAAGGTGGCCCAATCCTTTGTGTAGCAAAGGACAAGCCTGGAAAAACTCTTATATAAGGAAAGCGCTCCCGAGGACACATGGGAATATCGTCAAGCTAGTTTTCATCATGTTCATATGATTCGCGTTCGGTACTTTGATAATTTGATATGTGGGTGGACCGGTGCTTGGGTGCTGTTCTTACTTGAACAAGAATCCCACTTATGATTAATATCTATTGCAAGCATCATAACTACAACAAAAGTATTAAGGTAAACCTAACCATAGCATGAAACATATGGATCCAAATCAGCCCCTTACGAAACAACGCATAAACTAGGGTTTAAGCTTACATCACTCTAGCAACCCATCATCTACTTATTACTTCCCAATGCCTTCCTCTAGGCCCAAATAATGGTGAAGTGTTATGTAGTCGACGTTCACATAACACCACTAGAGGCTAGACAACATACATCTCATCAAAATATCGAACGAATACCAAATTAACATGACTACTAATAGCAAGACTTCTCCCATGTCCTCAGGAACAAACGTAACTACTCATAAAGCATATTCGTGTTCTAATCAGAGGGGTATTAATATGCATAAAGGATCTGAACATATGATCTTCCACCAAATAAACCAACTAGCATCAACTACAAGGAGTAATCAACACTACTAGCAACCTACTAGTACCAATCCCGGACTTGGAGACAAGAACTGGATACAAGAGATGAACTAGGGTTTTGAGAGGAGATGGTGCTGGTGAAGATGTTGATGGAGATTGCCCTCTCCCGATGAGAGGAGCGTTGGTGATGACGATGACGATGATTTCCCCCTCCCGGAGGGAAGTGTCCCCGGCAGAACAGCTCTGCCGGAGCCCTAGATTGGTTCCGCCAAGGTTCCGCCTCTTGGCGGCGGAGTTTCGTCCCGGAAGGTTGCCTATGATTTTTTCCTCGACGAAAGACCTCATATAGCAGAAGATGGCCATCGGAGAGCCAACAGGGGGCCCACGAGGCAGGGGGGCGCGCCCTGGGGGGTAGGGCGCGCCCCACCCTCGTGGCTCAATATTTTTTATTATTTCCAAAATATACTTTCGTGGAGTTTCAGGACTTTTGGAGTTGTGCAGAATAGGTCTGTAATATTTGCTCCTTTTCGAGCCTGAATTCCAGTGTAGGCATTCTCCCTCCTTATGTAAACCTTGTAAAATAAGAGAGAATAGGCATAAGTATTGTGACATAACGTGTAATAACAGCCCATAATGCAATAAATATCGATATAAAAGCATGATGCAAAATGGACGTATCGAGATACTTGCACTGCAGATAAATCAAACAAGGAAGGAGCAGGCAAGGTAATAGTCTCAGGGTGACTCTTATCAAATATCAGTTTGTATTTAAGCGCCCTTTCCCTATTCTTAACAATAAAGTCATGTGCTACCATACTCTTATAATCTAAATAAACCGTAGGCAGCAATTTTTCTTCTTTCTCATAGTGCCTAATAGGTATGTTATAATGTGCAGCGGTAGCGAGGCGAATATACCTCCCAAGATGGGGCCCTTAATGCAGTTAAGATTTAACCGCTTTGAAACAATAAGCGCCCATACTAAATGTGTCATCTCGAAACAAGGCATGGAACAAAATAATAATATCGAGGGACACTCAAGTTTCCACAGTTTCGCGACCAATTAAGCATCTACTAGCAAATATAGCAAAGTAACGTAGAACAGGAAAGTGTATGCTAGTGATTAAATGCGTTGGAAACCTTCCTCGTTTCCCCTACAAAGAACTCGTATCAATAAACCCCTCCACATCGTTACTATGTGGTTCCTCTATGATACCAGGAAAAGGTAACTTGCAAACTCTATGAGAATTCACGAAGGGTCATCTCCTTATACTCATCATATAAATAAAAATCCACCGTAGGTGGTGACCTCATAGAATGGAAATGAAAATTTTGCACAAAGGTATTGGTGAGTAAGAGATACTGTTCGCGTTGGTCGCGGAGGAAGTCGGTGAGGCCTGCATTCTCAGCCAACTCATAAAAATCATCATAAATCCTGGCTGCTCTCAGGAAATTATCACAAGGTCATTCACACGACCTAACCTCCGCGGTACGAGGCAGATTATATTTGGGCCTCTCTTCTTCTTCACTTTGCTTTTCCTTTGAGCTTCGGCTCGATGAGCCCCTCAAAAATCTCTTCATCATTTTCTGAAAATTTCTGAAATTTTTAGTAACTTCAAATAAAAGTAAACCAAACTCAACAAAATTGATATCAACTACTCCTACAAGTGCCTAGAGCCTATATCATGCATTAGAACTACTTGGAACCATATAAATTTGACATGCAAGCTCAAGAACATGGTCACCTAGGCAGCACAAATTTGCAATGAATAAAGCACTAGAACAAAAACTAATTGGACCAATGGAGGAGTCACATACCAAGGAACAATCCCCCAAAGCAGTTTTGTGAGAGGTGGTTTGAGCAAGGAGATCGAAAATCGCAGCAAAATGAGTTAGAACTCGTGCTTGAGCTGGTTGGTGATTTTTTTGGGAGGAAGAAGAAGTGTGTGGGTGCAGGAATAAGTGGAGGGGGCCACCATGGGCCCTCGAGGCAGGGGGGCGCGCCCAGGGGGGTGGGCGCGCCCTGGACCCTCGTGCCCAGGTGCTTGCTCCCCATGCTATGTTCTCAATGACAGATATTCTCAAATATTCTAGAAAAATCATATTTCAATTCCGGGGCATTTAGAGAACTTTTATTTTCGGGGTATTTTTATATTGCACGGATAATTCAGAAAACTGACAGAAAATACTATTTTTACTTTATTTAATATAAATAACAGAAAGTAAAAGGAGGGTACAGAAGGTTGTGCTTTCTAACTTCATCCATCTCATGCTCATCAAAAGGAATCCACTAACAAGGTTGATCAAGTCTTGTTAACAAACTCATTCCGAATAACATGGAACCGGAGAAATTTCGAATAACACTATGTTACCTCAACGGGGACATGCACATCCCCAATAATAAGAATATCATATTTCTTCTTGACAGTAGGAAGAGGAAATTCAAAACCTCCAAAAATAATCGATGGAAATTTTCCAATGGAATTAATACTGTGGACTTGAGGTTGTTTCCTCGGAAAGTGTACTGTATGCTCATTACCATTGACATGAAAAGTGACATTGCCTTTGTTGCAATCAATAACAGCCCCTGCAGTATTCAAAAAGGGTCTTCCAAGAATAATAGACATACTCCTCGGGAATATCAAGAATAACAAAGTCCGTTAAAATAGTAACGTTTGCAACCACAACAGGCACATCCTCACAAATACCAAGAGGTATAGCAGTTGATTTATTGGCCATTTGCAAAGATATTTCAGTAGGTGTCAACTTATTCTAGTCAAGTGTACGATATAAAGAGAGAGGCATAACACTAACATCGGCTCCAAGATCGCATAAAACAGTTCTAACATAATTTCTTTTAATGGAGCATGGTACAGTGGGTACTCCAGGATCTCCTAACTTCTTCGGTATTCCACCCTTGAAAGTATAATTAGCAAGCATGGTGGAAATTTCAGCTTCCGGTATCTTTCTTTTATTAGTAACAATTTCTTTCATATATTTAGCATAAGGATTCATTTTAAGCATATCACCAAACGCATACGCAAAAAAGATAGGTCTAATCATTTGACAAAGCGCTCAAAATCCTCATCATCCTTTTCTTGGATGGTTTGGGAGGAAAAGGCATGGGTTTACGAACCCATGGTTCTTTTTCTTTACCGTGCTTCCTAGCAACAAAGTCTCTCTTATCATAACATTGATTCTTTGATTGTGGGTTATCAAGATCAACAACAGGTTCAATTTCTACATCATTATCATTGCTAGGTTGAGCATCAACATGAACATCATCATTAACATTATCACTAGGTTCATGTTCATTACAGATTTTGTTTGACATCGTAAATAGAAATATCATTTGGATTCTCGTGTGTTTCAAAGAATAGGTTCACTAGAAGCATGCAAAGTCCTATCATTTTTCTTTTTCTTCTTTTTAGAAGGACTAGGTGCATCAATATTATTTGTCTGAGAATCTTGCTCAATTCTCTTAGGGTAGCCTTCAGGATACAAAGGTTCGTGAGTCATTTTACCAGTTCTAGTAGCCACTCTAACAACAAAATCATTATTCTTGCTATTCAATTCATTGAGCAAATCATTCTGAGCTTTAAGTACTTGTTCTAATTGAGTGGTAACCATAGAAGCATGTTTACTGATGAGTTTAAGTTCACCTTTAACTCTAGACATATAATCACCCAAGTGTTCAAGCATATCGGAATTGTGTTTCAATTGTCTACCAACATAAGCATTGAAGTTTTCTTGTTCGACAATAAAATTATCGAACTCATCTAAGCATTGGCTAGCAGACTTATAACGAGGAATATCACCTTCATCAAATCTATAGAGAGAATTTATCTTCACTACCTGTGTCGGGTTATCAAGACCATGTGTTTCTTCAATAGGTGATGGATTAAGACCATATATTTCTTTGACAGACGGTAAATTAAGACCATGTATTTCTTCAATAGGAGGTAAATTCTTAACATCTTCGGCTTTAATACCCTTTTCTTTCATAGATTTCTTTGCCTCTTGCATATCTTCAAGACTGAGAAATAGAACACCCCTCTTCTTCGGAGTTGGCTTAGGAGTAGGCTCAGGAAGTGTCCAATTATTTTCATTAGTCAACATATTATTCAATAGAATTTCAGCTTCATCTGGTGTTCTTTCCCTGAAAACAGAACCAGCACAACTATCCAGGTGGTCTCTGGAAGCATCGGTTAGTCCATAATAAAAGATATCAAGTATTTCATTTTTCTTAAGAGGATGATCAGGCAAAGCATCAAGTATTTCATTTCTCTTCTTCAATTTGCACAAAATTATATATTTCCCTTAAAGCAGCTTGTTTCTTATGAGCAGGAAATATTTAGTAGAGAAGTAATAAATCATATCACAGGGACTATGCACACAACCAGGATCAAGAGAATTAAACCATATCTTAGCATCACCCTTTAATGAGAACGGAAATATTTTAAGGATAGAAAAGTAGCGAGTTCTCTCATCATTAGTGAACAGGGTGGCTATATCATTTAATTTAGTAAGATGTGCATTAGCAGTTTGATTCATAGCCATAAAAGGATCAGATTCAACCAAAGTAATTATATCGAATTGACGGAGAATTCATAATCCTTATCGGTAACAAAGATGGGTGAAGTAGCATAATCATGATCATATTTCATTCTAGCATTGAGTTTTTTGTTTCAAACAGCTAATAATTTCTTAAGATCACTTCTATCGTTGCAAGCAAGAAAGTCTCTAGTAGTTTCTTCATCCATAACATAGCCCTCGTGCACAACAGTAATTCATATTTATTGGGAGAGTCTTCATCATCACTTTCATCAACATTATCGGTTTCAATAATTTCATTCTCTCTAGCCCTAGCAAGTTGTTCATCAAGAAATTCACCAAGTGGCACAAGAGTATCAAGCATAGAAGTAGTTTCATCATAAGTATCATGCATAGCAGAAGTGGCATCATCAATAACATGCGACATATCAGAATTAATAGCAGAAGCAGGTTTAGGTGTTGCAAGCTTACTCAAAATAGAAAGTGAATCAAGTGCATAGCTAGATGGCAATTCCTTACCTCCCCTCGTAGTTGAGGGATAAAATTTTGTTTTCTCGTCCTTCAAGTTCCTCATAGTGACCAACAGATATAAATCCCAAGTGACACAAAGAATAGAGCTATGCTCCCCGGCAACAGCGCCAGAAAATAGTCTTGATAACCCACAAGTATAGGGGATCACAACAGTTTTCGAGGGTAGAGTATTCAACCCAAATTTATTGATTCGACACAAGGGGAGCCAAAGAATATTCTTGAGTATTTGCAGTTGAGTTCTCAATTCAACCACACCTCGGATAACTTAGTATCTCCAAAGAAAAGTATTTAGTAGCAAAGTAGTATGGAAATGCTTGATAGCGATAGCAAAAGTAATATTTTTGGGTTTTGTAGTGATTGTAACAAGATAGTAACGGAAAAGTAAATAAGCGAAGAACAATATGTGAAAAGCTTCGTAGGCATTGGATCGGTGATGGAGAATTATGCGAATGCGGTTCATCATGTAACAGTCATAACATAGGGTGACACAGAACTAGCTCCAATTCATCAATGTAATGTAGGCATGTATTAGAATATAGTCATACGTGCTTATGGAAAAGAACTTGCATGACATCTTTTGTCCTACCCTCCCGTGGCAGCGGAGTCCTAATGGAAACTAAGGGATATTAATGCCTCCTTTTAATAGAGTACCGGACCAAAGCATTAACACATAGTGAATACATGAACTCCTCAAACTATGGTCATCACTGGGAGTGGTCCCGATTATTCACACTTCGGGGTTGCCGGATCATAACACATAGTAGATGACTATAGACTTGCAAGATAGGATCAAGAACTCACATAAATTCATGAAAACATAATACATTCAAATCTGCAATCATGGCACTCAGGCCCTAGTGACAAGCATTAAGCATAGCAAAGTCATAACAACATCAATCTTAGAACATAGTGGATACTAGGGATCAAACCCTAACAAAACTAACTCGATTACATGATAAATCTCATCCAACCCATCACCGTCCAGCAAACCGACAATGGAATTACTCACGCACTGTGGTGAGCATCATGAATTGGTGATGGAGGATGGTTGATGATGACGACGACGACGGATTCCCCTATCCGGAGCCCTGAATGGACTCCAGATCAGCCCTCCCGAGAGAGTTTAGGGCTTGGCGGCGGCTCTGTATCGTAAAACGCGATGAATCTTTCTCTCTGATTTTTTTCTCCCCGAACACGAATATATGGAGTTGGAGTTGAGGTCGGTGGTGCTCCAGGGGGTCCACGAGGCAGGGGGTCGCGCCCGGGGGGGGGGGGGTGTAGGCATGCCCCCCACCCTTGTGGAAAGGGTGTGGGGCCCTGGCCTTGATTCTTTCGCCATTATTTTTTATTATTTCCAAAAATAATCTCCGTGAAGTTTCAGGTCATTCCGAGAACTTTTGTTTCTGCACATAAATAACACCATGGCAATTC
This sequence comes from Aegilops bicornis, assembly GCA_021605145.1. Taxonomy (NCBI): domain Eukaryota; kingdom Viridiplantae; phylum Streptophyta; class Magnoliopsida; order Poales; family Poaceae; genus Aegilops; species Aegilops bicornis. The sequence goes on along the minus strand of CM038671.1, from coordinate 256,745,174 downwards.
TGCTGAAAACAACGTCAGTCCGGGTTAGTTCCATTCAAATCATGCAAGTTGGAGTCCAAAATAAGGGCAAAAGTGTTTGGAAAAGTAGATACGACGGAGACGTATCATTCCCTCACCACTGCATCTCTTGTAGCTTTCCTGTCCCTAATGTGTCTTTGCATGCACACATTAAGTCTGTCACGTATCAAATTGTACTTCCATAGTCGGTTCTGCTTGCAGAGTTTTTTGAATAGATTCATCAGGTTCTTATTTCTGAACTATGAGAAGAGATTATCCCCCAGATGGCGCATATACCAACGACTCCTCAAGTCCTGCCAAGGAATTTGTTCCTCAAGGCTGTGGTTTGTCGGTGTCTTTATCGCACTGAGTATACCTGCATGCCTGTCATGAAGGATGCACACATTGGGCTTATCCTTGACAATTGATATTTTCAGTTGCCTGAAGAACCATGTCCAACTTTCAATGTTCTCACTCTCAACAAAAGCAAATCCGAGTAGGACTACTTGATTTTGGCCGTATTGACCAACTACCGTCAGGATCGACCCTTTGTACTTGCCAGTGAGAAAAGTGCCATCTACACATATCACTGATCGGCAATGCCTGAAAGCTTTGATGCATACACCGAAAGAGGAGAAGAGTCGATGTAGCACCCTCACAGTTGGGAACTCCGGCATGAAGAGGTCTTGGATATTGACATAGGTGCCAGGATTCCACTCTTGCAGTGTGTGGAGGAGCCGGGCAACGGAGTCATATGCATCGAAATAAGAACCAAATCTCCTCTCGAGCACCCTATGTTTAGCCCTCCAAGCCTTGCCATAAGAAATTATGTAGTTGAACCTGACGAAGACTTTTGTCTGGATTTCCTTCACTTCCATCGCTTTGCTCTCCACTATCTCGCTGTAAAACAACCGAGCAATAAGCGTGGATGAAAGGTTGCCATGATCTTGAGGGATGCAGGGAATAAGACAACACTACAAAAAACATACACTTCTGTGATGATACGTGTTTGTCACAGTAGGTCGCTTTTTTTGTCATACCTGTCCTGTCGTAGAAGTGTTCCATGACATTACCAAAATTATCATCACAGAAGTGTCCACTTCCATGACGATAAATCGCGCGTCACAGAAGTGCTTTCGTCAAGGTTGACCGACACGTGGCATCCACCGTAATGGAACACCGTTAAGCTCTCGGGTCGGGTTTTGGATCCGATAACCCGTTAATGTACCCGACCAATGGGAAATTTCCACATGTAAAATTCTTATTGGCCGGATGAAACACGTGTCAGCTCGTTAGTGGGTCAGATAGGCGCCTATGATACGTCGACACGTGGCATGGCCCAACAAGTTTAAATGGCCGGGCCCAACTAAAGGCCCACAAGATTTTGCGGACCATAATGGGCCGGCCCAGCTAAAGGTCCACGAGATTTTGCAGACCATAATGGGCTGGCCCAGCTAAAGGCCCACAAGATTTTGCGGGCCATAATGGGCCGGCCCAGGTAAAGGCCCATAAGATTTTTGTGTGCCATATTCGTCGGCCGGTAAAGGCCCACAAGATTCTTGCGGATCATAATGGGCCGGCCCAGCTAAAGGCCCACGAGATTTCGCCGACATTAATGGGCCGGCCCACCTGTAGGCCCACAAGATTTTGAGGACCCTAGTAGGCCGGCCCATTAAGTGCCTGCCATGTTTTGTGCCAAATGCGGGCCCATATTTGATCCGGTCCATTAATGGCCTGCCATGCTCCGGGCCTAATAGTGGCCCATATGAGATCCGGCCCGTTAAAGGCCTACCACGTTCTGGGCCAAATTACGGCCCAGATCAGTCCGCCTTTAAGAGGCTTTGGGCTCAATTATGGCCTATATCAGATTCGGCCCGTCAACTGGACACTATGCTTTTGGGCCCACTTGCTAAAGGCCCACTTAGTAATTCGGCATGGTATTAGTTTTGGCCTGTTAAGGGCCCGTTTAACATTTCAGCCCTATATTAATTTCAGCCTGTTAAAAGCCCGTCATATAGTTGGGCCTAACTTCACGGCCGGTTTGCATCCTACCGCTTTCGTAGCCGATATCTGATTGGGCCAAACAAGGACCGAGACAATTTTTCGGCTGTTAAAAGCCCGTGATTTGATTCGCACAATCATGGGCGGGTTCATTCCGCCGCTGCCGTGAGTCGATCGCACGTTCATGCCCAACCTACATCGTGATTGCCTGACGGCCCGAATATGTACCGTAATTTTACAGTTTGGCCGGTTTACTGCGAAGACATGATATATATACAGTAAAATAACTACATCATCGTGAATAAGAAAAAACCTATACTATACAATAAAGAAATTACGGCCTATTACATCCACTGGGCATCAAAGTTCACCACTATGATAATAAAGCACAAGCAGACAACAGATTACATACACTGGGCATCAAAGATCGCCACCAGTGCAAATAAACACGCCGACAAAATAATATACAAAACCGACATCACTTCAATAGAGTTCAAGAAAGGCTAGCCTCTGGCTGGGAGCCGCAAGTAAACAATCGAAAGCAAGATGATGAGATCGCGCTTGTTCAACACCTATATCTTCCTCACTCAAAGATAAACAAGCAGACATATGACATGTTTTGCACATAAAAGTATCAGTGCTGACAATTCATCACATTTCTTACTGATGAATAAAGTGACACAGTTTAAATTTGCATTAACACAGTATGGTATTGTTCAGGTCAAGACATGGCAGGAAATGACATTGTGAAGGAGTTGGCAGCTTCACGACACCACTGGATTACAGATCAAGAACTCATAAGTATCAATGGTTCGTGTCTTTGTCAATTTATACCATTTCAGATTGGCAAATAAAGAGACGGTTTAAATAATAGTAGAATGATATGACATTGTTCATAGTTAAGACATTGCGAGAATATGACATTATATTTGTAGTGGGTAGGTTCACCACAGCACTAGATTACAGATGAAGAACAGAAGCATACATGCAGTGCAAAAGAAGATCACTTGCTCTGTATAGTTTAATTTACATGGTATGAAGAAGGAACTTGGTTGTGCAACTGAAAACTTAAATTGAGAAAGGACGAACTTTTGTTTATGAACTACATATAATAAACTTTAAACAAACAATTTTATGCAAACACCAAAAATAAACAGCTGTTGCAGTCATGCCTAACCAAATATATACAACAAAGTTTGAAGGCTTGAGATGGACAAACTTACATTATTGGTGAAGACAGGCTCTATAAAGGCCTTGTCCATGCCGATGGGGGGCAATTCAAGAAGTTTACCACGTAATCTTCTTCAAAAGCATTGCCTTTATTCTACATTTTGTTAAGAGTAAATATAGATGTGATAATATACGAAAAAATGGAGAATATTTAAGATAAGATGAAGAGTGATGCTACATAACCAAGTAGCTACAAATGTAAGTGCAATGATACTGAGCAAAAGGTACAACCAAGAGCAATGCACAACTAAACTTCTTCAAGACCAACCTTATGGTAAGAGTAAATATAGATATGATGTGTAGAAAATGGAGGGCAAAGGAAAATAAGCTGCAGAGTGATGGTACATGAACAACTACTGTCATTATAAGTACAATCGATAAAGGACAACATGTACTTACAAGAACAATACAGAGCTAAAAAACATTGGCATTGGATATATTCTACACTAATGTAACCATTCATACAGATCGGATAATTTGGGCGAACAATTGATAAGCAAGCTATCATGCATCTGCTTGTCACATAATGAACTGTGTATGTATGCAAGTACAGTGATACAGGACAACATGTACTAACAAGAGCAAAGCAGCGGGCAGCATATTTGCGATATCCTCGTCGTTCTTGTCAAACCGAATTCTTCTTGAGCAGATTTCCTGCAAAAAGATCCATAAGGCACATGCGAAAAGTAGAAGTTCAAATTGTCATGTGATTTCATAGACGACCTCATCACAGGAAGGAGACCAGTTCATAACAAGGTTTTTCCATTCAATGTCTTCTAAATTTAGCACAGGAGACTTCACCGGAAATTCGTTTATGGACTTGCCATCAAGGTGTGATTTCCTCAGGTAACATGATACTGCTGCAATGCTTCCTTGAAAAGCACAAGCAAGCTTTGCTCGTCATGACTATCCAGATTGACCCTCGCCTAGTTACAACAATGTAATGTAAATCATTGATGTGTTCAATCAAGATGAAAACAGGAAAATAATAACCATGAATAATAGCACTTACACGTAAGTTGGACAGGAAGATGTGAAAATGGTGTTTGTCTTCACAATAATCTTCCCATGATGGGAATATATGCACGTAGTCCCTAACAACATTGAAAGCATTGTCTTTTAAACTGGGAATAAATGGAATGGGGTTCCAATCTGCAGGAATTGGCCGTCTCTGCAGCTTGGGATAGGTCTTCGGCCGGTGGACTTGCTTTGTACTTTTTCTTTGGGGTGGGATTTTTCTATGGTACACCGGTGCTATGGCAAATGAAATCAAGATACCTTTTGGTCGGAGTACAGTCCCGTGTGGTGGGGCTAGTGGTGTGGCCAGTGAAGTATGGAGTACAGTCTGCTGGAGTCGGTCCTACGTTTAGTGTCACTTTGGTTCTACAACCAATATAAGTGGGTGTCTTTGTCGATTTCTCCGGCACCACCACGCTTTTTCAAGGACTTGCCGGTGCTCCTTCGTGTTCGCAATCACCCTCTTCCTTTTTGATGTCTGATGCACGAGAACAGCATTTGAGTGGAAAAACATGGTATGATGACAAATGGAATATGTATTGATAATGGATAGGCATGGCATCTTGACATATATGATGAGTAAACTAAGCAGATGGCAGTGGAACAAAGTAGAAGAAATGCAAGACAACACATGCAAGATACGCACAATCAATAAAACCTTGCCAAATTAGAACAGGCACCTTGATGGGTGAACAGGACAGGCCATCTGCCTTTGACTCCTCGAGGTTAGAATAGTCATTAGGATGATATTCGAACAAGAACCAACAGTGGGGCGCGACGAGTTTCATTGCCTCGAATGGCACTCAATGCCTTGGTGCCAATTTTGTAAGTCATTGCGTTGTTCCACAATATTCTTCCGATGCACGGATTCTCGATATTCACCGTAATTGCGTATGATATCCGAGAACCATGAAAACATAAATAGTTGTGAGATTATCTTTGTAATGCAGATGATATTCTAATATAGGGCGCCTCAGAAACACTTGTGTGCTATCCTTTGGATTCGATGAGAGAGCTCATGTGTGCTGTAATATGGTGCGTGCATTTATATAATCCGGCACAAGTACACAAAAAATAGGCTCCGTAAGTAAGGATAGGCGCGATGATAGGTTCATAATATATTGTATAGAGAGTTTATTGCCAAACCATGATAACAAGAGCACACAAAGAACTAGGCAGATCATAGTGTACATAACAAGGGTACACCATAACCAGGATATATAAATCGGGAAAGTGGAACTGGCTGGAAATTACGGTGTTGTATTGCCGCTAATAATTGAAAGCCTATCGATCACGTATAGGCCAGCTCTATCAGCTGTTGACTGCAGATGTCCCTGCTCCCCTTCCTAACAAGGAACATACTATGCTTCCCATACAGAACACCGCACGGGCCGCCGGCCGAACCACGGGCCCCACCGCCTGTGTTCCTCCGCCACCCCCACCCCCACCCCCTCCCCACCCGCGTCGAGTTTTCTTTGTTCGACGAGGCCCCACCACCGCCCCCACAACCACTGTCCCCACCCAAGACCCTTCGATCGCACCGGCGAACTCCGGCGAGCTCTGAAAAATTGACTGACCCAATTTTGAAATTTAGTCTACTGTGATTTAACTAGTGTGGAATATAAAAGGGGAAAACCATGAGCATTGCGAGTATGGTGTTGAGCGTGCCATGGCGGATCTGAAGGTGCAAACCGGACAAAGGCAACTTCACAACCAAGACAAGAAATCAGAGTAAAGCAGTGGCGATCTATTTTCTTGCTGCGATAAATAAGTTGAGCAGATACGAAAGAGTATCGCCTGCAGTGCGGCGCCGTGTATGCATCTCACGAGAATTTGACGGTGCTACGGTAGCGATGGCTGTCGGGCGTGTGGAAGCAGATCTAGGAGGGTAGACGGTGGCGGCGGGCGTGATGGACGAGATGGTCGAGAGAGCGGCGCCCGGCAAGGTGGACGGCGACAGGATGAAGCGAGAGGACGGGATGCAAGGATCCCGATGCGAAGCCGTGGATGAGAGAGGTCGATCTCTCGTAATGGACGGGCGGCGTCGGGTATCGGCCCGGCATGGTGGAGGAGGACGGCGGTGGATGGGGTGGCGGACGGCGCCACGGAGGAGGGTGGGGTGGAGAGGGTGTTTTGGCGCCTACAGAGTACGAATGGGGAAAAGGGAGGTAGAGAGGAAGGGGAACCATGTATTCAGGTGCGCTTGTCTCAAATGCGAGGAAATTTACAAACTTAGCCCCTGCTTCAAATTTCTACTACATCACGGCAACACTAGTCGGTTGGGGATAGGACGGTAATCTCGCATACAATCAATATTTGCCGATGAGAGTTTGTTTTGGCGCCCACCGTGTATGAATATGAATCGGGAGGAGTCGATTTCGCCGAGGACACACTGTGTTTTGGCGCCCACCGTATGAATCCGGGTGAGAGGCGGTTACGTCACGCTTTGGGTGAAATTACAAACCTACCTCCATCGAAACCTATAGAAATCCAGCATATAGGCTTTATGGCGAGGTGGATAGGCGAGTGATTTCCATCTCGTAGATTTTGGTTTTGGGTGATATCGCGACTTTCCCCGCTTCATTCAAATTTTGCAGAGTGCAATGCCACTGTACAACTCAATTCGAATCCCGCTTGTATTCTATTTTTTCAAAGGGATCCATTTTCAATTGGAATTACATTCTATATACATCATTTTTTTTATATATACTTTCAAAAGCACAACAAAGAATTCTGCTCCTTTATATGTATAATATGATTTACAAATACAATGATCTCGAAATCTTAAGGTTGAATTCGAAAAAATTTAACCAAATTATGTTCTACGAAAATGTATGGATCAGTAATATCTACATATTAAATAACATAGATGTGCGTGAATTCATATGAGTATGCATGCTTGATAGATCAATTTTGGTTCGAGTATGGATTACATGTATCATCATCTCGAATTCAAATATTTGAATCCCTTTTTGTTCACTCCTTTCACGCCCATCTCTCTCGCATGCATGCTCCTTCGTAGCTATCACTCTCTTTCTCCAGCTCACCAAAGACGCTCACTTCCATGTTGCTCCTATCCTCGCAAACATGGTCTCTCGACGTCTCCCTTGAGAAGTGTCACACTCTCCCTATCATTATACATTACACGGTTTTCATTATCTCTCACGTCTCTACTGTTCTCTGGTATCACTTTCGGTACCTAAGCTTTCTTTTCACCGCCAAACACACAGTCTCCACTGCGTCTTTCACTTTGTCTTTCTCTACGGGATTCTCTCACACACCCTATATGTCTCTACATATGACTCATACCACTAAAATTACTCTCTCTATCTCTCCCAGAGACACAACATTTGTTGCAGTCTCCTTTCGCTCCATCCTGCATCGACATTATTCATTTGTTTACCGATCAGACAACCCCGACTACCGTCTCCTCTCTCTCTCTCACAGACACACACACACAACTCCTGCTTCCACTCCCCTTCCCGACTACTGTCTCTCTCTCACACACAAAACTCTTGCTTTCGCACCCCGACTCGTATTTCTCTCACAAACTTTTATTGACTAGCTAGCCTCTAGTTAGGTTTATACACCTGCACACTCGTGCTTCCACCATCGCATACATGTCTCTCTCCCACTCCTTGTATCTATGTAGATTTTTCTTCCCTTCTTGAGACACGCCCTCTCGATCGTGCACACACACACTATCGCCTCATTTTAAGCTGATACCTATCGCACACACACTCCTTGTGTCTTTATCACACATGCACTCCATCCTCCTCCACTCGCCCTCTCTCTCACACACACATGGGCATTTTGCAACAACTAGCAAGATGCCCATGCGTTGCACGGAACATCAAGATGCATTTGTATGAGTAGTTTATCTTGTGGGGGAAAAGGATGAACGAGGGAAGGCCTTATTGCAAATGTGGAGAGGGGTGTGGGTATCTTTCTGCAAAATTGCCATAGTTTTTTCCTTATCCGTCAGATATAGATCGGACGGCCTATATTGCGGGATGGCAGGGCACCACGATCATCACCGACAATGCTTATTATAAGAGTAGGGATAAAAAATAGAGTTGGTGATGATGGTGGGCCTGCCGTCCTGCAATGTAGGTCGTCTGATTTATATCTGACGGATAGGAAGGAAAAATATGGCAATTTACCCGCACTCTTCACCACATTTGCAGATAAGGCCTTCTCTCGTTCATCCTTTTCTCCCACAAGATCTTGATGTTCCGTGCAACGCACGGGCATCTTGCTAGTAAGAGTAGAAATTAGACATATACCACTTCTCGAATCTTGAAACCAACAACATTCCTCCCTTATCTCATCAAAACCGCCAAAGGAATATATTTTGAGTGAAACAAAACATATTTTTAGTGATATACGTATTTCAAAGCTAGACTTTTTTTCTACGTACCTCCTTGGCGTATGGTTGTATGGTTTGTTTTTTTTTCCGATGGAGGTTGTATGGGTTTATGTTGCGAGATGTTGAACCTGGTAGTTCTAGGGCAAATACTATGGTTTAGATTTAGATTCTGGTTTTCTTTAATGAAAATCGGAAGGGGAAACCCTTCTTCGATTAAAAAAAACTACTACCTCCATTATGGTTTACTAGTCCCCATCGTACTTTGGGTCAAAGTTTGTCCATGAACTTTACTTGTAAAATGTGAATGGAAAACGAGATTTTATTATACCCAAACAAAAAAGGACTGGAGGGAGTGATTGTTCTAACACGGACGCGACCTCTCATAGTGCAGGCATTGAATCAAGGCCGCCAAGAGGGCCGCACTCGCAGTCTGCCGAGCACGCCTCGCCAAGGCAACCAGCTTAAGACTGCCCGCTTGCCTTCATTGGATCCGCGTGTGCAAAGCAACACGCCCTTCCATGAGCCGGGCAGCATTTTAGAACACAAAAATGACTAAAATATAATTAATTTACGCAGGTCTTGACTTGTTGTGCTCAAGACCGGTAGCAGGAACTAGTAGAGAATTTTCTTTATTTATAACTCTCCTCACATCTTTTTGGCTTTGAAGTGAATCATGGTTGTGGACATTATGTATGAATGTGCGTATATCTCTGTGAACATGAGTTTGATGTGGAAGTTGAACTTGGAATGTCGGGCTTGCGCGTGAACTATACCATGTCCAATGCTTCATCTGTTATTGTTTGGAAAGTAATTGCTGTTATTACATGACCCGGAAAAAACATTTTGTGCCACATCAGTAGATGTACGGACATCACAACAGGCATGCTGACTAGATAAACATTTGAGCCTAGCTATTATGAAGGAAATTTTGTGTTGACGACAATTTTAGATAGCAGGAGATGCCTAGCCTGCTCTGTCTCTGCTAGCTTATTTCTGGCTTCTTCCATCTCTTCTTTGGCTTGGGTGAAGAGAGCATCTGATTGCTCTTTTCGCTTCTTCAGGAACTCAGCTACATTCTCAAGGGCTGCTGCACGCTTTCTTTCAGCCTTTACTAATGCCACGAGGACACGAACAGCTGACTACTCCACCTGGCTTGTGTGTAATCCAGCATCATCTGGGAATTTGCACCTTGTGTCTAATCCAGCATCATTAGGGAACTGACACCTTGTGTGTAATCCAGCCTCATTTTGGAAACATGATCTCGAGATTGACCATACTTCCCTCCTCGCAGGAACTGCATCCTGACATGAAGTTATGTCAGGACCCCGATTCCAAGTCACATCAATCTAGCCGGTAACACCTCATATCACTTTGCGGCCTCACGCACGGTATTCCCACGGGTGTCGCCTTACCATGGCCCGGGAACGTTTGCGCCTTTTGGCTCACGTATATGATAGTGTCGCTAGCATCCATATGACAGAGAACCCGGGACGACATGGCTAGTCGTGAACCCAAAGCGGCACTAACCCATGGGGACAGGCATACATGAATCACATCGAGCATGTCGGTCATCAACGTATGAATTCTGTCAGCACTGGCTAACAGGACTCGGTATCCCGGCTGTAGCGAGGCTAGGCAGGACTCGAATATCACCGCGTGACATTTCCCGAAGGGACATACATAGGAACAAAGTGAAACACATGCGGCCAGTCAAGTGTCCAAAGCAAGAGTGCCGGGCTAGCAGGACTCCGGTGAACCGGTCAGAAGCGGACTACTATCGCTCGGAAGCACTAGACTACATTTCCCCATATGAGAGGCTGCCAAGGATAAACAACTAGATTGTCGGATCCCACACATATCAAGCATTTCAAACATACACACAATATGCTCAATATGTGTAAATACAACATGGCATCACAACATAACTCTACGACTCAAATATTTATTCATTAGGCTCCGAGGAGCGAGATATTACAAACATGGGTCTCATGACCCAACACTCGAGCATACAAGTCAAAGCACAAGCGGAAGCTAAACATGTCTGAGTACGCATAACTATAAATGAAAAAGGCCGAGAAGCCCGACTGCCTACCAGATCTCCGCCGAGGGCACAAGATCGTAGTGAGGTAACAAGCTAAATGTCAAGTCCACGCGGGACTACTTAGCGTAGACCGACGTCTCTCTCGCAAAACATAAAATAAGCAAACGTGAGTACAAATGTACTCAACAAGACTTACATCGTAACTAACTACATATGCATCATTATCAAAAGGGGTGGTGGAGTTCGACCGCAAGCCAACTTTGACTCGGTGGCTATCCTAAACTACATACGCAAGTAACTCTTTTGAGGTGGCGCACACGAGTCCACATATTCACCATGTCAATACACCACTATGGACCCGCTCCTGCCTCCCCACGAGAACGCCATCCATAGCACTCATGCTTATCTTGCGCATTTTGGAGTATCCACTTTCACTTGTCTATGAACTGATATAGGCAACCCAGAAGTCCTTTTCCGTGGACACGGCTATTCGAATATATCATATTAACCCTGCAGGGGTGTACTTCTTCACACACGCTCACCACTTACCGCCGTTTACGACATGTACTCGGCAACCTTCAAGCGGAAGCCCAACGTGGGTGTCGGCCACGGCCTACCTAAACACTCAAGTTCGTAGTCCAGTTTATCGCCTATTCGGGTTCCATCCACGTGAGTCCGCCGAGGTTTCCACTAACGGCCCCGAACGATGTGTGCAGGGTTCCCGAGATACCAAACGGGCATTCAAGACACCGGCCACGTGTTTACCGCAACACAGCCCACCCCTAAGGTGAGCGTCACGTGCCCCCCAACATGCTACAAACACTTAAACTACTTGCAACTCCCCGGACAGAGAACAAGGGTGGTTAAGAAGCCGAGAGGGTCCATTGGTTTCGGGCCCAATGCGTGGTAGTAACTGCTTCATGGATCACAAACACAGAACTCAGTTCCTGAGGACGGCTGCAATGAGACAACCCACCATGTACTCCTACATGGCCTCTCACCGCTACCTTTACCAAATCGTGTTCACACACTTATCTCACACACAGTAGGACATGTTTACACACCTCTGATTCATTCCCGATGAATCAGACCTGACTCAACTCTAAGCAGTAGCAGGCATGACAAAACAAGCATGAATGAGTAGGCACAACAGGGCTCAAACAACTCCTACTCATGCTAGTGGGTTTCATCTATTTACTGTGGAATGACAGGTCATGCAGAGGATAAAGGGGTTCAGCTACCGCAGCAAGTACCAGATGAATCGTTGTTGTCCTAATGCAAAGAAAAGAGAGCAGGAGCGAGAGAGTGGGATTGTATCGGAATGAACAAGGGGTTTTGCTTGCACGGCACTTCGAAGCTAATATAGTTCTTCATCGGTGTCATCGAATTAATTGTCGGTACGTCGTCTACCGTGAGGGGACAATTACCGGCAAACAAGAAAGAACACAATCAATGCAATGCAACATTATGATGCATGATTATGACATGGCAATATGCTGGTGTTTTGAGCTAATGCAAAGATAAGCCAAGTTAATTGAAGTGGAATTCAAACAAGGTTAAACTCCAACTCCAAATGCTAGTTCATAAGTTGCCCTAATCATAATTCATCCTATTCAGTGAGGTTAACTTGTTCAATCATGCATGAAAGTGGTACAGATGGATAGATTGGATTTTTCTGATAATTGTTTATATATAAATTATTTGATTTGGAGCTACGGTTGATTTTATATGATTTTTAGAAGTTTGGGGTATTTTCTGGAATTTCCTGAATTAGTTTTAAATGAGAAAATGATTAATGACATCAGCATTGTGTCACTCTGCCAAGTCAGGTCACCGAGTTGACCAGGTCAACTCCGATCGGTGGGACCAGCGTGTCATTGACCGAGGACTAAACCACGGTCAAAACTAAGCTTGGCCCGGGGTTTGACCACTGTGGTGGGGCCCGCTTATCGATGGCTATTAGGGTTGCTTAGGTGGCGGGTGAGCGTCTAATGACGGCCACGCCGACACTCGCCGGGAGCATGGCCGATGATTTACCACAAATGACGGCGGAGGCACATCGGAATCGCGTCAAGCGTCCATTCGACGCAGCGGATGGAGTCTTGAGGGTGTCTGGCGCTTCAGCGCATCTAATGGAACATGCGGGAGGCCGTGGGGTGGCCTGAGGCGACGACAACCACGACGGCGGCGGCGGCCGGAATTCGGGCAAGGGCGGAAATGGCGCTACAGGGCACGACAGGAGGCTCGATTGGTGGCGTTGGGCAGCTGACGGCCGGCGAGCGCACGAACGGTGCTCGGACGCGAGCGAAACTCGCTCTAGCCACGGCGGCTTCATGAACGGCGTGCGGAAGCTCTCGGCTCCGACGAAGAACGAGCTAGTGGAGAGGAACGGAGGGGGAGAGCATAGGGGAAGGAGCAGGAGCTCACAGGGAAGCGGCAGGGATGGTTAGCGGGCTCGGGGACATCCTGTCGGCGGAAAATCAACGTCGGCGGCGACCGGCTCCCGAGAAGGAAGAAGATGAGGTAGTCGGCGATGCAGGCCGTCCCAGCGCTTGGGGCTAGGGTGGGGCGAAGCGGCGATCGATGGCGGAGCTTCGGGGCATGTAGGAGAGGCGAGGGGGAGGCGGTGGACGCGGTGGTGGCGGACGGCGGTGACGAACCCGTTCGGTTGGGTGAGAGAGAGAGGTCCAGGGGAGGGGATGGCACGGAGGAGAGTGAGAGGGGTCCCAGGGGACCGCGTGGCGTCGTCCGGGGTCTAGAGGAAGGCGGCAAGCGAGGAGGTGGCAGGGCGTGTGCGTGCACGGGCTGACACGCCTCCCGCCATCTTGGCAGGAGGTGGAAGACAACAGGGAGGAGGCTAGGTGGGTGGGCTGGCCGGTGGGGTGGCAGTGATCTTGGGCCGCATAGGCGGTGGGTTGCCTGTGGTGAGGCTGTGTAAGCTCTCTCTCTTTTCTAAAAAGTTTCTGTTTTCTATTTCTATAATTTGTTTTGATTTAGTTTTAGAAACTAAATCATTTTCATAAATCCTAAATATAATTTTGGGCATTAACTGAAATATTACAGAGACCCTTAGCTATTTTCAGAATATGTTGGAGCATTTAAAATTATTTATAGAATTTAAGTGCCCCAATTCAAATACAATATGGATTAATTCAAATACCAAAAATGTCTTGGAAAAATATCCATCATCTCTGGATATGGTTTTCACCCTTTTCCATTAATCATGCACATTTTTGCAAACCAATTTGGGTTCTTTGAAAATATTTTGAAGTTGAACCTATTTGCATTGTTTTAGTACTAGGGGTTTGATCAATCCCCATTTCAAATTTCATGAAATTTAAACATGATGCATGGATGCAATGCCATTAGTTGCAAACAATTCTAGGGCTGTGACAACTCACCCCTCACTAAACAAGAATCTACTTAGAGATTCAAGATGTGAGGTAAGAGGAAAAAGGAGTCACAAAACTATCACAATCTTCATGATCCATTTGCCCTTCTCGAAGATGTTGATTCATTCCATCATCTTGGTCTTGACGCGTCTTACTTTCGAGATCTTCACTCGACACGACAACAAAAGAAGGGGGAAACCCTACATGATTTAATCTTCTTGAAGATCGAAAGCAACTCGAGATCGGTTCATGGAGAGACGTAAGAACAACTCTTGAGTTGAGACACCAAACACACATTAGGAATGATGGTAAAGAAATGGATGACGAAGGTTCAAATTGGTAGGCAACCATTCCACGCTTAGGTAAAATGGTGCATGGTTTCAAAGTAACAAGGAGATGATTGCCATGATTCCATAACGGGACACCTTAGGAAAGGTGACTCGTTGGACTATTCCCTTAAGTGGCAAAAGAATTACTTTTGATCCATAGATCTTTGGAACTCTTCATACCAGCTTAAGGCAATTTACAATTGATTGATTGAAAGAGCTCGAGGAAATGGCATACTCGGACTAGAATGGTTGATGTGGACTACCTTGTTGAAGACAACACAATGGATGATTTTGCTTATCACCGGAAATGGATGGGACCCATGGTAAGTCCACTTTTGAGGATGATCCTAGACATCAAGTAATCGAGAGGGACATCCCATGGAAAAATTGGCACAATGGGGTGCAAGCTGGGAACAACATGCAAATCTGGGAATGTTCCAACCATCATATCTGCACGAGATTCAGATCCGATTGGTAATAGGATACTTCGGACTCAAAGATGTCCGAAAAGAAAGGCCGCAACACAAATCAACGAGATAACGTTGCGAGATTCTCGGGATATGAACTACGATAGCAAGCTCCAAAACATGAGCTGGTTCTGCTACATACATGTGAGCATGATGTCCAAGACAAGAATGACCACATAGTAGTCTTATCATCAAACACTACCGAAGTTCGTGGGGAACCATCATCGAGGATATCAAAGTCTTTACGCAAGTCCATGGATTAGATCCCAAGCATAGACTTCTTTTCCTTGAACAAGTCAATCAGTGGCTTGGTGTGCTAGGAATACATATAGAATGAAGGTTGCAAGTCTCCAGGCTACAGAATACTTCGCACATATGCATGACTGATTTGGGATGATTCCAAAGGAAACAAAACAAACCTTTCTCAAATTCATGGCGGCAACTTACATCAGGTGCACATGAATTAGAGGAAGTCACTACTATCATCCAAGCATATGCTTCATGAACGAAACACGAAGAAATGCTTACACAAGTTTCCAATACTAGGTTGATGTTCAACATGAATCATGGGGTAGACAAAATGCTACTGATGGGCTCAACAGCAACTCATCGGAATTTCCATATCACTGGACTTCCACCATCATGTGAACACGGTGATAGCATTGGTCGAGACCAAAAGATGTAATGGTATATGCTCGAGGGATCAACCACGAGTAAAGACAACATTACGAGCATCGTTGGTCTTGATTTGATTTGACGATAGCCCACACTCAAATCAAAGGATTGATAAGACAATAGGTCCAGAACTGATCACAGGGACCAATCGATGAAGATATCATCTTTCTTCAACACACACTACACAAGAATATCCCTTTGAACGAACTAAGTTAGGCAAGCTTTTATCTTCCAACTCTCCAAGTTGTTGTCTAGCTTAACCAACTAGCCTGTGGATATCCAACACAGATTCTTGGAGAAAGGGTGGTTCACAAGAAACCAACTTGATCACGAGCTCAACATAACAGTCAGGGGACAACCTGGTAACACTTCCGAGAAGATATTCGGAAAATCACGAACCGCCGATATATTTCTAAGCTCGAGAACAATCTTGCTTTTCAGGGCAAGACGATATGATCAAAAGAGTGAGGGATTGACACAATCCTAACTCATTGATCGAAGAGTGCACCAGAAATAAGGACTAGGTAGCACGATCAATCTTAGGATGATGATTTAATAACCAACACGCTAAGAATGAGGATATTGTCCATTAGCTGCCAAGCAACGAGTTGCTCGGAGTATTGATTTCACACATCACAATTCACTTGTCGGCAATCCGGTTACATTAACACGGGACCGAGGAATGAACAATGATGGCGAGAAGTATCACTACGACAAGAATTCATAAGAGAAGGTGCAATTCTCATGATGTTCCTGACATAAAGATGGTAACACTCCAAGGTAGAGCAGAACCAAAGCTGGATTGGCATTTTGATCTGCGGGATACAACTACTTTGACCCAATCCTAGAAATGGATGAGGTACTGGAGTTTGTTTCTCCTAGTCATTCCAGAACAGAATGGCTTGACGGACCACAAGAATAATAGGCATCGATGACGAATGCACGACTATTCCTGACTATCAATTGTGACGGGGTCGAGAATACAACTAAGGAGGAACAACTCGAGGAACATATAACTTTACGAGTTGTGGATGCATAGATTAGTATGTCGAACCAAGTTCAATGTGTTTCTTCCAGATAACCCATGCAGAAAGGTAGAAGTGGCAGAATAACAACATAGAATCGAGAACTCGTCAAGAGCACTCTGGTTGTGATCTTTCGGTTTAGCAAGGAACTTCTGCCATAAACAGCTCATGGTACTTGGAAGAAGGTAATACCACGAACCTCGAGGACTAATGCAAGGTTACTAATATCCTAAAGGGACTAGCAAATACTAACAACATGAAGTAAGGTGAATCTCGGGTTCAAGAACCCAGGAATAGAATGCCTACTAACTAATAACTTCACGGGATGCTTTCAAGAATAATGGCCAGAATCATCACACTGGGGATACAAAAGCATTGCTAACTTGCTAGGTGACTTCCTAAACACCTAGGGTCATAATAATAGCTCCAACAGATATGTCGAGGCATCGAGTATCTCAACTCGCAATTAGTGTGCTTATTACGACCAAAAAGGACATCAAAATGAGAGGAAGGAATTTTGCAAATGCTTTATATTGTTTTAGAAACCTGGGATGACTCGGACAGCATAACGGCTGTAAATGCTCAAAAAGATTTGAGACATCATGCAAAAATGGTGGCATAACCACTCAACATCACAATATCAAGGTTCCGAGATCAACAATTATCATACGTAAATAGTAGGAACTGAATCGGGATTAAAACCAACAATCTTAAAGGTCTATGGATTAGTAACACGTCATCCTCGATAGATAGATGAGAAGCCTAGTTCTTAAATCCCGTAGAAGAGAAGAGGTTGACGCATCGAAGGCCATGAGATATAAGGAGTAAAAAGAGCCTTATGTTCCCTTCCACAATCAATTCCCTTACATAACTAAAGCATTTATAGACACAACTTCGGCCAGTTTGGCTTGGTAATCCTACAGGCAGTCAGGCTCTGATACCAACGCTGTCAGGACCTCGATTCCAAGTCACATCGATCTAGCCGGTAACACCTCATATCACTTTGCGGCCTCACGCACGGTATTCCCACGGGTGTCGCCTTACCATGGCCCGGGACTGTTTGCGCCTTTTGGCTCACGTATATGATAGTGTTGCTAGCATCCATATGATAGAGAACCCGGGCCGACATGGCTAGTCGTGAACCCAAAGCGGCACTAACCCATGGGGACAGGCATACATGAATCACATCGAGCATGTCGGTCATCAACGTATGAATTCGGGCTGTAACCTTTGGGCTATGAGGACTCGGTATCCCGGTCAGAAAGGTGCTAGGCAGGACTCGAATATCACCGCGTGACATTTCCCGAAGGGACAGACATATAGGAACGAAGTGAAACACATGCCGCCAGTCAAGTGTCCAAAGCAGTAGTCTTTGGGCTAGCGGACTCCGGTGAACCGGGTCATGGCGGACTACTATCGCTCAAGAAGCACTAGACTACATTTCCCCATATGAGAGGCTGCCAAGGATAAACAACTAGATTGTCGGATCCCACACATATCAAGCATTTCAAACATACACACAATATGCTCAATATGTGTAAATACAACATGGCATCACAACATAACTCTACGACTCAAATATTTATTCATTAGGCTCCGAGGAGCGAGATATTACAAACATGGGTCTCATGACCCAACACTCAGAGCATACAAGTCAAAGCACAAGCGGAAGCTAAACATGTCTGAGTACAGACAACTATAAATGAAAAAGGCCGAGAAGCCCGTTGTCTACCAGATCCTGCCGAGGGCACAAGACCGTAGCTGAGGTAACAAGCTAAACGTCGAAGTCCACGCGGGACTACTAGCGAGACTGACGTCTCTCTGCAAAACATAAAATAAGCAAACGTGAGTACAAATGTACTCAACAAGACTTACATCAGAACTAACTACATATGCATCATTATCAAAAGGGGGTGGTGGAGTTCGACTGCAGCAAGCCAGCTTTGACTCGGTGGCTATCCTAAACTACGACTGCAAGTAACTCTTTTGAGGTGGCGCACACGAGTCCACATATTCACCATGTCAATACACCACTATGGACCCGCTCCTGCCTCCCTACGAGAACGCCATCCATAGCACTCACGCTTATCTTGCGCATTTTAGAGTATCCACTTTCACTTGTCTATGAACCGATATAGGCAACCCAGAAGTCCTTTTCCGTGGACACGGCTATTCGAATATATCATATTAACCTGCAGGTGTACTTCTTCACACACGCTCACCACTTACCGCCGTTTACACGACATGTAGTCGGCAACCTTCAAGCGGAAGCCCAACGTGGGTGTCGGCCACGGCCTACCTAAACACTCAAGTTCCTAGTCCAGGTTTATCGCCTATTCGGGTTCCATCCGCAGGGAGTCCGGCCAAGGTTTCCACTAACGGCCCCGAACGATGTGTGCAGGGTTCGAGATACCAAACAGCATTCGGTACAGACCCGCGTGCCTACCGCAACACAGCCCACCCCTAAGGTCAGGCCAAGCTGCAGCCCTCAAAGATGCTACAAACACGAAACTACTTGCAACTCCCCGGACAGAGAACAAGGGTGGTTAAGAAGCCAAGAGGGTCCATTGGTTTCGGGCCCAATGCATGGTAGTAACTGTTTCATGGATCACAAACACGTAACTTCAGTTCCTCGAGGACGGCTGCAATGAGACAACCCACCATGTACTCCTACATGGCCTCTCACCGCTACCTTTACCAAATCGTGTTCACACACTTATCTCACACAGTGAGGACATGTTTACACACCTCCGATTCATTCCCGATGAATCAGACTGACTCAACTCTAAGCAAAGAGGGCATGACAAAACAAGCATGAATGAGTAGGCACAACAGGCTCAAACAACTCCTACTCATGCTAGTGGGTTTCATCTATTTACCGTGGAATGACAGGTCATGCAAGAGGATAAAGGGGTTCGACTACCGCAGCAAGCAATGTGATGAATCGTTATTGTCCTAATGCAGTAAAAGAGAGCAGGAGCGAGAGAGTGGGATTGTATCGGAATGAACAAGGGGGTTTTGCTTGCCTGGCACTTCTGAAGCTAATATAGTTCTTCATCGGTGTCATCGAATTCATTGTCGGTACGTCGTCTACCGAGAGGGGACAATTACCGGCAAACAAGAAAGAACACAATCAATGCGATGCAACAATATGATGCATGATAATGACATGGCAATATGCTGGTGTTTTGAGCTAATGCAGCAGTAAGCCAAGTTAATTGAAGTGGAATTCAAACAAGGTTAAACTCCAACTCCAAATGCTAGTTCATAAGTTGCCCTAATCATAATTCATCCTATTAAGTGAGGTTAACTTGTTCAATCATGCATGAAAGTGGTACAGATGGATAGATTGAATTTTTCTGATAATTTTTCATATATAAATTATTTGATTTGGAGCTACGGTTGATTTTATATGATTTTTAGAAGTTTGGGGTATTTTCTGGAATTTCCTGAATTAGTTTTAAATGAGAAAATGATTAATGACATCAGCATTGTGTCACTACCGCGTCAGCAGGTCAGCCGAGTTGACCAGGTCAACTCCGACTGGTGGGACCCGCGTGTCATTGACCCAGGGACTAAACCACGATCAAAACTAGCGCTGACTGGGGTTTGACCCTGTGGTGGGGCCCGCTAGCAGTGGCTATTAGGGTTGCTTAGGTGGCGGGGTTAGCGTCTAATGACGGCCACGTCGACACTCGCCGGAGCATGGCCGATGACGACCACAGCCGACAGTGGAGGCACATCGGAATCGCGGCAAGGCGTCCATTCGACGCGGATGGAGTCTTGAGGGTGTCTGGCGCTCGCGCGCATCTAATGGAACATGCGGGAGGCCGTGGGGTGGCCTGAGGCGACGGCAACCACGACGGCGGCGGCGGCCGAAATTCGGGCAAGGGCGGAAATGGCGCTACAGGGCACGACAGGAGGCGCGATTGGTGGCGTTGGGCAGCTGACGGTCGACTGAGCACGTAACGGTGCTCGGACGCGAGCGAAACTCGCTCTAGCCACGGCGGCTTCATGGACGGCGGGCGGAAGCTCTCGGCTCCGATGAAGAACGAGCTAGTGGAGAGGAACGGAGGGGGAGAGCATAGGGGAAGGAGCAGGAGCTCACAGGGAAGCGGCAGGGATGGTTAGCGGGCTCGGGGACGTCCTGTCGGCGGCGAATCGACGTCGGCGGCGACCGGCTCCCGAGAAGGAAGAAGATGAGGCAGTCGGCGATGCTGAGCCGTCCAGCTTGGGGGCAGGTGGGGCGGGCGGCGATCGATGGCGGAGCCGGGGCATGTAGGAGAGGCGAGGAGGCGGTGGCAGCGGTGGTGGCGGACGGCGGCGACGAACCCGTTCGGTTGGGTGAGAGAGAGAGGTCCAGGGGAGGGGATGGCACGGAGGAGAGTGAGAGGGGCCCCAGGGGACCGCGTGGCGTCGTCCGGGGTCCAGAGGAAGGCGGCAAGCAGGAGGTGGCCGGGCGGCGTGTGCGTGCCGCAGCTGACCACCGCCCTCCTGCCCTCTTGGCGGGGAGGTGGAAGACGACAGGGAGGAGGCTAGGTGGGCTGGGCTGGCCAGGTGGGCTGGCCAGCTGCGGTACTGGGCCGCATAGGCAGGTGGGTTGCTCAGGTGAGGCCAGGTAAGCTCTCTCTCTCTTTTCTGAAAAGTTTCTGTTTTCTATTTCTGTAATTTGTTTTGATTTAGTTTTAGAAACTAAATCATTTTCATAAATCCTGAAAATAATTTTGGGCATTAACTGAAATATTACAGAGACCCTTAGCTATTTTCAGAATATGTTGGAGCATTTAAAATTATTTATAGAATTTAAGTGCCCCAATTCAAATACAATATGGATTAATTCAAATATAAAAAATGTCTTGGAAAAATATCCATCATCTCTGGATATGGTTTTCACCCTTTTCCATTAATCATGCACATTTTTGCAAACCAATTTGGGTTCTTTGAAAATATTTTGAAGTTGAACCTATTTGCATTGTTTCAGTACTAGGGGTTTGATCAATCCCCATTTCAAATTTCATGAAATTTGAACATGATGCATGGATGCAATGCCATTAGTTCCAAACAATTCTAGGGCTATGACAAGTTACTTCTTTTTTAGATCAATACTCAGAGCAACCTAGATCCATTTAGTAGAAGCCAGATAAACAGAACTCGGAGAAGTGAATTCAAAAGGAAAAAATAAATAAAAACATACTACAAGGTGAGAACACCCACTTCCTACATCAAGCTAAAAATGAAAGCATTAGGACGATTAAGACTCTTCTTATTACACATCGAAGAACACCACGCTTAAGAGAAACAGAAACTACAACATATACACATCGAAGAACACGAGGCTACACGAAAGTAATTGAAAGGGTGTTACTTACCAAAGCTCGTTTTACAGGTTCGGTGTAGCTCCTCTTTAACTTGCCACGCTCCTTGAAGATGTCCCAAATATCCCGCGTTTGGTCTTCATTGCTCCTCTGCATGTTCGCACTCGTGGTTTTAAAATCTCAACTTGGCAAAAAAATATACTACTAGTAATACTAGCGCATCTTGTGGGCAACATTAAAGCACTCGTCTGCCATGTTAGAGCATCTCCAACAAGATAAACTACTCATACAAATGCATCTTGATGCGTGCAACGCATGGGCATTTTGCTAGTTCTATAAACCTTTCCATCATTTGCCACACTCTTGGTTGTAGATGAAAAACCCACCCAAGCACAAATAGCGATACAGAGCGACACACAATTACAAGCTGATATTCTGTTGGACAATGGAGGCTATAACCAATTACTTTACGGGAACAATAGCACCTGTGAAATTTGAAGGGTAGGTATGAACAAAATTGGAACTACACATGTACCGCTAAGTGATTCAATACACACATTACCAATCGAGGAGGAGAATGATGGTCGCGTGGCCTCTGTGAGTCATGGTCGGCAACGGAGTCAGTTCATTGTCCACGACGGTGGTATACGCACTTGGCGTCGGCTTTGGGAAGCAGATCCGAGACCGTGGAAGACGATGCCGGGAAGAGGCTCCGTGTCTGACGACGACGGTGGACCCGGCTCCGGCGCGGCGTCTGAGGTCGTCGATGAGGCAGATGCGCTACAGTGGATGAGTGCGACGATGTAAAGGGGAGGAGCACGAAGGCTGCGGTGCCGTGGAGAAGTCTATTTTGCGGTGAGGATAGAAATTGGGGAGTATTCAGGTGTACTACTCTGGGTGCCGGGGTGGGGTTGGTTGGGTAGGGTGAACCTGAAGTTAAGAAAACAACCCCCTACCAAGCGTCATCCGTAGGCCTGTTCCGAAGGCTATGATGGTAACTTCCCACTGCTCGAATCAGGGTCGCGGGAGATTTTCCCGCCGACCTCAAAATTTTGTGACACTGGAATCTTTGTGTGGCGTGTTGAGTGATTCGGCTAAGCAACTAGCGAGTAGTAGTAGTAAACTCTGCATATTAGGTTTGACCGAAGTCAAACTTCCTAAAGTTTGACCAAGTTTATAGAAAATATAAACATTTACCATAACAAATATGTACGATGTGAAAGTACATTCAATAATGAATCTAATGGTATTTATTTGTTATTGTATATGTTAATATCTTTTGTTATAAGCTTTCTGAGAGTTTACAAAACTTGACTTTGACCAATGCTAATACGCGGACTTAAATAAAAACGGAGGGAGTACACATTTGTTTTCTTAGTTTGTAGTAAACTAATCATTTGTTGAAATTGTGAAATAAATATATTAGGCTATTGACTTGAATGTAATGGTCTATACAATTCAATAGTTACAATCATTGTGAATCCCAAGATGTATACAAGGTCTATAGTACTTCACAACATGCTCAAACTCACATAATCCCAAATAAATGAGAATCTAAATGCATTTCATAGTTATTACTTTGTAGGATGCAACAAGAACAACCATAACTCTACATCAGCCATTATAGAAGCAACATTTTGACATATCCCAATGTGTGAATGAAACGCAGAGAGAGCTTTTGAAGATGGAGCAGATAGGGTGGGAAAGATTGTATGTATGTGGACGAGAGAGTAGGAGACAAACCTAACGATACAGAGAGAGAGAGAGAGAGAGAGAGATAGAGAGAGAGAAAGAGAGAGGAAGAAGTTAGGTCTGTGAGAAAGATGCATACATGTAATATACATGAGATGCGTGTGCATCTGGATTCTGTATACATGGAAGGAGAAGAGACAACATGTTTGATGAGAGAGTAGGAAAAACATGGGCGAGAGGGGAAGGATCTCGTGGGTTGAGGGATTGACAATTTTGTGCGGGGGAGAGAGGGATTGGTAATTTTGTGCACGCGAGAGAGAGAGCGCGAGCGCGCGGGGGGGGGAGGAGTCAGTCAGCCGTCATCACATCACCCTGCTTCCAAATGACCCCGCATTCTCTAGCGCGGTGTGGTCGCCGTCTTCGATCTGCTCGTTTCCCTCTTTGAAGATTGAGGTGTTGTGCATGTTGGGGAGCAAAGAAGCACAAGCGAGAGTGGTCGCCGTATAACCTTGGATGGGGATGAATTGTGTGCTCGGGGGAGTGTGTGTGTGTGTGTGTGTTGTGCTGCGTGTGTCTCTCTGTGTGTGTGTGTCAGATATTGAGAGAAAACAAACCTAAGGAGAGAAGTGGGTATTCACGAAGAGATTGTGTGAGCCTTGAGGTGGGCAGGGGCCGAGTGAGGGTGTCAAAATGTGCGCGTTGATGCATGTGTTGCATGCGACCGTGCGAGGGACGGACGAATCGAGAGAGATGGTTGTTGTGTTATGGATTCTCCTCTCTCTCTCTCTCACACACACACACACACACACACAAGTAAACTAGAAGACCGTTCTCTCATGTATACACAACGTATCGGCATCAGTCTAAGTCTCACTCATGCATGATCATTTGCACATTCACACCTCTCTATGTCTGTATCACACGCACACCGTTTCCACATTGCCCTTCCGCCACAACACACATATGGACACATACACACGTTCTCTCTCAGTCACACACACAAAATCAGTATTTAAAAAAAACTAGGGCGCACCTAAAGCGTCCAAATCCAAATAAACACGAACTGCAGCTAAATTAAAATATATGGAAATATTGCAGCGTCAATGTCGGTGTACAAAAAGAGGGGTACACTTTTTGTACCCCTATAACTGTGCACGGGCAGTCTGAGCCACGGGCACCACCACACTGAGCAAGGCAAGGGAGGTGAGCCTAGGTAAGGCCGAAGCTGAAGAGGAGCAGAACGACGCCAAGACCACAAAGAGCAAAGGGGACAGAGCAGACTCCCCCGGCAAGATCCTTGCCGGGGGACAGCTTTAGCTAGCCCGGCAAGATCCTTGCCGTGGCAGCTCGCCCCACACCTACGGAGCGAGGTCACCCTTGAGTCCACTGCCCCCATGGGGCAAGGGTTCGGGAGACATCCCCGTGGTGGCATGCAGATCTCTGTGAAGACATTAAAGACCAGATGGCCACTTAAAAAGGAGATGACCCTTGGCGGGATTCCAGCCAAGAAGATCCACAAGGCCCCCGGCAAGAGTCTTAGGGGATGACAAAGAAGCGCCCGCGGCAAGACCCTTGCCGGTCCGGCAAGGCCCTTGCCAAGGGCACCCGTGGGGCCACCATCGAGCCCGCACTGCCGCACCTCCACCGCCGTTCGCATGCAACTGCCGACCCAACCAGTTGGGCAGGCACCTGCGTGGCGGCGTACAGATCTTCGTGGAGACCCACCGCTACGCCACCTCAGCTACATGTCTGCCTACATGGCACCACAAGCATCGGCGGCCAGGGCGCGTGTCAACGCAAGAGGGAGCGGCGACGGACGGGACGAGGCTCTCCCCCGTCCCCGATAAAGCAAGGACACCTCAGCAAGGCGCATTAAATGCGCCTTGTCCTGTAATGCGAGGGATAAACTCACATTACTGTACCCTTTCCACCTCCTATGTGCCACTGTGGCAACCCCTTTTCCTATAAAAGGAGGCCCGAGGCGACCAGAGAGAGGATTCGGCTTTTGGAGCTCTTCACGCCCCATAGCTAGCTCAAGAACACTGATATACAATCTACCAAAGCAGGAGTAGAGTTTTACGCATCCTTGTGGCCCGAACCTGGATAAAGGAACAATGTGCTATCTGTTTGATCCGCTCTTCTCACGACCCCTGCGCCCCGCAACCGTATTAGGGATTCTTGTGATCCCATAGGTGTCGTTTCCCACCGACATCTTTGGCGCGCCAGGTAGGGGGCAGTGCAGTGGTGAGAATTGGCTTTAGCAGTTAGTTCGTCGCTCCTTCATCTTCGTGACCCTTGAAGAAGAAAAGGGGCCAGGAGATTGGCACTCGGGCGATCGCAAACGAAAGCTAAGTTGCACTGAACCCTTGCTTATACTACCCTTTTTATTTGAGGTTATTTCCCCCGGGAGGTGTCGCGCCTTTGTATGAAAAATCTGCACGCCAGGGGGCTCTACCACGATCGGCAACGCCCTTGCCCTGTTTCGAGTCCGCTCAACAGCTCAGGCGGCTGCGTCGAGAGTGGCGGAGTGGCCTCCCGTGATCGGCAACGCCCTCGATTCTGACTCGAGTCAAGCTCGACAGTTCGAGCGGCCGCGTTCGGGACGGGGAGGTGGCCCGTCCGGTTGCACGCGTACCCGGCAGGCCATGGGGATCCGTCCCCAAGACGCCGCTAGGGGCTTTTGCGCCGGCGAGCCTTCCCGATCAGCGTAGGGTACACATACAAAGAGGAATCAAACGGGGAAATAACATGCATGAAATTGAGAGTACTTCAAAGTTATATTACAGCTCATCATTGCTGCGGTCCTAACTAAAGATAAAATTTATCTTGATGGGGAACCCGCAGCGGCGAAGAAGAACGGGATGCCTAATCCCGGCGCTAGCCTTCCACCCTCTTGATTTCATCGATGCAGTCGGTGATGGGCTTGATGCGCTCCTTGAGCACCGCGGGGTCAGCGCCCTCCGGCAAGCTCTTCATCACGGCCGCGAAGTCAAGATCGGGGTTCTAGTACGCCACCTTGGTGAGGACCTTGGACACGACCCTCCGGCAAAGTCGCTGGGCCTCCTCGGCCAGCGTGGCTGTCCTGTTGGAATGGAGACAGGCCAAGGCCCCGAGGACGCCCTCGAAGAACTGGGTCAGCTTGGCGTTGACGGTCCCGCTGCGCTCAGGGGCGTACCTCACGTTTGGAAACCCCATGGTGGCCAATTGCGAGGTAACCCTGCCAGCGACGACCTCCAGATGGCTGATCCACCTGTTCTCGCCCGCCACGTATTCTTGGTGGGGCGGCCTGCTCGCCTGCCATAGCTGCTTCTCTTCCTCCAGGCTCTGGGTCAAGGCCTCCTCCCGAGCCCTGCTCCCCGACAACAGCTTCTCGAGATCCTCCAGCTTCATCTTGAGGTCTCTAATGGAGTTCTGCGCCTTGGAGAGCTCCCCGGCCCTGCTGATGACCAATCCTTGCGCTTCTGCCAAGGCGCAGTTCAGTGTGCTCTTCTCGCCGGACAACTTGAGGGCCTACTCCTTCAGCTCGTCCCGCTCCGCTTCCAGCTCCTTCACCTTGCCGGCGTAAGCCAGGGCTTGGGAATCGAGTGCCTCTTTGTGCCTCTGCTCCAACTCGTGGGTCCGCCGCGCGACAAGGGTCTCGAGCTCCTCGTCCTTGCCGTGGAGCGTTGCGGCAAGCTTCGCCTCACGCGCGGAGAGGTCCTCCTCCTGGGAGTCCAAGGCAGCTTGAAGCTGATTCTGGGTGGCTTCGGCCGCGGCAGCCAAGTTCGCCGCCTTCTCCTGGGCCTTCTCGATGTCGGCCAGCTTCATGGCGAGCTCCACATCGCGCTGGGCCAATTTCTCCCGGAGGGCCCTCTGCTCCTCGCGGGACTGGTGGAACCAAGTCTGCATCTCGGCCACGCGCGCCTTGAAGTCCGCCTCCGCGTTGTCCACTGCTGCCGCCCTGGTCTTGACCTTGTCCAGGCGGGCGCGGTAGAGCACTTGGAGCTTCCAGAAATTGGCCCCCATGGCGCGGAAGAGCTGCTCTTCTGGAGAACCATCGCAGCCAGCGCCCGGCGCGTCGACAACCTCGAACCGGTGGCGGCAAGCACCTCGCCATCAAAGACTTCTCTTTCAGCGGGCGCTCGGCTTGATGCCCCCGGGAGGTGGACGAAAAGATCATCGCCCACCTTCAGGTACCTGCCGGGGCCCGGGGTTGACGAGGAGGGAGGCTGATCGTTTATCGCCTCTTCCTCGGCGGAGGCCTTGCCGGCCCCCCGGCAGGACCACCGCTGGTGCCCTCGGCGGAAGCCTCGTCGGTGGCCTTGGCGGCCTCCACGGCGGCGTCCTCAGCCGCGCCCTTGGCGGCCTCATCAGCGGCGGCCTCGTCAGTTGGCGGCCTCCTCGGCGGCAACCTTGTCGGCCTCAGCCGCGGCCTCTTCGGCGATATCTCTGACAACGGTGTCCACGTCCTCCGTGTCTGTTGAAGGAGGGCCTGGGCGGCAGTAAGAGCAATGAAGCCAAGAGAAGCATAAGGGAAAATAATAAGAGACGAAGGACATGCGACTCACCAGTACCGGGCTGTGAAGCAGAAGTCCCCTCTCCGCCAGTCTTTGGCGTCGAGGCAGAGCCACCAGTGCCCGAGTCCCTCTCTTCCTCCATGGGTGTGGGCTCCGTGCCTGATGCCCTTGCCGGGGACGCCCCCCGCGGCGGTGTAGTCGACGGGGGTGGTGTGTTAGGAGTAGCCATCTGCGGCTCCTCCTGCTGCCGCTCCCCTCCTGCAAACCCAGCAAGGTCAGCATCGTGGCATCGGGCGCCTACCCCATGTCGAGTAAGAAGGAGGTGATGAACTTACGCTGGGGGCTGCGCCGGGGGCTGCTGCCCGGGCTGCTCAGCACCACCAATGGTGTCTTTGGAGCCCCAGCCGGGGGCTGGCTGCTCGCCGAGGTCCTCGCCCTCTTCACCCTCTAGGCCAATGTCTCTGAATCCCTGCAAAAGCAGAAATGGATCAAAACAAGCAATCCAATTCAGGGAAATGGAAATGACAATAAGAAACGGAGTACTTACTCGTCATCCGTCTCCTCCTCTCCGGCTAGTTTCCTTTTCCTCTCCGGGCTGAGGGGCCCGAGATCAAAGGGGAGCTCCACATCATCATCCGAGTCGACGCCTGCCGGAGGAGGCGAGGGAGGCGGCGGGGTCTGTGTGCGCCCAGATGAGGAAGGGGCTGCCGCCTTCTTCTTCTCTGCGGACTTCGTCAGCTTCTTCGCTGCCGAGGCCCTCGTGTGACGCCCGGACCCTTCCAGGGTCAATTGAGGCCGCGTGCCCCTGCCAGGCTGGACCGGCTCGCTAGAGCTAGCCCGCCGCAGGACTCGCCCTCTTCCCCTGACTGGCGTCGAGCCCGCCGCCACGCCCTCCTCCTCCGACGATTCGTCGGCCACATCCTCGACGAGCGGAGCTCCGGTGTCGGTGCCGCCGGCCTTCCTAGTGGCCGCCGCCCACAGAGAGAACTGCTCCTCCTCGCGGCCGCGGCGACCTCGTCCGCCATGCCCCCGGCGCTGCCGGCCTCCAGAGCAAGCTGTGCCTCCTTCGCCCTGGTGGCGATGTAATCCAGCTCCGCCTGGGTGGTATCCATGATAAGCCACCGCTCGGCGTCAGCATTGACGTACACCTCAATCAAGGTGTCGAAGAACTGCTGCACATCTGTGGCCGTCGGCTCCTTCCAGCTCGGGACGGGGCCGTGCGCATTGCAGTCCGGCATCATGGCGATGATCTCGGACCGACGCGAATTGTTGCAGAATGGGACTACCCCCGCTGGCAACTTGAAGAGCGGCCTCCTGACGGCCTTGCCGGCCTTTACGGCAACCCTTGTAGTCTTGCCGGTCAGCTCGACCTCGCCATCGCTGTCCACATCCAGCTAAAAGAGCCGCTGGCAGAAGTGGGCATGCCCCATCACCGTGAAGTTGTGGTCGAGGCCAGGGTGGAGCCGCATGATGTCGGCCGGATTCGTGAAGAGCCAAGCTGGCCTCCCCTTATTGTGCAGCGGGGCGATCCGGCGGCGGATGAAATCTGCCCCCCATCATCTCGAGGGTGAGCCTAGCCCGGGTCAGCGGAGAATCCTGGTGGTGGCGACAGTGAGCCTCCCGTCAGCGGCGTCGATGTCGCCCCAATCATTGCCACGGACCGGCGGCACTCGGCGGACCTTGCAAATTCCGACGGGTCGTCATCTTCAATCCAACACCACCGGTGGCGGCATTCATCCCACCTCTCCTTCACAGCACCATCCGGGTACGCCTCCTTGGATCTTGGGATCCAGGTCACACAAGCAGCGACGACATTTCCCGTTTGGATTCGAGGATAGAAATAGTGGCGGAAAAGCGCCGTGTTGGGCTGCACTCCAGCAAAGCCCTCGCAAAGATGCGCAAAGCAAGCCATGCACGCCACCGCATTCGGAGTAAAGTCCAAGAGGCGAAAACCGAAGGTGTGCATAATGTCAGAAGAAATCGGAGAAAGGAGGGCATAACCCGCAAGAAATGTAGTCAACAAAGAAGGGGTACCGAGTTGGGGCAGGATCGGCGCAAACGGCAGGGATGACGTGCGTCGCCGGGTGTCCCGTGTTCTCCCCCCCCGTCTTCACTCCCCACAGGGGCCTAAAAGAGGCCCGGTGCTCGAGGACGTCAACCGTCGAGGGGAAGAAGAAGGCGGACTTCGTCTTGTCCCCCAGCAGCGCGCTCGCCGGCGGCTCCACGGTCCCAGAGCCCTTGGCCACCCCCTTGCCCTTGGCGGATTTGGGCGCCATGGCGACCAAGGAATCCAGAAGGTTGGGCAAGGGGGGTGGCGGAGCAGCAACGATAGTTGACGACGAGAGCTTGCAAGAGAAGGAAGAAAGGGAGCGGCGCCTCTCAGATTGGAAAAGGCATGAAGGGGAGGGGAAAGTGAGCAGCGCGCCCGCGGTTATTCCTTATTATGGGGGAGAACGCGGGCCGCCTCCTTTCACATTAACTGTGATGTGACGCATGCCCGCGGGAAGCAACCCCACACATGTCGCCCACGTCACACACGCTCCCCACGCTGCCAGCTGCACGCCTTGAGAAGCATGGGGAGCCTTGTTGTGAAAGAAACTTACCATGGTAAAAACTGCCCCGCCTACCCAGCAAGACCGTTTTGGGCCCTAGCCCAACAACGCGATTGCACTACGTGTGGCCCAGGGCCGGGGCTCTGTTGGTGTACAAAAGAGGGTACACTTTTGTACCCCTATAACTGCCGGGCAGTTTGAGCCACGGGCACCACCACACCGAGCAAGGCAAGGAGGTGAGCCTAGAGTAAGGGCAGTGAAGAGGAAGCGAGAGCAGCGCCAAGACCACAAAGAGCAAAGGGGACAGAGCAGGCCCCGGCAAGATCCTTGCCGGGGACAACTTTAGCTAGCCCGGGCAAGATCCTTGCCGTGGCAGCTCGCCCACACCTACGGGCGAGGTCACCCTTGAGTCCACTTGCCCCCATGGGGCAAGGATTCGGGAGACATCCCCGTGGTGGCATGCAGATCTTTGTGAAGACATTCAAGACCAGATGCCCACTTAAAAAGGAGATGACCCTTGGCGGGATTCCAGCCAGGAAGAACCACAAGGCCCCCGGCAAGAGCCTTGCCGGGGATGACAGCAAGCGCCGTGGCAAGACCCTTGCCGGGGTCCCGGCAAGGCCCTTGCCAAGGGCACCCGTGGGGCCACCATCAGGCCCGCACCAGTCGCACCTCCACCGCCGTTCGCATGCAACTGCCGACCTAACCAGTTGGGCAGGCACCTGCGTGGCGGCGTATAGATCTTCATTGAGACCCACCGCTGCGCCACCTCAGCTGCATGTCTGCCTACATGGCACCACAAGCACCGGTGGCCAGGGCGCGTGTCAACGCAAGAGGGAAGCGGCTGACAGACGGACGGGCTCTCCCCCCTCCCCGATAACGCAACGACACCCTAGCAAGGCGCATTAAATGCGCCTTGTCCTGTAATGCGAGGGATAAACTCGCATTACTGTACCCTTTCCACCTCCTGTGTGCCACTGTGGCGACCCCGTTTCCTATAAAAGGAGGCCCGAGGCAACCAGAGAGAGGATTCGGCTTTTGGAGCTCTTCACGCCCCATAGTTAGCTCAAGAACACTGATATACAATCCACCAAAGCAGGAGTAGGGTTTTACGCATCCTTGCGGCCCGAACCTGGATAAAGGAACCGTGTGCTATCTGTTTGATCCGCTCTTCTCACGACCCCCACGCCCCGCAACCGTAGTAGGGATTCTTGTGATCCCATAGGTGTCGTTTCCCACCGACAGTCAAGAACTTTCACAGGAAAAAAAAGTTGAGTAATAATCGAGGATTGTTTTCACACACACAAAAAGGTTCGGTGGATGTCCTTCGAGCGCGACATGGTGATGCACCGTTCGATTGACGCGAGCGCGTTTCACGCAGCTTTTACAGATTCCGTATCGTGGCTGTGGTACTAACTAATAAAAGCGTTGCCTAAGTCTAATGTTTACGTGTACTAGTACGGTTTTCTTTTAAGTTTGACCAAGCTTATATTTAAAACTGAAGTAATCTCCCACACGCGCACTCATCAATATGCTGCCGCCGCTGTTGCGCATGCCGGCGCCCGCCTGCTCCGGCCAACAATTTCTCGCCCATCACCGCCGTGTCGCCGCCATCCCTGTGCCATGAAGCCGAAGGCTCGCCCGCTCACGTCGTCTGCAGTCCCTCCTCACGATGCCGCCGTGCTGCCAAGCACGCGAGCAGCTGGTGGAGCCGCGTCTATGCACACAGCATACAAAGAGGAGGACGAGCGTGTGCTCCAAAGACGCCGGGCGAGGAGGAACTAGCATGTCATTGTCATCTCCACCCAGCGGAGGAGGCGCAGATGGTGGCTATCGCATGAAGCCGGTCATACACAATTGAGCCCGCAAAACCGGTGACGCGAGAATCTACCTTCGAGACCTTGAATGCCACGTGGATCCTGCAATCCCGAAGGAGCAATTTGGGTCGATCGACTCATGTGAGCGGTTTGATGCAACATGGATGGCTAGAAGGGCTTCTTCCACCTCTTCTGCCGTCTTCTTCCTTCGCTCCGTCGAACTTCTTTCACAAATCGACTGACCCAAATTATACTACTAGTACGAACGTATCAAGTACAGTAGGAACACGAAGATACGAGTAGTAGTACCAACTGCAAGAAGAACAGTAGTAAGACATAGTACTAGTACTACTTTACGTACTAAAGTGTCGGTGGGAAACGACACCTATGGGATCACAAGAATCCCTACTACGGTTGCGGGGCGCGGGGGTCGTGAGAAGAGCGGATCAAACAGGTAGCACACGGTTCCTTTATCCAGGTTCGGGCCGCGAGGATGCGTAAAACCCTACTCCTGCTTTGGTGGATTGAATATCAGTGTTCTTGAGCTAGCTATGGGGTGTGAAGAGCTCCAAAAAGCCGAATCCTCTCTCTGGTCGCCTCGGGCCTCCTTTTATAGGAAAAGGGGTCGCCACAGTGGCACACATGAGGTGGAAAGGGTACATTAATGCGAGTTTATCCCTCGCATTACAGGACAAGGTGCATTTAATGCGCCTCGCTGAGGTGTCCTTGCTTTATCGGGGACTGGGGAGAGCCCGTCCCGTCGTCAGCCGCTCCCTTTATGCTGACACGCGCCGGCTGGCCGGTGCTGGTGCCATGTAGGCGTGCAAGCGGTGAGGTGGCGCGGTGGGCCTCCACGAAGATCTGCGTGCCACGCAGTGCCTCGCCCAACTGGTTGGGTACTGCATGCTAACAGCCGGTGGGGGTGCGACTGGTGCGGGCCTGATGGTGGCCCCACGGGTGCCTTGGCAAGGGCCTTGCCGGGACCCCAACAAGGGTCTTGCCGCGGCGATTGCTGTCATCCCCGACAAGGCTCTTGCCGGGGGCCTTGTGGTTCTTCTTGGCTGGAATTCCTCCAAGGGTCATCACCTTTTTAAGTGGGTATCTGGTCTTGAATGTCTTCACAAAGATCTGCATGCCACCACGGGGATGTCTCCCGATCCTTGCCCCATGGGGGTAGTGGACTCAAGGGTGACCTCGCTCCGTAGGTGTGGGGCGAGCTGCCACGGCAAGGATCTTGCCGGCTAGTTAGCTGTCCCCTAAGCAAGGATCTTGCCGGGAGTCTCTGCCTCCCCTTTGCTCTTGGTGGTCTTGCTGCTCGCTCCTCTTCACCTTCGCCTACTCTTGGCTTACCTCCCTTGCCTTGCTTAGTGTGGTGGTGCCCGTGGCTCAGATCGCCTGCGGCACAGCTTATAGGGGTACAAAAGTGTACCCCTCTTTTTGTACACCGACAGAGCCCTGGCCTGGGCCACACGTAAGCGTTAATCGCTGTTGGGCTAGGCCCAAAAACGGTGCGCGGGCAAGCGGGGCGGTTTTTACCGCGGTAAGTTTCTTCGCGTGCTGCGCTCCCCATGCTTCCCGCGCGTGGCGCGGCGTGGGGAAGTGTGTGTGACGTGGACGGCATGCGTGGGGCTGAGCTTTGCATGCATGCGTCACGTCGTAGTAAAGGGGGGCGGTTCGCGCCTTCCCCATAAAGGAGGGAGGCGTGGAGGCGCGGCCCATTTACTGAACGGGCCGAGGCGTGGTCTTCAAGGCATCCACTCCCCACGATCACGGGGTGGGGAGAAGTCGCCTCACCCGTCGCCTCGGTCCTGTACGCCTGCCATGCGGCTCCCATGCGCTTGGGGTGGTGAACGGCGGAGGCGAGAAACCGGGCCGCCGCGGGCTGAGGCAGCGGGTCGGTCCCAGTTCCCTGCGCCTTCTGCGCCTTGATTGGTTGAGCGGGGCGGCCGAGCCCCCACCCCGTTCCTTTATAAGGAGCGGGAGGGGGGGGATGGCGTCCCGCATTCTTTCATCTCCTCCTTCCTTCAGCTTTTGCTCCCCCCTCCCATCTGCCATGGAGAGAGGGAACCCTGGTCCTTCAACGATGGCGTCGAGGGTCGCCGCTCGACAACGCGTCCCTCCTTCTCCCGCACCCGCGGTGGCGGAGCCAGCCGCGAGGGGAAGGGGGAGGGGGCGAGGTCGTGGGCGAGGCCGAGGCCGAGGTGCTCGGGGAAGAGGAGGACGGGGCGGCGCGCCGGCCTCGCCTCCGCCAGCGGTTCCTCTTCCTATGGCGGTCCATGTTGGGGACGACCCTTGCGAGTTCTTCGTCAGGCTGCGTCGGCTGCCTCGTCGTCGCCTTCGTCTCCCGACTCCATTCGCGCGGGAGATGGAGCTGGATCCATCGGAGTCTCTGCTGCTGCACATGAGGGGCTGCGGGATCGGCGGTACGTGGGTCCGCATTGACTTCCCCGCTCCTCACACAATGTATCTTCGTCGGGGATGGAAGACCTTTTCTCGTATCCACCACCTGGTGGAGGGGTTTACTCTCCATTTTAAGTTGATGGAGGGCGGCCTTCTCTCTGTCAAGGTCTTCGGCGATTTTGGAAGTCGCCTGAAGTGCTGCGTGGATAGCTCCTCCGACGATGAAGTCTCCTCCTCGAGTGAGAGTGACGAGGAGGACAGCGACAGCGACGACGAGGGTGATGGGCGGCAGGACGATGGGTCCGACTATGCGTCGGTCCCGTTGTCCTGGGGCGATGCTGGCAGCAGCAGCATCTGCACCGAGCCCCTCGAACTCCTCGTGGCCATCTCCTTGTGCGGCTGGCGTAGGAGGTGCGGGGAAGGCGAAGAAGGCGGATGGCGGGCCGTCGGCTCGGAGTACGCGGGCATCGATGCCTTCGTCGCGTATTGCCGGTCTCGCTGCCTCGTCTTCCAGCTCTTCTACCGTCATCATCATCACCAGCTTCCCATGGAGGTGGCCGCCGGGACGTTCTCTTGGTGTCTCCTACTGCTCATACCTCGCCTAGGCGCCCCTTTTGCCCTCTTCGCCTCCTTGACCTGCCTCCTGAGGAGAGGGACAAGAAAAGGGTTACGGGCACCTTATCTCTTTTTAGTTTGTAAGCCTTCGGGCCTTAGCTGAATTTAAAACTTGTAATCCCATCATTCATGTTTTTCATTCCCTACGGACCGTACCTGAATGGAATGTTTTTAATGAAAAAGGGATGTTTGCCGGGCCATTTGTTTGCAGGTAGAACCCACAACAAGGAGTAAATCCTTGATATCTATAATATAAACATTTCCTCGCCCGGCAACATGCCTTGCCGTCTTTCCACCTTACTCGACCTTTCTCACGCCTTTGGCGGAGGCAGGGATGAGGCGGGTTCAGGCTCCTCGTTTTATCCTTTCGCTGTCGCGACTACGCTCAAACCTGGCCCCAGGAGCGAGTCCTAGGGCCTAGAGTTAGAGGAGCACGATAGCTTTTAGGAAAAACGAGGTTTCACATACCTCAGTCCATAAGGGAATGCATGACAAGGGATGAAGAACTTATCTGAAGCTGCAGCCCCCGGCAACTTTGGTTTGCCGTGGGTGAATCTTTGCTCTTGTAGCTCCCGGCGATACTGGCTTGCCGGGGTCTAGATGTTGGTCCGTCCTCCTTCTCTTTTTCGTCCTTTAGTGGTCCGGCAAGGATATATGTGAGTCCTGCGAGCCAAAGACGAAAGAACGGCAAAGGGCCTTTTCGACCTCTAAGCTAGGGGTTAGTCGCCGCTAAGCACTATCAACCCTAACCAAGGACGAGACTCGACCTAGCATGCATGCTATAACTTAGGGCGCCAGCGCTTCATTTATTTATGCTCAGGGTCTGCGCCTGGCTTTGTACAAAGGGTTACATGCATCATCGGCAATGCTTGTACAAAAGGTGGCTTTCCGGGGGGCCCGGCAAGCCGCGCCTTACGGGTAAAACTTGCGAAGATGCTCAATGTTCCAGGAGTTACTCATCGGAACGACATCTTCGGTCTCCAGGCGGACTGCGCCGGGCCTGGTGACTCGTATTACCCGGTAAGGGCCTTCCCACTTTGGCGTCAACTTGTTGGAATTCTTGGCCGATTGAACGCGCCGAAGGACAAGGTCGCCTTCCTCAAGGCTCCGGGCATGAACCTTGCGGCTATGGTAGCGGCGCAAGGCTTGCTGGTAGCGTGCTGCTCTCACAGCTGCCCGAAGACGATTTTCCTCGAGGAGCATTGCGTCATCTTGCCGCAGTTGCTCTTGCTCAAGCTCATCATAAGCGAGCACTCGAGGTGACCCGTGTATGAGTTCAGTGGGGATAACTGCTTCTGCCCCGTATACCAGGGCAAAGGGTGTCTGACCAGTGGCTCGATTTGGTGTCGTCCTGATTGACCAAAGAACCGTCGGCAACTCGTCAATCCAGCGCCTTCCGCTCTTGTGCAGCCTGTCAAAGGTCTTAGTCCTTAAGCCTCGCAGCACTTCAACATTCGCCCTCTCAGCTTGACCGTTGCTTCGTGGGTGGGCAACGGAAGCGAAATAGACTTTTCTGCCGAGGTCTTGAGTATATTGCATGAAGGTGCGGCTTGTGAACTATGTGCCGTTGTCGGTGATGACCCTGTTGGTTACACCAAAACGGCACACTAGCCCCTTGAAGAACTTGACGGCTGACTGAGCTGTGACCTTCCTCACTGCCTCCACCTCTGGCCACTTTGTGAACTTGTCGATGGCAACGTACAAGTACTCAAAGCCCCCGCAAAGGCGGGGAAAGGGCCCAAAGATGTCGAGCCCTGCACCGAGAAGGGCCGGAGAGAGGAATGGTTTGAAGGGCTTGAGCTGGTGATGAAGCTTCTTTGAATGGAACTGACACGCTTCACACTGGTGACAAGTGTCATTGCATCTGGAGGGCGGTGGGCGAGAAGAAACCTTGCGGAATGCCTTGCGGCAAGAAGGGCTCTTGACCCGATGTGGGATCCACATATGCCTCCGTGTATCTCTCGCCAACAGCTCCAGTCCTTCCTCTCGAGGGATGCACTTCAATTTCACACGTTCGGCCTCTTCACTCATGCAGGGCGTCATCGATTTAACCGGTACATGGTAAAGCGATGGGCTACTTTTTTCGCTTCTTCCTGCTCCTCAGGAAGTTCCCCTGTCTGGAGGAACCGGACGGTATGTTGTGCCCACGCCGGAGCCTGGGGCTCGACGGCGAGGACTAAAGGCATTTCTTCCGCTATTGGGGCGGCTGTTTCGACGGCAAGAGCCTGGCGCTCCACCGGAGCCAGCCGTCCCGTGGCGGGCTCAGTGTCTCCGGCAACATCCTTGCCGGCGGCTCCGGGGAGCTTGGCGGGAAAGTACTTGCCGGGCCCTGATTTCCTCCTCTTGTTCTGCTCTGTTGATGGATCAACGGATGGCTGAAATGGTGAAGCACAAAGGTACCGGTTCCACGGTAGCTTGAGGGCAGCGTGTTTCGGCAGTGTAATCGGCGACATCGCCGTTCTCCGCTCGGGAACGTACTTCAACTGTATACCGTCGAAACGCTCTTCGACTTTCTCACTTCATCAACGTAGGCCTTCATCAGCGGGCTCTGGTAGTCCTTGTTAACTTGCTTGACGACGAGCTGCGAGTCGCCCTTGACGATTAGTTTCTTGATTCCGAGGTCCACCGCGATCCTAAGACCGGCAAGCAGCCCTTCGTACTCTGCCGTATTGTTCGTCGACACCTCCCTGGGGAAGTGCATTTGGATCACGTACTTGAGGTTCTCTCCGGTGGGGGCGACAAGCAGTACGCCAGCCCCGGCACCTTGTAGGGAGAAAGCTCCATCAAAGTACATGAACCAATTGCAACTTTCCTCCTTACCGGGGAGGGCAGTCTCTTGGGCTTCTTCGTTAGGTGTTGCGGTCCACTCTGCGATGAACTCCGCCAGGACCCGGCTCCGGATCGTCGAAGTACTTTCAAACTTGAGGCCGAAGCTGGGAAACTCCAGTGCCCATTCCACAATCCTCCCCATTGCATCTGGATTGTGCAATATCCGTTGTAGAGGGAGGCGGGTGACGACAGTGACCTCGTGTGCCTGGAAGTAGTGACGCAGCTTCCTC
Source organism: Aegilops bicornis (assembly GCA_021605145.1). Classification (NCBI taxonomy): domain Eukaryota; kingdom Viridiplantae; phylum Streptophyta; class Magnoliopsida; order Poales; family Poaceae; genus Aegilops; species Aegilops bicornis. The sequence goes on along the minus strand of CM038671.1, from coordinate 256,706,685 downwards.
GAGCTCATAAGAAGGCGGAAGAGCAGTTTCTGCACGCCGGAGTACCTTGATCTAGCCCCCTGCAGGAGGGAGCTAACAAAGTAGACCAGGTGTTGCATCATTTTCTTCCTCGGCGGCACTTTGACTGGCTGTGTCGTCTCCGCATTGGTGGTGTCGGGCTCCGTTGCCGCCATTACCTCGCCGTCAACCTCTCTCTGGGCCACTAGTGTGGCGCTGACCACCTGGTTCGTTGCCGCCAAGTATAGCATCAACGGCTCCTGTGGCCTAGGTGCAACTAGTATTGGCGCGGAAGAGAGGAATTTCTTCAGATCTTGCAATGCTGCCTCGGCTTCCGGCATCCACTCCATCGGGCCCGCCTTTTTCATTATCTTGAAAAAGGAAGAAGCGGCCTTCAGACTTGGAAATGAACACGCCCATGGCAGCGACACAACCAGCAAGCCGGCGCACATCCTTGATTCGCTTGGCGCCTAATCTGCTCTATAGCTCTGATCTTGTCCGGATTGGCATCTATCCCATGCTGTGACACAAAGAACCCGAGAAGTTTGCCGGACGGGACGCCAAAGACACACTTCTCAGGGTTCAGCTTGAGATTGATCTTGCGCAGGTTTGCAAATGTCTCTTGCAAATCTGGTATGAGGGTTGCCCTGTCTTTGGTTTTGACCACTATGCATCCATATAAGCTTCCATATTTCTATGGAGCTGGGGTTCAAAACCAATCTGGACCGCCCTTGCAAATGTCGAGCCAGCACTCTTCAACCCGAAAGGCATCCGTATGAAACAATACGTACCACATGGGGTGATGAATGTTGTTTTCTCTTCGTCTTCTCTTGTCATGAACATCTGGTGGTAGCCAGAGTAGGCATCGAGGAATGACAACATATCACACCCAGCTGTGGAGTCAACAATCTGGTCAATGCGCAGCAATGGGAAGGGGTCTTTAGGGCAAGCCTTATTGATATCTGTGTAATCAATACACAGCCTCCACTTCCCATTTGCCTTGCGCACCACGACCGGATTGGCCAACCACGTTGGATGGAGCACTCCTCTTACCAAACCCGCTGCCTCCAGTTTCCGGATTTCTTCCGTGATGAACTCTTGTCGTTCCAAAGCTTGCTTCCTGACCTTCTGCTTGACAGGCCGTGCATGAGGACAGACAACAAGGTGGTGCTCAATCACTTCCATGGGAATGCCGGGGATGTCGGAAGCTTGCCATGCAAACACATCGACATTTGCCCGCAGGAAGGTGACGAGCGCGTCTTCCTATTTGTCGTCAAGGGTGGAGCTTATGGTAAAAGCTCCTCCCGTGCCATCCTCATTGACAGAAACCTTCTTGGTTCCCCGGTGTGGCCCTAGACTTCTTGTTTCCGCCCGGTGGAGCCCTACATGCACGTCCTCGACGGCAGGCGCTACACTCCGAGGAGGTGCGCTTGCGGAGTGGGTGTCCGAGGTCTCAGCCTTCTTCTTCTTCTTCCCCCACAGGGCCCCGGTAGCGAGGAGCAAGTGCCCTAGTGGCGGCATGCCGCAGCTGCTTGCTTGGTATAGTTGGTCGCCGCAAAATCAGGCGCATCTTTCTTATCGGAGGGATGTTGATGATCGCCATCGGTCCTGGCATCTTCGTGGTGTTGTAGGCGTGTGCTGACGCCGCCATGAACTTGGCTGGTATTTGGGCGGCCAAGGATCCCGTTGTAGGGCAAGGGGATCTTGGCAGCATCAAACACGATCCTTTCCGTCCTGAAGTTCAGGTCGCTTCCGAAAGTCACGGGCAACGTGACCTTTCCCTTGGGTTGGCTTCTTCCCGGGTTGACCCCTTGAAAAGTGCCCGTCTCTTCGAGGTCTCCATCAGGAATCTGCAACTTCTTGATCACGGCAGGCGAGATCAAGTTCAGACTGGCCCCGCCATCGACTAGCATCTTTGTCACCTTGAGGTTGCGTATCGCTGGTGAAACCAACAACGGCAAGCACCCGACCGCAGTAGTGCGATAAGGGTGATCCTCGGCGTAAAAAATGATAGGAGCGCTGGACCACTTGGTGACCTTCGGCATCAAACGACGGCTACTGCCGCTGTAATCTCTCGCGCCCAATCGCTTAAGCCGGCGATGAGAGGTATGCAGCGAGGCGCCGCCGTCGACGCACATGGCCTCTGTAGCTTTCTGGAACTCTTGGTCGCCGGACTCGTCGTCCTCTTCGTGATCGTCGTCCTTTGGCTTTCTATCACGGCCCCGGGCGGGCCTCTCCTGTTGCTTATCCTTGCCGCGACGGCCCGCCTGGCCGTCATGCTTCTTGCCGGATCCCTCAGCACCATCCTGGCCCTTCTCCTGGTCCCGCCTCTCATATTCAGCCCTCTGCTTCTCAGCGAGGAGCTCAACCTGACGGCAGTCTTTGAGAGCATGGCCTTTGGGGCGATGGATCTTACAGTACCGCTTGTCGGAGTTGCCTAGCTTCTCGGCAGCCGCCAAGGCCCGGCAGGCGACACACCCAGCAATTTCCTTGCCGGGGTCATCTGCTTTGGTTTTCTTGGTGGAGCCAGTGTCATCAGACCCCTCGACGGCAAGAACGGCTTTTCCTTTGCGCTTCCTGTTGCGGCGCCAGCCTTTCTTCGCCGGGGCGGAAGTATCCTCATCTGAGGAGTCGGTTTCGACGCCGGCATCTTCGCCGGGGTACTTCCTTCCCTCTTCAGCATGGGCACACCTGTCAGCGAGAACATAGAGTTCTGCTACATCTTTCACCTTGTTCATCGCCAGCTCTTCACGCATCTTGCGGTTACGCACGTTCTGATGGAACGCGCTAATGATGGTGGCAGGGTGAACATCAGGGATATTGTACTGTACCCGGCTGAACCTCTGAATATACTTGTGGAGACTCACGCCTCCCTTCTGGGGAATGACGTGCAGATCGCTCGCTTGGCCATGGGCTTGGTGGCCTCCAGTAAAGGCGCCCACAAACTCAGGGCACAAATCCGACCAGGAGGAAATAGAGTCTATCGGCAAGTGCATCAACCATGACATGGCGTTGGGCTTAAGAGCCAACAGAAAGTAATTCGCAAGCACCTTATCATCGCGGGCTCCGGCAGCTTGCATCGCGATGGTGTAAACGCTGAGGAACTCGGACGGGTGAGTCTTGTCACCGCATTACTTTTCGCCACGCCGAGTTTAAAAGTTGCATGAGTGGGCCACTGGAACTGCCGCAGCTCACGGGTAAAAGCCGGACAACCTATCTCGTAAGGTAGGCCTCCAGGGCTCTCCGGTGCCGGGTGGTTCACAGCGGGCCCTGCGCCGCTGTCGATTCTTTGGCGGCGCTGGCCGGGCGCCGATAGTGGTTCGAGCGTCTTCATGTTCTCGTTCCCGAAGGACTTGGCGCTGGTCACCGTGGGTCCGCGGGTCGGACGACGCTACGGAGATTTCGTCACCCATGACGTCGCGACGGGCTGGCGCCCGCGGCGCCGGGCGAGGAGGAGGCGAGTGCACCCTGGTTGCAGCGCCGCCAACCCTCCTGCCACTGGTGCGTGGGACTCCGTCGGAGCGTCGACCCGGGGGCTCCATCGGGCTCGGTTCGTCTTTGTTGGCCACCGCAACAAGGCTTCGGATGGTGGCTCTCCATTCGTCGAGTTTCCCCGCAGTGGGAGGGAAATGCGAGCAACAGCTGCGCGTGCGAGCTTCTGCTGGAGTTGGTGGCAGCGAAACCTGCACGGATCGCGACACGCTTCGACTTCTGACCATGTCAGAAGGAGCTCTGCCACGACCCCGCGGTCGCATGCCATCTTCGCCAGCGCCTCGGCGAGCGGGCAGGTCTTCTACATCCCGGGAGGGGCGCTCGGGGCTCTTCCCGCGGCGACGCCCGGGGTCTTTTGTGTGATTACGCCGTTCATCGCGTGCCGCTTGAGAGAAGCGCACCGTCGGCGCCGGCATGGGAGTCTGAGAAGCCCTCGCGTCGCCCTCGGGTGGGGCGGCAGCGATCCTAGAAGGCCCCGCGCCACCCGCGGGGGGCCTGGCTCCGTCTTTGGATTTGGCGACGTGCAGCCCGTTGCCAAGCGCACGAACATCGCCGCCTCCCAAACTCCGGCTGCTGGGACGGTGTTGGTGTTTGCGAACGGCGCCCCGGGTCCTTTCCGCGACCGGTCCGCTGCTCGCCCGCGTCGGGGCAGGATGCCCGGCCTCCGACGGGCCAACCGCCACCGTCGTCTTCTTCTTGGGCGCCATGACGATGAAGGAGTGTCGAACTAGCTGCTAAAACCGATTCTCACAACTGCGCTGCCCCCTACCTGGCGCACCAAAGATGTCGGTGGGAAACGACACCTATGGGATCACAAGAATCCTACTACGGTTGCGGAGCGCGGGGGTCGTGAGAAGAGCGGATCAAACAGGTAGCACACGGTTCCTTTATCCAGGTTCGGGCCGCGAGGATGCGTAAAACCCTACTCCTGCTTTGGTGGATTGAATATCAGTGTTCTTGATCTAGCTATGGGGCGTGAAGAGCTCCAAAAAGCCGAATCCTCTCTCTGGTCGCCTCGGGCCTACTTTTATAGGAAAAGGGGTCGCCACAGTGGCACATAGGAGGTGGAAAGGGTACAGTAATGCGAGTTTATCCCTCGCATTACAGGACAAGGTGCATTTAATGCGCCTCGCTGAGGTGTCCTTGCTTTATCGGGGACTGGGGAGAGCCCCGTCCCGTCCGTCGCCGCTCCCTTTCGCGTTGACACGCGCCCTGGCCAGCGGTGCTTGTGGTGCCATGTAGTCAGGCAAGCAGCTGAGGTGGCGCAGCGGTGGGCCTCCACGAAGATCTGCATGCCGCCACGCAGGTGCCTGCCCAACTTGTTGGGTCGGCGGTACATCTGAGCAGCGGTGGGGCGATCTGGTGCGGGCTCGATGGTGGCCCATCGGGTGCCCTTGGCAAGGGCCTTGCCGGACCCCGCAAGGATCTGTGGCGCTCTTGTCATCCCCGGCAAGGCTCTTGCCGGGGCCTCAGGTTCTTCTTGGCTGGAATCCCGCCAAGGGTCATCACCTTTTTAAGTGGGTATCTGGTCTTGAATGTCTTCACAAAGATCTGCATGCCACCACGGGGATGTCTCCCGAATCCTTGCCCCATGGGGGTAGTGGACTCAAGGGTGACCTCGCTCCGTAGGTGTGGGGCGAGCTGGCACGACAAGGATCTTGCCGGGCTAGCTAAAGCTGTCCCCCGGCAAGGATCTTGCCGTGGGAGTCTGCTCTGTCCCCTTCGCTCTTTATGGTCTTGGCGTCGTTCTGCTCCTCTTCAGCTTCGGCCTTACCTTGGCTTACCTCCGTTGCCTTGCTCAGTGTGGTGGTGCCCGTGGCTCAGACTGCCCGTGCACAGTTATAGGGATACAAAAAGTGTACCCCTCTTTTTGTACACCGACATAAAGAGTTCAAATAACGAGAAAGAACATAAACATAGTTCTGCTGGGGCCTCAGCACAACACATCCTTGAAAATAAACTAATAAGCAACTAGTCCGCTTGACACTTCAGTAGAACCAGCATGAGCGACGACACTGCCGCCTACTTGGAGTCCGAGTCCACGTCCTCGACTTCGTCCTCGTCCCTCTTCCTCTTCCTCTTTGCCGAAGCTTCTTTGCTTGAACCGGACACTGAGCTCTGCTTCTTCATCCAACCCTTGTAGATATTTAAACAAAGGTAGGCATCCATTGCTGCGTACAAGATGTGATCTTCATCTAATGTCTTTGACTCCCATGCATGATGAAACTCGTGATGAGGTTTCTTCAGTTTAGCGTACGAAGGATCAATCATGGCTGCTGCCAAGGTCAGGATTGAAGGTTGAGAGGAGGACACCAGGCTTGCCTTCTGGAGATCGAAGGGCTGGCCTACAATGAGACCTATCCGACGCAGGACGTCACTGTCGTTCTTAAAGCCTACTGATGTGAATTTCACTCTTTTGTCCTTGAGGAAGTTCTTAAAATCCTGGCACTCAACGTGGGCATGGCATATGTGGTAGACCAAGCAAACGTTATGTATGCAAACCTGGATCACGGTGGGCTTCTTCCTCTCTTCGTCCTTTAGATCCTTCTCTCGTCCCAGGACTGTGGTGTACTCAACATCTAGCCCAGCGACCCACTCATCTGTTGAACTGTTGAACATGTGTAGGAAGCGAGCAAGCCATGCTTTCACCGTCTCGGATCCACATGTGTAGATGACGATGAACTGATCGCCGGTGATGGCTCTAACCTGGTACTCAGCGGCGACCATGTAGATTTGGGAGGCCATGGATTTTGGAGGAGGGTTAGGAGAAGTTGAACTGTTGTACCGCGAAAAAAACTGGGAGCAAACTAATGTGAAAGGACGGACGACTGGAGCGAATGACTGTTGTAAGGTAGAAGGCAGGGGACGAGTAGAGGCGTGCGAATGGCGTGGGGTTGCTTGGCTTGCCCGATGGATAAACGGCTGCAGAAGCCCCAAAGAGTTCTCAAGAACTATGCGGGACCCACTAGATGTCATGTCTACTAGACCCATATCGTAGGCCCGACGGTAAAGCTTACACTTGCTCGCACGCCATGCCGGGCGTGGATGTAACTTCACTTAATTCCGTCAAACGTCGGCGCTTCCCGACCTTCGCCTCCCTCGCGGTCGCGCCTTTGGAGACTTCGACCTGCTATAAATGAGCAATTTTTTCTGCCTTTTTTTAGACACGCATTTTTTTTGCCTACTCCGCATGCATGATACTCCCTCTGGTCCTTTTTACTCCCGTCAACCGTTTGCAAAGTGTTTGACCAAATTTATAATTTTTTTTGAACACCTATATTAATTAACCAGCCACACCAGTACACTCATTCGATACAATATTCCCAAAACACTTAGGCGCGGTGCATTAACTTCTACCTCGTTTCTTGTTTCTTGACATATCAACCAATAGGAGATGTGGGTGTGCATGCTTTTAATGACTTGAGACTACCAAACACGACATGCAGTGGTTAGTTCATTGCATGCAATGCTATTAATTAGCAAATAAACATTAAGATCTCTCGTTTTCCCCTCCTCCTTGGTCACAGTGCACAATCTAAGATGACTTGCTCACCTAGACGGAGGGAGTACTGATTATAATGAGTATAAGAACTACGTTTTATAATGAGTGTAAAAATATTGATTTGACATTGTGAATGTTGACACATTGTGGAATAGTTTTTGAAGTCTGCAAAAGTACTCAACTAGTGCTGTTGTTCTCCACAAAAAAATGTGTTTACCAATGCATGCATGAACACTAGTTACTCTAACCCCCCTCTCTTCTTTAATTCTTTGCCACATCAGCATGTTTGCTATTCCCATGTGCATGATACCAGCTAAGATACCACCATTATGGCCAACCTTAATCATCGCATGCAATAATTTAGTGCACCTTGAAATATGAACATGTGTGGGGCAAATAGAAATCAGGAATAAGTAGCAAGTTGGTTTTACTGGGATGAAATCGGTGACTCCGAGTTGTGTACTTCGGTTGCACCGAAAGATTTCGGTTAGGCCGAAGAAAAGAGATCGGTGCGACCGAGTTCATCAGAGTGAAATTACTTGTTACCTCAGCTCACTAGACAGGTAAGATCTCACAAGGATTAGCAAGGAATTAACTGAAAGATTTGCAAAGAATTGGACGCAGAAAATGCAGAACAAATAAATAAAAAAAGGAACTAAAAGATCTAGATGAAGTTTTTTTTGAAAGGGGAGACAAATATGCAAGAAACAAATGCAATAACACAGAAAAGAACACAAGAGAACTTCATCTAGAGTTTGGCGGTGACAAAGTCACCTATGTTAGAGTATATTGACTTAGGGGTCAAGTGAGAGCACTTGATCATAGGTCATACTCATCGTTTAAGCTCAAAATGGGGTTACCACTTTTCATTTAAGCATCTTGATGTATTCACATATTGTTGAGTTGCTTTGAATCATGACTTGGAGTAAAGCTTCTCTAAGATGGAATAACATACCTTGGGTGGTGGTGTTGATCTTGCTCATGTAGTTGAACTTGTGTGGGTTGCTCAAGGTTGATGTAGTTCATCAAGAGTTTGGAGCACCACTTGGAATTTGAGTTCATCTACCTACATGGGTTAGTCTTGCAAGGAAGAGCACTTGTGTATCGAAAATGACAATTATAGGATTTAACATAGAATTTGTCAAAGGATATGTTTGATTGGCTTCGTGCTTCCTTGTAGTCAACCACCATTGTGTAGAGACTTGGTGATGTAGAGATTGCTCAAGATGTGAGAGAGTAGCAATCTCATAGATTTAGATTCATCCAAGTACCTACGGGTTAGATAACATGCAAGGTGCAAATATATCCAAGACACATGAATAGCATCATAAGAGAAATATCAAGGATTAGTCATATGCTCATGCCCCGCATGTATCAAATGGAGTTCCTACTCCAAGTTTGAAGCATCAATGATGTTCAATTCACCTCTTAACCTACAAAACACTTTCTCATCAAGTGGTTTAGTGAATATATCTTCCAATTGCTTATCGGTGCGAACATGCTTAAGGTTAATGTCCCCTTTGGCAACATGATCTCGAATGAAATGATGACGAACTTCAATATGCTTAGTTCGAGAATGTTGCATGGGATTGTGAGAAATCTTAATAGCACTCTCATTGTCACATAGCAATGTAACATGTTTCACATATATCCCATAATCTTTAAGAGTTTGGGTCATCCAAAGTAATTGAGCACAACATGAACCAGCGGCAATGTATTCCGCTTCGACGGTGGATAAGGATACCGAGTTTTGTTTCTTGGAAGACCAAGACACAAGAGACCTACCAAGGAATTGACAATTACCCGAAGTGGACTTTCTATCAACCTTGTCTCCGGCATAGTCCGAATCGGAATAGCCAACAAGATCAAAAGAGGACCTCTTAGGATACCAAATGCCAAAATTTGGTGTATGAATTAGGTATCTCACTATCCTTTTCACAGCCTTAAGATGACACTCTTTAGGAGCAGCTTGATATCATGCACACATGCACACACTTAGCATAATATCGTGACGAGAGGCACATAGATATAACAATGAACCAATCATAGAGCGATAAACCTTTTGATCAACCGGTTCACCATGTTTGGTCAAATCAAGATGTCCACTAGTAGGCATGGGTGTAGTCATACCTTTGCATTCTTGCATATTGAACTTCTTGAATAAGTCTTTGGTGTACTTCGTTTGAGAGACAAATGTACCTTCCTTAGTTTGCTTGATTTGCAAACCGAGAAAGAATTTGAGTTCACTCATCATAGACATCTCAAACTTCTCCGACATTAGTTTTCCAAACTTCTCACTAAAATGAGGGTTAGTTGAACCAAATATGATATCATCAACATAAATTTGGCACACAAATAGTTCTCCATCAACCCTTTTAGTAAAAAGAGTAGAATCAGTTTTACCAATTTCAAAGCCTTTTTCAGTAAGGAACTTGGTCAAGCATTTATACCATGCTCTAGGAGCTTGTTTAAGACCATAAAGGGCTTTGTGAAGTTTGTAAACATGATTAGGTTTCTTAGGATTGACAAAGCCGGGGGGTTGCTTAACATAAACTTCCTCCTCAATTTTGTCGTTTAGAAAAGCACTTTTAATGTCCATTTGGTACAAGGTGATATCATGGTGATTAGCATAGGCAAGTAAGATGCGAATGGACTCAAGTCTAGCAACAGGAGCATATGTCTCACCATAGTCCATACCTTCAACTTGTGTATAGCCTTGGGCGACGAGACGTGCTTTGTTGCGAACCACTTGTCCATCTTCATCTTGCTTGTTGCGAAACACCCATTTGGTACCAATGATGTTGTGGTTGTTGTCGGGCTTCTCGACCAATGTCCACACTTGATTTCTCTCGAAGTTGTGTAGCTCTTCATGCATAGCGTTTATCCATTCTGGATCCTTCAATTCTTCTTCAACCTTCATAGGTTCAATTTTAGAAATGAATGAGTAATGTTCACAAAAGTTAGCTAAGCGAGTTTTAGAGAGAGTGATTCTCCCGGTTTGGACATCATTGTAAATTTGCTCGACGGGATGATCTTTGGAAATTCTTGCTCGAACTCGTGAAAGCTTTTGCTTGGGTCGGGGTGGAACATCCTCTTCATCTTGCTCTTCTTCTTGGCCTTCTTCATTGTTAACGTTGTCGTTCTCTTGTCGTGGTGGAGAAGGAGGTTGTTGATGTTCATCTTGGTGTACTTCCTCATTTTCTTCATCTTGGTGTGTCCCACTTGTGGATGCTTCCGTATCAACTCTTGGTTCACCTTGTCGTGAGGTAGAGGCTTCCACTTGGACAGACGAGGTACTCTCCTTCATTTCCGTTGGACGAATCTTGCCAATGGACAAGTCTTGAATTGCTTCCGAAAGGTCTTTGTCTCCTACATCAATTGGCAATTGCTCTACTTGCGAGCCGTTAGATTCATCAAACTTCACATCCACCGTCTCTTCAACCTTTCGGGTGAAATTGTTGTAGACACGGTAAGTGTGAGAGTTTGAGCCATAACCAAGTAGAAAAACTTCATGAGACTTAGGAGCAAATTTAGAATGACGATGCTTATCAAGAATGTAGCACTTTGAGCCAAATACTCGAAAGTATCCAACTTGGGGTTTGTTACCGGTGAGGAGCTCGTATGCCGTCTTGCCGAGTAGCTTGTGAAGATACAAGCGATTTGTTGCATGACAAGTTGTCTCAACTGCTTCCGCCCAAAAGTGCTTTGGCGTTTTGTACTCATCAAGCATCGTTCTTGCCATCTCGATAAGAGTACGGTTCTTCCGTTCAACAACTCCATTTTGTTGAGGTGTGTACGTAGCCGAGAACTCGTGTGAAATCCCTTCTTCGTCAAGAAAGGTGTCCACATTTGCGTTCTTGAACTCCGTTCTGTTGTCACTCCGAACCTTCTTGATCTTCACGTCAAACTGATTTTGGGCCTTCCTAGCGAAGTTTTTGAAGATCTTTTGAACCTGCGACTTGTCATCAAGAAAGAACACCCACGTAAATCTTGAAAAATCATCAACTATGACTAGACCAAATGAGTTACCACCGAGACTCTTGTAAGCATTTGGACCAAAGAGATCCATGTGAAGTAGCTCGAGTGGTCTTCTTGTGGTCATGATGTTCTTCGCGCGGTGACTTCCTCCAACTTGTTTCCCTGCTTGACAAGCGCTACAAAGTCTATCTTTGTCAAATACGACATCTTTTATTCCAAGGATATGATCACCTTTAATAAGCTTATCAAGATTTCGCATTCCAACATGACCTAGTCTTCTATGCCACAACCAGCCTTTAGAAGATTTGGCAATTAAGAAAGTTTTAGGTTGAGCCTTTTTAGTGAAATCAACAATGTAAAGATCTCCTCTACGTATACCGGTAAAGACCATTTTATGATTGTCTCTACGAAACACTTGGCAATCTACTTCAGTGAATAAGACATAGAAACCGAAATCTGCAAGTCTAGAAACTGAAAGTAAATTGTATCCAAGGGATTCGACGAGCATGACATTTTGTATGGAGCTATCGTGTGAGATGGCCACCTTACCAAGGCCAACCACCTTACCCTTTGAATTATCACCAAAAGTGACATATTTTCGAGGGTCGTCGTTTAAGCAAGCTCAAGGAACATATCTTCATCTCCGGTCATATGATCAGTACATCCACTATCAAGGACCCATTCCTTTCCTCCAGCCATGTAGCCACGAAGATTTGCCATAAGACCAAAATGTCTCATTGCATCATTAAGATCATAGTCACTATCATCATCTTCATCATAATATCCATGTTCAACATCATCTTGTGGTTGATCAATTCCTAGAGAGGGTAATTTATTAGGTAAATGATCATCAAAGTGGTTACCTTTATGAATTCTTATAGCTTCGGATATGATGTCACTAATGATTCCAACATTTCCTTTAGCACGCATGAGATTGGTAAGCTCAAATAGACAATCACCAAAGCTAGGATCACTAGAGTTCATCTTACTCAAAGCAATAGACTTATGGAGAATTTCGTCTAATTTTTTTAAGGAATAATCGGGAAATCATTCCTCAAGAAATTTCCATATAGTATAGGCACACTTGAGAGTAGGCAAACATCTAATCAAGTTTCTAGGCAAGCCTCTAATGATGAGCTCAACAGTTCTAAGATTGCGAATCATGTCAATATCTTCATCTAGGGTAGGGTGCAAAGGATCAATATGAGGTGCACAAGGACTAGCAATGTACTTGTTCAAATGATATTCATTGAAAATCTCAAGCATTTCATTTTTCCACTCATGAAAGTACTCTCCATCAAGAATGGGCACTCTATGTCTAAGACTCCCTAAAGTAGACACATCCATCTTCCTCCAAAGGTGTTTAAACCAAGGCAATGGAGACCAAAGCTCGGATACCAATTGAAAGGATCGAGAAGAGGTGTCTAGAGGGGGTGATTAGACACTAAGTGCCAAAAGTTGCAGTTTTTAATATTCTTAAGTTTAGGTGGAGTTTAAGCACAACTTTAATGAACACAATACATATCAAGCAAGCATGCAATGAGTATATGAGCAGCGGAAAGTAAAGCATGCAACTTGCAAGAATGTAAAGGGAAGGGTTTGGAGTATTCAAACGCAATTGGAGACACGGATGTTTTGGCGTGGTTCCAATAGGTGGTGCTATCGTACATCCACGTTGATGGAGACTTCAACCCCACGGAGGGTAGCAGTTCTTGTGAGTCCACGGAGGGCTCCACCCACGAAGGGTCCACGAAGAAGCAACCTTGTCTATTCCATCATGGCCGTCGCCCACGAAGGACTTGCCTCACTAGCGGTAGATCTTCACTAAGTAGGCGATCTCCTTGCCCTTACAAACTCCTTGGTTCAACTCCACAATCTTGTCGGAGGCTCCCAAGTGACACCTAGCCAATCTAGGAGACACCACTCTCCAAGAAGTAACAAATGGTGTGTTGATGATGAACTCCTTGCTCTTGTGCTTCAAATGATAGTCTCCCCAACACTCAACTCTCTCTCACAGGATTTGGATTTGGTGGAAAGAAGATTTTAGTGGAAAGCAACTTGGGGAAGGCTAGAGATCAAGATTCATATGGTAGGAATGGAATATCTTGAGCTCAACACAAGTGTAGGTGGTTCTCTCTCAGAAAATATGTATTGGAAGTGTAGGCATGTTCTAATGGCTCTCTCCACGAATGAAGAGTGGGTGGAGGGGTATATATAGCCTCCACACAAAATCTAACCGTTACACACAATCTGCCAAACTCGGTGGGACCGAATCGTTAAACTCGGTCGGACCGATTCAGCAAACCTAGTGACCGTTAGGATTTTCGGTGGGACTGAGATGCAACTCGGTAGGACCGATATGGTTAGGATTTGGGCATAACATAATCTCGGTGTGACCGATTACACAAACTCGGTGGGACCGATTTTGGTAATAAGCTAACCAGAGAGTTGGTCAGGCAAACTCGGTGAGACTGATTACACAAACTCGGTGGGACCGATTTTGGTGATAGGCTAACCAGAGGATTTGCATTGTAATCTCGGTAGTACCGATTGATCAAACTCGGTGAGACCGATTTTGGCAATGAACATACACAGTGAGATTACAACCCCATCTCGGTGAGACCGAGATCCCTATCGGTGAAACCGAATTGCTAGGGTTTGTGGAAGTGGCTATGACATGTGAAACTCGGTGGCGCCGGATAGAAAGAATCGGTGGGGCCGAGTTTGACTTTTGGTTTAGGTCAAATGTGGATGTGGGAAGATAGTTGAGGGTTTTGGAGCATATCACTAAGCACATGAAGCAAGAGGCTCATTAAGCAACACCTCATCCCTTGTTGATAGTATTGGCTTTTCCTATAGACTCAATGTGATCTTGGATCACTAAAATATAAAATGTAGAGTCTTGATCTTGAAGCTTGAGCCAATCCTTTGTCCTTAGCATCTTGAAGGGGTTCCACATCCTTTAGTCAATGCCACTCCATTGTTGAACTTATCTGAAACATACTAGGTAAAAGTGTTAGTCCAACAAGAGATATGTTGACATTAATTACCATAACCACCCAGGGAGCACTTGTGCTTTCATTAGGGCATAGCACTGTAGGGAGTACCAGTACTTTGATCACTCAAGCAAGTTGTCTGGCATCGACATGACCCTATGCTGCTGGTATGTGTCTCGTAAGTCAAGCGACGTGTTGTAGTCATCATCACCTGTCCACTTCCCACAACACATATTCTCTTCTCCATCTTTGTCCGCACATAATCTCGTCCAATCTTCCATCCCTGCTAAGGCGCCTCCCCCCTCGTCCGAAACCCAAGTACTAACAATGGCAGAACCGAGCAGCGTCCGCCAAAAGAGTGGCTGGAATTCGCTCCCCACAGAGGTAATCAAGCTCATTGTTTCGCGTGTGGACAATCTCAGTACCATGCCGCTCACCGCGTGCTCGTCGGGGCTGTACAGTTTACTCAAAGCCCTCAGGCCGGAGCTTTTTAAGCCAACTCCTTACTTGCTGATGCCGCCTGATCTTCAGAAACGGCGTGTCACGCAGCCTAACGATCATAGGGTGGTGAGCATGAACCACTTTGACTGCGATCCGATCCCCGTCAGCCTCAACTACATTAACGGTATGTACTGGGTCGGCGTGAACACGTCTTGGATGGTGCTCGTCGACGGTCGCGGCAGCTGGATGCTCGTGGAAGTCTACACCCGGCGATTGATCCCCCTTCCTTTGATTAACCTTTGACCTTTGCTTTGGCACATGCCCAGAATACTCGGAATCTTACAGCAGCCAACATGATACCAAGTTTGATTTGCTCAAGGCTGTAATATGCTAAGTGCCCACAAGATCTGCGAATTATAAAGACTTCAGGCTAATTGCGTTCTTCAACCGCGGTCTCGCCTATCTGACAGGTCACTGCGGTAAGTGGATAAATCTGCACGTCCATCGCAGGATCATCCATCCTCCATGGTTCTCGATGCCATTGAACACAAGGGCTTCATTTACTGTTGTCGACTCCTTCTATGGTTGGACGTATTGCTGGCCTACTCCGATCATCGCTACAAGCACATTACAGAAGATGTTACTTTCCTATGATATCATGATGGCTTGCTTATATTACTGTCAACATTTGCTGAAAAAATATTCATGCTCATACATGCTGTTCTTAAGATTAACTAAACCAAGAGCCCTTTTTTATTTGACTCCAACTTGATATGATGTTGTAGGCCGCCTGGTGTCCCTACCCTTCCTAATCCCAGAACCTTTCAAAGAAAAGCGGCATGGCAGTTGCAGGTGGTTCCTGGCTCGATCAGACGATGGCGAAAGATCGATGATCGTTCGCACATACCGGACGTGTTGTTTCGCGGAATACAATCACAGTCACTGCAAGGTCTTTGAGCAGGATCCCAGCTTCTCTGGGCCTTCAGGAATTTTTGACTGGAGGCTGGTAAGTAGCCTTGGTACACGCTCTCTATTTGTCGGACTGAATTATCCGATTAACCAGGAGATAACCGACGGCAAGGATCATGATGGCAACGTGGTTTCATTCATCAGGCAAAACTGTGTGTACACAGTGTACCATGCGTCTCTGCATGCACCATACCCTGATATGTGCCGCCACGCTCTGCAGCCCAAAGTAGGAGAGAGGGTTGCAAGTATCAGACTTCGACTTCTGGCTGGAGTTTCCCCGTCGAGCACCCATCTGGTTCAAGCCGTCAGCCAATCTCCACAGCTTAATAAATAGTAACGTCTAACTGAGCCAGTTAGTTAGATGCGTACACTTGGTGTAGTAGGAACCTTATTTAGTTTGATGCATACACTTGTTCTTTTTTTTGTAGCCCTTTTGTAATGATGGCTGATGTTTGGTTTGGAAGAGAGAGCTGCGTCTTCACTCTTTCCTCGCCTCGCTTATCGCTTCATTGCACCCCCAATCGTTCTTGCTGCCGCTGTCTTCGATGTACAATCAGTAGTATATTTAAATACATTGGTTGAATAAATGTGTTGTTAGAACGACAAACACAATGTTTTGGAAGTCGTTGTACGGTTCGATCCTTTAGTGCACCGTGCATCACGTAGCGCATACTATTTATCGTCATGTAACACATTTTTTTTGAAACTGGAACACATTTTCCACTTGTTGATAACATGCAGCCCTTGATGAAGGCCCAATAGAGAAGCCCATAATTAAGCTGGAAGGGAGGCTCTCACATGAATCCGCCGGTACATGCTCATGATCCCCTAAACATAAATAAGTAAATAAATAAATAAAGCTAAATGCTCATGCACCAGTTCTTTGGGAAAATAGGTAGCCCAAGATTTTTTTGAAGAATACCCAAGCTAGGCCTATTTGTTTTCTCCGAATTCTTGGGCTGCAAATCTTTGACGAGGAGGGATGCATTCCGGCCTGGCTTAAGAGTATGGTCAATGTCATTAAAAGTAATATCAAAAGGGTTGAAAATTCCAAAAATTTATAGCAAATGGGATATAAGTTTCTTTTTTTGTTTTTGTTCTTCACTGATATCTTATACGTATTTCATTGGATTTAACATGACATAGTAATAATTTATTTTTAAATTTGTTTTACTATGGCTATTAATTTTTGGATTAAGAATATACGTTCCCCAGCAAAAATTTGCGAATTTTCAAAATTTCCCACATATTTAGTTAATTTTTTGACCTTAGTACTGACCAGAAAATGGCCAGTAATTCTAAAAATGGAAAACGGGCTGCAATAAATTCCATATGAATTAGAAAATGAGTAAAAATTATAAAAATAATAGCAAATGGGCTGTACACGCCACGGATTTCGAGGCTGACTTGTTTACGCAAGGCTTTGTCAGTGAACACACGATTCTAGCAAAGAAGTTAGTGTTGGATGTCCATCCAACGGTCGACGTCTTCTTTAATCTCTCGATCTTCTGCTCGGCCGCTTAAACTAGCGCCGTGGACTGCCTCCCTCCTCTTGTGGCCCGGCTGTGATGCGGCGCAGCTTCCCTGCCCACCCTACTCCCTCCGCTGGCCTGGCCGCACGCAATCAACTGCCTCCTTATTACGCCGAAAAAATGATTCCTCCCATCGACATCCGGGCGCACCGATTGGGAGGCTGACACGTGAGCCTACTAAGTTGGCGCTTGACGCAGGCTTGTCAACTTAGTCAACAAACAATTCTAGCAGCAAGAATCGTTGGATTTGAATCGAACGGTCATGTTGCTTCTTCAATCGCTGCTCTTCTTGCACCGCCGCCCAAACCAGCACCGGGAGACCGCTTTGCTCCCGCCTCCGGTGGCGGTTGTCTGCCGATGAGGCCTCATCGCCTACTACTCCCACCGCTAGCTGAGCCCTGCGGCGACGGCAGCCTCACATTGACCAACCGGTGAACCCTCATACTCCTCTCCGCGTGGGCATCCACTACTGCGTCTTCCCCGGCTCCGCGTCGTCCCCTTCCTAGGCCTCGCCGTCGTCCACCGGCTTCGTGCTCTCGGCGCAGCGTGGTCAACGTGGTCAACGACATTCCATCAGAAGAGTACTGTACGTGGAGAGGCTGACAGCTGGGTCCACGGCCACAGCCCAGTTTTTTTGTGATTTGCCAAGTAAGTCGCTTTGTCAGGCCTGTTGGGCTGCAAATCTTTCAACACGAGGAGAGCTTTCATTCGGCTGGCCGAGAAAATGGCCCATCAGTAATGAGAAATGGGCTGTACATTTTTAAAACACATCAAACCAGCAATTAGTTTCAAATATCTTTTTTTCATTTCAAGATTTGAAATTACATTAATTTTTATGCGTGGAGAATTTGTTGGATTTTATATTGATATACATTTATTTTTTAAATTAGTTTGAATGTGAGTCGAAATTTCGGGATTAAAAACAGTTCGGACCACTTTTGAAATATACAAAATTTCGTATAATTTTTTAACCGTGGCCACAATATGGGTTGTAATGCTAACAAAAAGAATATGGGCTCCAAAAAACCTTAATAATTAGAAAATGGTCTGTAAATTATTAGAAATAATGGCAGATAGGTTGTATGTTGTTTTCCATAGATTTGAGGCTTTCCTAAAAAAAGGTTGGCCTTTAAGCAAAGGATCGTTGGATGGCCATCCAACGGCCGTCGTCTTCTTCAAATCTCTGCTCTTCCTGCTCCAAATACTCAAGCAGTGGCCAAGTGGACTGCTCGCTTCCCTCCTCCTCAAGGCTCGGGCCTGTCACAAGCAGGCCTCACCGCCCCACCGTACTCCCATCGCTGGCCTAGCCATCCCTCTAC
Source organism: Aegilops bicornis (assembly GCA_021605145.1). NCBI lineage: Eukaryota > Viridiplantae > Streptophyta > Magnoliopsida > Poales > Poaceae > Aegilops > Aegilops bicornis. The sequence continues at coordinate 256,688,459 of CM038671.1, read as the reverse complement.
TCACCCACACCTGATGTTATTCTCCGGCGACGGCAGATTTAACCAAGAAACCCTCAGACAACAGATTCTCCGCTCAGCGTGGAAACAATCGCCGAAGTCTTCCACCTGCCTCCGTGTCGTTCCCTTCCTAGGCCTCACCGTCGTCCACCGCCCTGGTGCTCTCGGCGCGGCCTGGTCAATGTGGTCAACGACCGACATGCATCTGAAGTGGACCTTACGTGGAGAGGCCGACAGCTGGGTCCACGGCCGCACACAAGGAAATGCCTCCTTATTACGCGCAAAATAATGATTCCTCCACGACATCGAGGACCCACCGAAAGGGCCTCTGTATTTCGTGAAAAAACGTTACCGCCGCTGATAGCTCGGACCCACCAGCTATATCTTCGCACGCAAGGAAGTGCCTCCTTATTACGCACAAAAAAATGAATACCCCCCGGCTAGCTGGGACCCACCTTGGTGGGAGGCTGACTTGTGGGCCTACTAAGGTGACGGGGACGGAGGGCTTTGTCAACTTAGTCAATATGAACGATTCTAGCTCCAGTGACCGTACGGTGTCCATCCAACGGCCGTAGTGCTTCTTCAACCTCTGGTCTTTGTCGGGGAGGCTGATCGGACCCACGAACAGCTATGGGGCCGGCGGACCAGCCCCCTTCTGGTTCGGAGGGGGGCGGAGATCGCACGAAGAGCGGATCGAGGCGAAGCACACGAGCAGTTTTACCCAGCTTGAAGCTCTCGGGAGATAATACTCCTCTTGCTGCTTGTCGATTGTATTACATTCTTGCTAGGGAGCAATGAGAGCTACAAGACCTAGCGTGAGTATTCTCTGGTCTCGAATGAGTCGAACGGACCGAACCCTTTCTACGGTGAGCATGGGCCTCCTTTTATATGCTCAATGGGTCTCCGACAGGTGGCAACGTAGATGAGGGTACAAATGGAAAAACAGTAGTTGGTACACCTACTTGAACATCATGACAGTGCAATATACCTAACCACGACGGCAAGGGACAAAAGCATTAAATGCCCGTCCACATCGCCCTAAACAATCTGTGAGGGACCGTCGGGCGCCACCGTTTGCCACGATGGTAAGCTTGTCGGCCGCTTATCGCTGCTCCCCGCTGGCTGCACAGCCTCTTGACACGCGCGCATGGAATGGTCCCATGGCGACACGTTGGTGGATGAGCTGGAGCGAAGATGAAGAGAGGTTGCCAGCCGCGGCAAGTGCCTTGCCGCGGCTGAATCCTTGTCGCGTCCGGAGGCTTGTCGCTCTCCGAGCCTTCCCGGCAAGCTCCTCTTGCCGGGGTCTTATCTTCTGCGTGCCTTGAGTGGCCTTCCCGGCAAGCTCCTCTTGCCGGGGCCTTGTCTTCTTGGTTAAATACTTTGTTCTTGAATGGCTCCAAAGGAACCACGGAGGATCTTGGCGGTGACCAGGCAAACCTTGCCGCGGGGTGCTGCAACTGTGCATGAGTTCGGGATACTAGGGTACCCCTACTCTAGTACACCGACAGGAGCCCGAACTGGAGTCGCACACGGTGACGAGCTGTCGGGCCAGGCCCAAAAGCGATTCTGCACGCCACACGCGGCCTTGATCACGCCGTAACTCACCCCGGACCCACCACGTCCCCCACTAACGGCACGCACCGAACGTGGCGTCGTGTGAGAGATCGTGGGCGAGGTCGTGGGGGTTTCTTTATTAGGAAAAGCGGAACGTCCGCCCCCTCTCCCTCCTTATAAACAGGGGAAACAGGGGCAGGTCGCCCACCTCGCCATTGCTGTCTTGTCTCAAAAACCACCGCTGCTCCCCCCTTCTTCTCTAGTGCGAAGAGAGCAGCACTCCGCCCCCTTTCGCCACAACGCCATTAACGCCGTCGGTCTCCTCCACCGCCTCCGCCATGGCTCAAAGCCGACAAGGGAAGGGCGTGAAGTCGGCCGAGGCGCAGCGGCTCATGGGCGCGAAAGGAGCGGGCCATCTTCTCCCCAGCTCGGCCTTAAAGGAGCCGAGGGAGGGCTTCTACCTCTTTTGGTCGACGGAGAGCGCCAGGCGCATCCGCGCACGAAGGTACTCCCCGCCTCCGCTTCTGAACTAGCCCCAACTGGGTATCCTTTCTTTGCGCTTTTCTTCTATTGCGGGCTCTTCCCGCCCTTTTCTGAATTCTTCTGCGACATTATGAACACCTACGGGTTCCGCCTCCTTGATTTCACCCCCAACGCCGTTCTGACTATGGCAGTTTTTGCACACCTTTGCAAAAACTTTGTCGGGATCCACCCCAACGTAGCCCTCTTCCGCCACTTCTTCATGCCCCGTAGAGAGGGAGCCGCTTGCGGAGGGATTGCTTGGGTCTCTGTGGTTGGCAAGAAAGAAGCGTGTCTGGAAGGAGAGTTCCGCGACAAGTGGGAGGAGTGGAGAGCCAATTGGTGTTGGATCGTGAGGAGAACCCGCAGCCCTTCGATCGCCAGGCGCCAAACCCCAATAGTGCGCGGCAACGATTGGAGCAACTTGGCGCCGGAGGATGCTAGGTTGAAGATAGCTGTGACCCGGATTTTGCGCCTCAGGCTTGCCGGACTCACCGTAGGCGCAGTTGGCGCAGATTTCCTTTGCCGCCGCATCGCCCCCTTGCAGGAGAGGAGGAGACCTGCTTGGGAGTTCCAAAACGCAGCAGACATCATGAGGCTGCGCCCGGGCCTGAACTGGAATTTCACTGTCTTGGAGTTGGATGCGATGCTGCTAGAGCTGTTCAAGAATGACCCCGATCACCCCGAGTGGTTTAGGTTGCCGAGGGGGGTCGTCCGACGACATCCGCGCTATGATGCCGTTGTGCGATTCCCATGGGATCGTTCCAACCTGGCAAGAGCCTTCCGACGACATCGTGCGGCAGTTCTTCGACAGCTTGGAAGAAGTGCCGATCCGCCCGACGAAAGCGAAGAAGCTCACCCGCGACACCACCGGCGAAGAGATGGTGCGCATTGCCACAAGGTTGGAGGAGGCTGCGGCCATGCCGGGCGCGTCTTCGGGTACACCGTGGAGGAGGCAGATGCAGCAGAGGCGGCAAGCCTTGCCGAGCGAAGGGAGTTCGCTGGTGAGGAAGAGCTTGCCGAACCCAAGGCCGAGTTGAGCGAACCAGCTGAGGGCGCTTCTTCCCCACCATCCAGCGGCTTGCCGCAAACGGAGCCCCCGGCTCCGCCAAAGAGGCGTCTTCGCAAGGCCGGAGACAAGACGGGGAGGCAGGCGGGCCCACAGCCGCAGCGCCATCGCTGACGCCGCTCTCATCATGACAAGTGATGTTGCCGCTGGAGCACCCCACACCGCTGCGACAAGCTGGGCGGGATCCTCCTGTGCCACCGCCGACACCTCCATAAGCGGCCAAGAGAGCCCACTCCTCCGCCTCGTTGTCTTGGAGGCGAGCCGAGTTTGATTTCTCCGCTCAGCTCGAGGAGAAAGAAGAAGAGTAAGCTTCAATATTGTGCTTGTATTTCTTCAATTTTGTTGCTTCATCTTGAATCTGATTTGCTTCGCTTCTGAACTCTTTCCTTTTCAGACGCCGCCCGTAGAGCGTCGAAGAGCCAAGACCCGGTGGTCGTCGTTGAGGATGATCCACCAGCAACAGGAGGCGCTGTCTGAGACCCCTTGCCGGACCCGCAACCCTTCTCGAGAAGCCCCAAAGACAGCCCCAGAGTAAGTTTGCGGTTTTCTCCTTACTGTTAGGTGTGCATGGGTGCTCCTTCTTCATTGATATCTGACTGTTAGTTTGTGTAGGAGCAGAGCAGCCTCATCAGGAGGGCTCGGAAGCCGCCCCCGAAATTCTATCTGCTTCGACTACGCCGCCAAGGGAGGATTCTCCGGCAAGGGAGTGGCCCCCGGCAAGGGAGACTACTCCGGCAAGGGACATCACTAGTGATCCTCCAGTGGTCGAGACCATGGCTGCAGATCCCATTGCAGGTAATCCTCTTGCGTGAAAATTTCCCTTGGGCTTGTTTTCTTCTGTTTTTCTTTTTGAACATTTGCTTGACTGTTCTCACTTTGTTCGCCATAGAGCTGATGGAGACTGAGGTCGCCAGCGAGGAGGACGCCCGCGACAACACTGACGAAGTCGCCGTTGTGGAAGAAGAGGCCGGCGCTGACGAGCCTGCCGGCGAGGAGGCCACCGAGGCTGCCGCCGCAGAAAGCCGGGCGAGGGTGCAGCGATCGCCGACGGCCCAGGGCCGCAGGAGCGCCAGCGCTACACCGACCGCCGACTCCCCGCCGCTGCTGTTGTCAGGCTCGAAGAGCCCGGCCCGGCGCCTTACTTGAAGGCGGCGGCGTCTTCATCAAACTCCCATGGGAGTCGAGCTCTAGGGCGCCGGTTGAAGGAGAAACCTTGACGGAGAGCTGCTTCGCCTCGCTGGCCGACGCTGTGGACGCGCCAAGCAAAACAGCGGCGGCGAAGTTCGAGGAGGAGCATTCTTGAAGAACTTCTTGTCGCTCTACGCGCCCGGCAAGCCAAGTTGGAGTCCCGGGAAGCACTTGTTGCGAGGGCGGAGCAGAACATGGAGAAGCGCCATGAGGAGCTCGGGGCTGCAACCAGGAAGCTCTCCGGTCCTTGGCGGAGGAGCGGGAGCAACTCGCCGAGGAGCGCACGGCCTTCATCCTTGAGAAGGCCGCAACTGAGGAGGAGCAGCGGCTTGCCGCCGAGAAGTTGTCCGCGCAGGAAAGCGAGCTGGCGCAGCGGAAGGTCAACCTGGACAACCACGAGGAAGAGCTTGTCGCGCGCGAGGAGTCATTTGGCGGGGCTCTTAAGGAAGCGAAAAGATGCCGCCATGGCCACGAGGCCGCCAAGAAAGAGTTGGAGGCGAAGGTAGCTGGAGGCCGATCTCCGGAAGAGCGGCGAGTAGCTTGCCGCGCTCAAGCACCAGCGCTAGAAGGACGCCTACACTCTTGGCGAGCTGCAGGGCCGTCTCGCTGATAGGAGCAAGGAGCTCGACGCCGCCAAGTATTCCTAGGCAGATCTTTAGCTGAAGTTGACCACTCGACGCAGACAATGGGCCGGCGCCAAGGAGCGGGATGTGGGCACATTGGAGCAGATCAAGGCCAACGAGGAGTTCTTTGGCGATAACGCTGTTGCCACCAGGCGCCTTGAGGGAGAGTGTGGAGCACCGGACCGAAGGTCTTGTAGATATCTTGCCGCCATCCACAACGAAGTGATGGAGCTGGGGATGGTGGATCTCGGATACTCCTCGACGAGCATCTCCAACCCAGCGCCAAGCTTAGCTTATTCTTCAAGGGCGTGGTGGCGGGCCTCCAGCGACTCGGGAAGAGGTCCCAAAGCGGTGGCCAAGGAATCACGCCAGATCTATGCAGAGCCCTCGAGAAGGTGTTGATGAAGGTGGCCTTCCGCAATCCGGGCCTCAACCTCAATGGCGTCCTCAGATCCTTGCCGCCAGATGCCGATGTGGAGGCGCTCAAAGCCCTTGTCGCACCCATTGTGGACAAGGTGAACAAGATCAAGCGGGTCGATGGCGACCGCGTAGACTAGGCCGCCAATTTTATCTTTCCCTTGTCGCTGCTGATCATGTTTAGAACAATTTATTAGATCTGCGACAAGCTATTTTGTAATATAACTCTATCTTAGGCGATGATTGCAATGTTATTTCCTTTACTTGATTCCTTCCTTCGTAATGCGTTTACGCCTACGCTTTTAGGGAACTTGTCGGTGCAGGCACCTTTGTCAGCGCCGAGTGCTTGAACGTCGGCACTTCTTTGGCGGTGCCGCCTCCGACAAGCAACCTTATCGCGACTAGCTGCAACTCACTTAAGTTGTTGAGCGGACTCGAAACAAAGTAAGGGCGCGACTAGTCATGAGTTGGTTCCTCTGCGCATGTGTTTTCCATACAAAGTACTATCGTTCGAGGAAGATAACTTAAAAATTTAAGAACTGATTGCTCAAACTTGGGCAACTTAGCTTTTCATCGTTTGCTTCCCGATAAAGTGAAACTTCCTCGAGCAACGCTTGGTCCATAGTATTATCTTCTCCTTCCCCTGGTTAACTTGTGCGCGAGGGAGCCTTCCTTTCTTTGAGAAAAGAGAAAGAAGAGAAAATAAAGTTATGGAGCCCAAATGACTCGATATTGCTTACCGGGTGTGGGTGCTGCACAAAGTGTTAGCAAAAACATGCAATAAAATGATGAAAGCATGAATTTGACAAGTTATGCGCAACACATGAGCTTTCTTGATGCACGGGTCTGGCGCGGCTTTGTACAAAGGATTACATGCAACAGCGGCAAGACTTGTACAAAAGGTGGTTGCGGAACAGGTTCCGACAACCGCCTTATGGGTAAAACTTACGAAGATGTTCAATGTTCCAGGAGTTGCTCACGGAATGCCATCTTCGGTCTCAAAGCGGACAGCGCCGGGCCTAGTGACTCGTTTCACCCGATAAGGGCCTTCCCACTTTGGCGTCAACTTGTTTGAATTCTTGGCGGACTGAACGCGCGAAGAACAAGGTCGCCTTTCCTCGAGGCTTCCGGCACTAACTTTGCGGCTATGGTAGCGACGCAAAGCTTGCCGTAGCGAGCAGCTCGTCTGCAATGACACGAAGACGATCTTCCTCAAGGAGCAGCGTGTCATCTTATCGCAACTGCTCTTGCTCAAGCTCATCATAAGAGCACTCGAGGCGATCCGTATACGAGTTCCGTGGGGAGAACTGCCTCTGGTCCATAGACTAGAGCAAAAGGTGTTTGGCCAGTGGCTCGATTTGGCGTCGTCCTGATCGACCAAAGAACCACCGGCAGCTCCTCAATCCAGTTTCTTCCGCACTTGTGCAGCTCGTCGAAAGTTACGGTCTTGAGCCCGTGCAGCACTTCAAAGATTTGCCCTCTCGCTTGACCGTTGCTTCTCGGATGAGCAGCGAAGCAAAAGCAGAACCTTGGCGCCAAGATCTTGGGCGTCTTGCATGAAGGTGCGACTTCGTAAATTGTGTGCCGTTGTCGGTGATGATCCTGTTAGGGATTCAAAGCGGCAAACAATCGACCAAGAACTTGATCTTGTTGTCTTTGTCACCTACCTCACAGCTTCCACTTCCGGCCACTATGTGAACTTGTCTATAGCAACGTACAAGTACTCAAAGCCCCCGACTTCGGGGAAGGGGCCGAGGATGTCGAGCCCCAGAATCCGAAAATGGCGGGATAAAGGGATCGTCTGGAGAGCTTGAGCTGGCTGGTGTATCTATTTGGAATGGGCGGCACGCTTCACACTTGGTTACTTGTGCGGTTGCATCACGGAGGGCTGTCGGCCAAAAGAAACCTTGCGGAATGCTTTGCCGGCAAGTGCTTTCTGGCGCCAATGTGGTGACCACATATGCCTCCGTGTATCTCGCCAACAGCTTTTGTCCATCTTCCGGCAAATACACTTCAATTTCACACCGTTGAGTCTTCTTACATGCAGGTGTCTTGTCGACAAACTGGTACATACTTGACCGCCGGGCTACTCTTTCCGCTTCTTCTTGCTCTTCGGGAAGTTCTCTATGCGAAGGAAATGGACAATCTGCTGCGCCCATCTTTGGAGCTTGCGGCTCGACAACAAGGACTAAAGGCACATCCGCTGCTGCGGGAACATCGGCTTCCACGGCAAGAACCTCGCGGCTCACCGGAGCTTGACGTTCCCGGCAAGCTTGCCGGAGCAAAACTTGTCGGGAGCGTCGCTTCAACGAAACAAACCACAGGGCTTGTCGGAGCGGGCCCCTCAGCTTTGTTGGCGTCGATCTTGGGGACCTTCTTGGCGGCGGCTTGGGAAGCTCTCTACGGAAAGTAGTCACCAGAGATCAACTTCCTCTTCTTGTTACATCCGGTTGATGGTGTTACGGTTGGCTGAGTTAGCTTGAGCACAAAAATCCCTGGTTCCACAGGCAACTTAAGTGCAGCGCACTTTGACAGGCCATCAACAATATCGTTCTGAGCTCTTGGAACATGTTCCATTTGTAGGCCGTCAAAGTGTTCTTCTAGCTTTCTCACTTCATTAACGTAGGCTTCCATCAATGGACTCTGATAGTCTTTGTTCACTTGGTGGATGACAAGCTGCGAGTCACCCCTGACAATTAGCTTCTTAATCCCAAGGTCTCATCGCAATCTCGAGACCGGCAAGCAAACCTTCATACTCTGCAGTATTGTTTGTTGCTTGCTCCTTGGGAAAATGCATTTGGACTATGTACTTGAGGTGCTCTCCGGTGGGCGCTATAAGCAGCACGCCAGCACCGGCGCCTTGCAGCAAGAAGGCACCATCAAAGTACATCAGCCACTCTTTGCTTGCTTCCTTGACGGGGATGCTCGTCTCTGGAATATCTTCATCTTGCGTTGGGGTCCATTCCGCTATGAGCTCTGCCAATGCTCTGCTTTGGATAGTTGATGTGCTTTCAAACTTGAGGCCAAAGCTTGGCGGTTCCAAAGTGCCCACCGACAATCCTGCTGTCGCTTCGGATTCTGCGGTATCCTCTTCAGCCGGAAAGCGGTGACAACTTTGATCTCATGTGCACGAAAGTAATGGCGCAGCTTTCTCGAGGCCATGAGGAGGCGAAAAAGCAATTTCTGCACACCGTAGTACCTTGATCTAGCCCCTGCGAGAAGGGAACCGACAAAGTAAACTGGCGCTACACCATCCTTTTACGCATCTGCTCATGTGTCTGCGTAGATTCGTCCTTGTCGGGACCCGAGCTTGCGTGAAGCCCTGCTTGTCATTGGATGTATGCGCCGTGGTTGCTAGCTCGTCATCCGCCTCCCTCTCCGCTACTAACGCATCACTAACCACTTGATTGGTTGCCGCTATATATAGCAGCAACTTCTCTTGCGGCTTAGGTGCGACAAGTATTGGAGTGGAGGACAGGTACCTCTTTAAGTCCTGCAGCGCAGCCTCCGCTTCGGGAGTCCATTGCATCGGACCTGCCTTTTTCAAGGTTTTGAAAAATGGCAGGGCGCGCTCAGCAGATCTAGAGATAAACCTGCTGAGAGCAGCTACGCAACCGGCAAGTCTTCGTACATCCTTGACGCGCTTTGGTGCTTCAATCTGCTCAATGGCCTTGATCTTGTCGGGATTGGCTTCAATTCCCAGCGAGACCACGAAGAACCCGAGAAGCTTGCGGAAGGGACTCCAAACACGCACTTCTCGGGGTTGAGCTTGAGGTTGATCTTGCGCAGATTTGCAAAGGTCTCATCCAAATCTTGAACCAGAGTTGCTTTGTCCTTGCTCTTGACCACTATGTCATCCATGTAGGCTTCTACATTTATGTGCATTTGTGGCTCAAAAGCATCATGGACTACTCTTGCAAGCGTTGAACCAGCATTCTTCAAACCGAAAGGCATCCGTATGAAACATTATGTGCCACATGGAGTAATGAATGCGGTTTTCTCTTCATCTTCCTCTCGCCATGAAGATCTGATGATATCTCGAGTATGCATCAAGAAATGAAAGCAAATCACATCCAGCCGTGGAGTCAACAATCTGTCGATGCGCGGCAAGGGAAATGGATCTTTGGGACAAGCTTTATTGACATCTGTAAAGTCGATATAAAGCCTCCATTTCCCGCTTGCCTTGCGCACAACTACAGATTGGCCAACCACGTAGGATGGAGCACTCCCTCGACAAGGCCTGCCGCTTCCGGTTTCTTGATCTCTTCTGCGATGAACTCTTGGCGCTCCTTTGCTTTCTTCGACTTTACGCTTGACGGGCCACGCATGAGGACAAAGCGGCAAGGCGGTGCTCAATTACTTTCACAGGAACACGGGGATGTCGACGGTTGCCATGCAAACACGTCGACGTTCGCCAGAGAAAGCAACAGCGCGCCTTCCTATTTAGGGTCGAGAGAGGCGCGATGGTGAAGGTACCACGATCTTGTCCTCCTTGGCAGACACCTTCTTGGTCTTTGGCGGAGCTGCCATCGTCTTCTTGCACTTGCCGGTGGAGCTCGATGGTGCGTCCTCGACGGCAGCGCAGCACTCCGAAGAGGTGCGCTTGCCGGAGTGGTCATCAGAGCTCTCGCCGGACTTGGTCTTCTTCTTCCCCCCAGGAGCTTCAGCGGCAAGTGTCTTGCTTTACATTGCGGTGCTGCTTCCGGTAGATCTTGTCGGCACAGATAAGAGCATCCTTCTTGTCGCCATGGACAGAGATGATGCTTATCGGGCTGGCATCTTGAGTAAGTTGTAGGCATAGTGAGAGGCCGCCATGAACTTGGCGAGTCTTTGGACGGCCAAGTATCCCATTGTAAGGCAATGGGAAATCAGCAACGTCGAATGTGACCCTCTCGGTCCTAGAGTTCAGCTCGCTGCCAAATGTTACCGCAACGTGATCTTCCCCTTCGCTTGCTCCTTCCCGGATTGATTCCTTGGAAAGTGCCGGTCTCTTCGAGCTCATTGTCGAGGATCTGAAGCTTCTGGAGCACCGCGGAGGAGATCAGATTTAAGCCGGCCCCGCCGTCAACTAGCATCTTGGTGACCTTGAGGTTGCGGATAGTTGGCGAGACCAACATCGGCAAGCACCCGACCACAGTTATGCGATTAGGGTGATCCTCAATATCAAAGATGATAGGCGTGCTGGACCACTTCAGAGGCTTGCGTGACTCTATGGATGGTTCAGCTGCATTAACTTCCCACATCCACTGCTTGAGTTGGCGGTGGGAAGTATGCAGGGAAGCACCTCCGTCAATGCAGAGGACCTCTGTAGCTTTCTGAAACTCCTGCTCATCGGCGTCGTCATCTTCCATGTCGTCATCGTCGTCTTCGTCTTCATCCTTATCGCGGCCGCGAGGTACATCTCCTTGCCGCTGCTTGGCCTTGCCGCGGCGCCCTCCCGGCCGGGGCGTTTCTTGCTTGGCTCCTCCGGCACCTTCACAGGCCTTCTCCTTGTCGCGCCGCTTTCGTACTCGGTCTTCGCTTTGTTCAACAAGCTGCTCGACCTTCTTGCAGCTCTGGAGGTCATGGCCCTTGGTGCGGTGGATCTTGCAAGATCGCTTGCGAAGCCGTCCTACTTGTCGGCGGCCGCCACAGTCGGGTGGTTGGTGCCGTGCAACCTCCTTGCCGGAGCTACCAGCACAGGCGTTCTTGTCGCCACCTCCGTTGTCGGACCGCTCGACGACTAGCACGTCTACGCCTTTCTTTTTCCTGTTGCCCCGCGCCGGCTCTTCTTTGCCGGGCGGTCTCCTCATCGCCGATCTCGCTACGCATTCTCTCCGGAGTCTCCTCCCCTCCTCAAAGACGCGTGCACACTTGTCGGCCGGGGCGTATAGCTCATCGACGCCTCGATCTTGCACATCGCCATCTCCTCCGCATCCTGCGGTTCCGCGACGCTCGATGGAACGCGCTGATCATTCTTGGCGAGGTGGACATCTGGGATGTTGTGCTGTACACAGCTGAATCTCTGGATATACTTGCGCAGGGGCTCTCATTCCTTCTGGGCGAGCAGATGAAGGTCGCTTTCTTGGCCATGGGGTTTGTGGCCGCCTATAAGGCGCCGACAAACTGATGGCATAGGTCTGCCCAAGAAGATATGGAGTTGTACGGCAAGTGCATGAGCCAGGACCTGACGTTGGGCTTGAGCACTAGCGGGAAGTAGTTGGCAAGGATCTTGTCGTCTCGCCCCCCGGCAGCCTGCACCGCGATGATGTAGATGCTGAGGAACTCCGACGGATGCGTCTTGCCGTCGTACTTCTCCGGTACGTCTGGCTTGAAGTTTTTCTTGCCGGGCCATGGACTTGCCGCAGCTCACGAGTGAACGCAGGGCAACCTACCGCTGCACGGCAAGTCGCTGGTTCCTCCGGGCGTGCATGTCAACAGAGGGCCCGGTAGCGCGCAGCCGGATTGACGTCGCGCTTCTCTTGCGCTCGATGCGAGTTCGGCGTCCTCTTGCGCCGATCGTGTAGCACTTGGCGCTGATCGCGATGAGCTCGTGGATCCGATGACGCGATGGAGTCGCCCGTCGAGGTGGATCCGGAAGTCGGCGACCTTGGCCTTCGTGGCGGAGAGTGCATGGTGGTTGCACCCCACGGTCTCGCGTCTCCACCGGCTCGCGTTTGGCGTTCCTGCCGCGGCAGCGACGCACTCGGTTGCCGCGGAACGTCGCCGTTGGCGAAGCCGATGAGACTCTGTATGGTGGCCCTCCACTCGTCGACCTTGTCGGCCGTTGGAGGGTAATCGAGGAGCAATTGAGCTCTCGCCAAGGCTTCCGCTGGAGTGGTGGGTGGCAATGGTGAACGGTTCGAGGAGCGGGATATGCTCGGACTTCTAACTATGTTAGAAGGAGCAGCATCCCGTCCAGGCGACCGTATCTCGCTCGTGCCAGCGTGCTGGCGTGCACGCTGGTCTTGAGGGTCTCGAGATCCTCCAGCTCGGTCTTGATCCAACGAGCGTATGGTATTGTGAATACCATGACGCTGTTGGTCCCGCGTCTCCTGAGATGGGCGTGGGACATGTACGGACGCCGAGGTTTGCGCGGCCTTGTCCTTGGACTTGGCAGCGTCACGAACTCCTTCGCCGGCGCCCGTTCTTCCGCCAGCATCTGCTCCACCACCCGTTTGCTCAGGTGATGGTGGGTTCGACGCGGACGGCTCCGCTGCCGCCGAAGCCTTCTTCTTCGGTGGCATGTTGATGAGGATGTTGAAGATGATGAAGATGTTGCTCGTGTGAACGCCGGATCGGGTTCACACAGCCTCGACGCCCCCTACCTGGCGCGCCAAAGATGTCGGGGAGGCTAATCGGACCCACGAACACCTATGGGGCCGGCGGACCAGGCCCCTTCTGGTTCGGAGGGGGCGGAGATCGCACGGCGCGGATCGGCGAAAACACACGAGCAGTTTTACCCAGTCGGAGCTCTCGGAGAGATAATACTCCTACCGCTGCTTGTCCGATTGTATTCTGTTCTTGCTAGGGAGCGATGAGAGCTACAAGACCTAAGCGTGAGTATTCTCACGGTCTCGAATGAGTCGAGCGGACGAACCCTTTCTACGTTGCGCATGGGCCTCCTTTTATATGCTCAAGGGGGTCTCCGACGGTGGCAACGTAGATGAGGTACAAATGGAAAAACTTTAGTTGGTACACCTACTTGAGCGATTATGCGGTGCAATATACCTAACCACGACGGCAAGGGACAAAAGCATTAAATGCCCGCCTCGCCGCCTAAACAAAGGCAACAGGGACCGTCTGGGGGCGCCACCGTTTGCCACGATGGTAAGCTTGCGGTAGCCGCTTACCGCTGCTCCCCGCTGGCTGCACAGCCTCTTGACACGCGCGCCTGGAATGGTCCCATGGCGACACGTTGGTGGATGAGCTGGAGCGGAGATGAAGAGTGGTTGCGGCCAGCGGCAAGTGCCTTGCAGCGGCTGAATCCTTGTCGGCGTCCGGAGGCTTGTCGGCTCTCGAGCCTTCGGCAAGCTCCTCTTGCCGGGTCTTATCTTCTGCGTGCCTTGAGTGGCCTTCGGCAAGCTCCTCTTGCCGGGGCCTTGTCTTCTTGGTTAAATACTTTGTTCTTGAATGGCTCCAAAGGAACCACGGAGGATCTTGGCGGTGACTGTGCAAACCTTGCAGCGAGGTGTCAACTGCCCGTGCACGAGTTCGGGATACTAGGGTACCCCTACTCTAGTACACCGACAGTCTTCTTGCTCCAGCCGCCCAAAGCAGCGCCGGTCGTGCCTCGTGCTCCTGCCTCCCGTGGCCGGCTGCGATGCGGCGGAGGCCTCACCGCCTCTACTACTCCCACCGTTGGCCAGGCCATCCCTCTACTCACCCACAGCCCCTGTTATTCTGCGGCGACGGCAGCCTCACACCGCAGCGAACCAGTGAACCCTCGTACTCCTCTACGCGTGGGCATCCACTGCCGCGTCTTCCCCGGCTCTGCGTCGTCCCCTTCCTAAGCCTCGCCGTCGTCCACCGCCACAGTGCGCTTTCGGTAGCGTGGTCAACATATGGTTAAGGAACGGCTTCCATCGACGTGGATCAGACGTGGAGAGCCAGCTGGGTCCACGGCCGCAGCAAGGAAGTGCCTCCTTATTACGTGCAAAATAATTATTCCTCCACCTGACAGCGGGGACCCACCGGACGGGCCACCGTATTTCGCCCCCCTGACTGCTGGGACCCACCAGCTACATCTTCGCAGGCAAGGAAGTGCCTGACAGTCGGGACCCACCTGGTCGAAGCGTACGTAGCGTTGTCATTCTGGTCGTGAACGTGTACGTACATATATATTGGTGGATGTAGAGGCGCGCACGTGTCGTAGTAGAGGCGCGTACGTGTCGTAGTAGAGGCGTGCACGTAGCATGTACACGTATGTACAGCGGCCAGGGTGCAAGCAAGAAAATACAGCCAAGTATGTGTACATACGGGCGGGGTCTCGGCATACTACTCGGCGCGCTCACGTGCGGCCGGGGCTCCGTGTACATGGCTGGGTCGAACGGAGAAACAACATTGTCGTCGTGTTCATGGGGAGGCAACGGAATGCGTCGTGTTCATGGGGAGGCAACGAAATGCATGGTCGTGTTCATCGGGAGGGCTTGGACGGAACAGGCGATAGAAACGAGGCCTGGCGTACCGCAGAAGCGGAGAAGCGACCTTGTGTTCGACCGCCACGTTCAAACGGGATCCTGTTCATCGGAGGGGTGCGGCATACCGCAAAAGCGGAGGAAGCGGACCTCCTACGGTCGAAACGGGGTCTGTTGATCGGGAGGGGTGTGGCGCATCCGCCAAAAGCATTTAAATGCAGACCTCCTACGGTCGAAATGGGGTCCTGTTGATCGGGAGGGGTGTGGCGTACCGCAAAACGGAGGAAACGGACTTGTGTTGAAGCGCTACGGTCGAAACGGGGTCCTGTTCATCGGGAGGGTGTGCGTACCGCAAAATGGGACTCCACGGGATACTGTTCATCTCAACCATGGACCCCCTCCAGCCTCCACGAGCTACTGTTCATCCACCGTCGACCTTCTCCAGCCTCCACCTGTGACTGTACATCCACGGGCTCCTGTTCATCCAGCCTCCACCGCACGCTACTCCACCGACTACTGTTCAACCACCCCTCCACCGTCTACTGTTCATCCAGCCCTCCACACCACGGGGTCCTGTTCAACCACCCATCCACCGTCTACTGTTCATCCAGCCCTCCACACCACGGGGTCCTGTGCAACCACCCCTCCACCATCTACTGTTCATCCAGCCCTCCACATCACGGGGTCCTGTTCATCCACCCCTCCACAGGCACACCTCCACCGTCTACTGTTCATCCAGCCCTCCACCACACCACGGGGTCCTGTTCATCCAGTGGCAACACCAACGCTCACTATTCATCCAAACCCCCCGCAACGCTCACTGTTCATCCCAGAGGCAGCATCGATCGGCTTCAGTTAGCAGCAGTAGCGAAGGTATCGCTCGATCGGGTTCAGTTAACAGCCATCGATCGATCTCTCGGGTTCAGTAACGCGTAGTTGCGCAGCAATCGCCGGGTTGATTAGAGCCCAACGCCTCGCTTCGGGTTCGATTAGAGCCAACGCCTACACACGCTGCAGCAGCGTCACGTGTACGAGAAAGCGCGCATCGCTCGGCCTCCGACCTCCCACCATAACTGCGAATTCCCCGAAATTTTCCTCCCCCTTGCTTCTACCACGGTTTTTTCCATCATGGACGGCCCAAAGAATGTCATGCAACTGCGTCTCCGGCCCGCCCAGGACGAAAAGCCCATTTTCTATCATGATTTTTTGTCATAGAAGTAGGAGCCCACCACATCTATGATGATACTGGGTTTTGTCACAATTATCGTCATAGAAGTGTCATATGTATGATAGAAAAAAATTCGTTCGGCCCAAAATGTCACGGTTGTGTCTTTTTTTTTGTAGTGCAAGTGTGATGAACTAAGTCACTGATCATCCAACTTGTGCCATACTTAGGGAGATAGTCGTGCACCCTGGCGGGACAATTTGCATTCTTGCATACCATTGTCAAGTACTTCTGACTTGACACCTGAGCTTTGGAAACCCTTTGCATGGGCATTGCACATTTTATTATTGCATCTTTCAAAGCTTCCTTGTTGGGATACATAGCACCATCGCAATGTTGTTCTTGTGATATTGCCAGGCAGAATCATGCCCATAATTCACAGTCATTGCAAATGAGAAGTCATGATTCCATCTCGTCATTTTCTTCTTCATCCAACTCGTCAAAATCATCGACATGACCACTATCAACATTGATGTCTTCTTCTTCTTCCATCTGGTTCTGCATGTGCCCATCTACCTCGTCGGAGTCCGCCTCGCCACTATAAGCCTCGCCATTGTAATGACCATTGACATTTCCTCCTTCTACCTGACTACTCTGCCCTGGTTCGTAACCATCATCTCCAACATTTGACATAGATAACTACATCCCTTCACTCCTCTGGCCAGGATCGTAGCCACCCTCGCCTTCATGTGCAGTGAACTCCTTCACGAAGGGAAGCACTAAGGCAACAAGATTGCATCCCCTGCGTTCACAACCTTGTAACCACCACACCCACTCAGAGTCTCGCTCTATTGGCCTCAAATAAAAGTAAATGATTGAACTTGAATGTGTCCACAATGCATGAACACCGACGGTCCATGTTTCAGTATTAAGCCCTAAACTTGTTGTCAACCATTCTTTCAACTAACTGTCCGACCATGTTTGAGGGGTGGTCAGTGGCACTTCTATGTGATCAAATTCACTCAGATCAGCTCCCTTGTCGGTTATGCAGGCGATTACAGGACCGTAGTAAAATACAAACTTCACCATATCACACATCTCAGCCCACCTACATTTTTTTCAGCGGTGACAAACAACTGTTAAGCACCATGACAAACTAAAAATATTAGCACTCCTAAATAATTATGTACATATATTATGTAATATTATCAGAGCACCTAAAAATATTCACACAACTAAGTATTTGAACTCTCAATATTTTACGGATATAACCGGGGCAACTACAAATATTGACAGAACTAAAAAATTGAACTCTAAACATATTACGAGTATTACCGGAGCAACTGGAAATACTGACACACCTAAATATTTGACATCTAAATATATTACGGATACTACCAGACCAAATAATAATATTCACACACCTAACAATATTCCGTCAATATTTCAAACATATTACTGAATACTAATGGAGAAACTACAACAGAGAAAATGTGTGTTGAATTATACCCTTGAAGCGTGCGAAGCAACGACGAACAACGGATGGAGTCTGAGCCGGAGACTCCACCAGACTGCCAGAGCTCCACCTCCACCACCTCTACCACCAACACCGCCACGACCTCCACCTCCAACTCCACCACAACCTCCACCAATATGCTCACCACCACCTCCACCAAAATGCTCACCACGACCACCACGAGCTATCCCATCAGTAGATTGAGGTGTTCCTTGCCTCGCCCATCTATCTACAATGCACCCACGATGGAAAATCAGCAAAAAAGGCTGATTTTGGTGTAGAAATGCGAGAGTTTTCACCAACAGAGGAGAAGAAACAAAGAACAGAGGAGAAGGAGAGAAATAGGAGAAATAAGGGAAGAAGGAGCGGGCGGGTGAGGGGTTGGCCTTCTGTCGGCCAATAACAGGCCGACAAGGCCTGGTCGGCTGGGCCCTGGCACCGACAGCGAGCTGCAGGCCGATTGGGAGCGGGCGGGGGGATGACATGTAGGCACCAATAATAGGCCGCTACATGGTCGACTGGCCAGCGACTGGCCGAAAGAAACCTACCAGTTTCTTGTCCAGCGACTAGATCCAGTCGGCTACTAGATGGCCGATGATGTATTATTTAAAAATGGTGTAATATTTCTGAAAATTAATAAAAAGTGTATTATTTAAAAAATAGCTCATGCAAGAGCCTAGCTGTACACGTGCTCTTAGGCAAAAACAATAAATATGAAGAAATATATAGAGAGAAGATGAAAAGAATAGTACTCTTGTAGCCAACCTTATAGCTAAGCTTATTTTATGAGTGACAATCAAAGATGACTATAAGTGACACGGTTGGCCATACTGTTAACCATGCTCTACCAGGATAGAAAAGTAAAAAATAATTACAAATCAACCCTAACATACATGTGCCATGAGCAGCAGAGTCAAAAACAAAGAGCAGCTGAGCAAACCTAGGACTCGCTTCGGAGACCTACATGTGTCCACCCTTCGTCATTGTTGCTGATCGACCACCGAGTAACCTATCTCCGATGAGCCACCAATGTTGCTTGCCACCGGATAACAGCAAAGAGTCTTGGGTCGAAGCCTTCCTGAAGGGGTGGGAAACCGCTTCTGATGCCATGGATGTTGAGGGGGGAATTTGATGACCCGCCAAATATTTCTTTGCACTTTGAGAATTTGCCCCTATTTTGTTGTCACTTGATGATTTGCCACACCTTTGCTGAGATCTTGATGATTTCCCCCGTTGAGATGGACCCACAAGAAAATATCTAGAATGCCCCTGCAATCCCCGACCTAGTCCCATCTCTCACCTCTTCGAGGCCCAACGAAATCACAATGAGACGACCTGCACGGGGTGGAGGCCGACCTCAACATGCTATAGAGACTTGACCGTCACAGCGTTCTCCTTTGCAGTATATACCTGGTGGCATGACGGCTCAGCATGCTGTGGGAGCTGGCTGACGGGCACTGCAGATGTCAACATTGTCACTTTGTGACCACGGCGGGCAAAGCGGCATTGCTTGACTATTCCAGTGTGTTGGAAGCTCACGGACGGAGCGAGGGTTGCCAACGTTGGCGCTCAGGCTGACCACCGCCGACAAGGCGGTGGTGCTGGCGGTGGCCGCAACAACTAGGCTCAACCTACAACCACCGATCTAGTTTGTGTTCCTAGAGTTAGAGGAGATGAGGCGGATGTCATGGCGGGTATGGAGATTGGCAGGCATATCAAGAATAACATCATGCGTAGAAGCGCTCGAGGATAGCAACATATCGCTCCCTTTGACGGTGTTCTACACGGGGGGGGCGGGCTCCCTCAAGGGGGTCCAGCCTTGGTGTCTACAATGGGGCCACTTGGCCCAGTACAAGGAATAAGCCCTTAGGGAGCGCCAGAGATCTTCATGCCCTCCAAGACTAAGGGCGGCGAGGCCCAAGATCGCATCTACTACCGTGTAAACCCTAGACTTCCCTGCCGATATAAAGGGAGGTCGGGAGCTCCTCTAGATCATCTATTCTTAGATAGACAAACTCTCATTAGCGATCTCATACACCATTGTAACCCCTCGCATGAGGTATCCCTCCGCCATAAATAATGAAAGCAAGCATGATGTAGGGAATTAATCTATGGAGGCCCGAACCTGGATAAACTGTGACACCCCCGATTCAATCGTACACTAATCATACAAGCAAATGTATGATCAAGTTCAGGTAGTCACGGGAAGATATGACAACACAACTCTAGACACAAATTAAAATAATAAAAGCTTCATATTACAAGCCAGGGGCCTCGAGGGCTCGAATACATAAGCTCGAAAGCACAAGAGTTAGAGGAAGCAACAATATCTGAGTACATACATAAGTTAAACAGGACTGCCTTAAGAAGGCCATCACAAAGGCAACAACGATAAAAAAGGCAAGGCCTCCTGGCTGGGACCTCCTAACTACTCCTGGTTGTCAGCGATCTCCACGTAGTAGTAGGCACCCTCGGGGTAGTAGTAGCCGTCGACAGGTGGCATTTGGCTCCTGGGATCCACCATCTGCTCGCAACAATCGGGAATAATGGAAAAGGGGAAAAGGGGTAGTAAAGCAATTGTGAGTACTCATCCAAAGTACTCACAAGATTGGATTTACACTACGTATGCACTGGTATCAATAAAAGGGGTAGTATCATGGACTAGACTACATAATTGATACGTATCCAACGTATCTTCCTTGCTATTATATTATCTATTTTGGATGTTTTATATGCATTAATATGCTATTTTATACTATTTTTGGGACTAACCTATTAACCTAGAGCCCAGTGCTACTTTCTGTTTTTCCTTGTTTTTGAGTTTTACAGAAAAGGAATATCAAACGGAGTCCAAACGAGCTGAAAATTTACGGTGATTTTTTATGGACCAGAAGAAGCCCACGGAGCATTGGAGTTGGGCCAGAAGCTTCACGAGGAAGCGACAAGGGTGGAGGGTGCACCCAACCCCCTAGGGCGTGCCCCCTGCGTTGCCGCTACCTCATGAACCCCCCTGACGTGAAATCGATGCCAAAAATTCCTATAAATCTCAAAACCCCTAGAAAGAAACCTAGATCATGAGTTCCGTCGCTGCAAGCCTCTGTAGCCACCAAAAACCAATCGGGAGCCTGTTCTGGCACCCTGCCGGAGGGGGAAACCATCACCGGAGGCCATCTTCATCATCCCGGCGGTCTCCATGACGAGGAGGGAGTAGTTCACCCTCGAAATTTGAGGGTATGTACCAGTAGCTATGTGTTTGATCTCTCTCTCTCTCATGCTCTTGATATGGCACCATCTTGATGTACCGCGAGCTTAATTATTATAGTTGAATCATATGGTGTTTCTCCTCCTCTACCTTCTTGTGATGAATTAAGTTTTACCTTTGAGGTTTCACTATTATCAGATTGAATACTATTATGGATTTGAGAACACTTGATGTATGTCTTGCGTGGGATACCCGTGGTGACAATGGGGTGTTCTATTGACACTTGATGTATGTTTTGGCACTCAACTCACGGATTCCCGAGGTGACATTGGGGCAATCTATGCATAGGGGTTGATGCACGTTTTCGTCATTGTTTCTCCGGTAGAAATCTTGGGGCACTCTTTAAGGTTCTTTATGTTGGATTGAATATTATGAATGTGAAGTTGTTTGATGCATATCGTATAATTGACCCACGGATACTTGTGGTGACATTGGAGTATCTAGGTGACATTAGGGTTGATTGGTGTGTGTCATATGGTGTTATTTTACTATGAACTCTAGGGCTATTTGCGACACATATAGGAATAGCTCGCTGGATTGATTGGAAATAATAACTTTGAGGTGGTTTCATACCCTACAAGCAATTTCATCTTATGTTCTCCGCGATAGGAACTTTGGAGTGACTTCTGTCACATGTTGAGGGATTTCCATATGATCTAATTATGTTATCATTGTTGAGAGAACTTTCACTAGTGAAATTATGAACCCTAGGCCTTGTTTCCAAGCATTTAAATACCGTTTTCGCTCACTTTTGTCACTTGCTACCTTGCTGTTTTTATATTCTCAGATTACTACTATCCATATTACACTTGTATCACCATGTCTTCGCCGAACTAGTGCACCTTTACAATTTACCATTATATTGGGTGTGTTGGGGACTCAAGAGACTCTTTGTTATTTGGTTGCAGGGTTGTTTGAGAGAGACCATCTTCATCCTACGCCTCCCACGGGTTCATAAACCTTAGGTCATCTACTTGAGGGAAATTTTCTACTGTCCTACAAAACTCTGCACTTGGAGGCCCAACAATGTCTACAAGAAGAAAGGTTGTGTAGTAGGCATCGAGCTCTTTTCTGGCGCCGTTGCCGGGGAGTTGAGTGCTTGAAGGTATATCTTTAGATCTTGCAATTGAATATTTTAGTTTCTTGTTTTATCACTAGTTTAGTCTATAAAAGAAAACTACAAAAAAATGGAATTGAGGTTGCCTCATATGCTTCATATTTTTAATGTCTTACGTGAAAATGATGGAAAGGAAAATTGTGCTCAAGTGTTAGAAGAACAAGTCAATAAAATGTTTGGCAGGAAATGTTTGAATGATGAGCATGATTGCAATGTTGTTGGTGTGCTTGCTATGAATATCCATGATGCTAATGATGTGTAAAGCTACATGCTTGGGAGATGCTATGTTTGATGAAGATGATATTTTTAGTCCCCCAAGTTTTGATGAGCAAATTTATTATGATGGAAACATGCCTCCTATTTATGATGATTATATTGATGAAAGTGGGTTTAGAAGAGTTTCAACTTTAGGAAGTAATGATCCCACTATTTTGGAGGGTGTTGAATCTTTTCATAATTTTGATAACTATGAGAACAGAGTTGCTATCTATGATGATTATTGTGATGACATGTATGCTATAAAGAATAATGATAACCATGAAACTTGTCATCTTGATTTTAATTTTCAATTGGATTATGGCTCACATGATAGTTATTTTGTTGAGTTTGCTCCCACTACTATCCATGAAAATAAATTTGCTTATGTGGAGAGTAACAAAATTTCTATGCTTGTAGATCATGAAAAGAATGCTTTATGTGATGGTTATATTGTTTAATTCATTCATGATGCCACTGAAAATTATTATGATAGAGGAACATATGCTTTTACATATTGCAATAATATCAAGTTTCCTCTCTATGTGTTGAAAATCTGAAGTTACGCTTGTTTTGCCTTCTCATGCTAGTTGATTCTTGCTCCCATGAATTGTTTGTTCACAAAGTCCCTAGGCATAGGAAGTGGGTTAGACTTAAATGTGCTAGTCATATTCTTCATGATGCTCCCTTTGTGTTTCAGTTCTTATCTTTTATGTGAGCATCATTGAAATCATCATGCCTAGCTAGAAAGGCATTAAAGAAAAGCGATTGTTGGGAGACAACCCAATACTCATACCTACTGTTTTTGTGTGTCCACATGATTAAGCTACTATAGTAATCATGTTATATAGTTTTTCTTTCAATAAAGTGCCAAGCAAAGCCTTTGGGATAGTGTGTATGATAGTTGACTAGATTCTATGCAAAAACATAAACATTTGCTTCCAGTCACATAATTTTTTAAATTCACTGGTGCGCGATAAAAGTCTGATTTTTTACACATTATTGATATACAAAGTTCCTAGATTTTTCTAATTTTTCAGAACTTTCGGAGTTACAGAAGTATACAACACAACTTGAATCAGGATCTTTGCCGTCAGCCAGCTCTTTGCCGTCTGCTAGCTGACGACAAAGAACGTCTTTGCCATCAGCTTACGGAAAATTGACGGCAAAGAAAGAGCGGACGACAAAGATGATGTTTGCCGTCAGCCAGCCCTTTGCCGACTGCTAGCAGACGGCAAAGAGGGAGGGTGGCCCACTAACGAGAACCCCCTAACGGCCGTTTCCGCTGGCCCCACCCCACTAGCTAGGCTCTTTGCCGTCTGCTAGCAGTCGGCAAAGAGGGAGGGTGGCCCACTAACGAGAACCCCCTAACGGCCGTTTCCGCTGGCCCCACCCCACTAGCTAGGCTCTTTGCCGTCTGCTACCGGATGTCAAAGAGCTTTGACGTAACCAAAAACGGTCAATGCCCGCGCCCCATCCCTCTCTATCTCCCCTATGTCTCTCTCCCTCACCTCACTTGCCGTCCCGTGCCGCCGCCTTGCCGCCGACCCCCACTGCCCCGACCCGCCGCCCCGACCCCCATCCTCTCGACCCCCAAGGCCGCCCGCTGCCCGGGCCCCGCCGCTTCAGCCACGCCATCGTCATTGCTCCGCCGCCCGGTGCCTCTCCATCCGGCCGCCCAAATGCTCGCTCAAATCCGACCTGGCGAGGTTCTTCCCTTTTTTTCTTGCTATTTTTTATTTAGGTTAGTTGATTTAGGTTAGTTGATTTAGGTTAGTTGATTTAGGTTGAACTGTTAGTAATTTAGCTTAGTTGCTTTTTTAGGTGTGTTGGGGACACAAGAGATTTCTTGTATTTGGTTGCAGGGTCGTTTGAGAGAGACCATCTTCATCCTACACCTCTCATAGATTGATAAACCTTAGGTCTTCCACTTGAGGGAAAATTGCTATTGTCCTACAAAACTCTACGCTTGGAGGCCCAACACGTGTCTACAAGAATAAAGTTGCGTAGTAGACATCAAGCTCTTTTCTGGCGCCATTGCCAGGGAGGTGAGTGCTTGAAGGTATATCTTTAGATCTTGCAATTGAATCTTTTAGTTTCTTGTTTTATCACTAGTTTGGTTTGTAAAAAGAAAACTACAAAAAATGGAATTGAGGTTGCATCATATTATTGACCATGTTTATAATATCTTTCTTGAAAATGATGGTTCAGAAAATTGTGCTCAATTGTTAGAAGAAGAAGTCAATAAGATGTTTGGCACAAAATATTTGAATGATGAGCATGATTGCAATGTTGTTAGTATGAACTCTTTGAATATCCATGATGCTAATGATATGCAAAGGCATAAGCTTGGGGATGCTATGTTTGATGAAGATATTTTTAGTCCCCCAAGTTTTGATGAGGAAATTTATTATGATGAAAGCATGCCTCCTATTTATGATGACTATATTGATGAAAGTGGATTTCGAGAGGTCATGACTTTATTTAATGATGATTCCACTATTTCGGAAGAGGTTTCAATTGATTATTATGAGAACAAAGTTGCTATCTATGATGATTATGGTGATGACATGTATGCTATAAATAATAATGATAACCATGAAACTTGTCATCATGATTTTAATTTTCACTCTCATGATAGTTATTTTGTTGAGTTTGCTCCCACTACAATTGATGAGAAGAAATTTGCTTATGTGGAGAGTAATAAAATTTCTATGCTCCTGGGTCATGAAAAGAATGCTTTATGTGATAGTTATATTGTTGAATTCATTCATGATGCTACTGAAAATTATTATGAGGAAGAAACATATGCTTGTAGGAAATGCAATAATATCAAGTTTCCTCTCTATGTGTTGAAAATCTTGAAGTTATGTTTGTTTTGCCTTCCTATGCTAGTTGATTCTAGTTCCCATAATTTGCTTTCTCAAAAAATATCCTATACATAGGAAGTGGGTTAGACTTAAATTTGCTTGTCATATGCTCCATGATGCTCTCTTTATGTTTCAATTTTTATCTTTTATGCGAGCATCATTGAAACCATCATGCCTAGCTTAAAAGGCATTAAAGAAATGAGCTTGTTGGGAGACAACCCAACACTTTTACCTACTGTTTTTGTGTGCTCACATGATTATGATACTGTAGTAATCATGTTTTATAGATTTTGTTTCAATAAAGTGCCAAGTAAAGCCTTTGGGATCATGTTGGGTGATAGTTGATTTGATCTTGCTGAAAAACAGAACCTTTTGCGCTCACAAAAAATAATTCTTGTTTTTAACAGAAGAGTGTTTTTGAGTTGATTCCTTTTGAATAAGTTTAATATACAAATTTATCACATGGTTCTAAGTTTTTTATAATTTTTGTAGTAGCAGAAGTATGGTTTGAGTACATATTACTACAGACTGTTCTATTTTTGACAAATTCTGTTTTCAATGCATAGTTTGCTTGTTTTCTAGTTTCTATGGCTTCTATTGCTCAATGTAAATTGTGGAAATGATATACTACAATAGGAATTGTGTGAGTTCAATTATGAATCTTGTCTTTGACAGTACCAAAGTGAAATGGTTTGCTCTTTATCATACTAACCTATCTCACGAAGTTCCGTTAAGTTTCGTGTGATTGAAGTTTTCAAGTTTTGGGTGAGATGTCGATATGAGGAGAATAAGGAGTGACAAGACCCTAAGCTTGGGGATGCCCAAGGAACCCCAAGGTAATATTCAAGGAATATACAAGCAACTAAGCTTGGGGATGCCCCGGAAGGCATCCCCTCTTTCGTCTCAAACATCATTGGTAACCTCACTTGGAGCTATGTTTTCACTCGTCACATGATATGTGTTTTGCTTGGAGCGTCAATTTATTTTGTCAAGAATTTGCTTGATGTTATTTAGAATAATGTTTTGCATCTTTTATTTCAATAAAAGTGGCATGAATAGCCTTTGCCATGCTTATCTTGCAAGAATACATGTTGCTGATTGAAAATAGAAAGTTTATCGATGTTGCAAAAATTCGAGGAAAGTCAGAATGTGATAAAATGTTGAAACTTTTTGCATAATAAGCTCTGATAAATTTTATACAGTGTGGTAGAATTTCATAATGTTTGGAGTTGAATAAATATTGATACTCTTGCATTCTTTATAGACTGTACTGTTTTGGCAGATTGCTGTTATGTTTGCATATGCTTGCTTGTTTAATGAATCTATTTGAGGATAGGAGTATTAAATATGCAGAGGAATTTAGTATGCAATGTTGATAATAATTTTAGTGATTTGCTACTGTAGATATTGATAAGGTTTTTGCATTAGTTTATACTAACTTATCTCACGAGTTCTTGTTGAGTTTTGTGTGGATGAAGCTTTTGAGATTTAGGAAAACCGTGATATGAGAAGAATTAAGGAGACACCAAAGATCAAGCTTGGGGATGCCCAAGGCATCCCAAGATAATATTCAATAAGTCTCAAGCATCTAAGCTTGGGGATGCCTAGGCATCCCACCTTTCTTCTTCAACAATTATCGGTTAGTATCGGTTGAGCCTAAGTTTTTGCTTCTTCACATGAGTTGTGCTATTCTTAGAATGTCATTTTATTTTTGTTTTACTTGTTGTTTTAATAAAATACTTAGATCTTAAAGTTTTTAAATAAAATAGAGTCCTCAAATAGTTGCCAAGGAGGCTAAGTAAGCAGCATTCACATCCCGTCAACGAAGCTCTTTGCTTTGGAATTGCTCTTGTGCTTCACTTATATCCTATGAGTAAATTGTTGAACAATTGAATGTCATGAAGTTGATATCATATCATGCCTAGTGGTAGCTTTACATTGGGTTTAGAAAGTGAAATCTTTTGAGGCTTGACAATCACAATTTTGGTCATACAAGCAATTCACGAATAATTAGTAAAGGAAGAGAACTTTCACATGCGAATACACTATCCTGGAAATATTTTGTGATTGTGAGCCCCCATCAAAATTGTGACGCCCGGATAATCAAGCTACAGTAACCTCTGCTAATGATGCCACGTCACCTCGATCACTGTTGCTAATCTCGTGTTAGTTTAGAACCGATCAAAATTCAAATTTAAATAACATCAAATTATTAATTTTTCAAGCAGTAAAGCAAAATGTTCATTGGGTTGCAAACATTCGCTAATAATTTGTCATGAAAGAATCAACATTTGTCGGGATAATAAAATGCCCTAAGCTATTTTTAAGCGACCCATAAAGCTTTAAATTGAACCATCTCAATTTGAGTAAATATCTAAACTATTAAAAATATTAGAAACTTATTGTAAAAACTCTAAATATTGCCTAATATTTATGTGCTAAATTGCACTTTTAACTATACTCATTTTTTTTGCTCAAATTAACATAAAATGGTAACTAAATATGAAAACAGAAAAAGAAAAGGACAAAAGAGAAATAAAACTAAACTAATTTACTGGGCTCCGGGGCCCTAGCCGAAAGAGCCTAGCCCACCTCCTGCCATCCCATTCCCTCGCTTCTGAAGCAGGAGGGGCCTGGCAGCCATCCACGGCGCCATGGTCATGTGGCAGCCATCGGCCGACTCCCCTCACCTACATAGCCTCGGAGCCCTCCGGAACCATAGTCCCCTTCTCCCTCGCGCCCCCATCTTCCCCCACGCACCATTTCTTCCTCCCTGCGACATCCAAGGACAGCCACCGCCGCGCCATCATCATTCCCGTGGCCACCGGCATCCCCTCGCTGCATCGCCATGTCCAGGAGGCCGCGCCATCCTCTTCTTCATCAACTACGGGCATGGGTTCAAGCTTCCTCGTGCCACAACGTCTCCATCTGGCCATCTTCTTCAACCTCGGGACGCCGGCTTCCATCACCGGTTCGCCATCCCCGGCGCTTCCCCGAGCCCTGTGGCTTTCCCTACTGCGTGGCTGTGAGATCCTCTCTGTCTCCTCCCTCTCCGCTACTCGCAATTGATCTCTATCCATCGATTCCATGATGCACGCACACTGTGGCCGCACGAGGCCATCGCCGGCGTCACGTTGGTGACCATTTGGTCACACACGCGTCCACTAGCTTCGCTTAGCCCCCAGATCAGTTCTATTGCGTTAGTTCGCTCGAGCTCGTGCTCCTTCACAACGGTGGCACCTACCCGAGTACCGGCTGACGCGAAGCTCACCGCCCGTCGCTGCTGCGATACCACTCGACCGTCCCCACGCCCTCCGGCGCTCACGGCGCGCCTGCTAGACACGCCCTCGGCTGACGTCCAGCGTGGCGTCCCGCCAAGACGGCCGCACTTCGCGCCGTTCGCGCCGACGCTATCGCTTGCTTTGCTGCCGCTTACCGCGCTCCACCAGCGCCCGCTGCGGCTCTGTCTGCTCGCCATCTGCTTGTTGTTCTTGCGCTCCTGCCGCCTACCGTGTCTTGCTTCCTTGCCGCTGCTACTACCTCCTGCTGCCGCTTCTTAGTTGCTTGCTCTGCTGTTTGGCATCTTTGCACCGCCGCTGCTTCGTCTTCGCTGCTAACTATTGCGTATTGCTGCAGCTACCGCTGCTTGGGCATGGCCGCCAAGCCCTCTGTACATGGCTGTGTGACTAGGTGCTGCCATATGCGTGTGTATGCATAGCCAAGTGCACGTATGTGTTCTGGCACATGGAGCCAATCCAATTAACTAGTGCTCATAAGCAATGACACAGGTCCCATCACTATACAAACATGTTTAGCACTTTAGTTAAATTATCAGTCAATGACAAGTGGGCCCCACCTTAACTATTCACACTTTGACCCAGGTCAACTTTGACTATTGACTATTGACCTATTGACTATTGAGTCAGCATCCCCCTGCCCCACTTGTCAGCCTCTCTTTGGGGTCTTGTTGGGCGATTGACTTAGTCAACCGTCCCCCACTGTCGACCTCGGTGCACACAGGTACACTTCCTATGTACCCATTGCATTTAAATACTAACTTAATTTCGAATTAAATTAAATCCAGAAATTGAAAAATCTTTTAAAAACTTTGAAAAATAATATAAAATAATTTGTAGCTCAAATGAAAATACTTTGTACATGAAAGGTTCTCAGAACGATGAGACGAATCCGGATACGTAGCCCGTTCGTCCGCCACGCGTCCCTAGCATAGTGAACCTGCAACATTTCACCCCCGGTTCATCTGTTCGAAAACACGAAACACCGGGGAAACTTTCCCGGATGTCCCCCCCCCCCTTCACCGATATCACCTCATACCGCGTTAGAACACGTCTAGCTTTGCTTGTTGTCCTGTTATGCACTTGCTTGCTATGTATTTACTGTTTCTCCCCCCTTCTCTCCGGTAGACCCCGTGACAATGCTGATCTCCCTGTGGTCGACTACGTCACCGACGACCCCTCCTTCTTGTCTGAGCAACCAGGCAAGCCCCCCCCCCCCTAATCACCAAATATCGCCTATTCTACTCTCTACTGCTTGCATTAGAGTAGTGTAGCATGTTACTGCTTTCCGTTATTCCTATCCTGATGCATAGCCTGTCCTTGCTACTACTTTTGTTACCTTTACCTGCAATCCTACATGCTTAGTATAGGATGCTAGTATTCCATCTGTGGCCCTACATTCTTGTCCGTCTGCCTTGCTATACTATCGGGCCGTGATCACTCGGGAGGTGATCATGGGTATATACTTTATACATGATACATGTGGTGACTAAAGTCGGGTCGGCTTGTGGAGCACCCGCGAGTGATTCACGGATTGGGGGCAGAAAGGACCTTTGTCCCAACGACCCTCTGTGTGGATCTTTGTGGCGGAGCGACAGGGCAGGTTGAGACCGCCTAGGTGAGAGGTGGGCCTGGCCCTGTTCGGCGTTCGCGGATACTTAACACGTTTAACAAGATCTTGGTATTTAATCTGAGTCTGGCTACTGGCCTATACGCACTAACCAACTCTGCGAAACGATTATGGGCACTTTCGGCGTCGTGGTATCACCGAAGCATTTCGTGACATCGGTTGGCCCGGTGCGTGCGGATTGGTGGAACGCACGCTAGGCTAGGTCTGCTTCCGGCCGCGTATGCAACATGCAGGTGTGCTAAGGGCGATGGGCCCAGACCCCTGTGCGCTTAGGTTTAGACCGGCGTGCTGACCTCTTTGTTATGCCTAGGTGGGGCTGCGACGTGTTGATCTTCCGCGGCCGGGCATGACCCAGAAAAGCGTGTCCGGCCAAATAGGATCAAGCGTGTTGGGCTATGTGGTGCACCCCTGCAGGGAAGTTAATCTATTGAATAGCCGTGATCTTGATGTGGGGCGACTTGGAGTTGTACCTTGACCTTATGACAACTAGAACCGGATACTTAATAAAACACACCCTTCCAAGTGCGGATACAACTCGGTGGTCGCTCTCTAAAGGGCTACGAGGAGAGGATTGCGGGTAGGATTATGCTATGCGATGCTACTTGGAGGACTTGATCTACTCTCTTCTACATCTTGCAAAGGCGGAGGCTGCGAGCGTAGTCTTCGACGGATTAGCTATCCCTTCTTATTACGGCATTCTGCGATTCAGTCCCCGATATGGCCCTTTACACATATATCCATGCATATGTAGTGTAGCTCCTTGCTTGCAGTACTTTGGATGAGTACTCACGGTTGCCTTGTTCCCCTTTTCCCCTTCTTTACCCGATTGCTGCGACCAGACGATGGAGCCGAGGCGAACGCCACCGTCGATGGCGACTACTACACGGAGGTGCCTACTACTACGTGTAGCCTGCGGCGGCGACCGGGAGTAGTTTAGGAGGATCGGGCAGGAGGCCTCGCCTCTTCGATCTGTAACCCAGTTTGTGCTAGCCTTCTTATGGCAACTTGTTAACTTATATGCGTACTCAGATATTGTTGCTTCCGCTGACTTCGTCTATGATCGAGCACTTGTATTCGAGCCCTCGAGGCCCCGACTTGTATTATGATGCTTGTATGACTTATTTATGTTTTAGAGTTGTGTTGTGATATCTTCCGTGAGTCCACGATCTTGATCGTACACATTTGCGTGCATGATGAGTGTGCGATTGAATCGGGGGCGTCACAGGTTGGTATCAGAGCCGACTGCCTGTAGGAATCCCCCTTTCCAACTCCTTGGCCGAAGTCGAGTCTAGACATCGCAAAAACTTTTACTAACATGGTTGTGTCTCTTACGGGCATACGTTGCCATTGGGTGGTAGTAGGATCTTTTATTCCTCATCCTATACTCTGGGACTCTGACACCTCTTCTATTCGGGGTAAACGATTTTACTAACTCTGACTCTATGTTCTCGATAATACTTTCTCCCGGAGAGCCCCTTATTACAGATGATCGTCTGCTGCATCAGAAGAATCCGAAGATACTCTCCGATGTTCTCTTGAGACTTTATGGCGTCGCTTTTGCAATTCCCTTCCATTGATAAACCCACATGGATAACCACGTATACCGCCGTTCATACGATGCTTCCCGATTGATCTTGTTATTACAAGATACCCGAAATTCTCTCTGTTGTTCCGAGAATCCTTTGAGCTTACTGCCTTGATGTTCTTTTCCACATGAATACCACTATGGATAATTTCTAGCACTCACGGATATTTGCTCATTCCAGTTGTTCATGTGTTTCACAAAAGTCTTCGAGATACTATTCGATCTTTCGAAAATCCTAAGCATTCTATTGCTCTTGAAATTCTTGCTTGCTTGCATTATGTTTAATCCCATAAGTCCCATAATCTTATTGGCATCCCTTGTCATTATCATTTTGAGTCCGTTGATTCAATTTGTTGCGAATGCTTGCAATCCTCAATGAGATCCTAGAATTCATCCTTCCGGCTCAGACGTCATTTTAAACGTGAGCTGGTTCTCGCCAATCAAATTGTCGTCGATTGTGCCCCTAAGTATATTAAACTTATCCATCCTTGATCGGAGCGTCTGCTTCTGATCCTTCGCTTTGTAAATCATAATTCCTTTGCAATTGAGCTCTAAGTTAATCATTTATTTCTATAATCCAATGTCTTTGCATTGATTCTTCCTCTGCTTGTGAGCCGATACTCACATCAGATCCTTTATGGACCATCAGAACCTTGTTGGATTTTATCCGACAACGTCCTTCATATTCAATCACTCTGGAAGTTCTTTCCCTGATACATAATGCCTTTGGTAAATCATATTCCTTGATTTGGCCAACCATGCTCTGCTTTCGAGCTGGTGATATTTACTATTGAAGCTTGTGGTATATGTTTTCACGATCCCCCGATGGGTTGAACCTATGCCTTCCATAATATGTGTGAACTTCGAAAGTTTTCATGAGTCATACTCTTACGGTATTTTGCTAGATAAAATTTCAACACCGCAACTTCATCAAACACGAGAAGTGAATGAAAGGTTATGCATTGAAGAAGTGAGAGTCGACCTTGAACTTTGCGTTCATGCCCATGGACACGATGTATATCCTATCATGGAAGCTTCTTGTAATAATAGCTATTTCCTTGATATAATATCCTTTGGTATCGGTGAATTGATCCTTTGCAATCATGGTTCCGACCATATGTTCTTCTTTGATCCCATTTCTCAGGCAAGTTTAAGCACTTGTCTTCTGTGGATCAATACACCAGTCCAACCTTTACTTTGATCTACCATCGAGTATTACCCCCCTGGTATCTCAAGATTATCACGGAACTGCATAACTTCTTATGAGTTCTTCATCAAGTGCTACATTCTCATTGATTCCAATTTTTCACGGGCTCTGATTTATTAAACACTCAAAGACACCGATAACTGAATCGAGTCCGCATCGCGATTAAACAACTCTTAGTAATCTTCTTTGCTTATGAGTTTGTACCCGATCACGTCTTCCCTAGCCTGATCGGCTATATCGTTACCGTGCTAAATTTTAACTGTGCTACCTGGTCCTTCTTCCTGGAGCACAATTTTCGACGATGAACTAACCTTACGTCGATCCTCATCGACATATCATTTCGCCTTGAACAACAAGCTTGGTTTCGAGTTTGTGTCGTACCCTTGGTTCCAATAACCTTTCACTTCATCATTTCTTTGACTTGATGTCGTCGCCGATTGATTACATCTTCATGAACTCTTGCGACAAATGTGTTGTGAATATCATCAACATTCTGAGCTCTTCCAAGAGATCTATTGAATTCATGATGAGAAATACCATCCTTGCCCTCGATGATTGGTGTTATCATCGACCACTTTATTGCCTTCCGTTCAACAGAAACTTGTTCGTGTTTCGTGTTATACCTTGAGATCCTTGCTATCCAACATTTGTTCTTCTTTAGCTTGGAGTATTACCATCTTTTATGATAAGAATGTCGTGAGGATTACTCCACCTCTTAAAAATTCTTGGTATAGTGATACTTCTCATAAACACCATTCTTTATTGGTCCCCGTGTTGATTCTAACTGGGATACCAACAAGTGAACGATGCTGCTTGGATTCTATACTTCTAGCTAACCTATTGCTTTGAAGCTAGTGATCGATATTTCATTCTCAGACCATTGGTTATCGAATCACCATTTTAACATTGATCGTGCTACCTAAGCCCATATCTTTGGTGCACCTTTCAACCAATTATCAGTTGTGTATGCTTTCCTCGAGCATACATCCTTATATCACTTGATTTGACAAATGTTATCCCCTTGTTCACGTAATTGTCGGAGATCCATCTTTTGGAAATCTCGATGAATTGTCGCTGAGTCCATCAGCCACCTCCTCATCCTCTCCTTGATTTAATGATGAACTCTTGTTTTGGAACTCTCTTCCATAGTTCATTCCCCGAGAGTCTTACAATGTCACCTCGTTAATTTGTGTCGCACCTTTTCGTCTCAGGCATCCTGAGCCTGAGGTATCCCAACACCAATCAGATATGAATCTCGGTCAGGTATGATGGTTGGAACATACTTTCAAGAGTTATAACGTTGGTCCTCTTATGACACGGTAAGGCGATGTCATACCTAGCACACCCGACCGGAGGACCTAGTGTTATAGTTTCCTTTTTACAAGGTTAACCATTCTTCCATGAGGAAATTGTCAGACTTATTTTGTAAGTTGCTCCTGATGGATCATTTGTCTATCCAAAGCCTGGCCCTTGATTGAAACACCATATCATTGCTACCTTGAAGCATGACTATGATACCCCGCTCTTCAACAAGAACATTAGAGTAGCGATGCTAAATGTTTCTTGGTCAGTTATCCAAACACCGTTGTATGGGTAAGATCTTGATTAATCCTTGCCTCTTATCTGAATGGTTGGGTACTTGCTCTCCTACCATGTATGCCATGTTTTGCTTGTACATGGGAGGATATACTCCTAATGATTATGTGTAATCACAATTTTCCTTTCCATTGTTATGTTTAATCTGATAATCGTGTTTTCCTTTCCATTCTTTTGTTTAACCTTTCCTAAATCTGACTTAACTAAGCAGAGATAATTCCCTGCCTAGATACGCACCTTGTTGTACCACTCTGTCTGTAAGACCCTGTTACTATTGTTGATGACATTCTGGTAGCCACCGATGGACGAGAACCTTGCCTAGTGGTCCGCCTCGTTCAACGAGCAGGAAAATGGTTCTCTTCGTCCCTTGCCCTTGGTACCAATGTTGTTGCCAACATAGCTGACAAGCTATTCACTGACATGCCTCCCTGTCACGGCTGTGCAAGATGTCACCACCCTTCCTACTTTCAACCCACATGGTGGGCCCATAACCCACAGGTCCACTGGATCGAAACCTGACTCTTCATTATAACCCGGATTCTAATGTATCATTTGCACCTGGCTTCGTATGTGATTCGCGAGCTGAATGCTATACCATTATTCATCCTGGAATCAGACACCGTGTTATTCTCGTTGTTCAAACCCCCATTCCAGCTTCTGCCTAAGTCATCGAATGATTGCCTACCCGTTTGAAATTTTGGTACCATCGTATATTGCACTCAACGAATTCACTGAAATACAACTCGTGGGGTACCTTGTGTATTTCCCAATGAGTTCACCGTCAGATGCCCAACTTTGTGGAGATGCGTTCTTAGGAGCTTTTCCCCTTGAGTGGCGTTAAATGGGGCGATGGAGATCCCGAAGAAAGGATGACAAATTGATCATGGTGACTTGAAGCAGAGAAATGAAGACATCAACGGAAGGGATCAACCTCTTCGAAAGGGCAGCCAAGACCGAGAAGACTCGTTAGGTTTTTCTCTACCAACATCTCCCCCCTTACTCCACTGCTTAAATCTCGGGACGAGATTTCTTGTAGTGGAGGAGAATTGTGACACCCGGATAATCAAGCTACAGTAACCTCTGCTAATGATGCCACGTCACCTCGATCACTGTTGCTAATCTTGTGTTAGTTCAGAACCGATCAAAATTCAAATTTAAATAACATCAAATTATTAATTTTTCAAGCAGTAAAAGCAAAATGTTATTTGGGTTGCAAACATTACGCTAATAATTTGTTATGAAAGAATCAACATTTGTCGAGGATAATAAAATGCCCCTAAGCTATTTTTAAGCTGACCCATAAAGCTTTTAATTGAACCATCTCAATTTGAGTAAATATCTAAACTATTAAAAATATTTGAAACTTCTTTGTAAAAACTCTAAATATTGCCTAATATTTATGTGCTAAATTGCACTTTTAACTATACTCATTTTTTTGCTCAAATTAACATAAAATGGTAACTAAATATGAAAAGCAGAAAAAGAAAAGGACAAAAGAGAAATAAAACTAAACTAATTTCTTTGGGCTTTGTGGCCCTAGCCGAAAGAGCCTAGCCCACCTCGTGCCATGCCATTCCCTCGCTCTGAGGCAGGAGGCCGTGGCAGCCATCCACGACGCCATGGCCGCGGTGGTAGCCATCGGCCGACTCCCCCTCACCTACATAGCCTCGGCGCCCTCCCGGAACCCTAGTCCCCTTCTCCCTCGCGCCCCCATCTTCCCCCACGCACCATTTCTTCCTCCCTGCGACATCCAAGGACAGCCACCGCCGCTCCATCATCATTCCCGTGGCCACCGGCATCCCCTCGCTGCATCGCCATGTCCAAGAGGTCGCGCCATCCTCTTCTTCGTCAACTATGGGCATGGGTTCAAGCTTCCTCGTGCCTAGCGTCGCCATCGGCCATCTTCTTCAACCTCGGGGCTGGCTTCCATCACCGTTTCGCCATCCCGGCGCTTCCCGAGCCGGTGGCTTTCCCTCTGCGTCATTGTGAGATCCTCTCTGTCTCCTCCCTCTCCGCTACTCGCAATTGATATCTATCCATCGATTCCATGATGCACGCATGCTTTGTGGCAGACGAGGCCATCGCCCGACGTCACATCGGTGACCATTTGGTCACCTGCGATGCGTCCACTAGCTTCGCTTAGCCCCGTAGATCAGTTCTATTGCGTTAGTTCGCTCGAGCTCGTGCTCCTTCACAACGGTGGCACCTACCCGAGTACCGTGACGCGAAGCTCACCGCCCTCACACTGCGTACCACTCGACCGTCCCACGCCCTCCAGCGCTCACGACGCCACCTGCTATACCGCCCCGGCGCCTCGTCCCGTAGCGTGTCCGCCGCATGCGGCCGATTTTCGCCGCTGCCAGCGCCGCGCTCTTTGCTTTGCTGCTGCCTACAACCACGCTCCACCAGCGCCCGCTGCGGCTCTGTGCTGCTCGCTTCTGCTGTTGTTCTTGCGCTCCTGCTGCCTACCGTGTCTTGCTTTGCTCGCTTCCTTGCAGCTGCTACTACCTCCTGCTTTGCCGCTACTTAGTTCTTTGCTTTCTGTTGTTTGGCTTCTTTGCCTTTATTCTTTGCTTCGTCTTTCTGCTAACTATTGCGTGTTACTCTTGCTACGCTGCTTGGGCATGGCCGCCAAGCCCTCATGTACATGGCTGTGTGACTAGGTGCTGCCATATTCGTGTGTATGCTGCAGCCAAGTGCACGTATGTGTTACAGCACATGGAGCCAATCCAATTAACTAGTGCTAATAAGCAATGACACTGGGTCCCATCACTATACAAACCTGTTTAGCACTTTAGTTAAATTATCGGTCAATGACAAGTGGGCCCCACCTTAACTATTCACACTTTGACCAGGTCAACTTTGGTATTGACTATTGACCTATTGATTCTGAGTCGCATCCCCCGCCCCCACTTGTTAGCCTCTCTGTTGAGTCTTGTTGGGCGATTGACTTAGTCAACCGTCCCCACTGTCGACCTCGGTGCACACTCTGGTACACTTCCTATGTACCCATTGCATTTAAATACTAACTTAATTTCGAATTAAATTAAATCCAGAAATTGGAAAATCTTCTAATTTTTTTGAAAAATAATATAAAATAATCCGTAGCTCAAATGAAAATACTTTGTACATGAAAGTTGCTCAGAACGACGAGACGAATCCGGATACGCAGCCCGTTCGTCCGCCATGCGTCCCTAGCATAATGAACCTGCAACATTTCACCCCCGGTTCATCTGTTCGAAAACACGGAACACCGGGGATACTTTCCCGGATGTTTCCCCCCTTCACCGGTATCACCTCATACCGCGTTAGAACACGTCTAGCTTTGCTTGTTGTCCTGTTATGCACTTGCTTGCTATGTATTTACTGTTTCTCCCCCTCTTCTCTCCGGTAGACCCGTGGCGATCTTTGATGCCCTGTGGTCGACTCGTCACGGCGACCCCTCCTTCTTATACGAGCAACCGGGCAAGCCCCCCTTGATCACGGATATTGCCTATTCTACTCTCTCGCTTGCATTAGAGTAGTGTAGCATATTCTTGCTTTCCGTTATTCCTATCACGATGCATAGCCTGTCCTTGCTACTACTTTTGTTACCTTTACCTGCAATTCTACATGCTTAGTATAGGATGCTAGTATTCCATCTGTGGCCCTACATTCTTGTCCGTCTGCCTTGCTATACTATCGGGTCGTGATCACTCGGGAGGTAATCACGGGTATATACTTTATATTTTATACATGATACATGTGGTGACTAAAGTCGGGTCGGCTTGTGGAGCACCCGCGAGTGATTCACGGATTGGGGGCTGAAAGGACCTTTGTCCCAACGGCCCTCTGTGTGGATCTTTGTGGCGGAGCGACAGGGCACGTTGAGACCGCCTAGATGAGAGGTGGGCCTTGCCCTGTTCGGCATTCGCGGATACTTAACATGTTTAACGAGATCTTGGTATTTGATCTGAGTCTGGCTACTGGCCTATATGCACTAACCAACTACGCAGGAACAATTATGGGCACTCGACGTCGTGGTATCAGCCGAAGCATTTCGTGACGTCGTGGCCCGGCGGCCTTGGCCGGATTGGACTGGAATGCACGCTAGGCTAGGTGCA
This sequence comes from Aegilops bicornis, assembly GCA_021605145.1. Lineage (NCBI taxonomy): Eukaryota > Viridiplantae > Streptophyta > Magnoliopsida > Poales > Poaceae > Aegilops > Aegilops bicornis. Next base: position 256,650,374 of record CM038671.1, on the reverse strand, counting down.
TACGGTCGCGTGCATAGCGTGCGGTGTGCTAAGGCGATGGGCGAGACCCTGGCGCTTAGGCTTAGACCGGCGTCTTGGCCTCTCTGTTATGCCTAGGTGGGGCTGCGGCGTGTTGATCTTCAGCGGCGGGCATGACCCGAGAAAAGTGTGTCCGGCCAAATAGGATCAAGCGTGTTGGGCTATGTGGTGCACCCTGCAGTGAAGTTAATCTATTCGAATAGCCATTATCTTGATAACGGGGCGACTTGGAGTTGTACCTTGACCTTATGACAACTAGAACCGGATACTTAATAAAACACACCCTTCCAAGTGCCAGATACAACTCGGTGGTCGCTCTCTAAAGGGCTACGAGGAGAGGATTGCCGTGTAGGATTATGCTATGCGATGCTACTTGGAGGACTTCAGTCTACTCTCTTCTACATGCTGCAAGACGGAGGCTGCGAGCGTAGTCTTCAACGAGGATTAGCTATCCCCTCTTATTACGGCATTCTGCAGTTCGGTCCACGATATGGCCCTTTACACATATATCCATGCATATGTAGTGTAGCTCCACCTGCGATAGTACTTTGGATGAGTACTCACGGTTGCCTTGTTCCCCTTTTTCCCCTTCTTTACCCGATTGCTGCGACAGACGATGGAGCCAGGGCAGAACCCACCGTCGATGGCGACTACTACACGGAGGTGCCTACTACTACGTGCAGCCAGCGGCGGCGACCGGGAAGTAGTTTAGGAGGATCCCAGGCGGGAGGCCTGCGCCTCTTCGATCTTTAACCTAGTTTGTGCTAGCCATCTTATGGCAACTCGTTAACTTATATACGTACTCAGATATTGTTGCTTCGGTGACTTCGTCTATGATCGAGCACTTGTATTCGAGCCCTCGAGGCCCACAGCTTGTATTATGATGCTTGTATGACCTATTTATGTTTTAGAGTTGTGTTGTGATATCTTCCGTGAGTCCACGATCTTGATCGTACACATTTGCGTGCATGATTAGTGTCACGATTAAATCGAAGTGTCCTAAAAATATTATATGCCAAAATTGTTGACGTTGGACAAGGAAGACAACATAATGATTTATGTTTGTTCATATTCACATAGAAGTTATCTTTTCATAGATCCTTCAACATGTGGTTCTTGCCCCCCATCTTTGCTAGCCAAAAATTCTGCACCAAGTAGAGATACTACTTGTGCATCCAAAAACCCTTTAACCCAAATCTTATTTTCAAGAGTCCACCATACCTACCTAAGGATTGAGCAAGATCCTTCAAGTAAGTTGTCACCGGTGCAATAAGGCAATAAAAATTGCTTCTAAAAGTGTTAGATCATTTAGTGTAAAAGAAAATTGAGCGTTGTACGGACTTGTGAATGCAAAGAATAAAAGCGACAGACTGCATAATAAAGGTTGCTATTATAAGGGGCAATATAACATGGCATTCTTTTGCACTAAGGGGTTGAGCATACAAACAAATAAGCGCATGGCAAGCTCTGCTTCCCTCTGCGAAGGGCCTATCTTTTACTTTTCAGTATTTACTTTGATGCAAAGAGTCAAAGTTTTTCTCTCTATTCCTTTTTATTTTTCTCTTTTGGCAAGCATCATGTGGTGAGGAAAGATCTAGGCACATATGTCCAGTTGAATATGGGTAGCATGAGTTATTATTGTTGACATCACCCTTGAGGTGAATACGTTGGGAGGCAAAACAATAAGCCCCTATCTTTCTATGTGTCCGGTTGAAACGTTTTGCTAATGTGTATGCGGCGAGTGTTAGCAATCATAGAAGACTATATGATGGTTGAGTATGTGGAGCTCTTACTTAAACTCTGTTGAATAAGTTGAATTGCAATTGCTTGGTCACTAAGAACATAGGTTGTTGAGTTTCAAGAGAGTTCATTGTTTGAACCTTAACATGTGAATTGATTGCTACTATAACATGAGAGGTTTTATAAGAAAGAATTGTTGTTATGATGCTAGGAAAAGTGATTGAAATTGTCATTGGTCAAACTTATGCACTTTGCTAGCATTCACACTTCATAAATTATTTATTTTATCATTTACCTACACTTCATAAATTTTTCTTTTTATCATTTACGTACTCGAGGACGAGTAGGAATTAAGCTTGGGGATGCTGACATGTCTCCAACATATCTATAATTTATGAAGTATTCATGCTGTTTTATTATCATTCTTGGATGTTTTACAATCATCTTATAGAAACTTTATATTATTTTTGGGACTAACCTATTGACCCAGTGCCCAGTGCTAGTTGTTTTTTTGCTTTTTTTTACATCGCGGGAAATCAATATCAAACAGAGTCCAAACACCGCGAAACTCCTTAGCGATTTTGTATGGACCAGAGCACCCATGATGGGCCAGAGCAGCACACAGGGGGTGCCCGAGGCACAACCCACGAGGCCTGCACTGAGGGCAGCGCGCCAGTGGGTTGTGCCCACCTTGGTGGCCTCCCGCACCCCTCTTTACCCTATAAATTCACAAATATTCCAAAACCCTTCGGGGTTAACCTAGATCAGAAGTTCCGCCGCCGCAAGGCTCTGTAGCCACCGAAAATCAATCTAGACCCGTTCCAGCACCCTGCCGGAGGGGGAAATCATCATCGCTGGCCATCTTCATCATCCTGGCGGCCACCAAGATGAGGAGGGAGTAGTCCACCCTCGGGGCTGAGGGTTTGTACCGGTAGCTATGTGTTTAATCTCTCTCTCTCTCTCTCTCTCTCTCTCTCGTGATCTACATCATGGGCTTTGTTAACATAGATGGACCATATGATGTTTCTCCCCTTTATACTCTTGTTGTGATGGATTGAATCTTTACCCTTTGAAGTTTTGTCTTGTCGGATTGAATATTCAGATACCAGAACACTATATGTATGTTATGGCACTCAACTTGCGGATTCCCGAGGTGACATTGGGGTAATCTATGCATAGGGGTCAATGCACGTTTTTATTATCTTTTCTCCGATAGAAACTTTGGGGTATCTTTGTAGTTCTTTGTATGGATTGAATATTATGATCATGAAGTTGTTTGATGCATATCGTAGAATTAACTCATGGATACTCGTGGTGACATTGGAGTATCTAGGTGACATTAGAGTTGGTTGATGTGTGTCATATGGTGTTATTTTAGTACGAACTCTTGATTAGATCGATCGAAAAGAATAGCTTGTGTTATTTTAGTATGAACTCTAGGATAGATTGATCAGAAAGAATATCTTTGAGGTGGTTTCATACCCTACAAACAATGTCTATCTTTTGTTCTCCGCTAATAGGAACTCGAGAGTGATTCTTTATTGCACTTTGAGGGATAATCATATGATCCAACTATGTTAGCACTGTTGAGAGATTGCACTACCGAAAGTATGGACCCTAGGCCTTGTTTTCAAGCATTGCAATACCGTTTTGATGCCCGTTTACTATTTGCCACCTTGCTGTTTTTATTTATTAAGATTATAAAAATATATTTCTACCATCAATATTACACTTTTATCACCATCTCTTCACCAAACTAGTGCACCTATACTATTTGCCATTGTATTGGGTGTGTTTGGGACACAAGAGATTTCTTGTATTTGGTTGCAGGGTCATTTGAGAGAGACCATCTTCATCCTACACCTCTCACATATTGATAAACCTTAGGTCATCCACTTGAGGGAAAATTGCTACTGTCCTACAAAACTCTGTGCTTGGAGGCCCACACGCGTCTACAAGAATAAAGTTGCGTAGTAGACATCAAGGGTCGAGGGGAAAAGGGGTCGAGGGGTCGAGGGTCGCCGAGGGGTCGAGGATTTTCCATCCCGACCTCAACACCTCGACCCCGTGACCCCGACACCCCGACCCCGACACGACACCCCGACCCCGCCTCAACACCCTGACACCGCGACCCCAACACAGCACCCCGACCCCGACATGGCACCCCCGACCCCGACACCGCGACCCCGACATGGCACCCCGACCCCGACATCACACCCCCGACACCCCGACACAGGACCCCGACACGACACCACCGACACCCCGATTCCCGACAAGACACCCCGAGACCCCGACACGACACCCCGACCCGACCACGGCACCCGACCTGGCATCACACCCCCGACACCCCGACACAGGACCCTGACCCCGACACGGCACCCCCAACCCGGACACATCACCTAGACCCCGACACGACACCCCCGACACCTCTCGAAAAGGTGCTCTTCGGCCTTCCAGAGGCCGACGGGGTCATATATTTGTGAACTATGAGTTAGGTCAGGTATTCAATTATTATTATGTGTATATATATATATATTACGAATTAGTTCATGTTATTAGGTATTCAATTTTTTATTATGTTCATGATGATGGTACACACTTAAATATTTTATTATGTTTATGTTGTACTAATTCCGTTTACTCTTTGTCATTGCAGGTGTTGATAGATGGTGGGCACGGGACGAGAGCGCTTCGAGCCTCCTTCCTCGGCGCGTGCTGGGAGGGGTGCTATTATTCCACCCTAGCACCTCCGAAGAGTGTTGGTAGACAGTATGCAGACACCAGCGGACGCTTTTTCTTCGGGCAGGAGAGGTCGGGGGAAGACGAAGAGGGCTGCTAGAGGTGGACGTGGCGGCAGGAGAGGTAAGAAGGCTGGTGCGCCTTCCTCGCCGCCACCCCCAGCTGATTCTCTCGACCACATGAGTGCTCCGTCTTAGGTGGACCCGTCTGACTTGGACCCGTCTCGGACTCCGGTCCATGATCCTCGGGCCGACGAGCCTCGGGTTGCCGAGCCTTTGTCCCACGAGACTTGGGTCCTAGAGTCTTCGTCCCACGAGACTCCGGTCCCAGAGTCTTCGTCCCACGTGACTCCGGAGACTAGTGGCCATGCTGATGGCGAGGACAGCTTTTCTGAGGATAGCTATAGCGAGGGCGGGCTAGTTGAGGGGGGCAAGAAGGTCTACCAACATGGTGGTACAAAGCTCCCATCTGTGCTGGCGACCCGCGATCATAGGTGGTTGATTGAGCCTAACGGGGAGAAGTAAGTGCATTTACTCTTTTTAACCTTAGTCCTTCATGTTTCTTCAAATTAATATCTAATGTGTTGGCCTTGTCATCTTTGCGGGGGTTGGAAATATGGCCACGGTGTCCATGAGCCCAACCAGGTCCTTAGTGTCTTTGGAAGTGGGTCACGTTGCCGGTGAGGTCGAGTTCCAAAGCTAGCACTGAGCTGGGAGCTATACGTGGCTGTCCCGGCCCCACCGGAGGAGAGGGTCGACGGTGTCTTGTGCGAGATGGTGGCCGACACTATGATCCGGCGGTTTTGGGTAATTTCTCCTTACAGAATTAAAAATCAACAGTAGCTAGTGATTGTACTAATGAGTGTTGTCTTGTTTGATTGCAGACCTTCTACATGTGTGTTGAGGAACACGAGGCGGACGCGGCTATGGTTCTCGAAGCCTAGTGCAAGCGCCTACTTCAGAACTTACGGCACGAGGCTCGGGTGCAGGCTGTTCGAGACTACTACGCCTCGACTAACATTAAGAGGGCCAAGAAGAAGTGCTGAGCCAAGTATCCGAGTAAGGATAAGTACATGAAGGTAAATACCTAATCGTAAGGCCTTGTACTTAGTTTCCTTGATTTGATTCGTAGGCGTAGCGCTGGAATTTCTCTTTGTCTAACTTAGGTGCCCCGAGATGGTGTGCGGATAGGATGGACTGTTGGGAGGCGTTGGTGGATGAGTGGTGCTCTCCCCAATGGCTAGCCGTCCGCAACAAGGCTAGGGATATGCGTGCCCAAATGGAAGGTGTGCCACACCATCAAGGGAGCTCCAACCTGTTTGAGTACGGGGATCACTGGGTATGTGGTTTGCTTCACGATTCATGCAATTTCATTCTTCATGCTAGCTTGAGCCCTTAACTAATATTTTGTTCCTCTCTTTTAGGCGCGACACGACAAGAAGGACGTGTCACCGCTGTACGACCTCTATGCCATGGCCCATACTGCCCATACAAGAAGGCCAAATCATTCTCTAAGGATGACCTCGATCATCCAGAGAGCTTCACCAACATCTCCTCCCACAACAAGCTTGTGAGGTACAAAGACATTGGGAAGACGAGGAAAGGGGAGGACTTCAACCCAAGCCAGAGTCCTTTTGATCCAGAGATCGTGATGCTATCTGGTGGCGGGAGGTACAATGGCTCGGTAGCCATTGGGGATGGACTAATACGTTGTCCTAGAACTCTCCCAGAGATCAAGAAGCGCCAAACGAGCTCCGATCCTGAGATAAGGTCTCGTCCACGACCAATGGAGCTCACCATTGAGGCTAGGGCCCAAGAGCTTCTGGCAGAGGCAAACAGGCAAGCGGCGCAGAGCGAGAGGGACTTGGAGGAGAGGACGGCTAGTCTGTTGGAGGCAGAGAGGAACCGGAATGACGCGTCTCACCGGGCCCTATACGAGCTCCTCGTGGTAAGTTTCTCCTGCATATTAGCCAAATCATGCACGTAATGTTTGTTTCATTACTAACTGATATGACTGACTCGTGAAAACAAAATGTGCAGACCGTGTGCCAGAACAACGGTCAGACCCCTCCGCCGATGCCCCAGATTGGTATAGCGGACACGGTGAGTTTCATTTGAATGGTCATTAGTTACTAGTATTCACATTTAAGTTGCATCATGCTAACGATACATTGCAAATGATCTTTGGTGCAGCATGCCTCCCGACAAGCATCGATCAATCCTTCTCCGTCTGGCACTAGCGCAACCCCGACCGGTCATTCTCCGTCTGGCACTGGCGCAAACCCGACCGGTCCTTCATATCTATGATGATGGTAAGTTTTCCCAAGTGTTTTGCTTAACAAATGCATACTTAGATTAAGAAATGACCTACTTAGCTCCAAAATGACTTGATATGCTTAGTTAGCTAAAAATGGCATAACTACCTAGGATAGCTCAATAATGATCTATACTTAGCTTAGCTAGTTCATTTATGACTTAATTAGCTCACTTAGGTAAAAAAATGGCATCATAACCTTGGTCTAGCTCCAAAATGACATATACTTAGCTTATTTTCCTCGAAAATGACATAATAACCTTACTTAGCTCCAAACTGACATAATTTACCAAAGGTAGCTATAAAATGACCCATACTTAGAATTTTTGCCTCCTAAATGACTTAATATGCTTAGTTAGCTAAAAAATGGCATAACTACCTAGGATAGCTCAATAATGATCTATACTTAGCTTACCTAGTTCATTTATGACATAATTAGCTTACTTAGGTAAAAAATGGCATAATAACCTTGGTTTAGCTCGAAACTATTATATAATTAGTTTATTTTCCTCCAAAATGACAAAATAACCTTACCTAGCTCCAAAATGACCGATTTTAACTAGGAAAGCTCTAAAATGACCTACACTTACCATTTTGTCCTCCAAAATGAATAAATATGCTTAGTTAGCTCAAAAATGGCATAACTACCTGGTTTGCTAAAAAATGACCAATACTTAGCTTCTTTAGTTCATTTATGACATACTTTGCATACTTAGGTAAAAAATGGCATGATAACCTTAGTTGAGCTCCAAAATGGCTTCCCCCCCCAAATGACAAAATAACCTTACCTACCTCCAAAATGACCGATTTTAACTAGGATAGCTCTAAAATGACCTACACTTGCCATTTTGTCCTCCAAAATGAATAAATATGCTTAGTTAGCTAAAAAATGGCATGACTACCTAGGTTAGCTAAAAAAATGACCTATACTTAGCTTCTTCAGTTCATTTATGACATACTTACCATAGTTAGGTCAAAAATGGCATGATAATCTTGGTTACCTCCAAAATGACATAAATTTAGCTTATTTTCCTCGAAAATGACGTAATAACCTTACTAAGCTCCAAAATGACCTATTTACCTAGCTTAGCTCTAAAATGACCTACACTTAGCATTTTTACCTAGCGTAGCTAAAAAGGGCATTTTACCTACCTTACTTGGAAGAAGAAGAAGATAAAGGAGATGAGAGGGGGAAAATAAAGAGAAGAAATCTTCTTCTTCTTCTTCTTCTTCTTCTTCTTCTTCTGCTTCTTCTCCTTCTTCTTCTTCTCCTTCTTCTCCTTCTCCTTCTTCTTCTTCTGCTTCTTCTTCTTCTCCTTCTTCTCCTTCTCCTTCTTCTCCTTCTCCTTCTCCTTCTTCTCCTCCTGCTCCTTCTCCTCCTTCTCCTTCTCCTCCTTCTCCTTCTTCTGCTTCTTCTCCTTCTTCTGCTTCTTCTCCTTCTTCTCCTTCTCCTTCTTCTCCTTCTGCTTCTTCTTCTTCTCCTTCTTCTCCTTCTCCTTCTTCTCCTTCTCCTTCTATTCCTTCTCCTTCTTCTCCTCCTTCTCCTTCTCCTCCTTCTCCTTCTCCTCCTTCTCCTTCTCCTCCTTCTCCTTCTCCTCCTTCTGCTTCTTCTGCTTCTTCTTCTTCTCCTTCTTCTTCTCCTTCTTCTTCTGCTTCTTCTCCTTCTGCTTCTTCTCCTTCTTCTTCTTCTGCTTCTTCTCCTCCTTCTTCTTCTCCTCCTCCTTCTTCTCCTCCTCCTTCTTCTCCTCCTCTGTCGGTGTACTAGAGTAGGGGTACCCTAGTATCCCGTATTGCCTTGCAGACGATTCTTGACTTCCAGCGGCAGGTCTGCCTCATCACCGCCAAGATCCTCCGTGGTTCCTTTGGAGCCATTCAAGAACATAGTATTTGATTAAGAAGACAAGGCCCCGACAAGAGGTGCTTGTCGGGAAGGCCACTCAAGGCATGCGAAGACAAGGCCCGGCAAGAGGAGCTTGCTTAGGGAAGGCTCAGGCGCGACAAGCCTCGGGGCCAGCGGCAGAGATTCGGCCCACGGCAAAGGCGCTTGCAGCGACAAGCAACCTCTCTCCATCTGCTCCAGCTCATCCCGGCGGCGTGTCGCCATGGGACCGTTCCATGCGCGGCGTGTCGAGAGGCTGTGCAGCCGGTGGAGAGCAGCGATAAGCGGCTGACGACAAGCTGGCCATCGTGGCGGCGGAGGCGCACTGACGGTCTCTGTTGCCTTTGTTTGGGCGACAACGGCGGGCATTTATTGCTTTTGTCCCTTGCCGTCGAGGAGTTAGGTATTTTGCACTATACACGTTCGGTAGGTGTACCAACTCTTGTTTTTACATTTGTACCCTACTTTGTGTTGCCACAGCCGGAGACCCCTTGAGCATATAAAAGGAGGCCCATGCGCAACGTAGAAGGGGTTCGGTTCGAGCTTCGGTTCATTCGACTCACCAGAGACCAGATACACCCTCGCTAGGTTTTGTAGCTTGCATTGCTCCCTAGCAAAAACACAATACATCAAACAAGCAGCAGTAGGAGTTTTATCTCTCCGGAGAGCTCCGAAGCTGGGTAAACTGCTCGTGTGCCTCGCCTCGATCCGCTCTTCGTGCGATCTCCGCCCCCCTCCGAACCACAAAGGGGCCTGGTCCGCCCGGCCCCATAGGTGTTCAGCAGTGCGATCAGCCTCCCGACATCTTTGGCGGCGCCCGGTAGGGGCGTCGAGGCCGTGTGAATCTGATCCGGCGTTCACCTGAGCGGCGTCCTCAACATCTTCCTCAACATGCCACCGAAGAAGAAGGCTTGGCGGCGGCGAAGCCGTCGCGTCGTACCCACCCTCGCCCGCAGAAAAGCGGGTGGTGGGGCAGACGCCGGCGGAAAACGGCGGTAGCGAAGGTGTTCGCGATGTTGCCAAGTCCAAGGAGAAGGTCCCGCAAACCTCGGCGTCCGCGCATCCCCGCGCCCATCTCGAGAGCAGCGGGACCAACAACGTCATGGCGTTCATAATGCCATACGTTCGTTGGATCGAGACCCTCAAGACCAGCATGCGGCGCCAACATGCTGGCACGAGTGAGATCTGATCGTCCGGACGGTGCTTTGCTCCTTCTAACGTGGTTAGAAGTCCGAGCATATCCGCTCCTCGCACCGTTCGCCAATGCCACCCACAACCCCAGCGAAGCTTCTGGCGAGAGCTCGGCTGCTCCTCGACTACCCTCCAGCGGCCCGACAAGGTCGGCGAGTGGAAGGCCACTATCGAGCCTCGCCGGCTTTGCCAGCAGCGGCGCTCGCGGCAACCGCGCCATCCTTTGCGCGGCGACAAGGCGACAAAGGCACGCGAGCCGGTGGCGGCGAGGCTGTCGGAGGTGAAACCACCATGCACTCTCTCCGCCACGAAGGCCAAGATCGCCGACTCACGGATCCACCTCGGCGGCGACTCCACCGCGTCGTCGGATTCAGCGAGCTTCCGCCAGCGATCAGCGCCAAGATTCTTCATGGCGACAACAAGAGGGCGCTCGAACTTCGCATCGTTAGTCCGACAAGCGCGCTGGGCCTTCTGTTGGCGATGCGGCGCCCGGAGGAGCAGGCGACTTGCCGTGCGTGGTAGGTTGCCCTGCGTTCACTTTCGTGAGCTGCGGCAAGTCCGGTGGCCCAGCGGAAAAACTTCAAACGGGCGTGCGGAGAAGTATGATGGCGGGGCGCATCCGTCGGAGTTCCTCGGCATCTACACCATCGCGGTGCGAGGCTGCGGGGGCGGGGCGACAAGATCCTCGCCAACTACTTCCCTCTCGTGCTCAAGCCCAGCGTCAAATCTTGGCTCATGCACTTGCTGGACAGCTCCATATCCTCTTGGGCAGATCTGTGCCATCGGTTTGTTGGCGCCTTCACGGTGGCCACAAGCCTCATGGCCAAGAAGGCGACCTTCATCTGCCGCCCGGAAGGAAGGAGAGTCCCTGCGCAAGTTCATTGAGAGATTCAGCCGTGTGCACTACAACATCGGGCGTCCACCATGCAGCGGTGATCGGTGCATTTCATCGAGAATGTGCGGAACCGCGGGATGAGGAGAGATGGCGATGTGCAAAGTCAGGGCGTCGATGAGTTATGCGCCTTGGCCGACAAGTGTACGCCGAGGAAGGAGGAGACTCCCGGGAGAGAATGCGGAGCCGAGATCGGCGGTGAGGACACCGCCCGGCAAAGAAGGGCGGCGGCGAGGCAACATGAAGAAGAAAGGTAGAGAAGTGCTAGCTGTTGAGCAGTCCGTAGCGGAGGTGGCGACAAGAACGCCAAGGCTGGTGGCTCTAGCAAGGAGGTTGCGGCGGCGCCAACCACTAGTCGGTGGCGGCCGCCCGACAAGCGAGGACAGCTCCGGCAAGCGATCTTGCAAGATCCACCGCACCAAGGGCCCACGACCTCCGGAGCTGCAAGAAGGTCGGCAGCAGCCGAACGACAAAAAGAGCTGAGTCTGGCGGCGCGCGACAAGGAGAAAGGCCGAGGAAGGTCTTTGGGGAGCAAGCAAGAAAGCGTCCCGGCGGGGGAGGCCTTGCGCGGCAAGGCCAAGCGGCGGCAAGGAGACAGACCTCCCACGGCGCGACAAGGATGAAAGATGATGGCGGCAGCGAAGATATGGAAGGCAGCGGCTGATGAGCGGGAGTTTGAGAAAGCCACAGAGGTCCTCTGCGTTGGCCAGGGGTGCTTCCTGCATACCTCCACCGCCAACTCAAGCAATGGATGCGGGAGGTCAATGCAGCGGAACCGTCCGTAGAAGTCACGCAAGCCTGCGAAGTGGTCCGGACGCCTATCATTTTTGATATTGAGGACCACCACGATCGCATAAGCTGCGGTCGGGTGCTTGCCGATGTTGGTCTCACCAACCATCCGCAACCTCAAGGTCACCAAAATGCTAGTTAATTGGCGGGGCGGCTTGAATCTGATCTCCTCCAGCGGTGCTCTAGAAGCTTCAAATCTCGGCCGGCGAGCGAAGAGACCGGCACTTTCAAGGAATCAATCCGGGAAGGAGCAAGCTGAAGGGAAGATTCGTTGCCGGTAACATTTGGCGTGAGCTGAACTTTAGGACTGAGAGGGTCACATTCGGCGTTGCCAATTTCCCATTGCCTTAAAATGGAATACTTGGCCGTCCGGCACTTTTCGCCAAGTTCATGGCAGCCTCTCACTACGCCTACAACTTACTCAAGATGCGAGGCCGATAAGCGTCATCTCTGTCCATGGCGACAAGAAGGATGCCCTTATACGTGCCGACAAGATCTACCGAGGATCGGCAGCTACGACAGTTGCCAAACACTTGCGGCTGAAGCTCCGGGGAAGAAGACAAAGTCCAAGTCCGGCAAGGGCTCGATGCTCACTCCGACAAGCGCACCTCTTGGTGCGGCGCTACCGTCGAGGGCGCACCATCGAGCTCCACCGGCAAGTGCAAGAAGATGGTGGCTCCGCCAAAGACCAAGAAGGTGCCCGCCAAGGAGGGCGGCCTTTGGTGGTACCTTTACCATCGGTGCCTCTCTCGATTCCCTAAATAGGAAGGCGGCTTGTTGCTTTCCTGCGGGCGAATGTCGGCGTGTTTGCATGGCAACCGTCGACATCCCGGTGTTCAGGAAAGTGATTGAGCACCGCTGGCCGTTTGTCCTCATGCGGCGGCCCGTCAAGCAAAAAGTCGAGGAAGCAAGCGGTGGGCGCCAAGAATTCATAGCGAAGAGATCAAAAGCTGGAAGCGGCGAGGCCTTGTCGGGAGGTGCTCCATCCTACGTGGTTGGCCAATCCACGTAGTCGTGCGCCAAAGCAAATGGAAAATGGAGACTTTGTATTGACTTCACGGATGTTAATAAAGCTTGTCCCAAAGATCCATTTCCTTGCGGCGCATTGACCAGATTGTTGACTCCACGGCTGGATGTGATTTGCTTCGTTTCTTGATGCATACTCGAGATACCATCAGATCTTCATGGCTGAAGAAGATGAGGAGAAGACGCATTCATCACACCATGTGGCACATCTTTGTTTCATCACGGATGCCTTTCGGTTTGAAGAATGCTTTGGTTCAACATTGCAAGGGTAGTCCATGGCGGCTTTTGAGCGCGAGATACGCAGAAATGTAGAAGCCTACATGGATGACATAGTGGTCAAAAGCGAGGACAAGCAACTTCTGGTTCAAGATTTGGACGAGACCTTTGCAAATCTGCGCAAGATCAACCTCAAACTCAACCCCGAGAAGTGCGTGTTTGGAGTCCCTTCCGGCAAGCTCTCGGGTTCTTCGTGTCTCAACGAGGCATTGAAGCTAATCCCGATAAGATCAAGGCCATTGAGCATATTGAAGCACCAAAGCGCGTCAAGGATGTACGAAGACTTGCCGGTTGCGTAGCTGCTCTCGAGGTTTATTTCTGGAGTGCATTGAGCCCTGCCATTTTCAAGATTTTGGAAAAGGCAGGTCAATGAAATGGACTCCCGAAGCGGAGGCTGCGCTGCGAGGACTTGAAGAGATACCTGTCCTCCACTCCAACACTTGTCGCACCTAGGCCACAAGAGAAGTTGCTGCTATATATAGCGGCAACCAATCAAGTGGTTAGTGCTTTGCGTTAGTAGCGGAGAGGAGGCGGATGGCGAGCCAACAACCGGCAAGCACATCCGGCGACAAGCGGGGGAAGCCGCCCGGCGAACTCTGGTCCCGACAAAGGCGAATCCAGCAGACGCATGACGGATCTGAGAAAAGGATGGTGTAGCGCCCAGTCTACTTTGTCGGTTCCCTCCTGCGAGGGCTAGGTCAAGAGTACTACGGTGTCGAGAAATTGCTTTCGGCCTCCTCATGGCCTCGAAAGCTGCGCCATTACTTCCAAGCACATGAGATCACAGTTGTCACTCGCTTTCGGCTGAAGAGGATCTGCAGAATCCGAAGCAGCAGGCAGGATTGTCGAGTGGGCATTGGGCTATCAAGCTTTGGTCTCAAGTTTGAAAGCACATCAACCATCCAAAGCGAGGCGTTGGCGAAATTCATAGCGAGAATGGGCGCGACACGGATGAAGAGATTCCGGAGGCGAGCATTCCCGTCAAGGAAGCAAGTAAAGTGGCTAATGTACTTTGATGGTGTCTTCTCGGCTGCAAAGGCGCCCGGTCTTTGGCGTCTTGCTTATCGCACCGAGGAGCACCTCAAATGCGTAGTCGGATGCACTTTCCCAAGGAGCAAGCGACAAACAATCTACGCAGTATGAAGGTTTGCTTGCGGTCTCGGGATCATGATGGACCTTGGGATCAAAAAGCTTATCGTCGGGGTGACTTCGCAGCTTGTAAATGCGCCAAGTGAACAAAGATTACGAGTCCGTTGATGGAAGCCTCGTTGATGAAGTGAGGAAGCTAGAAGAGCACTTTGACGGCTGCAAATGGAACATGTTCCAAGAGCTCGAGAATGATATTCTTGACGGCTGTCAAAGTCGCGCCGCTAAGTTGCACAATGGAACCAGGGATTTTCGTGCTCAAGCTGACTCGACCAATCGTAACACCATCAAGCTGGGCAAAGCAAGGAGAGAAGTTGATCTCTGGCGACTACTTTCGTGAGCTTCGAAGCCGTCGTTGCGAAGGTCCCCAAGATCAACACCAACTTGATCTTTGAGGGCGGTCTGCTCCGGCGAGCCCCGAGGTTTTGTTTCGTTGAAGCGGGCGCTCCCGACAAGTCTTGCTCTGGCAAGCTTGCGGGGAACATCAAGCTCCGGCAAGGCCGCGAGTCCTGCCGTGGAAAGCTGATGTTCCCGCAGCCAGAATGTGCCTTTAGTCCTTGTTGTCGAGCCGCAAGCTCCGGCATGGCGCAGCAGATTGTCCATTTCCTTGAGACGGAGAACTTCCGAAGAGCAAGAAGAAGCGGAAAGAAGTAGCCCGGCGATCGGTATGTACGGTTTGTCGACGACATCTTTATGCGAAAAAGACTCAACGGTGTGAAATTGAAGTGTATTCCGGGGAAGATGGACAGAAGCTGTTGGCGAAGATACGGAGGTATATGTGGTCACCACATTGGCGCAAAAGCACTTGCGGCAAAGCTTAACCAAGTGTGAAGCGTGCAGTTCCATTCAAGCAGATACACCGGTGACTCAAGCTCTCCGGACAATCCCTTTATCACGGCCATTTTCGGTGCAGGGGCTCGACATCCTCGGCCCCTTCCCCGAGCTGTCGGGGCTTTGAGTACTTATGCGTCGCCATCGACAAGTTCACAAAGTGGCGGAAGTGGAAGTAGTGAGGAAGGTGGCACGCGATCGGTAGTCAAGTTCTTGGTCGATTGTTTGCCGTTTGGAATCCCTAACGGGATCATCACCGACAACGGCACACAATTCTGAGTCGCACCTTCATGCGATGCGTCCAAGATCTTGGCGCCAAAGTGCGCTTTGCTTCCGTGGCTCACCGAGAAGCAGCGGTCCAGCGAAGAGGGCAAATGCTGAAGTGCTGCGCGGACTCAAGACCAGAACTTCTGACGGGCTGCACAAGTCACGGAAGAAAGCTGGATCGAGGAGCTGCCGGTGGTTCTTTGGTCGATCGGGGCGGCCGTAAATCGAGCCACCGGCGGACACCTTTGCTCTAGTCTATGGAGCAGAGGCAGTTCTCCCCACGGAACTTCGTATACGGATCGCCTCGAGTGCTCGCTTATGATGAGCTTGAGCAAGAGCAGGCTGCGACAAGATGACGCGCTGCTCCTTGAGGAAGGATTGTCTTGAGCATTTATGCGAGCCGCTCGCTTCTGACAAGCTTTGCGTCGCTACCATAACCCTTGAGTTAGTGCGAAGTCTCGAGGAAGGAGACCTTGTTCTTGGCGCGTTCAGTTCGCCAAAAATTCAAACAAGTTGGCCTTGAAGTGGGAGGGCCCTTATCGGGTGAAAGCGAGTCACTAGGCACAGCGCTGTCATGCCTTGAGACCGAAGATGGCATTCGGTGAGCAACTCCGGGAACATTGAGCATCTTCGTAAGTTTTACACATAGAGGCGGTTCTTGCGGAACCCGTTCCGGCAACCACCTTTAATACAAGTCTTGCATTGTTGCATGTAATCCTTTGTACAAAGCGAGCGCAGACCCGTGCATCGATAAAAGCTCATGTGTTGCGCACAACTTGTCAAATTCATGCTTTCATCATTTTATTGCATGTTTTGGCTAACACTTTGTGCAACAACCACACCCGGTAAGCAAAATCGAGCGGCTGGGCTCCATAACTTTATTTCCTCTTATATCTCTTTTCTCAAAGAAAGGAGGCTCCCTTGCGCACAAGTTAACGGGGGAGGAGGAGATAATACTATGGACGAGGCACCGCTCGAGGAAGTTTCACCTCATCGGGAAGCAAGAGGCAGAAAAGCTAAGTTGCCAAAGTTCGAGCAATCAATTTTTAAATTTTAAGTTATCTTCCTCGAGCGATAGTACTTTGTATGGAAAACACATGCTTGCGAGAGGAACCAACTTCGCTTGACTAGTCGGCGCCCTTACTTTGTTTGAGTCCGCTCAACAACTTAAGTGAGCTACAGACTAGTCGCGACAAGGTTGCTTATCGGAGGCTGACCTTGCCCGATGACGTTCGCACTTTTCGGCCTTCATGACAAAAGTGCCGCACCGACAAGTCCCCCAAATGCGTAAAAGCGAGAAACATACAAAGGAAGGAATTAAGTAGAGGAAATAACGTTGCATTGATCGCCTAAGATAGAGTATATTACAAAATAACTTGTGGCTGATCTAACAAAGTGTTCTAAACATGATCAGCGGCGACAAGGGAAAGATAAAGTTGGCGGCCTAGTCTCTGGTGCGCCCTCAATCCGCTTGATCTTGTTCACCTTGTCCACAATGGGTGCGACAAGGGCTTTGAAACTCCTCCACGTTGGCATCGGGCGGCAAGGATGCGAGGGCGCCGTTAAGGTTGAGGCCCCGGTTGCGGGAAGGCCACCTTTATCAACACCTTCTCGAGGGCTCTGCACAGATCTGGCGTGATTCCTCGGCCCGGCTGCTTTGGGACCTCTTCTCGGAGTCATTGGAGACCCGTCCCACGCCTTTGAAGAAGAATAAGCTGAGTTTGGCGCTGGGTTGGAGATGCTCGTCGGAGGAGTATGCAAGGTCCGCCATCCCAGCTCCATCGGCTTCGTTGTGGATGTCGTGGCGGTGTCCACAAGACCTTGATCCGGTGCTCCACGCTCTCCCTCAAGGTGCTACTGTGTGGAGGCAGCATTAGCTAGCAGCTCCTCCTTGGCCTTGATCGCCTCCAACAAGCCCACCTCCCGCTCTCTGGCTGTCCAGCGTTTGCGTCGAGTGGTCGGCTTCAACTCAAGATCCGCCTTGGAATCCTTGGCGGCGTCGAGCTCCTTGCCCCTATCGTGAGGCGACTCTGCAGCTTGCCAAGGGTGTAGGCGTCCTTCTCACGCTCATGCTTGGCGCGGCAAGCTCTTCGCCGCCCTTCTTGAGGTTGGCCTCCAGGCTGTGCCACCTTAGCCTTGGCTCTTCCTTGGCGGCCTCGGCGGCTGCGGCGGCGTCGCCCGCTTCTGGCGCCCGCCAAGTGACCCTCGCGCGGCAAGGTCTTCTTCGTGGTTGTCCAGGTTGACCTTCCGGCTGCGCCAACTTCGCTTTCTGCGGCGGAGAGCTTCTCGGCAGCCAGCCGCTGCTCCTCCTCGGCGCGGCCTTCTCAAGGATGAAGGCCGTGCGCTCTTCTGCAAGTTACAGCAGCGCTTACCCTTTCGTCGCGGAGAGCTTCTTGGTTGGCGCTCAGGAGCTCTTGCGCGCTTCTCCATATCCGCTCCTGCCCTCGCGACAAGCGCTTCCGGAGTCTCAACTTAGCTTGCGGTAGCGGTAGGCGACATCGGCTTCTTCGGCATTGCTCCTCCTCGAGACTTCGCAGCTGCTGCTTTGCGCCAGCACGTCGGCGTCGGCCAATGAGGCGAGTAGCTTCGCCGTCGAAGGTCTCTCCCTTGAGCGGCACCTGGAGCTCGGTTCCCGGGGAGCTTGATGAAGACACCCTCGCCCGGCCTTGGTGGCGCGGGCTGGGGCTCCTCGAACTGGCCTTGCCCAGCCGGCGAAGTCGGCTGTCGATTATGGCGCTGGCGCTCCTGCGGCCTCGGGGCCGTCGGTCACGATCGCCCGACCCCTCGCCCGGCCTGCGTCGGCAGCCTCGGTGGCCTCCTCGCGCCAACAGGCTGCGTCGGCGGCGGCCTCTTCTTCCACATCAGCGAACTCTTCTTCCTCGGCGGCGGCCTCGTCGGTGTTGCCTAGCGCTTCCTCCTCGCCCGGCGGCCTCGGCCTCCATCGGCTCGTAGCCGACGAAGAAAGAAGCGATCAAGCAGATGTTGAAAGTGAAACAAAAGAAAAGCAAGCCCAAGGGAAATTTTTAGTGCAAGGGAATTACACCAGCGGGATCGCAGCCATGGCCTCGACCCTTTGGAGGTCATGGCGCTGTCCCTGCGGGTAGTCTCCCTTTCGGAGTGGCCTCCCTTGTCGGAGGGTGCTCTCTTGCGGAGAATTCCTCCCTTGGCGGCGTAGTCAGCGAACAGGATTTGAGGCGGCTCGAGCCCTCTGATGAGGCGCTGCTGCTCCCTACACAAGCAAACAATCAGATATCAGCGAAGAAGGAGCACCCTGCCACCTAATAGTAAGGAAAACTGCACACTTACTGCAGGGGGGGCTGTCTTTGAGGCTGCTTTCACGAGGAAGGGTTAAAGGTCCGGCAAGGGAGTCTCGAATCGTCCCCTGTTGCTGCAGGAGAATCGTCCTCAACGGCGGCGACCGTGGAATCTTAGCCCTCTTCGGCGCTCTGCAGGCGGCGTCACGAAAAGGAAAGAGTCGGAGCAAGCAAATCAGATTCAAGATGAAGCAATAAAATTGAAGAAATACAAGCACAATGTCAAGAGCTTACTCTTCGCTTTCCTCGCCCGGGCTGGCGGAGAAGTCAAACTCGGCTCGCCTCCGGTGCGGCGAAGCGAGTGGGCTCTCTTAGCCGCTGGCGGGCGTCGGCGATGGCACGAGAAGATCCCGCCCGGTTAGCCGCGGCAATGTGGAGGCGCTCCGGCAACCTCGCTTGCAGCGGTGGGCGCGTCGCCGCAGCGCTATTCTTTGTGGGCGATCTGCCGCCCGACTTCGTCTCCGGCCTTGCGGAGCGCCTCTTCAGCGGGCGAGGGCTCCAGCGGCAAGTCCTTTGGGTGGTAGAGAAGAAAGCGCCCTCGGCGGAGTCCACTCGACTTCGGCCTCGGGCTCGACAAGCTCGTCCTCGCCGGCGATCTCCCTCGCTTCGACAAGGCTTGCCGCCTTCGCGACATCCGCCTCCTCCACGGTGTGCCGAAGGCTCCGGCGGCGTGGCTGCCGCCTCCTCCACCACGGTGGCGATCCGCGCCATCTCCTGCGTCGGTGGTGTCGCGGGTGAGCATTTTACGCTCGTCGGGCGGATCGACACTTCTTCCAAGTCGTCGAAGAACTGCTGCACGACCTCGTCGGGGCTCCTGCCGAGTTGGAGCGATCCCATGGGAATTGCACAAGCGGCATCATGGCGGCGGATGCGGTCGGCGCCGAGTTGTTGCACAATGGGGCGACCCCCTCGGCAACTGAACCACTTTCGGGATGGTGGGGTCGTTCTTGAACAGCTCGGCGACATCGTCCAGCTCCGGCTCAATCTGGTGAAGTTCGGTTCGGGGCCGGGCAACTTCTTCTTCTTCTTCTTCTTCTTCTTCTTCTTCTTCTTCTTCTTCTTCTTCTTCTTCTTCTTCTTCTTCTTCTTCTTCTTCTTCTTCTTCTTCTTCTTCTTCTTCTTCTTCTTCTTCTTCTTCTTCTTCTTCTTCTTCTTCTTCTTCTTCTTCTTCTTCTTCTTCTTCTTCTTCTTCTTCTTCTTCTTCTTCTTCTTCTTCTTCTTCTTCTTCTTCTTCTTCTTCTTCTTCTTCTTCTTCTTCTTCTTCTTCTTCTTCTTCTTCTTCTTCTTCTTCTTCTTCTTCTTCTTCTTCTTCTTCTTCTTCTTCTTCTTCTTCTTCTTCTTCTTCTTCTTCTTCTTCTTCTTCTTCTTCTTCTTCTTCTTCTTCTTCTTCTTCTTCTTCTTCTTCTTCTTCTTCTTCTTCTTCTTCTTCTTCTTCTTCTTCTTCTTCTTCTTCTTCTTCTTCTTCTTCTTCTTCTTCTTCTTCTTCTTCTTCTTCTTCTTCTTCTTCTTCTTCTTCTTCTTCTTCTTCTTCTTCTTCTTCTTCTTCTTCTTCTTCTTCTTCTTCTTCTTCTTCTTCTTCTTCTTCTTCTTCTTCTTCTTCTTCTTCTTCTTCTTCTTCTTCTTCTTCTTCTTCTTCTTCTTCTTCTTCTTCTTCTTCTTCTTCTTCTTCTTCTTCTTCTTCTTCTTCTTCTTCTTCTTCTTCTTCTTCTTCTTCTTCTTCTTCTTCTTCTTCTTCTTCTTCTTCTTCTTCTTCTTCTTCTTCTTCTTCTTCTTCTTCTTCTTCTTCTTCTTCTTCTTCTTCTTCTTCTTCTTCTTCTTCTTCTTCTTCTTCTTCTTCTTCTTCTTCTTCTTCTTCTTCTTCTTCTTCTTCTTCTTCTTCTTCTTCTTCTTCTATTCTTCTTCTTCTTCTTCTTCTTCTTCTTCTTCTTCTTCTTCTTCTTCTTCTTCTTCTTCTTCTTCTTCTTCTTCTTCTTCTTCTTCTTCTTCTTCTTCTTCTTCTTCTTCTTCTTCTTCTTCTTCTTCTTCTTCTTCTTCTTCTTCTTCTTCTTCTTCTTCTTCTTCTTCTTCTTCTTCTTCTTCTTCTTCTTCTTCTTCTTCTTCTTCTTCTTCTTCTTCTTCTTCTTCTTCTTCTTCTTCTTCTTCTTCTTCTTCTTCTTCTTCTTCTTCTTCTTCTTCTTCTTCTTCTTCTTCTTCTTCTTCTTCTTCTTCTTCTTCTTCTTCTTCTTCTTCTTCTTCTTCTTCTTCTTCTTCTTCTTCTTCTTCTTCTTCTTCTTCTTCTTCTTCTTCTTCTTCTTCTTCTTCTTCTTCTTCTTCTTCTTCTTCTTCTTCTTCTTCTTCTTCTTCTTCTTCTTCTTCTTCTTCTTCTTCTTCTTCTTCTTCTTCTTCTTCTTCTTCTTCTTCTTCTTCTTCTTCTTCTTCTTCTTCTTCTTCTTCTTCTTCTTCTTCTTCTTCTTCTTCTTCTTCTTCTTCTTCTTCTTCTTCTTCTTCTTCTTCTTCTTCTTCTTCTTCTTCTTCTTCTTCTTCTTCTTCTTCTTCTTCTTCTTCTTCTTCTTCTTCTTCTTCTTCTTCTTCTTCTTCTTCTTCTTCTTCTTCTTCTTCTTCTTCTTCTTCTTCTTCTTCTTCTTCTTCTTCTTCTTCTCCTTCTTCTCCTTCTTCTCCTTCTTCTCCTTCTTCTCCTTCTTCTTCTTCTTCTTCTTCTTCTTCTTCTTCTTCTTCTCCTTCTTCTTCTTCTTCTTCTGCTGGTAGACGACAAAGAGCTTTGCCATCAGCCAGCAGACAGCAAAGCTGCCACGTGGCAGCTACCTGTGCAACCTGGGGGCACTGGGCTGGCCTATATGGTTGCTTTGCCTTCTGCTGGCAGACGGCATAGCATGCCACGTGGCAGCTACCTGGGGGGCATCTAGGCTGGCCTATTTGGGCACTTTGTCGTCTACTGGTAGACGACAAAGATGCAAAGGTCTTTACCATCAGCCAGCAGACGGCAAAGCACGCCGTTAACCCCTTAACGGACCTAAGCTGCCACGTGTGCCGTCTTGGCCCTTTGCCGTCTGCCAGCAGACGGCAAAGGCCTTTGCATCTTTGCTGTCCGCCAGCAGACGGTAAAGAGCTATTTGTTGTAGTTTGTTCAGCCGGATGTGTTGCCGCCTGCTGGCTGATGGCAAAGGCCTTTGCCGTCTGCCATGGCAGATGGCATAGTTCTTGATTCCCGTAGTGCAAAGTTTCCATATTACTACAGACTGTTATGCTTTTGACACATTCTGTTTTCATTGTGTTGTTTGCTTATTTTAATGAATCTATGGGTAGTATCGGAGTGTATGAACCATGGAGAAGTTGTAATACAGTAGATATAACACCGATATAAATTTAGAATGAGTTCACAATAGTACCTAAGTGGTGATTTGCTTTATTATACTAACAGAGCTTACGAGTTTTCTGATGAGTTTTGTGTTGTGAAGTTTTCAAGTTTTGGATGAAATTTTGACGGACTACGGAATAAGGAGTGGCAAGAGCCTAAGCTTGGGGATTCCCAAGGCACCCCAAGGTAATATTCTAGGACAACCAAGCATCTAAGCTTGGGGATGCCCCGGATGGCATGGGTGTGCTCCCAGCCGCCTCCAGACGAAGCAGACTCTTTGGCCACAACAAGACCCACCCATTGCAACAATCACCAAGCCACCGCAGGGTTTCGTCGTCATCCCCCACTAGTACTAGAGGAGGCAACTTCTCGTTGCCCGGTTTGACACTGGCCACGGAAACCTTGAAGACGTTCGGGGGGATCGGCCGGCTATGGAACAATGGTTCCGTCGGCTTCATTATCGTCGCCTTCCCCATGTCCACCTTCTGGTCGCCGATGGTGTACAATATGGTGCACAGGGTTTCGTCGGTCTGCCAAAGAAAAGTCTGCAACGTGAGACATCCGAAAGGCAACGAAAATGGGAGATTATGCATTTATTGAAGGGGGCCGGTGTGACAGATACCGTGAGGGCGTCGAGCTCAGCCAAAGACGAAGCACCAACGAGCACGTCGGGGAGCAGTGCGGAGCAGTGCGGAGCGATGACGGGGAGCAGTCTTGGTGCAACGCTAGTCGAGCTGCTCCCCAAGAAGTCGCAAGGGAAAGTCCGCTGCATTTTTTTCTGGATTTTGCCTGGTCCAATTGAAAGCGGCGGAACCAAGGAAGTAAACATATCTACAACCAATTGCTTTATGCGGCAGCTACAATTGCTATGATGCTCGAGATGATTTCTTCTCAACCGCAACCTCAACCTTCTTGTCGATGTTTTCTTCAATTAACCTCCTTCTTTCCTTTCTCTCATCCGTGGTCTCACGGTAGTACTTCTTCCACGTGGCGCCGTCTCCGACACCGTGCACGCGTCCATACGACGGTCGAGTCCCCACCGGGAGTCGTTTCAATATGTTTAACGCCCGATTGAATGGAGTGTCCCACTTGGGCCTCGCTAGCACCTCAGACGGCGAGTCGCTTTCGGCCGCAATCCTATGCTGCTCTCTCTACAAAAGGCACAAGGATCTTTTACAAATATGACTAACGTGCAGTCGAATTGATCAGAAACTAAAATTACCAGCAATCTTATGAACTGCGTTGTGACCGCGTTCATCTCGAGAACCTTCTTCACTGGGTCCCAACGGTGCCGGGCCCTGAGGATGTCACGCTCCTGCGGGACGGTGAACTCCGCCAAGGGGTCTGGGATGCCCAGACTCGCGGCTTTTGTGTCCTCCTTCGCCCATTTGGACTTCTTCCCGCCGTAACCACGGCTTCCGAGGTGGTGGCTCCCAATGTTCCTCTCTTGAAGTAGGGTTCGGCCTACTTCATTTGAAACTGCTTCGGCCTGGCAAGCCGCCTTGAATACTTGAAACTGCTCTTCTGTGATTGTCAGATTATCCTTTACAATCTCGGAGTAGGGTTCCTTGTCAATGATCCTTGCTTTCACCCTTGTTTTCCAGGCGGCCAACGAGTCGCTAAACTTGGTCATGGTGTGTTTGTTTATCTTCTTCATTGCCGGGTCCCTATCTGCATCTTTATAGTTCTTTTCATTCCGGCCCGGAATAAGAATATCTGGTGAAACTTATTTAGGAGGGAGGGCCTCATATTATCTATCTTCTGTAGTTTCTCATGGTTGATGGTGGCGGTTGTCCGTACGATGCAGCCTATTTGATTGTCGTATACCTTGGCATCTTCTGGGCGCTTTTGGCTCAAAATTGCCATCGTCCACCTCCGTGACCATCAGTCTAGTACTCCTGAGCTTGTTAGGAAGCAGTTGCCTCTTTGCTTACGGTTCTACACCGGCTCTGTTAGTCTCGGCGCCGGTCTCAGTCTGCGCACCAGTCTCGATGCCTCTCTCAGTCTCAGCGCAGGTCTCAGTCTCAGCGCCGGTCTCAGTCTGAGCGCTGGTCTCGATGCCGGTCTCAATCTCAGCGCCGGTCTCAGTCTCAGCGCCGGTCTCAGTCTCAGCACCGGTCTACGTGTCGTTCTCAGTCCCCAATGCCACCGGTGGGCCCATCAACAACATCGGCTGATCGTCGGCAAGGCTCAAAAATTCATCTGCCGCACGGTAGACGTCATCGCAATCACCAGAACCCTGTCCTTCACCGTTGCTAGCCATGTTTCCTACAATTAAATCTAGTCAATTAATTCCAGACCTAATAAAATGAATAATGACATAAAAAGGCCTATTGTTTTGCAGGAATGTTGACTCCTTCCCGGTGCGGCAAATCCCGGGCACTCGATATGTCCTAGTTTGTACACTACAAAAAAATACACTTCCGTGATGATACGTGTTTGTCACAGTAGGTCGCTTTTTTGTCATGCATGTACACCCATGACAAATTTATGACAGAATCAAGATAGTCATTCCTGTCTTTGTCGTCAGAGAAGTGTTCCATGACATTACCAAAATTATCATCACGGAAGTGTCCACTTCCATGACGATAAATCGCGCGTCACAGAAGTGCTTTCATCAAGGGTGACCGACACGTGGCATCCACCGTAACAGAACACCGTTAAGCTATCGGGTCGGGTTTTGGATCCGATAACCCGTTAACAGCCCCGACCAATGGGAAATTTCCACGTGTAAAATTCTTATTGGCCGGACGAAACACATGTCAGCTCGTCAGTGGGTCAGATAGGCGCCTATGATACGTCGACACGTGGCACGGCCCAACAGAGGCCCATTCCTGTGAAAAGGCCGGCCCGTTTGACTTGGTCAAAAGGTGGCGGGCCGGCCCATGGAAAGCCTGTTAACGGCCTGTTCGAATATAGCCCATTTACAACCCGCTAACCCAAGGCCCATTACGCCCTATCCAAATTAGGCCCAGTAGCGTCATCTGGGCCATCCAATATGATCCCAGCCCATTTTCACTTCTAGCCCATGTATGGCCCATGACGTCTTTCAGCCCATATGAGGCCCTATGTAACTCTTGGCCTATTAACGACCCATGGTGAAACTGGCCCGTAATGAACAGTGTATCGCTTTACATCCATTAACGGCCCGTGGTGAAACTGACCCATGATGAACAGTGTATCACTTTATACCCATTAACGACCCGTTATTCCGTTGGGCCGTTTCCAGCCCATTCTTCCGGCCTTCTTCAGATCCCTTTTATTCTTGGGCTCATTTCTAGCATTCGTTTACTTACGGCCCGTTACTGTCATTTTCTGCTTGTGGGCCAAATTCAGCCTGTGGTTACAGTCGGCCCGTTTGTGGTCCGTTAATACGTTGGGCCGTTTTCATAGCATCATCAAATACGGTATTAACGATGGCCCGTTATGGTCGGCCCATGAACAGACGATTCCAACTCTAGCCCGTTTACGGCCAGAATGCGGTCCTCGTTTCGCCCATGTTCGCTAATCGATCATACGGCTGTATAAGGCCCATTGATGATATGGCCCGATAGAAGGCCCATTGATGATACGGCCCGTAGAAGGCCCATTGTTTCTACGGCCCGTAGAAGGCCCATCGCTTCTCTGACCCGTAGAAGGCCCATCGCTTATACGCCCGTAGAAGGCCCACGGTTTCTATGGCCCGTGGGAGGCCCAGTGTCACTACAATGAAATATTAGCCCATGGTTATTGTGGCCTAGTTTTAAAAAATAGGTTATTGCAGCCACTAGCAAACCGCAGAAAAAGAACTGCACTGACTACAAGCAAACAAATAAACAAGACAACAAGGAAATAAATAAGCAAGCAACTTACACTAGGCTATCACGGCTATTACACATATCACATCCACTCGGCTTCAAAGTTCGCCACCAGTGCAAATATAGGGAACACAAGAAAGCATATAAACGCCGCAAGAAAAACAAGTCCGTAACTAAAACCACTTGAAGAGCTCAAGAAACAATATCCTGGGTACCCATAATGCTGGCAAGATGCTTAGCAAGCTTATTAACTTTCTCTTGTTTGGCGCTTAAGTCCTCCAGCGCTTGCTATTGCACCAAAAAGTATGCATCTGAATTCTGCAGGGACTTCCTCAGTCCTTCGGCTTCCTGTCGCATAACATCTGATCGATGTCTTTCAACTTGAAGTTGAGACTCAAGAAGCCGAATTGATTCAGGCAACGAGTTCGAAGAGCTGGTGCCAGCAGTGGTAGCCAGTAACTCGAACACTACATCAAGATAGGAATTTGGGGTTGTCTCAGTGTCTTCAATATAGTTTTTATCAGCTTTCTTGGAGACCAACAGGGATGTCTCACTATCTTGAACCTTATCTGCATTACTTCCTTTACCATTGCATAACAGGGTACTCTTCTCCAATATTTTATCCACGTTCTAAAAGAGAAACAAACAAACACATCTCAGGTTTACTAGTTCAGTAGTAAGGTGGACAGGATAACAACATGAAACAAACATATATCTATGTAGTATGGTCACTGTATGGTCTATATCATTCCAGTTTATGTTGCCAAATCAAGATAGATACAGTTCGAATCATATCTATTTAAGACAAAGCAGCATAGATGTAATATAAGTGTGGGAAACTACACAAGTAATAACAACACTTGTAATGTGCATGGCACGAGAACATAACTGTTTATTCAATTGAAACTGAAATCAACATAGAGCAAGTTACAACAAAGAAACAACCAAACACGTTGAAGAAAGCAGGTTTAAAACATACATTGCGCCATTGGAGTTTCAATTGCATCCTTCAAATTTGAAATTAGTTGGTATCAGTAACTAAAGTGATGCAAGAGCAAAGTAGTATGAACCATAGCTACGGAACCTAACCTGAGAACAATTCTTCTTCTGCTTTAAGCATTGACTTCAGGTTCGGAGTGGTGGTCCTCGTGATTTGGGCACTGCAGTTGCCTTACTAACTGCTTGTGTTTGGGTGCTCTGTGGTGGAGACGGTGCTGTGTCAAAGAGAACTGGGTGTCTATCTGCTGGGGTTGGGGTTAGAAGGGGTATAGCTGGTTCTCTGTCCAACTGGGTAGGGGTGCAATCTGCATGAGTGTGGGTTATGTGTGGTGGGGCTGGTTCTTGGGCAAGTACAACCATGGTTCTATCTGCATCGACAGGTAGCACGATCTTTTTTGAAGACCGTGTTTTTACTCCCACAGATACTGCCATCAATCCCTCCAATTGAAATGGATGATAAACAAGAAAAGTAATTGAATGTACAGACATTGTAAGATAGACAGGTGCAATGGATAGTAGGGAAGAAAACAGGGCATGAAATAATTCCACATTTATGTTGTCTAAGCAAACAGAATAGCAGGACATAATTTCACATATATGATGGCTAATTAAACAGGATAGCATGACACAATTTCACATGTATGATGGCTAACTAAACAGGATAGAATGACATACTTCAAAAATCATGACTATGTAAACAGGATGACATGATATAACTGTACGATGTGTCTATTAAAGTGGTTGGCATGCCATAAATCACAAACATGCCGTCGATGGAAACATGATGGCATGATATAATTCACGGATAGAATGACATAATTTAAATATGATGACTATGTAAACATGATGAGATGATATAAATATATTATGTCTTTAGAAAATGGGTTGGCATGCCATAATTCAGATACATGCTGTCTATGTAAACATCATAGCATGACATAATTCAAATATATGATTTATATACTAAGGAAGTGAGCAGAGGGCAATCGCATATATGATGTGTCAACTAACGAGATGGCATTCAATATTGTGTATATGATGTAAAAACTAAGCATTGCAATCCAACATATGCATTATATGAGTAATATAACCCTGCCAAGTTTGAGCATACACCTCAGGGGGATAATAGGACTAGTCATCTGCCTCTGAATCCTCCTCTGAAGAGCTATCTGTAACCAGCAAGATATCTACTTTAGCAGGTAGCATCGTCTGCTCCGAAGACCTTGTTTGCACTCCAGATTTCTCCATCACCAATTCAAATGGTTGATGCACAAGAAGAGCAGTTGAATATACAAACATTGTCGACAAAAGAAATGAGAAATACAAAAAAAGGACGGCATGATATAATTCACATATATGACGCTTGCCTAAACAGCATGGCATTGCATAATTCACATACATAATGCCTTGCAACAAGATAACATTGCATAATTCACATATATAATGTCTTGCAATAAGATGGCATTGCATAATTCACATATATGGTAATTAGACAATAAAAGGTGGCATTCACACAAAGCATGTATAAACTAAGCAAATGACATAGCAATGCAAGACACCATACACACGATATGAGCAACATAACCCTGCCAAGTTAGAGCATACACCTCGGGGATATGATCTGGTCATCTGTCTCTCAATCCTCCTCTAAGGAGCTATCGGTAACCAAAGAAGACATGCGCGTCACGATAGCATTATCCGCTCAAGACCTTGTTTCCACTCCAGATTTTTCCATGACCGTGCCAAATGGCTGATGCAGGGAAGAGTAACCGAATGTACTAAAATTGTTGACAAATTTAACACGTAATAAAAAATGATGGCATGATATAATTCACATATAAGATGACGGCTAACTGTGGTGGCATTGCAAAATTCACATATATGATGCCTGGCTAGACAACATGGCATTGCATGATTCACATATACGATAAAGAAACTAAACAGATGGCATTGACACAAAGCATGTCTAAACTAAGCAGATGACATCTTTAATCTATACTGTAAGCAATGCAAGGCACCATATGCATGATATTACCAACATCAGCATGCCAAGTTAGAGCGAAGACCTCATGGGGTAAATAGGAGTGGTCTTCTCCTTCTGAATCCCCCTCATAACAGTTATCTTCCTCTTGATTACGATCCGAAATGGGTGGAGGGGGCTGCCTTTGCGCCCACCATGGAATGACGTCTGCATGAGATTTTATTGCCACGCAAGGCTCATCTCTTTTGCTCTACATGATCAGTTCCATTGTGTACAATAACTGGCATGCATAGGAATAAGACATAGTGAGATTATGTAAGGAGTGCATGCACAAATCCAGAGTGATGGTAGCAAACTATGGATAGACCCAAAACCAATGATAGCAGGCAGATAATAGCTTTAGTTAAAAAGACAGATAATGGCTCCTTTAATGGTTGTATGCACCCAACATGAAACTCATAGTAGACCCCGGAGATTAACCAGATAGTAGACAGATAGGACTGATTGCTGCCCCAATATGTACCCCACAACCATTTAAAAACTCAAGTTTCAGCATTAGTTTGGAACTGACTCAGAGTCTAATAGGCGAACACGGCGATAATGTAGCATGTCATCATATTAAGTGACGCATAACGAAAGTAGACACGGAAGAGTGCGACCTCTCTTGCGGACCCGTGTAGTCCTCAAGGTAATCCGCTCTGTTGATGATGGTAATGCAGTTGCCGTGGCTGCCGACGGGGGGAAGAAGATCTGAGGCGGCGAAAGATAGTCTGGAGAGTGGATCCCTGCTGTGGTGAACGCTTCCGTCGTTGGAGCAGCTGAGCTGGGGTGGAACACAGCGCCGCAGGAGCAGGACAAACCACACAAGATTTTCTTTGACACATATCTGTAACAGAAGTAATTGAGTAAGGGCTTGTTTGAATTTGAGGATTCTAACAATGCAGGGACAGGAAATAGACAGGAATAGGATAGGAATGCACGTGCAAAACAGAGAATTTAAAAACACAAGATTTCTGCCAATCTGGGTGTTTGATTCACAACAATTGGAAGATCACATGATGCAAAAAAGCATGGTGAGATTAAGTCAAACCACAAGAAAATGTACGGTTATAATGCTATTATGCTACTATCTCTTAGTCTCATGCTTGATGAATAGGAATATGAAAAGGAGGAGAAGTGGAAATTAGAATTCCTACAGTTTTTCTTTCAAGGAGACACTAAAGGAACAAATCCTACAGTTCTCCTTTGCTCCATTCCTTTGCACCAAATTCATGAAAAGTAGTACCATAGGAAACTTTCCAATTCCGATGTTTTTCATTCACTTTTCCTTTCAAGCACTGGCGATTCTCGTAGGCAGGCTTGAGCAAGGAAAATCCTACACTAAAAAAATGTTTTGTGCTACTTCTATTACTTTGGACCCAGGCCACTGCCATACTAGCTCAACTCCCAGGCCCATCAACAAATGCACAGCTGAAACGCACAGAGATAAATAATGATGGCGTTCAAGAGAGTCCATAACAGATAGCTAAGTTGCCTGGTAGCTCACTGCTTTTCATATAGTAGGATAAAATAATCGTATTTCCCGTTACTACGAGTGCTCAGCGGACAATATATATATCATGTAGAGTAAAAAAGAGATGCAACAAGTTTACAACCTCTTTGGCGAAGCCATGTCGATCTCAGCGTGATTGGGTTGGCCGGTGAGGATGCTCCGACTGACTTGGCTGTCGGAGGAGGGGAAGAAGATCTTAGGCGTCCGGAGATGGAGCCCGAGGTACTGCTCCGCTGTGATGGAGGTTTTCGTCGTTGGAGCAGCTCCGGTGAGTTGTACAACGCCGAGGCTGAAGCAGGACAAGAGAGACAACGAACAACGTTAACCTGAGTGAAATTCTAATAGCATCTCCAATACATGACGTAAAATACATAACCACAAAGTGCTAGATATAAAATACATTAGCCGCTCATCTCTGAACTTAGCATTAAACCGAACTTAACTGTAAAACTGAATTTTGTCATTTAAACTGAATTTTGCTGTCGGCCCGAACACACTAGCAAGGTGAGGCTACACGTCGGTCGACTGACTTTTTCATCTCTGGTCAGTTGATTTTGCAGCCGTTGGATACGAAATCAAGGGCATGCGGTTCATCTTCAACCTCCACCCCCCTGAGCCGGCCAAACAGCAGCCCCGCCGCCCGCATGGCCAAGCGCCCGCCGCCCGAAAAACCTCCCCACCGCGGTCCACCGCCGCCGGGACATCCCTCTAGGCCCCCGTGCCAAGCTTTTTCTCCGGCGATCCCCACGCCACCGCCCGCTAACGCCCGCCACGCCACGGCGACCACCGCCCCCATCCTGAACCCTAAGATAGATAGTGAGGTATCTCTCCGGCAAGCCCCCCTCTCCGCTGCGTCTAGTTTTTCCTTCACCCCGGCGAGCCCCCCCCCCCACCACCTGAAAATCGACTGACCCAAAAGTCGATTCAGTCGACTGAAGTGTAGCTAAATCGGAGCAGCATCGCAAGAAAGCGCAAGAGTGAGAGCAGCAGCGTGAGCAAGAGCAGACCAGGCAGGGGACCGAGAGCAAGAGCATAGCAGCAGCGCGAGCGAGAGCTAAAGCAGCAGCAGGTCCAACTGATGTGGACGTCGCCGCCGAGGGAGCGATGCCGTGGAGGAAGTGGCCGGCGACGCAGCCGTGGATGGAGCCGCGCCGTGTCGGCTCGGGACCGAGCGCCGGCAGCACCGTGAGATCGAATCAAGAAGAAAATGCAGCGATTAGTGTACAACCTCTTTGGTGGCTCCGATTAGGCCGCATCTTCATCTGAGGAAACGGTGATGATGATGCTCTTCCGGTGGTGCAGGTGAAGACGGCGGTGTGGGAATGGAGGTGGTGCGAAAGATGAGGGGAACGTCGGGGCAGCTCCTTGGAGGTGGAGGACGGGGTGGCTGAACCGGAGGGACAATGAGATCAACGATGGATCCTCATCCGGTACGGTGGATGAGGGACGTCGAGGTGTTGCTGTGGACGACGTCGTCGGGGAAGAGGCTCCGGCTGGGTGGCGGACGGAGCAGGGTGTGGGGTTTCGTCGTGTGTTTTCGCGGCCTCGGTGTACAAATGGGTGGGCAGATGGGATGGCAGTGGGGAACCATGTCTTAGAGACGCGCTTGTCCGAAATGTGGGGTAAGTTACGAAAGTACCCCCACCGATTTGAGGCGGTTCTTTCGGTTCAGGGGTACCACAGGCATTTCACGTGTCGGGATTTCACAGGAGGTGGGAGTTTTCGCGCGCGTTGTAATTTCGGAATAGCAAGGCGCGGGTTGAGATGGAGGGAGTTGTCGGAGCACAACGAGACAAAGATATATCTTAAATATTTCGGGCTAACAAGGCGCGGGTTGAAGAGGCGGGAGTTTCGCAGGACGATAGATAGAGACGCTAGCTTGAATTTTCGGCATAACAAGGCGTGGCTTGAAATTTCGGAAGAACAACCTTAACATGTACCAAAAAAAGACAATTTTCACCTCAACACGCACAACACACACACAAACACCATTTAGACTAGAGTAAGGTACACGTGCATTGCACGCATGAGATTTGGCGACCAAATTATGAATAAATATCACATTATAGCATGCAAGCTTTGGGTCATATATGCATGATGTAGATGTTAGTTTAATTCTTATAGTTCATTTCATTCAAAATCATCTAGTTTTTATAAGAAAGCTAATCTATTTTAAGATTCATGGAATTGTGCGTCGTAAGACATAAAGTAAAAACAAATAATGGCAAATCATGTAGAAAAACATTTGGGCAATTATGATACGGAAGATTCTAGAACAAATAAGAAGTGCTTGTGTTTTGATGTTTGTGCATTATGCTTAAGTTCAACCATGGAGTCTTCTAGATTATACATGTGGCGAAATCTGGTGGAATCTAGATGATATCCAACGGCCAGTAGTGCTCAAATTTGCCATCTTTGGACCATCGGATTCGCCTCATCCAACGATCATCTTTCAAAGTTAAAGTTACCCGCACACGATATAGAAAAATACTATAATATATATATATATATATAGGGGTATAGATATAGATATGTGATGCAAAAGCCGCCCATCATCTCCAATTAGAATAGTGTGTCCATGCATGGATGCGACGTGGCCAAATGATGTCTGCCATCGGTATCTCAAATTCAAATCAGTCTGACCTTGTTCAATGTGTATACATTACAACATGCTCGTTTCAAAACCACACCGCGCAGATCTCCGTTAAATTCATGCATGCATGGGTTTCAAACATCAGGATATCTTATTCAAATATTTGAATTCAACTTTACATTGATTGTGACCTCACCTATTCAGCTATTCTTTTACACCCACACAGTAGTCTTCTCTTTATAATTGTACCACTAACTTTCCCTCGTGCATGCATGCACACACACTACCAGTTGGCATTATCCATCGCACGCATGCAATCTTTTTCTTAAGGTCGGTCTCCCATGAAGGCACACACCAACACACATCCCCCTCTCCATCATATCGGGCATTCTTTATCTCTCACGCGTGCATGCGCAACGATCGATGTTCCTCTATGTATGTGTGTATATAGCTAGGTCTTTCATAGTTTTCCACACAAATCGATCAATCGATATATCCAGTGAGGTCTCACCCTCTTTCCCACGTCCACATCGATCAATCTATATCTCTCTATATAGGATTAACATATATAGCTAATACACCCACATTAATTATGTATCCAACGTCCCCCTCTCATCATCCATGCCTTCCTTTTCATCTCTCAGACGCGTGCACAATGGCGAAGACGGCGGCAGTAAGGGCCCTGCCCCCCTCCCCCCCTAAAATCACTATATATCAAGGCTAATATGAATGTGATCATTAGACAATTGCTGCTAAAAATGGTTTAATTTCATGAATTGACCCTCCTCGTAAAGGATTAGCAATGCTTGGCCCTCTAGCTCATTTATTTTTCATGGCTCCGTCACTGCGCACATCAGCGCACGTGGTCACCCCCTCTCTCTAAATATCGATCTCCACTTGTGCATTCCTTCATAGTCTCCCTCCACTCGGCCCCTCGCACCATCTTCTAGCCCCCCACCGGATTTTTCCACATGTACAATCGAGCAGACTCCATGGTTGAACTTAAGCATAATGCACAAACCTCAAAACAACAGTGGTTCTCTTTTGTTCTAGATTCTTCCGTATCATAACTGCCAAAACTTTTTTTAGTTGAATTGCCATTATTTGTTTTTACTTTGTGCTTTACAACGCACAATTCCATGAATCATAAAATATATTAAGGGCTTCTTTGATTCAAAGGATTCTCAAAGGAATTTTGGAGGATTCTAATCATTAGGAATTTTTCCTATCTTGGTTGTTTGATTCATAGGATTGTAAACCATAGGAATTTTTCCATATGATTCATTTGCACTAGATTTCATAGGAAACATCCCATCCACTCAAACCTCTTTGAAAGAATTCTGCGTTTTTTCTATGCACAATCAAACACTCGTACAATCCTGTAGGATTCAAGACGACATTCCACTATAATCCCATGTTTTTCCTATTCCCGCGTTCTTAGCTTTTTTTTATAAAAACTAATTGATTTTGAATGAGATGAACTATAAGAATTAAACTAAGGGCTACATCAGGCATATATGACTCAGAGCTTACATGCTATAGTGTGGTATTTATTCATAATTTGGTTGCAAAATCTGATGCGTGCAATGCACGTGTACCTTACTAGTATTTCAAGTTTGTGCAAAACACGTAAACTAGAATAGCAATGGCACGCTACACAGTGTCTCTCTTACAGTTCATGAAGCCACGTGGCACATGTGTAGGCGTTGTCGCGACCTTCTTGCGTGGATTGATCATAGTGATGTGCTGCTGGTTCCAGAAGAATGTACTCGTCCTCCCTGAGCCATACTGGCGGTACATGCACGAAGCGAAGATGTGCACGCACGCCATGCACGCACTCATTCCTCGCACGCATACGCGGGTACACGGGCGGACGCAATTTTGTACCAAGATCCACCCCATGTCATAATTTGACGCGTGTAAAGTCGTTCACTTCATTGATGGTCGATTAATACAGCGCATGCAAATTGAGTGGACGTGAGGGCGGAAGAAAGACATTATTACTCCACTGCGCGCATGCAAGTAGTTAAATCGTGGGTTGCTAGTAGTACTTCCATTGGCCTCCTTCGTATTTTGTGCCAATTTTTTACAGTAACATACTCAATATTTACGCATTTGAGTAGTGTAGTACTTGAAATTTATGTTCCGCTAAACTCATCGGGAGCCGTTTCGGGCCTCGAAACCAAAACCATCAATTAATCTTTACCTTGTTCCCATCACATTCAAAAGCCTGCTCACACCTACTAGTAGTACGTACCAAACCTAAGCGTGTTCCCACTATGCAGGTATTAGTACTAGTGCTAGTACTTAGGTTATAAAAAGGGGAACTACCTAACCGAAAATCACTCTACCTTTCCTCCTCATAAGTGCTTCTTCTTCGTCTGTTGCTGCCATGGCCGGTGAGCGGAGCTCTAGGCCGAGAACTACTCGTAACAAGGAGCGGCAACCAAGGTCATGGAAAAAAGAGAGGGCTCACGCCACGCAGAGACCTCGAAAGATCTCTCACGGGCAGGCGATGGCTCCCAGGAGCGCCCTAGCCGCGGAGGCGAACTTGCCGAGCCAGTGGAGCTGGAGTCATTATCCCTCGACGACATGCCCGATCAGCTCAATAAGCAGAAGGAGTTCATCCAAGGCTTGATGGAGTTGCTGAAGGAGAGCCTCCATGACATGCCCGCTGAGCTCAATCAGCAGGGGGAGTTGATCGCCGGCTTGGTGATGCTGCTGAAGAAGAGCATTGCCTCGGAGAAGAAGGCGACCGGCGAAATCCTGCGACTTCGGGAGGACAATGTGAAGCTCTGCCACGAGATCGACCTGTTGAAGGAGAAGAACGCCGGCTGGAAGAAGCTGCATGAGAATAGTAGTTCCTCGATGAAGATGCTACAGGTCCTCGCCATGGAACAGAAGGAAGAGTTGGCGAAGCTCCGCATCAAGCACCCGGCTGCTGTCAAGGTACGTTATATGGCCGTGGAACAGATGATGAAGGCTCGCGTCGAGAAATGCCGCATCATGGACACAATGATGAAGATGGTGGAGGAGACGCGCAAGGAGATGGAGGTCGTGGAGGCGATGAAGAAGCAGTTACGACTCCGCGGCAAATTAGATCATTTGGGGTGATGATCTTCCTTCTTCTTTTGCTCCTGTGTTACATCTTTTGCTTCGGGTGTTTCGCCACACGTGTCACGTTCTGTGCGAGGCATGAATAGAACAATGTTTTTTTTGAGGGAATGAATAGAAAAATGCTAACAATGACTAGCAAATTAGATCATTTTTTATCGCCATATGGCACTGGGCTGCCGTGTTTCATGCTCCTCTATCGCAGTACTACTCCAGTGGAAAACTTGAGTATACCACACAGTTCTCTGCTCCTCCTCGATCAGGTCGTCGGCGCATTTATACGAGCAGTCAAATCACAAGGCCTCGCCTTCTAGCAGTAATGAGCCGTCAAATCACAAAGGCCCTCGCCTCTCGTGAAACCGACCAAGCTAGACTGCCCCGCCCTCTAGCCTTTTAAAAAATGTATACTTTTGTACAACAGTAGTATCGATGGATTGCGCCATGGAGCAAAACTTGAAATTAAAAAAAAAGGTGGTACATATAGAGAGCGCTCGTCGCCAAATTATGCATATAGTACTATTAAAAAGGCTAGTCACAATAATGGTGTCCAGCACAACCCACCCCTCAAATAAAACTAAGCAACCTGGAATTCTTTGACAAAACTAAGCACCCTGAAATTCTTTGACAACTAAACTGCTGGCTATATGATGTTGGCCATATATATTGTACGTATATAATGTGAAGAAACGAGTGGTAGTATGTCGGGGCGGCTGATCTGGCCCACGAACACCTATGGGACCGGCGGATCGAGCCCCTTTCGGTTCGGCGGGGGGCGAAGGTCGCACGAAGAGCAGATCAAGGCGAAGCACACGAGCGGTTTACCCAGCTTCGGAGCTCTCCGGAGAGATAACACTCCTACTGCTGCATGTCTGAGTGTATTGAGTTCTTGCTCGGGAGCGCTTGGGTGATACAGTACACACAAGCTGCTAACGAGACCGAGCGTGAGTGTTCTCTGGCTTCCCCCTCTCTCCCTTCTCTACGTTGCGCACGGACCTCCTTTTATATGCTCAAGGGGTCTCCGACAGGTGGCAACGTAGGCAAGGGTAAAAATGGAAAAGGAGTTGTGGTTGGTACAGCTACTTGTACAGTGTACCATACCTAACCCTGACGGTAGGGGACAAAGGCATTAAATGCCCGTCTACGTCACCCTAATAGTGCAGAAAGGGACCGTCAGGGGCGCCACCGCTTGCCACGATGGCAATCTTGCCAGCGCCGCTTGCCACCGCGCTCCGCTGGCCGCATGGCCTCTTGCCACGCGCTACCGAAAGGTCCTGAGGCGACACGTTAGTGTATGTCCGGAAGCGCAGTCTGAGTGGTGGTCTGCCGGCAAGCGCCTTGCCGCGGTTGTTGTCTTGTCGCGTCCGGAAGCTTGTCGCTCATCGGCCTTCTCGGCAAGCTCCTCTTGCCGGGCCTTGTCTCCTAGGTGCCTTGGGTGGCCTTCCCGGCAAGCTCCTCTTGCCGGGCCTTGTCTCCTTGGCTTGAATACTTTGTTCTTGAATGGCTCCAAAGGAACCACGGAGGACCTTGGCGGTCACCCGGTAAGCCTTGCCGCGGAGGGCTGCAACTGCCCGTGCACAAGTTCGGGATACTAGGGTACCCCTACTCTAGTACACCGACATAGTACTATACCAACTAAAAGATGAAATGTAAGAAATACTAGTATGTACGTACTGAAGAGTTAAAGTAACGAGAAGAAACATAACATAGTTCTGCTGGGGGCTCAGAAACAACACACCCCTCAAACTAAATTAAGCACACCTGAAATTAAACTTTGCAATTGTTCCATTGAGACACTGCATTAGAACCACCATGAGCAACGACATTGCCACCTTACTCGGAGTCCTCGTCCACGTCCTCTACTTCGTCCTTGTACCTCTTCCTCTTGGCCGATACTTCTTTGCTTGAACCACACACTTTGCTGTTGCTCTTCATCCAACCCTTGTAGATATTGAAGCAAAGGTAGCCATCCATTGCAGCGTACTGGATGTGGTCTATATCTAGTACATTCCGCTGCCATGCATGACGATGAAACGTGTATGGAGGTTTCACCGCCACTGCATCTGAAGGATGAACCATGGCTCTGCCGGTCGCATTGAAGGCTGACGAGAGGGCACCAGCCGATTCTTCTGGAGGTTGAAGGGGTTGCCTACAACGAGGCCTATCCGACCCAGGATTTCTTTGTTGTTACCAAAGTCTACAGTAACGAATTTGACTAGGTTGCTCCCTAGGAAGTCCTTAAAATCCTGCCACTCAACGTCGGCATGGCATATGTGGTAGACAAAGCATAAGTCATGCACGCAAACCTGGATCACGGCGGGCTTCTTCCTCTCTTCGTCCTTTAGATCCTTCTCTCGTCCCAGTACTGTGGTGTACTCAACATCTAGCCTAGCGACCCACTCATCATCTGAGTTTTTGAACATGCGTCTGAAGCGAGAAAGGCATCCTTTCACCGTCGCGGAAGAACGGGTGTAGATGACGTCGAACTCATCGCTGGTGATGGTTCTAACCTTGTACTCACTGCCGATCATGGAGATTTGGGACGCCATGGATTTGGGAGGAGGGTTAGGATCAGTGGAACTGTCGTAATGTGAATGGATGGGACGACTAGGAGCGAACCGCCGTAGTATTGAAGGACGCAAGGGGACGAGTAGGAGCGAGCTGCCGCGCGAACGGCAGGGTAGTGGCTTTCCATTCTCCCATGATACGGGCTTCCGAGAGCCCTTGGATCTGAGATCGAACGGTTGCATGGCGTGATTCTAGACCTATGGGTGAATATCCTATCACGGAGGGTAATTCGCAATTTTTTAGCAACTTAGCATGCGACCGCTTGATCTCAGATCCAAGGGCTGCCAAGAGCCCGTATCATGGTCACGCCTACCACGACCGTCGCGTCGCGTCATGTGTCACGCCCTATGGAGATTTAACACGGTGCGTTAGGCTATCCGATGTTGGCATGTCATACATAGTCATCACTTAGTCACTCATACTACAACAAGGTTGGCTATAAGTGTATTTTTGTTACTCCTCTCTATCTCTTTCTTCGTACTCAAGGAAGAAAGCGGTGCTAGTAAGCTGGCGTGTATTTATTGCATTTGCCAAGGAGTGACCTCTTCCAATGAAATGGTGTTGCTAAGTTTGCTTCATTTAATTAGCTATAGACTCAAAATTGTCTTTTCACCTAGGTACACGCGCTTAGCACCGTTTCTTCCTTGGGTCACCAAACTAGTCTCTCTCTTCTTGATTAACTTGCCACATCAGACTTTATGCCTATGTGGCAAGCTTAAGCACTTGTAGGAGCAAGTAAAAGTAAGTACAATAGTGCGCTTTACATGGCATTTTTGCATATGTGGAGGAAAGAAAGGCAAGGAAAAAGTGGAGAAGTGGGCTCTCATGCAAGAGCCAGCCTCTACTACATGGTGGAGCATTGGGAGAGGCACCTGTATGGAGGTGGTCAGGAATTTGGGAGACTCACGCCGGTCGTAGTACCGTAGTTAAAATGTTAATGGCAAGTCAAATCATGGGGCCCCACCTATCCAGCAGTAACTCGCTGTCAAATCACACAGCCCTACGTTTGCAGCAGCCTACTCCCTCGTCTTCTCGCGTCTCTGTCGAACCGACTAGGCGGAACTACCCCGCCGCCATCACAAGAAGAAAAGCCCCGCCCTCGACTTTTAAATAGTATACAGTATACTAATTTTGTATCCATGGATTGCGCCCGCGCCATGGAGCAAAGCGTCTAGAAAACGGAGGAGAGACAGTGGTCTTGCAATAGAGAAGAGGGAGAGGCGAGACGGTGGTTTTGGAATGGAGATGATGGAGAGGAGAGGAGGTGGTTTTGCAATGGAGAAGAGGGAGAGGAGCGTGCGGCAGCGATTTAGGATTGACGAGAGGGTCGGCGCGCTCTGACTGGATCAAAATAAAAATCAATTTACCCTTCAAAAAAGAAAGCGACCCCACATTAACTAGTCTCCCTTTTATTCTGGGTCATAATTGACCATGATTTTCGCACATAAAATATATGTTATACATTGTATACAAGGCCACTATCAAAATTACAATTTGCAACTATACAAGGCCACTAACATTAATCGAGGCAAAATTGATGGCGTTTGCCTCGTACTAGCACCCGAGGACATTAATATCCCTTGTGTGCATGCGGGAGTGAGAAGGTTAGCTTGCATTCCCAACATTAATCAACCAATGAGGAGTAAGTGGGTTGGCTTGTTGTGCTTGGGAGAGAAAAACCACATTAATTAACACGACAATCAAGGTGACAAGCTAGCTTGCAACATTGACTTAAACATAGCATTGATTTTTACCTTGGTACCTGTAATATGAGTTTGTGGCCTTGTATAAAAAATGGAGGGAGTATAATTTGAAAGTACATTCAGATACGAACCAAACGGTACAATTTTTGGTGACATGCATTCACATTTTGCTTGTCAAATACAGTACGTCGTCAAACTTTGACCCAAAATACTCGAAACAACAAAAAAATACTTCCAAGACCAGCGCCGCTCTTCCGCTCTTCTCCTCTTAAACCACCGCCGCTCCTCTCCTGTTCCAATCTAAATGCAGCGCCACTCCTCTCCTCTTCCATTTCAAAACCACGGCCCCTCCTCTCCTGTTCCAGTCCAAAACCAGTGTCGCTCCTCTCCCGTTCTAATCCAAAACCAGCGCTGCTCCTCTCCTCTTCCATTCAAAACCACCTTGGCCAAGTGAAGGTGCTGTGGAGAAGTAGATCGATGGAGGAGTACAACCGATACATGAGGATCACAGACGGCGACCCTGTGAAGCTAGCTAGGATGTTGGAGATACAGTCTTGGTTTGACAACAAGGACCAACTAGCGGCGACGACGACATCCATGGCCAAATATCTGCAACAGAGCGAAAAGGCGGCGATACTCCGGGAGGGAGTCGCGCCGGAGTACATAGAGCTGCTCCTCTAGGCCATGGAGCTAACAGATTCACCGAATCCGATCGTGAGGGAGCGGTGGTGGGAGTATCTATCCCAGATGGAGCATCCACCAGAGATTGAAGGATCGAGCATCTATAGGGTGCCGTTTGTGAGGGTGTCTCGCCAGAAGCGAGCCGGTGGAGTCTTCGTCGACCGAACCCCACCGCAAGAGGAGAAAAGCAGTTGGTCTGACGACGCTTCCCGCCATCGTCTCCCTCGCCATTCACATAGTCTCACGGGCGGTATGTCGCCGAGTAATGTGAGGAGGGCTGCCCCCAGCCCAATAGTCGGGCAGGTTGTGAATTGTCGGGGAGGAGCTTAGGGTTGTCGATGTGCAGGGTGTGAATTGTGTTTTGTGTTGTGTATTTTGAGAGTACTTTCAGATATGAATGTCTTTTGAATTTCAGATTTGCAGTATTGAGCATATAAAGTATGTTATGAATTCTAAAGATCTATTTTTAGCACTTAAAAAAATGTAGTTTCATAGGAGTATAACAGTGCAAACAATGTGATTCTCGAGAAGAAGCGCAAGTTTGGGTTTGAGATAAGCTGCAAGTTCAGTTTCCAGATAAGAAATTGCAACTTTCAGAGGCGAGCATTTATATTAACACGGCCTTTTCAAATAGGGTTAACATCATGTTGGAAGTTTTATTCATGGTCGAAAATGGAACTACCGCCGCTTAACATCATGTCGATCAACATTCATGCATAGCACATCTTCATATGATGCACAGTCAAAATGCCCACACAATGTCGAGTGTGCGAAACACAGAGAAAACGAGGGACGAAGTTTTGGCAAGTGTTGGACGTGGTTTTGGAGGTCCATAGGCATGCTTGTATTTTCTTAGGGCCGTCATGTATCGACCGGCCTATGGACCGCCCATCCGAGGTTTTATTTTTGGCAGCCCAATTTATGTATTTTTTTGAAGAAAACGCAGAGGTCTGTTCTATTTTTCTATATAAGAATAGTAACGCCAGGTCCAACTTATGTTTCCCTTCTAACTATATTATATATATTTAAATTATTTTATATGTTTACTGTTTAGTTCACATACTCCCTCCTTTTCGGGTTTATAGGGCTTATCTCAAAATTTTAGTTTTTCCATTTTATAAGGCTCAATTTGGTTGTTTTCCATCACATGTTCAGATTCCAAGGTGCATTAAATCATTGCATGCAAGTATTAAGAGAAAATTGACCAAGCATGTACTTTATGCATGCATGCATTGCAATTTATGCATTGATAAACATAATTTTTTGAGGAAAACAAGTGCATTAATTAGGTGCTTTTGCAAACTACAAAAAGTATTCCACCATTCATCATCTACCTTGGTTGGTGAGATTTTTGAATTGAGCCCTATAAACCGAAAAGGAGGGAGGAATTGGCAAATTGATCTTGCCGCCACCCCCTGGCTCCTGACTCCGCGCGCGCCTGCCCCCCTTAGCAAGTCCGCTCGCGCGCCCCATGGAGTCACCGGCCATATCCACGGGGGAATGGCTGGAAGACAGGCAGATGTACAAGATGCATCTCCCACATGTCTACGAAGCCTTCCCGCGGATGCTCCAGCCGCTCGATTCCGTCGCGCCGGCGGTGCTGCGGGAGACTCGAGGGAGGAGATGGAGGGAGAGAGCAATGCGGATCCACGACGACACTCTCTCCTGGGCCCAGTGCACGCGCGAATGGAGGGAAGCAGAGGAGGAAGCTGCGAGGGAGGAAGCCGAGGAGGGACCAAATCCGTTCTCTCACTCGCGCAGGTATGCTCGGTTGTGCAAGGATCATGTGGATTGGGAGCTGCTGAATCTAGCCCTGCGGATCTACTTCGAAGGAGATTTCTTGGAGAAGCACAGGATGCCCCACCCCAGTGAGCCGCCGATTGCGTTTGTTCGATGGGCGAAAGGAGAAGTGAATTCAGGAGATCCACGCCAGGTCATGAGATGGGAATGCTTGATCTGGACTCCTGCCCACCAAAGACGCCACCGGAGCCGGAGCAGGTGGATCCCCTACCTTACCTCTCCCCCAAACCTGCTGAAGATTGAAATTAGGCTTGCAATCTGCTTCAATTGAGCTGTCTCGTGGTTATTTCTGCTTCCTGAGAGACAACATCTGGCTAGAGGATGAGCAGGAACTAGGAACTCCAATGAATTTCCCCTATAACAATGGGGGGGGGGAGCACCGGTTGGGCAGTGGTACGCCCCACCTCCGCCCCAAATGGGGGCACAATCTGGGCAGGCTCCTGTAATTGCCCAAGATCAATCTGCTGGTGGTTCTGACTCTCAGACCAGTGGGAAATCTCAAGGCAAGAATCAGCAAAAGAAGAGATAGGACATCCAGAAAACTGCTCTTGCCTCGCTTGGCCTTATGGCATACTACGGGGTGATCTACTACAACTGTGGGGGAACCAGGGCATCATTTGGATAAATGTGTCAAGCCCAAGAGTTGTTTTATCTGCAAAATGGTTACCCATAAAGTTGAGAATTGCCTGTCGGAAGGAAAACCCACAGCTCTGCTAGATATGTTGGAAGTCTGCTCCGTGATTATGTCCACCATTGATGTAATTTTCTATGACACGTAATTAGATAGTTTCTTTCCCTTTCTAGTTGTAGAGCTCTGCCAGATGTGGTAGTGACCACACTCCTTTGCTCTGGGACTCTGGTCTTAACCAAACTCCAAAGGGCAATAGTTTTAAATTTGAAAAGTGGTGGTTGCTTAGAGAAGATTTTACTGAGCTAGTCAGGAAAATCTGGAATGAGCCTACTGGGAGCAGCTGCCAAAATTGGTAGATCAAAATCAGGAGATTTAGAAGAACTACCAAAGGGTGGAACTCCAATGAGGAAGCTAATCTTAGAAGATACAAAAGGCTTCTCCTCCTTGAGTTTGATTCTCTAGATATTAAGGCAGAAACCACTGACCTCTCTGAGCTGAGACTAATAGATTAAACTTTGTCCATGGAGAGCTCAAGAAAATTTGGCTTCAAGAAGAAATCAAAGCCAAACAAAGGTCTAGAGATAGGAACATTAAGGAGGGTGATATAAATACTGCTTATTTCCATGTAGTAGCTAACCAGAGGAGGAGGAAAACCCTCATTCACTTCCTTGATGGCCCTAATGGCCCTGTTACTGAGGTATATGAGATGCTGAAAGTGGCTAGTGACTTCTACAAAGACCTGTTTAAGAAAGAAAACCCTTCTGGTTTCTCTCTACAAAACAATTTTTTCTCTGCTTCTGAAAAAGTCTCTCCTGCTGAAAATGAGCTGCTAGAAGCCCCTTTTTTAGAGAAAGAGGTGAAGGAAGCCATTTTTAGCTCTTATCCTGATGGGGCTCCTGGTCCTGATGTGATTCCCTTCTTGTTTTACCAGCATTTTTGGGACTTGGTGAAAAATGATCTCTTAGATCTTTTAGATCCTTTCATAGAGGAGAGTTGGATCCAAAGAACTTACTCATGGGGGGTCTGTTGGGGTCAAGTTAAATAACTGTGAAAGTGATTTTTTGCTTGCTGGTAAAGGCCTTAGGCAAGGTGACCCCATCTCACCGCTTTT
The DNA here is from genome assembly GCA_021605145.1 of Aegilops bicornis. Taxonomy (NCBI): domain Eukaryota; kingdom Viridiplantae; phylum Streptophyta; class Magnoliopsida; order Poales; family Poaceae; genus Aegilops; species Aegilops bicornis. Next base: position 256,606,071 of record CM038671.1, on the reverse strand, counting down.
GTTTAATTTAGTAGTGGACGTTCTTACTAAAAGGCTGAGCAAAGCTGCTGATCATAGTATGATTGCAGTGGCTCATCACGAGGTTCGCTTACTGGTGGCATCATCTCGCCTTGATGTCGATGATACCATCCTTTTCTTAGACAATGACTCCACACATGCTAGCAATCTGAAAATTGTTCTAACCTGGTTTGAACAAGTCTTAGGCATGAGAATCAACTACTCTAAAAGTGAACTCATCCCTATCAACATGGATGATCAGGAGTTAGCTGACTTACTCTCTATTCTAGTCTGTAATAAAGGTAACTTCCCCATTAAGTACCTAGGTATCCCTCTCCACTATGATAAACTGAGGAGAGAGGATATCCAACCCCTTCTGGATAAAATCATTAAAAGGATTGCTGGGTGGAGGGGCAAACTTCTCTCTTCTGAGGTAGATTGATCCTCATACAAGCTTGTTTGGCTAGCATTCCAAAGGTATCTCCTCTCCTTCTTCAAGTTCCCTAAATGGGCAGTGAACCTCATCAATTCTCAGATGTCTCATTGCTTGTGGAATGATTTTGAGGGAAATAGGAAGCTACACCTTGCTAATTGGGCCCTAGTCTCTATTAAAAAAGATTTTGGAGGCCTAGGCATACCTAACCTTCAAGAAATTAACATCTGTCTTCTAGGGTCTTGGATTAAAAGATTCTATGAGGAAGACCTGAAACCCTGGAAGCTTCTTATTGCCCATAAATACCTAGGAAATAAACCTAATATTTTTGTCCCTTCCTCCAACCCTAAGACCTCTAGATTATGGAAAGGATTAAAATCTGTTATGCATCTTGTGAAATTTGGGTATGTATGGAACATAGGGGATGGGAACAGAACCAGGTTACGGGAAGATAGTTGGTTTGGCACATCCCCTAGCAGTCCAATTTTGGCCTATTTACTCATCCGCAATGAGCTTAACAAAAGTGTCAATGAAGTTTGGGACGGTCAATGCCTAAAACTCTCTTTAACAAAAGTATTACCTTTACTGCCGAGCCGGATGCCCTGATTTGGCAGCTGGACAATAAGGGGAAGTATTCCTCCAGCTCCCTCTATCATGTTATCAACTTTAGAGGGGTTCAACCCGTGTTTATCCCTGCTGTCTGGAAATTAAGAGTCCCCCCTAAAATTCATGTATTTTTCTGGCTTCTCTCCAAAAACAAATTGATGACTAGGGATAACCTTAGGAAGAGACACATCATCAAACCCCTTGATTGTGTTTACTGCTTGGAACAAGAGTCTTGTTCTCACCTATTTTTTGAATGTATAGTTGCTAAACATCTCTGGGCCCGCATTGAGGAATATTTCTCTAGTTAGATTGGCTCATCCTTCGAATTTGTCGCCAGATTCTGGATTGCTACCAAAAAGTGCTCAGTTTTAAACACTGTTAGCTCAGCTGTCCTTTGGTGCCTCTGGAAATATAGAAGTGCTATGATTTTCAGTAACACATCCTGGATTTCCATTCCGCAGGTCTTGAGGTTGACCAGGAACATGATGAGGAACTGGGCGATTCTCTCCTCCGAATCGGACAAGGACAAGTTGATGAGCTTCGTGGAAACCCTAACAAGATCCCTCCAGAAACCGTTGGCGATCACTTGTGGCTGAACAAGGCTCGACGTGCTCCGGGGCTGGACCCGTGGGCTCGTCTCAAGATCTTTGATGAAGATGATGGGCACCTGGCGCCGAAAAAGAGGGACATCCACCATGCTACGCCTTCCAGCCCGGTGTCTCCGCTTGCTTATCGGTCGCCGCAGTCGACACGGCCTCTACCGAAGACCATGAAGGCTTCGCTGGACCCTCCTTGTGTCATTTGAGTGCTCTATCCGCTCTGCCTTTGGCACCGCTCGGGTGATTTGTGTTATTCAGAGAACTTGTTCATCCACCCCCCCTAGTTTGTAGCTTTTCTACCTTTGCTTTCGAACTGCTCTTTGAGCTGCTGTATCATAATATGTTGTGGTTTCGTTCTCAGCAATGGAACCGGGGAGATGCTCCCTGTTTTTCTAAAAATATATATTTCATACGTTATTATATATTCTTTTTATTGTCATCATATATTTAACAGATACTTACATATGTAAGAAAACAATATCCCACATCTTATTAACTTAATAAAATAATTTCTTAACAAATTAAGTCCTGAATTGTTTTGGCACGAAAATCCTAGTGATTGTGTACAAAAGCTTGGTAAGATTTAAGGACGAATGTAATAATATCACTTATTATTTAAATATATTTATAAAAAAAATGCTCAGCCATTATTTATTTTATGATAACATTGCTAGACCAAACCAACATTATAATTAGAATCAGCCCAAAGAAAATCGTGTATTTAGAGAAAGTGCAAATGGCCTGTAATTTTTTAGGAAATAATATAAACGGGCCGCATGGACGCTACATTATTTGTTCACCCAGCCCAGCTAATGGCTGTAATTCAAAAAAAAGATCAAATTGACTGTAAATTCTACCATGCAAAAAAAAAGACTGTAAATTCTGAAAAATGGGTTGAATACGTGTCACATTTTTGGAGGCTGAAATGTGGGCCAATAGGTCGAAGCCAATGCAAGTCGTTGTCAATTTAGTCAACTAATGATTCTGACATGTTAGCCGTTGGATTTACATCCAACGACGCATCCATCTTCAATCTCTCGTCTTCTTCCTCCAGCCGGGGGACCACCTCCCACCTCCTGCTGCTAGCAGCTCATGCTTAGCACGCCGCTATGAAGCGCTACTCCACCGCTGGCTGTGCCATCCCTCCACCCCTCCACACCTCCTGTTCTTCTCCTTGTTGCCCGAACCACACCGCACTAGAACGATTAACCCTCAGACACCTCTCATCTGCGACTCTACTCCGCATCTTCCCATCTACGGCTCGTTCTTGTCCGGGGCCTCGCCGTCGTCCACCACCTTGGATGCGCTCGGCGTGGCGTGGTCAACGTGGTCAACGAACGACACCATCGGAAGTAGATCGTGCGTGGAGAGGTCGACACCGGTCCACGCCACACACAAGGAAATGCCTCCTTATTACGCCGCAAAATAATGATTCCTCCACACGACATCTGGGACCCACGGAAGGGCCTCTCAGATTTCGCGAAATAAAGTGCCCTCACGACATGTCGGACCCACCAGCTATCTTCGCACGCAAGGAAGTGCCTCCTTATTACGCACAAAAAAAATGAATATTCCCCCTGCCAGCTAGAACCCAGCATAGTGGGAGGCTGAGTTGTGGGCTTACCAAGTTAACGGGGACGGAGGGCTTTGTCAACTTAGTCAATATGAACGATTGTAGCTCCTGTTACCGTACGATGTTCATCCAGCGGCCGTAGTGCTTCTTCAACCTCTGTTCTTCTTGCTCCAGCCGCCCAAACCAGCGTCGGTCGTGCCGGGTGCTCCTGCCTCCCGTGGCCGGCTGTGATGCCGCGGAGGCCTCACCGCCCCTACTATTCCCACCGCTGGCCAGGCCATCCCTCTACTCACCCACACCCCATGTTAATCTGCGGCGACAGCAGCCTCACACCGCAGCCGAACCAGTGAACCCTCGTACTCCTCTTCGCGTGGGCATCCACTGCTGCGTCTTCCCCGGCTCCGAGTCGTCCCCTTCCTAGTCCTCGCCGTCGTCCACCGCCCTGGTGCTCTCGGCGCGGCGTGGTCAACGTGGTCAACGACCGACTTCCATCGGAAGAAATCTTGTCACGTCTTGAGGGTGACAATTTGGGTCCACAGCGGCAATGAAGTGCCTCCTTATTACGCGGAAAGTAATTATTCCTCCACCTGATATCAGGGACCCACCGGACGAGCCACCAGTATTTTGCGACAAAAATCGTTTCCCCCTGACTGTTGGGACCCACCGGACGGGCCACCGTATTTCGGAAAAAAACGTTCCCCCCGTTGTCAGCTCGGACCCAATGGAAGTGCCTCCTTATTACGCACAAAAAAATGAATACTCCCCCGGCTAGCTGGGACCCACCTTGCTGGGAGGCTGACTCTTGGGCCTACTAAGTTGACGGGGACGAAGTGCTTTGTCAACTTGGTCAATATGAACGATTCTAGCTCCAGTGACCGTACGATGTCCATCCAACGGCCGTAGTGCTTCTTCAACCTCTGGTCTTCTTGCTCCTCGCCACCAAAGCAAATACTGGTCGTGCCGCATGCTCCTGCCTCCCGTGGCCGGCTGTGCTGCCACAGAGGCCTCACCGCCCCCTACTATTCCCACCGCTGGCCAGGCCCTGCGGTGACAGCAGCCTCACACCGCAGCCGAACCAGTGAACCCTCGTAGTCCTCTCCGCTGGGCTTCCTTGCCCGTCGTCCCCTTCCTAGCCCTCGCCGTCGTCCACCGCCGTGGTGCTCTCCATGTGGCGTGGTCAACGTGGTCAAGGAACGACTTCCGTGCTTCTTGGGCCGACAATTTGGGTCCATGGCTACAGCCCCAATTTTTGTGATTTGCCAAGTAAGTCGCTTTGTCGAGCTGTTGTCTTGCAAATCTTTCAAGACGAGGAGAGCTTTCATTCGGCTGGCCGAGAAAATGGCCCATCAGTAATGAGAAATGGGTTGTACATTTTTAAAACACATCAAACCGGCAATTAGTTTCAAATATCTTTTTTTCATTTCAATATTTTAAATTACATTAATTTTTATGCGTGGAGAATTTTTTGGGTTTTATATTGATATACATTTATTTTTAAAATCAGTTTGAATGTGATTCGAAATTTCGGGATTAAAAACAGTTCCGACCGCAACGGAATATGCAAAATTTCGTATAATTTTTTAACCGTTGCCACAATATGGGCTGCAATGCTAACAAAAAAATATGGGCTCCAAAAAAAACCTTAAGAATTAGCAAATGGGCTGTAAATTATTAGAAATAATGGCAGATGGGCTGTATCTTTGTGTTCCATGATTTGAGGCTTTCCTAAAAAAGGTTGATGCACAAGTTAATCGATCGTTGGATGTCCATCCAACGGCCGTCGCCGTCTTCTTCAATCTTCGCTCTTCCTGCTACAACCGCTCAAACAAGCGCCGACGGGACTCGCTCCCTCCTCCTCGTGGCGGCCAGGTTGCCAAGCAGCCTCACCGACCGTACTCCCATCGCTGGCCTAGCCATCCCTCTACTCACCCACACCTGCTGTTATTCTCCAGCGACGGCAGAAGAACCAGTAAACCCTCGTACAGTCGTACTACCCTCCGCGTGGGAAACAACTGCCGAGTCTTCCCTGCCTCCGTGTCGTCCCCTTCCTAGGCCTCGCCGTCGTCCACTGCCCTGGTGCTCTCGGTGCGGCATGGTCAACGTGGTCAAGGAACGACTTCTGCTCGGACGTGGGTAATGCGTGGAGAGGTCGACATTGGGTCCACGACCGCAGCAAGGAAGTGCCTCCTTATTACGCGGAAAATAATGTTTCCTCCACCGACAAATAGGGACCCATCGGACGGGCCACCGTATTTCGCAAAAAAAACGTTTCCCCCCTGACTGCTGGGACCCACCAGCTACACCTTCGCACGCAAGGAAGTGCGTCCGGGCAAAAACGATTCGCCCCGACATTGCTGGGACCCACCAGCTACATCTTCATACGCAAGGAAGTGCGTCCGGGCAAAAAACCAAAACAATTAGCCCCCAGCTGCTGGGACCCACCACCCCATTGCTGGGACCCACTGGCTTACATCTTCGCACGCAAGGCGGTGCGTCCGCAAAAAAAACAATTCGCCCCACATTGCTGGGACCCACCAGCTACATCTTCGCAGTAAGGAAGTGCTCGATACCGGGACCCACCTGGTGAAGCATACGTAGCATTGTCATTACAGTCGTGAACGATATGCGTACATATATACTGGTGGATGTAGAGGCGCGCACGTGTCGTAGTAGCGGCGGCCGGGGTGCAAGAATGAAAATACGGCCACATATGTGTACATACAGGCGGGGTCTCGAACGCCTACTCGCGCATACGTACGGCGAGGGCTCGTGTACATGGCTGGGTCGGAACGGAGAAACAGCGTCGTCGTCGTGTTCATGGGGAGGCAACGGAATGCGTCGTGTTCATCGGGAGGCAACGCGGCTGGGCGGAACAGAATGCGTGGTCGTGTTCATCGGGAGGGCTTGGACGGAAGAGGCGATGGAAACGAGGCTGGCGCATGCCGACGCGGAGGAAACGGACCTCCTACGGTAAACGGGGTCCTATTGATCGGGAGGGTGTGGCGCATCAAGAACGGAGGAAGCGGACCTCCCACGGTCAAACGGGGTCTGTTGATCGGGAGGGGTGTGGCATACCGCAAAACCGAGGAAACGGACTTGTGTTGGAGCGCTATGGTCGAAACGGGGGTCCTGTTCATCGGGAGGGGTGTGGCGTACCGCGAAACGGGACTCCACGGGATACTGTTCATCTCCACCGTCGACCCCCTCCATCCTCCACGAGCTACTGTTCATCCACCGTCGACCTCCTCCAGCCTCCACGGGCTCCTGTTCATCCAGCCTCCACCGCACGCTACTCCATCGGCTACAGTTCAACCACCCCTCCATCGTCTACTGTTCATCCAGCCCTCCACACCACGGGGTCCTGTTCAACCACCCCTCCACGGGCACCCCTCCACCGACTACTGTTCATCCTGCCCTCCACACCACGGGTCTGTTCAACCACCCTCCACGGGCACCCCTCCACCGTCTCTGTTCATCCTGCCCTCCACACCACGGGGTCATGTTCATCCACCCTCCACGGGCACCCCTCCACCGCTCATCGCTCATCCAGCCCTCCACCACCCCACGGGGTCCTGTTCACCCAGTGGCAACGCCACCGCACACTGTTCATCCAACCCCCCCCCCCCCCCCCCCCGGCCCCCCGCAACGCTCATTGTTCATCCAGAGAGGCAGCATCGATCGGCTTCAGTTAGCAGCAGTAGCGAAGGAATCGCTCGATCAGGTTCAGTTAACAGCCATCGATCGATCGCTCGGATTCGAATGTCGTAGCCTGCAGCAATCGCCGGGTTGATTAGAGCCCAACGCCTCACTCGGGTTGATTAGAGCCAACGCTTAGCACCTGCAGCGTCACGTGTACGAGATAAACGCACATCGCCGCCCCGACCTCCCACCGTAACCGCAACTCCCGAAATTTTCCTCCCCTCGCTTCTACCACGGTTTTTCCGTCATGGACGGCCCAAAGAATGTCATGCAGCTGCGTCTCCGCCCGCCCAGACGAAAAGCCCATTTTCTGTCATGATTTTTTGTCATAGAAGTAGGAGCCCACCACATCTATGATGATACCGGGTTTTGTCACAATTATCGTCATAGAAGTGTCATATGTATGACAGAAAAAAATTTCGTTCGGCCCAAAATTTCACGGATGTGTCTTTTTTTTTGTAGTGGTAGCACAGGTCATGCCGAAATTCACGGAAAATTTCGGCATGACCTTTGCTAAAAAGTGGACAAATTGAGAACCTGAAATTTGCCGGAACGGAAATGAATCAACATTCCGGCAAAACATAGGCCACTCAGCTTCATTCCCTGGAAACAACAAAAGGCCACTTGGGCACAATCGAAACATGTGCAAACACAATTGAGGAATTTGCATATATCCTGACTACTTCAAATTTGCATGTCCTAGAGTTTGACACTACAAGAAAATCTACACAAATCTCATGCTCTCTCAAAGTCAGTTCAAAATATTGATTATATTTAGTTAACTACCGAACTAAATTTTACACTAAACTAAACCCTACTGCCCTAATTAACATCTAGTTAAACAAACTCAATTCAAAAACTAAACCCTACTGAACTAATTAACATCAACATTATCTACTACTTAACATCTATTATTACCCTAACTGAAAACATCAACATTATCTACTACTTAACATTAACATCTGTTAACTAAAAAGGATGGGTGGGGGGCTTACAGAGAGGGGAGAGACGGTGGCGGGGAGGTGCTCGGCGACGGAGGTAGCGGCAGCGAGGGCGGGCTCGAGATCGGGAGGCGGCCGTCCTGGGCGGGCTCGCGGGCGGTGAGGTCGAGGGCGGCGGCGGTGAGGTCGAGGGAGGCGATGATGAGGTCGAGGGCGGCTCGAGAGGTGGCGGCGGTGAGGCTGGGCGGCCTCGGGTGGCGGCGGTGAGGATGAGTGCGGCGTCGACGCCGGCAGGAGAAGGCGGCGAAGTGGGCGTGACGACGAAGTGGGGGAGACGGTGGCGAAGTGGGGTGAGGGATCGATTTAGGGGAGAAGTGGTGGTCGGGGGGAAGCCGTTTTTGGTTAAGTAAAAAATAACGTAGCGCATTACACAAAACGCGCTATAGCTAAGTTAGCTATACCGTGTTTCAGCGAACGTGCTACTGCTACGTCTTCATCATTTTTCCCTTTTTCATTTATTTTTCTTTACATTTTATATTTTTCCTTTCTCCTTTTTCTATTTCTTCCATTTTCATTTAGTTTTCTATTCGTTTTTCATTTTACTTTCTTTTCGTTAGCAGTAGCGGTTTACGCATAAACGCGTTGCTATAAGTATATTAGCGGTAGCGCGGTTTTTGGAAGATCGCTACTAATATGTGTAGACCATCGGCTAAGTGATTGGAATTTTAGTATTTGCGAGTTTTCGGTGAGACGCGCCATCTTGATATATGTGTATCTCATAGCGCTTATTTTGCACGCGCTACTGCTGTCTAGCAGTAGCGTGCATTTTTAACAAGCGCTACTGCTAAATTTCTGTGTATAACATTTTCCCTAGTAGTGTTGATTTGATCTTTGCTGAAAAATAGAAACTTTTGTGCCTAGTCCCAAAAATTTTAAAAATCACAGAAGGGTGATAAAATTCTGATTTTTTTACACAAGATTGATATACAAATTTCCCCTATTGTCCTAATTTTTTTGGAGTTACAGAAGTATTCAAACTATCCAGATTGCTACAGACTGTTCTGTTTTTGACATATTCTGTTTTCTATGTGTTGTTTGCTTACTTTGATGAGTCTATGGGAGTATCGGGGGGTATGAACCATGTAAAAGTTGGAGTACAGTAGATATTACACCAATATAAATAAAGTATGATTTCACAACAGTACCAAAAGTGGTGATTTATTTTCTTATACTAACAGAGCTTATGAGATTTTCTGTTGAGTTTTGTGTTGTGAAGTTTTCAAGTTTTGGGTAAGGATTTGATGGACTATGGAATAAGGAGTGGCAAGAGCCTAAGCTTGGGGATGCCCAAGGCACCCCAAGGTAATATTCAAGGACAACCAAGAGCCTAAGCTTGGGGATGCCCGAGAAGGCATCCCCTCTTTTGTCTTCCTCTATCGATAACTTTACTTGAGGCTATATTCTTATTCACCACATGATCTATGTTTTGCTTGGAGCGTCTTGTATGATTTGAGTCTTTGCTTTTTAGTTTGCCACAATCATCCTTTCTGCACACACCTTTTGAGAGAGACACGCATGAATCGTGATTTATTAGAATACTCTATGTGCTTCACTTATATCTTTTGAGCTAGGCAATTTTGCTCTAGTGCTTCACTTATATTATACCAAGAGTCTTTAAACAGCATGGTAATTTGCTTTGTTATAAATTTAGTCCTAATATGATAGGCATCCAAGAGGGATATAATAAAAACTTTCATATAAAGTGCATTGAATACTATGAGAAGTTTGATTCCTTATGATTGTTTTGAGATATGAAGATGGTGATATTAGAGGCATGCTAGTGAGTAGTTATGAATTTGAGAAATACTAGTGTTGAGGTTTGTGAGTCCCGTAGCATGCACGTATGGTGAACCGTTATGTAACGAAGTTGGAGCATGAGATATTTTTTGATTGTCTTATGAGTGGCGGTCGGGGACGAGCGATGGTATTTTCCTACCAATCTATCCCCCTAGGAGCATGCATGTAGTACTTTGTTTCGATGACTAATAGATTTTTGCATTAAGTATGTGAGTTCTTTACGACTAATGTTGAGTCCATGAATTATACGCACTCTCACCCTTCCACCATTGCTAGCCTCTCTAGTACCGCGCAACTTTCGCCGGTACCATAAACCCACCATATACCTTCCTCAAAACAGCCACCATACCGACCTATTATGGCATTTCCATAGCCATTTCCGAGATATATTGCCATGCAACTTTCCACCGTTCCATTTATTATGACATGCATCATCATTGTCATATTGCTTTGAATGATCATGTAGTTGACATTGTATTTGTGGAAAAGCCACCATTCATCATTTTTATACATGTCACTCTTGAGTCATTGCACATCCCGGTACATCGCCGGAGGCATTCATATAGAGTCATATTTTGTTCTAGTATCGAGTTGTAATTTTTGAGTTGTAAGTAAATAAAAGTGTGATGATCTTCATTATTAGAGCATTGTCCCATGTGAGCAAAAAAAAGAGAAAAGGCCAAAAAAAGAAAAGAAACAAATGAGAAAAAAGAGAGAAGGGGCAATGTTACTATCCTTTTACCACACTTGTGCTTCAAAGTAGCACCATGATCTTCATGATAGAGAGTCTCCTAGTTTGTCACGTTCATATACTATTGGGAATTTTTCATTATAGAACTTGGATTGTATATTTCAACAATGGGCTTCCTCAAATTGCCCTAGGTCTTCATGTGCAAGGAAGTTGGATGCACACCCACTTAGTTTTTCTTTTTATGCTTTAATAAACTTATAGCTCTAGTGCATCTGTTGCATAGAAATGCCTACTCACTCACATTGATATCTATTGATGGGCATCTCCATAGCCCGTTGATACGCCTAGTTGATGTGAGACTATCTCTCCACAACCACCTTCTATTCCACCTATAGTGCTATGTCCATGGCTCTCGCTCATGTATTGCGTGAAAGTTGAAAAGGTTTGAGAACATCAAAAGCATGAAACAATTGCTTGTCTTGTCATCGGGGTTGTGCGTGACTTGAATTTCTTATGTGATGAACATGGAGCATAGCCAGACTATATGATTTTGTAGGGATAAACTTTCTTTGGCCATGTTATTTTGAGAAGACATAATTGCCTTATTAGTATGCTTGAAGTATTATTGTTTTTATGTTAATATTAAACTTTTATTTTGAATCATACGGATCTGAACTTTCATGCCACAATAAATAAACTACATGGATAAATATGTTACGTAGCATTCCACATAAAAAATTCTTTTTTTATCATTTACCTACTCGAGGACGAGCAGGAATTAAGATTGGGGATGCTTGATACGTCTCCAACATATCTATAATTTCTGATTGTTCCATGCTATTATATTATCTGTTTTGGATGTTTTATATGCATTAATATGTTATTTTATATTATTTTTGGGAGTAACATGTTAACCTAGAGCCCAGTGCCAGTTCCTGTTTTTTTCCTGTTTACGAGTTTCGTAGAAAAGGAATACCAAACAAAGTCCAAACGGAATAAAACCTTCGCGATGTTTTTTCTTGGACCAGAAGACAACCAGGAGACTTGGAGATGAAGTCGGAGGAGCCATGAGGCGGCCAGAAGGACGGAGGGCGCGCCCAGGGGATAGGGCGCTCCCCCCACCCTTGTGGACCCCTCGTGAACTCCCTGACCTAATTCTTGTGCCTATATATTCCCATATATCGCCAAACCAATAGAGGCATCCACGAAAACACTTTTCTACCACCGCAACCTAATTCTTGTGCCTATGTACCCGTGAGATCCCATCTAGGGACCTTTTCTAGCACCCTGCCAGAGGGGGATTCGATCACGGAGGGCTTCTACATCAACTCTATTGCCCTTCCGATGAAGCGTGAGTAGTTTACCACAGACCTATGGGTACATAGCTAGTAGCTAGATGGCTTTCTCTCTCTCTCTCTCTCTGATTCTCAATACCATGTTCTCCTCGATGTTCTTGGAGATCTATTCGATGTAATACTCTTTTGCGGTGTGTTTGCCGAGATCCGATGAATTGTGGATTTATGAACAACTTATCTATGAACATTGTTTGAATCTTCTCTGAATTATTTTATGCATGATTTGATAACTTTGTAATTCTCTTTGAACTATCGGTTTGGTTTGGCCAACTAGATTGGTTTTTCTTGCAATGGGAGAAGTGCTTAGCTTTGGGTTCAATCTTGCGGTGTCCTTTCCCAGTAACAGTAGGGGCAGCAAGGCATGTATTGTATTGTTGCCATCGAGGATAAAAAGATTGGGTTTTCATCATATTGTTTGATTTAATTCCTCTACATCATGTCATCTTGCTTAATGTGTTACTCCGTTCTTTATGAACTTAATACTCTAGATGCATGGTGGATAGCGGTTGATGTGTGGAGTAATAGTAGTAGATGCAAAATCGTTTCGGTCTATTTGACACGGACGTGATGCCTATATTCATGATCATTGCTTAGATATTGTCATAACTTTGCGCTTTTCTATCAATAGCTCAGCAGTAATTTGTTCACCCACCATATTATTTCTATCTTGAGACAAGCCTCTAGTGAAACTTATGGCCCCCGGGTCTATTTTCCATCATATAAGTTTCCGATCTACTATTTTGCAATCTTTTACTTTCCGATCTATAAGCCAAAAATACCAAAAATATTTACTTTAACGTTTATCTATCTCTATCAGATCTCACTTTTGCAAGTAACCGTGAAGGGATTGACAACCCCTTTATCGTGTTGGGTGCAAGTTGTTTGATTGTTTGTGCAGGTATTCAGTGACTTGTGTGTTATCTCCTACTGGATTTGTTGGGGATATTACTTTTGAGTATAAACCGACCTGGAGGGGCCGGGTTATACCCATAATGAGTTATTTATTTGAAGCCCATGAAGACAAGGAGTATGGCGCTTTACGGAGGAGATCTAACACGGAGGCCCAGGGCCCAAAGGCGGATTAGGGCCCGTAGACATAAACCGCCATATGATATATAACTTGTATTGCAAGATAAGAAAGGGTAGAAACTGATCCGTACATGTTGATGAGTTGGCCTCGGGATTTTGTAAACCGCCGGGCATCAACCTGTGTATATAAAGGGACGACCCAACGGCGGTTTAGGGAAAACAGACAACAACTCGAGAGCCAGGCATAGAGGATTCGCTCCCTGGTCATCGAAACCCTCGCAATTCCATATCAACTGGATTAGGCCTTTACCTTCACCGCAAGGGGCCGAACCAGTATAACTCCTTGTGTCCCGCTTTAACCCCTTTAAGCTAACCCGTCGCGATGGCTCCACGACTAAGTCCTTTCACTAGAACATTTGCCATGACAAAACCACGACAGTTGGTGCCCACCGTGGGGCTATCGCACGATGGTTTTGAGTTCTTAGAGGGTAGCTTCGAAGGGCTCAAGGGATACGCTGTGGGCCGGATGACCAAGAGTTGTCGCGACAAGCTCTACATCGACAACACAGGCTGGGGCCCCGAGGCCGGCTCAGTCGAGTACGGGTACCGGGTCACCTTCGGCGGTATTCACGTCTTCATTGGCAAGATTGGCGAACCGGGCGCTGAGCCGGACATCTGCACCAATATCGTCGAAATGGCTCAGTGTGCGAGACCCGCTCGGGCTCAGCCCGCCGTGAAGCGTGCCTTCATGGGAGTCATCCATGGAGCAGAATCTGAGGTTAGATCGGCATCTGGTGATGAAACCATCGTTTACTCATCTAGCGGAGAGACCGAGTCGTTGTACCAACTGCAAGACGGCCGGTTTGGGGGTTGTTCCGATGGCGACAGTATTCCAGACCCCTTTGATCCGCCGAGCGGGGTTGCGATCTTCATGGCGGTATTACGCGCAAAGATTCTTCGATCGCAACGGCGATGATTTCCGGATCGATGGCGGGCGACAAGAAATGGGCGAGGCCTGTGCGACCTCCGGCTCAGATTTTATCTGATTTATTTGACACTTTGGCAGCGCTGCTGGCGGAAGTTAACCTGGCGAATCAGGATGAGCATAACGTGGAAATCGCGAAGGTGAAAGATCAGATAACTCAAGCCAAGGCAGACCTGGCAGCTGAGGACACCAGGATGGCTGCAGAGCAGGCCGAGTTGGATGCATAGGCTTACCAGCTTATGTTAGATCAGAGCGCGTCAAATGATGTCATGAGGAGAAGGTACCGATCTCACCTACCTCTAGTTTATGAGGCAAGGAATCTCTTTGACATGCCAGGAGCAGGAGCCAGTACCCGCCAGTGGTAAACCGAGCGAAGGCACCGGGAACGGGAGCGCCGGTTCAGTCGCGTCCGATGGACCCGCCTCGTCAGAACAATGTCCTGTCATAGCACGTCTCAATGCCTCCGGGTCATTACTCTAACCCATTGGATAACATAGTCGCTGCCGCTTCACGATTGGCAGCCCTCCCGTTCGAAGCCGAGTCCCCAGTAGCGGTCGAGACACGATGGGCTAAAGAGCTCCTTCAGACGGCTTTGACTCAGCAGCAGGCTTATTCATACAGACGCGAAAGGATTCATTCTACTCCCCGCCCAAGCCGGAGTTACAACAAGCGCATGGATGAACCGGCTGTGTCGAGCAGTGCGCGGAATCGTAACCAGCCTCGAGGGCATAATCCGACGGGTGGTGGGGCCAATGCTCAGGATGTGGTGGATCATGGCAGGGCACGTCGAGAAGCCAAGTTAGCAGCACAGTACGCGGCCCGTCAGCTTACTCCGGTTCGTCCAACAATTTCAGTGGAACCAGGAGTAACCTCTAGTTCTTTGGGGGTGTCGTGCCTTGTCCTGGCTCTACGTAATGTACGGCTGCCCAAGGATTTCAAGGGTCCACATAAGGTGCCCAATTACACTGCCGACTTATCCCCCGAGTCATAGGTCGAGAGTTATGAGATGGCGATGGAGACGCTGGATGTGGATGATGTGGCATGTGCTAAATATTTCACCATGATGTTGGAGGGAATAGCTCGCACTTGGTTGAAAAACTTGCCAGCTAATTCCGTTGGGTCATGGGCCGAGTTAAGGGCCCGGTTTATCCAGAATTTCAAGGACACGTGCAAATAGCCCATGTCAATTGTGGACTTAGCTGCCTGTGTCCAGGAGGAAGGAGAATTGACAACCTATTGGGTGCGCCGGGTTTCAGAAATCTTCCATTCATCGGACCGCACCAACGCTGATACAATAGTGTTAACATTGGAAGGCAATTGCCGGTTTGCGCCTCTGAAGCTGAAGTTGGGACGGCTCAAATGTCACTGCATTGACATAGGGACGCTTATGGCAGCTATGGTTAAGTATGCCGACTCTGATAGTACCAAGGACCCTGAGTCTGACGATGACAAGCCGGGAAAGGGAAAGAAGAGCGGTAGCACCAAAGGGCAACAGCATAACCCGACGGCTCATGGAAACAGCGGTAAGCGTAAAGCGGATAACAGTTTAGATTTTGTGGCTAACACCAACACGCAGGGTAATGGCCAGTGTAGTAAGGGTAAACCGCCCCCGCGGAGTGTAGGATCAGGTCCCAACCTTGAGCGTGAAAGTGCTAGTTATTGAATAGAGGGGGGGGGGGGGGGTGAATAGGCGATTTTTATGAATGTCTTTAAAACATGGGAGTTTCGAAGACAAACGATAGAAATGAACCTATTAACATGCAGCGGAAGGTAGACTACTCTAAGCAAGCCATAGTCAAGTATGCAATTGTCGGAGTAATGGGCCACGGGTAGGCTAACCCGAAGCCCTGAACCTTTCAAGACATCAGGGCAGGCTGCGCCCCTCGAAGACGCCACGACGAAGAGCCGCCTTCTAGAAGCCGGCCGGAAGAACGACCGACTACCCCCTCGCAGCCGAGTCCTGGAGGCGGGTTCAAGACACGCCGACTCCGATCTGGCGGCTTCCAGAGAAGCCGGCCACCGGGAGTCGGCCCACGGCACCAACGAGTACCCGTACCCTCATCAAGAGGGACGGGACGGGGAGTGGCTACGGTAAAGCCCACTCCCACCCCTTTCCAAGGCGGCGTGGCTACGGTCGCTGCCGTACCGCTGGAGATCTCCGTCCGTGGCAACCTTTGTTGCCATGCCGGCCCTGACATCAGCACCAGTGGGCAGAGTCCTGCACCCAAGACGGTCTGTCTGTACGAACCAGGGACGATGGGTCCCACCAGTCAGCGGGAAACCAGAAGATGACGAGAGCGCCACCAGTCGGACCGGTTGGGAGTCGGCCCCCGGGAGTCGGCCTGCCCCTCCCATGGGCCCCATGCGCCATTAACCGGACAAGACGGGGAGTGGCAACGGTGATCGCCCGCCAGGCGGCGAAGCTGTTGCCACGACCCCATGACCAAGCCCGCGTCATTAGAAGCACGGCTACAGTAATCAGCAGCCAACAAGACCCGCCGGTGGCGGACGCGGCCTGTCGGCTCCGTACCGGACCAGTCGACCCGGGGACTTCAAGTATGTTATTCTTTGTTATGCCGCTTGGCACTGGGTTCGACTAGTCGGCCCGGGGACTTGCCGTCTTGCCCTATGAAATGCTTCTTGCAGCCGGACAAGTAGTGTGTGGCACTTAAGCCGTCTCCTGTCAGAAGCCGCAGCTCGCAGAGCGACTTTCTGGTGGGCAGGAGAAAGGTAGAATGAGTATCCACACGAAAAATGGTTAAGGACTCAAAGCATGTACATAGTTTAAGCCGGTTTCCAACCTTTCTTAAGCCGACTCTTGAGCAGCCAGCTCGCCGTCTTCTACTTTAATTGCTAAAGAACTCTAAACGGCTATGTACTTGCCTTCCCAAAGTAGCCAAGTACTTGATCTAGCAGCAGTCCACAGAGCGGCTGTCCGGCTGGCAAGACGGCAACCAAGGGAAGGCGACAAAGGAAAAAGCCAAAAGAGCAACAAGCAAAGGAGATAGAACTCGGATTGATATTTACATAGTAGAGGCCCTTGGCCGAATCTTCAAACAGAAGTTCAAAATACACCCCGCGGGTGGAATTGTGCAAATTAACAAGTTCTTCAAGAATATTAAGCAGATAAAACAGAAGGAGGAAGCCTAGGAAGCGGCAGACAGGTTCGGAGGATCGGAGGAGTCGGCGGTGCTAGGTGTTGGGGCGGCCGGCTGGACGGTCTCGGCTTGATCACCTCCGGCGGCAGCCGGCTCGGTCGGCCGCGGCTCGTTGCTGGAGGCACGATCGAGCTGAGGCTGGCCGTCCGCTCCGTCCTCTGGTGCCTCCATCTCGCCTCCGTCCTCTGCCTTGCCTTCCTCCTCGACACTGGAGCTGATCACCTCCGCCGAGTCCTCGCTGTAGTCTGGGTTCAACCCGAACCACTCCGGCGGTGCCTCCTCGCCGTCTTCAGCCCGCTCGGGGACGAAGATGCTGGTGTCGGTGTACTCGGCAATCGATGCCGCACGCTTGACGAGGGCGTCTTCCACGACCGCCAGATCCGCCGGGGCCTCTAGCCGGAATGTGGCGAGTCGGTCTAGATCCAGCCCAGGATACCATGCCTTGACGAACTCCAAGGCCCGGCGCGCTCCGGCCCGGGCCGAGGAGCCCTTCCAAGCCTCAAGACAGCCAGCCGTGACCTCCAGCCAGTCGGCAGTCCGACTGGGAGTGCGCGGAGCCTGCATGTCCGGCCACAGGGTGGCGATCGCCTGGGCGCCGACTCGTTGAAGCCGGCGCAGCATCCGGTGGGCCAGCCGAAGGCAGGCCTCAATGCTCAGGATCTGCTCATCAAGGGTTCGGGGGCGTCGGCGGCAATCTCCGCGCCATCCGCCCTCCGTCCCTCACGATCAACCTCGATGGCTTGATTGGCGGCCTGTGAGTGGCCAGGGAAGAAGTCTGCCAAGACGAAGAGCGAGGAACAAGTCAAAAAACTAGAAGTCGGCTCGACCTATAGTCGGCAACTCAAAGAAGAAAAATGAGGAAGCTCACCGTCGACGAGATCCTCGATCTCATAGAAGCCGGAGGCCAGCATTGCCTCCTTGTCAGTCCAGGAGGAGCGCTCGCTCGCGAACTCAACCAGGAGGGCGGTCTCCTTTTCTTCCACCTCCTTCTGGGTCTTCTTGAGCAGCTCCTTCTGCTCCAACAATTGCGCGACCAGCAGGTCACGCTCTACGGCCAGCTTGTTGCACTCCTCCCCCTTGGCGCGCAACGCGGTGTTGGCCTTGCCCAGCTACTACTGCAGGGTGGCGTTGGCCTCTGAAGAAAAGGAAGAAAGAAAAGGCGTTAAGTCGTCAACAAGGAAGAAGATTGCCGGGGAGATCCGGCCCGACTGCTCAGCAGTCGGCCCGAATCTCGGGGACTACAGCCCGCGGGTGCGCCAGCGCGCCCCTGCAGAGAAGAAAGAGGACTCACTCCGGCTCTCCGACAAATCGGCGGTCCGCTTGCCCAGCTCTTCGACGTTGAAGTTGAAGGCGGTGACACAGAGATTGTGATAGTCCAGTGACAAGCATTTCAGACAAAAGTTAGTACTTGGAACTCGCCAATCGGAGTTCCGAGCCGCCTGCTCAGCAGTCGGCCCGAAACTCGGGGACTACACCCAGTGGGTGCGCTGGCGCGCCACCACAGAGAAGAGCAAGGAACAAAAAGAAAAGGAGGAAATGTACCCGGATGGCTGTCCGCGACGCCAGGTGCGCCTTGGTGCAGTTCTGGATGGCATCGCACTCAGCTCGCAGCTTCGACTGAACGTCCAGAAGCGCCTGGTTCAGCGGGCCCGTGCCGCCTCCTTGCACCCACCCAGTGGGCGCGGCGCTCGTTGCCTCGGCGTCTGGGATCGTCGAGCTGGCGGCGCCGGTCTCCAAGGGATGCGGGGCCGAAGTCGCCTTCGCAAGACGGCGGCGCGTTGGCGAGCCGACTTGAAGTAGTAGGCCCGCCACGACCTCGTCTTCAGTTGGCGGCACTGGCGGATCCGCCGGCTGCTCGCCCTGCGTGCTTCTAGACGGCGGCGGCGGCACGATCACGTCCGGCACAGAGACATCGCCGCCTCCCTTCTCCATGACCGGGTTCTCGCCGCCGGCTTCCCCAGTCTGCCCCGTGAACTCCGGAGGCGGCGGCGCAGAGTTCAGCGGGGTGACGAACACAGCCGATTTGCGGTGCGCAGCTTCCTCAGCCTGCCGCCTCGCCGCGACAGCGGCTTCGGCCTCCGCATTCTCCAGGCGGGCGGCCTCTTCCTCTTTGCGCTTCTCTTGCGTGTTCTGCTCCGTCGCCTCCCGGAGGTCGGCGGCGGGATCAACCCGCCGAGTGGTGGTGGACGTCTCCGCCGACCCTCTCAAGAGTGAGGGGAGCCCTGAAGCAAGGGAAGCACGTAAATTCAGACAAAGTCTACAAAGAAAGAGTAAAGGCGGAAAGAGGGAGCACCCACGCGGAGACCAGCGGCGGCTTCTTCACCTCCTTGCGGAAGCGGATGGCCTTCGCGGCCGCCTCGTCCCGTTTCATCACCGCGACCGAGCTCTTGGACTTCTTCGGCCGACTGCCGAACAAGGACGGCACGGCCCTGCGCTTCTTCCCGCCGTCTGGAGCGTCTGGCGCGGCAGAAGAACCCGCGCTGGCCTGGCTGACTCCTGGCCGGTGGCGGGGGGGGTGGGGGGGCGACCTCCTCCTCATCATCAGGCCAGTCCTCTAGACTGGCCCCGAGCCATGGGCCGCCTCCTCCCTCGGCGTCGTCTTCCAAAGCCGCCGCCCCCAGGTCAGGTTCGTCGACGTCGCTCTCCGCCCGGTCAGCGAGGAACTCGCGGGCCGGCCCTGCGGTGCCGGCTGATGGATGGAGGAGGGGATTCTGACCAAAGCCGACTGGTCAGGTCGGATAAAACAAACTTGGCAAGAAAGAAGACAAGTCAAAGAAAGAAGGAAAGAGGCAACTCACTATAGGCGGAGGGTTGGCACGCGAGTACGGCTCCTTGCCGAACCGCTAATCTTCCAAGAGCTTGCTGTTCGAGAGGTAGTTCACCATGTAGGCCACCTCCTCGTGAGGCATGTCCTTGATGCACATCCGACTCGGGTCTCGGTGCCCGCTCATTTGGCATATCATGTGGGGGCGACCTTGAAGCGGGTGAACTCGGCGCGCCACGAAGGCGGCCAGCAGATCTGGGCCAGTCAGGCCCTCCGACTGCGTCAGCACTCGGAGTCGCGTGATGGCGCCGGCTCCTGCAGGTGTCAGCGACTTGGCCCGGTACGACCAGTTGGGCAGCCTCCCAGCCGGCGGGCCGGCTACGAAAGCCGGCAGATTGACCCAATCGCCCTCCGCGAAGACGCTCTTCACGTAGAACTTTATCAGCTTGATGGTGGGGAAGGGGTTGTCGGCCCCCGACCTCCGCACGGTGATGAACGCGCCGCACTGAGCCGGCACGCCTGCGGCCTGGGTGCCGAGCTTGGAGAAGAAGAACTCCCCCCAGAGCTCGATAGTGGGGAGGACTCCGAGGAAGCCTTCGCACAGGGCGACGAAGGCGGACAGCAGCAACACCGTGTTGGGCGTAAGGTGGTGCGGCTGGAGGCTGTAGAACTCCAGAAAGGAGCGGCAGAAGCTGCTCGCCGGCAGACCCAGGCCGCGCAGGCAGTGCGAGCAGAAGATGACCCGCTCGCCCTCCTCCGGCGCCGGAGAAATCTCCCCCCTCGGCGCAAGGCGTACCCGCACATAATCCTTGCCGGGGAGGCGACGTGTCTTGCGGAGGAACTCGATGTGGTCGTCGTGAACCTCTGAGCCATCCCAAGTGTTGGAGTGCACCGAGGGGGGCGCGGCGGCGAAGGAAGAGCTCATCGTGAGCGGGTCACCGCGGCGCTCGGCGAAGCTTGGGGCGCAGCGGAGCGAGAAGGAAGAAGAAGGAGAAGTAGCATGGAGGAGGGGCGTGCGTGCTCTGCCGCTCCCCCCACCTCCCCCTACTTATAGACCATGGGTTGCGAAGCCGAGGGGGCGGTCATGGGATTAACTGCACCCACGACCCCATGGCCCCCACGTTTATCCCACAGAGTTACTGCGCGCAGTAACTCCGTGGGAACCCCAACCGTCCGCCACGGCCGCAGAGGATCCGCTTGTGCGCCGAGGCGCGGTAGTGGCGGGCCCCGCCCGAAGGCCTGTCCCGTCACGCGCGTGGGCGGCCTGGAAGCTTAGCCAGCATGCCACTTGGACCCTGCCGGGGCGTTCGAAATATTGGACAAGTGAATCTGGGCGAGTACGACTCCTACCAGTCGGCTTGGCAGAAGTCGAGCAAGGTTCTCGCCTTGGGATCCCGGAGAGAGAAACTGCTGAGGCTCCACGGCCGATCATCCGCGGTGCCTCACCAGCTTCGGGGACTACTGTCGGAGTAATGCCACGGGTAGGCTAACCAGGATCCCAGAACCTTTCAAGACATCGGGGCAGGCCGCGCCCCTCAAGGATGCCAAGACGGAGAGCCGCCTTCTAGAAGCCGGCTGGAGAAACGGCCGACTACCGCCTCGCAGCCGAGTTCTGGAGGCGAATTCAAGACACGCCGACTCTGATCTGGCGGCTTCCAAAGAAGCTGGCCACCGGGAGTCGGCCCGCGGCACCAACGATTACCCGTACCCTCATCAAGAGGGACGTGACGGGGAGTGGCTACAGTAAAGCCCACTCCCACCCCTTTCTAAGGGCAGGCGTGGCCACAGTGCGCCATACCCGCGGAGATCTCCGTCCGGCGTGGCACTGTTGCAATACTGGCCCTGACATCAGCACGAGTGGGTAGAGTCCTGCACCCACGACAGCCTGTCTGTACGACCCAGGGATGATGGGTCCCACTAGTCAGCGGGAGACCAGAAGACGGCGAGAGCGCCACCAGTCGGATCGGTTGGGAGTCGGCCCCCGGGAGTCGGCCTGCCCCTCCCACAGGCCCCACATGCCATTAACCAGACGAGACGGGGAGTGGCAACAGTGATCGCCCGCCAGGCGGCGGAGCTATTGCCACGACCTCATGACCAAGCCCGCGTCATTAGAAGCACGGCTACGATGAATCGCCAATGACAAGACCGGCCAAGGCGTGAGCCAGCGCTGTCCGGCTCCGTACCGGACCGATCGGCGGGGCCTGGCAGTCGGCGGGCCCCTGCAGTCGGCGGAGAAGACGGTGGCTAGAGAGACCGACGGCTGGGCCCCGCGCCCAGCCCGATTAACATTGTACCCCTGGGGGTCGGCCTATATAAACCCCCCAACGCACCCATGCAAAGGGTTCGAATCCATTAGCACTAGACCAGACCACATAGGAAGGAGAGAGCTAGCCTTGCCTTCTCCTACCTCCAGCATACAGCTCAAGGAACAACCTTGTACTCACTTTGCCTTAGTGATCATGCGGAGACCCCGCAGAGCAGGACTAGGGGTGTTATCTCCTAGGAGAGCACCGAACTGGGTAAAGTACGCCGGCGTTCGTGTCTACGCCTCATCCCGCTTCCAGGCACCGACGACGTTCTACTCGCTCGCACCATGATAAGCCATCCCTTGGCATATGTCGCACCCAACCCCCGACACTCTGTATTGTTGTTTTGATGCGGCGCTTGTGTTTGTTGCAACGTGACCGACTGTTGCCGTCCTTGGTATCCGAAGTACCAGGGTTCTTTGATATGTTATTGCTGCGAGCCAGCCAGTTGTCCTCTCCCACACAAAAGCGGGTCATGAGCGTCGTGAGGGCTGCCATTGATTTCGGCTTTTCTTGGCCAAGGTGTCGGGCAAGCCACTCGTCACGGATGTTATGCTTGAAAGCTGCTAGGGCCTCTGCATCCAGACAGTCGACGATTTGATTTTTCTTGGTTAGGAACCGTGTCCGGAATTGCCTGGCCGATTCTTCTGGCTGTTGAATTATGTGGCTCAAAGCATCGGCATCTGGTGGTCGCACATAAGTGCCCTGGAAGTTGTCGAGGAATGCGGCTTCCAGATCTTCCCAACAGCCAGTGGATTCTGCTGGCAAGCTGTTGAGCCAATGCCAAGTTGGTCCTTTAAGCTTGAGTGGGAGGTATTTGATGGCATGTAGATCGTCACCACGGGCCATGTGGATATGCAGGAGGTAGTCCTCAAACCATACCGCAGGATCTGGTGTACCATCGTATGATTCAATATTTACGGGTTAAAAACCTTCTGGGATTTGATGATCCATTACTTCATCTGTGAAGCATAGTGGTGTGCGGCGCCTCTGTACTGGGCTATATCACGACGCAGCTCGAATGAGTCTTGTCTGCTGTGTTCGGCCTGGCCGGATTTACTTGTACTGTATCCGGCGTGACGGTTATCGTCTCGTGTGGTGGGGCGCCCTCGCGATCCTTAGATCGATCTTGCTTGCTTTGCTTTGTCCTCCAATATCACTACTAGGGAAAAGCCTAGCAGCAGCGAGGGTTTTGGGCCTCTCAGTAGCGCGGGCACCGGCGCTACTAATAAGGCGCTACAGCTAACGTATAGCAGTAGCGCCGGTTGTCCCACACTAATGCTATACATGAATAGCTGTAGCGCTCTTTGGGAAAGGGCGCTACTGATATTATCTGCAGCGCTGTTTGCTGGGACGCGCTACTGACAATGCGGCGCTACTGCTAAATTTCCCCCTCGCTACTACTAGTTTATTTATTAGTTTTTTTCCTGCATATTTGTTTTGTATTTGTTTTGTATTTGAATAGGCTTTATACAATAATCTTTAGCATATCGTACACATACAAATGTAATCATAGCATATACATACAATTAGTCTCATCAAATCATGTCATCATCATAATCATCATCCAACACAAAGTGGTCTCTCGTCATCATCTCGAAAATAGCGATACAAGTCTCGAATGATATGCAAATACATCGCCATCCATCTAAACAATGATATACGCGAGAAGAGCTATCACTTTGAGAACATGAGTTCATATCCCTCTTTCGCATTAGCGTGAACCTCTAAACTAACTCATCGCTCGTCGCCGAAACCGGAAGGGCCTGACACTTCGGCCACTTGTCGTATATATACTCCTGGCATAGCACTTCTTCGCCATCTATGATCTATGCACCTGCATCATCACATGAGTCGATGATACGCAACATATATAGTTGAGCAACAGAAAGAGACAAACTTGGCAAAAATAAAAACAACATATCATAAGCATAAATAACAAAGTTCATCGTACCCCAAAATGCCCTAACTAGAGTGATTTTCGCTAGTCGAGGAGGAGGACGGTTTAATTACATCACAAATAAAGTTTCACCGTGCATAACTCAAAGTTTTGTCATACAAAAAGTATGGACTAAACGGACACATTGTCATATATCGACAATCACTCCAACATGTCGTTCCATCCATCCAAGTCAGGGAGATAGTCCCCGAGCCTAGTGAAAGGCTTCAGGTCGAGACGCTGAGAGGATATCCATATTCGGACGTCTTCCCGTGACATTTGTCCTTCTCCGTAGAACATCCCTGTTTTTCCGACGACCTCCTTCATGATGATTTGGGCAAGTTCGCGCTGGATGTTATAGAACTCAGCTCGAAGTCGATGATCCTC
Organism: Aegilops bicornis; assembly: GCA_021605145.1. Classification (NCBI taxonomy): domain Eukaryota; kingdom Viridiplantae; phylum Streptophyta; class Magnoliopsida; order Poales; family Poaceae; genus Aegilops; species Aegilops bicornis. The sequence continues at coordinate 256,581,752 of CM038671.1, read as the reverse complement.
GATATGTCCTATGTCCTTTGCCCATTGCAGAATATGGGCATCGCCGGAAGAAGGTGCCATGCTGAAGGTTACGGTGATCCCGCTCGTACTCCAAAGCATGTGGTGTAGGACATAGAATCCATCATTAAGAGAATCGTCCGGTTCTTTGGATGCAGAGAAGTCGGTCTTATGGTCAAGGCGACCACCGCCGCCTCATCTTCTTGTCCCTGGCCTCTCCACCCAGTGATTGGTAGTGATACATAGCACTGTCGAGAACATCCTTGATGTGGGTGTAATCCTTTTTGTGAATGTTCTTCAACGAGTCCAAGTAAAGAGCATGGGAGAATTGGGGGTAGAGGATGATGAGGACGGTAGCGCATTGGCCACATAAAATAAGTCCTCAAATTAATTAGCCTCCACCGTGCAAATGAATGATTGAAATCGAAGGAAGGATAGCAGCGCGGATGACTTACACGGGATGATAAGGCACGAGAATCGCCCCCTTGTCCTTATTGGTGAGCATGAAACTGACGATGTAATCCCTCGCGTATTCATGGTGATTTGCGTAGACTCCCAAGAAGCCCTCGTGCATGTAGTATGGGTCAGCGACACAGATATGAGATCTCTGCTCAACCCCGATGATGTAGTTCATGTGCAAGGCATAAAGGCGGACAAACTTAAAATCCAGCTTCTTCACGTGAAACATGTCGAATATGTAATCGAATCGGAGGAAGAACTTATCCATGGGGAAGCCGCCGACGCACGACATTTTCCGCGGAACGTTAACCACGTAGAGTGGGTATCCTGGATCTTTCGAGGCGATGAGGTCTTTCTCTACCCGCAGCACATCGTCATGAAGTCTCTTTAGATCGCCGAATCTGGCCCGTAGCGCTATTGCAGGTAGGATTGGTTGACCGGGGATATGCCATTTATCCGCATCGGGGATATCTATAAGGTCCTGAAGCCGAGGCTGCTGAGGCGGCTGGATCATTGAAACAGCTTTTTTGCCTTTCCTAGCTCCCTTCCTAAACTTCTTTACTACCGGAAGGTCGTCCATAATATGTTGAGACGACAATTCAGGCACCGACTCATGACGCTCAAACCCTGAGGAGGCGCTAGTATAGACATACTGTTCAGCAGCGCCATCGTCGTCCTCATCCTCATCCATGGCGACATCATCAGCGACTAATGGAGCCTCCTCCTTTCCACGTCCGCTATCACCCAACCCGACACCCGACGCTAATTGGGTAGGTGGGGTGTTGATGTTCATACCTTGCTGAGGCTGCGTGCTCGTGGGTGTGCTCCCGGCCGCCTCCAGACGAAGCAGACTCTTTGGCCACAACAGGACCCACCCAGCATTGCAACAATCACCAAGTTGCCGTGGTGTCTCGTCGTCACCCCCCAGTAGTACTGGAGGAGGCAAATTCTTGTGGCCCGGTTTGACACTGGCCACGGAAACCTTGAAGACGTTCGGGGGGATCGGCCGGCTGTGGAACAATGGTTCCTTCAGCTCCATTATCGTCGCCTTCCCCACGTGCACCTTCTGGTCGCCAATGGTGTACAATATGGTGCACGGGGTTTTGTCGGCCCGCAAAGAAAAGTCTGCGACGTGAGACATCCGAAAGGCAATGAAAACGGGAGATTATACATTTATATTGAAGGGGGCCGGTGTGACAGATACCGTGAGGGCGTCGAGCTCAGCCAAAGACGAAGCACCGCCTAGCACGTCCGATGCGGGAGCCGGTGCGGGAGCGAGTGCAGTCAGGTGCTGGTGCAACGCTAGTCGAGCTGCTCCCGCCAAGAAGTCGCTAAGGGAAAGTCCACTGCATCTTTTTCTGGATTTTGCCTGCTCCAATTGAAAACGGCCGGAACCAAGGTAGTAGAAATATCTACAGCCACCTGTTTTGCGGCAGCTACCGCTGTTGCGACTGTCTCAATTGATTTCTTCTCAACCGTAATCTCAACCCTCTTGTCGATGTTTTGTTCATTTAACCTGCGTCCTTCCTTTCTCTCCTTCGTGGTCTCACGGTAGTACTTCTTCCATGTGGTGCCGTCTCCGACACCGTGCACGCGTCCATACGACGGTCGAGTATCCACCGGTTGTCGTTTCAATATGTTCAACACCCGGTTGAATGGAGTGTCCCACTTGGGCCTCGCCAATGCCTCAGACGGCGAGTCGCTTTTGGCCGGAATCTTGTGCTGCTCTCTCTACAAAAGGCACAACGATCGTTTACAAATATGACTAACGTGTGCAGTCGAATTGATCAGAAACTAAAATTACCAGCAGTCTCATGAACTCCGTAATGACCGGTGTTGTCTCGTAAACCTTGTTCACTGGGTCCCAACGGTGCCGGGCCCTGAGGATGTCACGCTCCTATGGGACCGTGAACTCCGCGAAGGGGTCTGGGATGCCCAGACTCGCGGCTTCCGCGTCCTCCTTGGCCCATTTGGACCTCTTTCCGTCGTAACCACGGCTTCCGAGGTGGTGGCTCCCAAAGTTCCTCTCTTGAAGCCCCATCATGTACTTAGACTTTTTTTGGCATCTTCGGCCTCGCAAGCCTCCTTGAATATTTGAAACTGCTCTTCCGTGATTGTCGGATTATCCTTTACAATCTCGGAGTAGGGTTCCTTCTTGTCGATGATCCTTGCTTTCACTCGATTTTTCCAGGCGGCCAACGCGTCGCTAAACTTGGTCATGGCGTGTTTGTTTATCTTCTTCATTGCCGGGTCCTCATCTGGATCTTTATAATCATTCTCATTCCGTCCCCGGAACAAGAATATTTGGGCAAAATTCTTTAGGAGGGAGCTCCTCATATTTTCTATCTTCTGTAGTTTCTCATCGTTGATGGTGGCGGTTGTCCGTACGATGCAGCCTATTTGATTGCCGTAGCATCGACGCGCTTCCTCGGGCGTCATTGGCTCAAAATTGTCGCTGCCCACCTCCGTGACCACCACTCTAGTAGTCCTGAGTTTGTTAGGAACCCGTTGCCTCTTTGCTTTCGGTTCTACACCGGCTCCGCTCCCCGAGGCAGCGTCGGTCTCAGTCTCGGCGCCGGTCTCGATGCCGGTCTGAGTCTGAGCTCCGGTCTCAGTCTCAGCACCGATCTGCGTGTCGGTCTCAGTCCCCGATGCCACCAGTGGGCCCAACAATAACATCGGTTGATCATCGGTAAGGCTAAAAAATTCGTCTGCCTCCCGGTAGGCGTCGTAGCAATCACCAGAACCCTGTCCTTCATCGTTGCTAGCCATGTTTCCTATGATTAAATCTAGTCAATTAATTCTAGACCTAATAAAATGAATAATGACATAAAAAAGGCCTATTGTTTTGCGGGAATGTTGACTCCTTCCTGGTGCGGCAAATCCCGGGCACTCGATATGTCCTAGTTTGTAGCACAAGTCGTGCCGAAATTCATGGAAAATTTCGGCATGACCTTTGCTAAAAAGTGGACAAATCGAGAACACGAAATTTGCTTTTAACAGAAATGAATCAACATTCCGGCAAAACATAGGCCACTCAGCATCATTCCAGCACAAGTCATATATAGTTTGACCAAGTTTTTGAAAAGAAAAAACAATTCTGTTTTTTGTTTATAGCTAAATGCCATAGCTACTGTTTTTTATTTATAGCTAAATACTTATGATTTTTGTCTAAATCTAAAAGTATTTAGCTAAAAATATTCAGGTCCATAGTCCAAATAATTCAAATTTCATTTGAATGAAATTTGGAACAAATTCAGATCCGTAGTCCAAATATTTTTTATAGCTAAGGGTTTTTTGTTTATAGCCTCTGTTAATTTAAATCTAAATGCTACTATTATTTATATACCCTCTATTAGTTTAAAGCTAAATGGAATTACTGTTTAGGCATTTTCATAAAAATTGCCCTAGCTAATTTCCTAAAACATTTGCTAATCATTTTTCCTAAATGCTATAAAATGCCTACTGCCCTAAAAAAATCTAGGGTTCATATGAACACCTAGGGTTCATATGAACATCAACACAGTATCAACATATATATGAAATTGCCCTAGCAGAGACAGAGAGGAGGGTGGGGGACAGTAGAGGCAGAGCCTTACGGTCGGCGGCAAGGGCATGCTCTGGCTCGGGCGGCGGCCGTGAGGTCGAGGGCGGCGACGGTGAGGTCGAGGGAGGCGACGGTGAGGTCGACGATGGCCTCGGGCGGCGGCTGTGAGGTCGAGGGCGGCCTCGGGCGGCGGCGGTGTGGTCGAAGGTGGTGGGCAGTGGCGGTGTGGTCGAAGGCGGCCTCGGGCGGTGGCGATGTGGTCGAAGGCGGCAGGGCGACGGCGGCGATGGAGCAGTTGGGGGACATGGGGGGTGGGAGTAGAGAGGGGGAAAGGACTTAGTGAAATTTTGAGCCCGGGCTGCCGGGATTTGAGTCAAACTAGCAGTAGCGCGTGAGGGAGTCCTGGACTAGGGGTGTCCGGATAGCCGGACTATCATCACGGCCGGACTCCAAGACTATGAAGATACAAGATTGAAGACTTCATCCCGTGTCCGGATGGGACTTTCCTTGGCGTGGAAGGCAAGCTTGGCGATACGGATATGTAGATCTCCTACCATTGTAACTGACTCTGCAACCCTAACCTATCCGGTGTCTATATAAACCGGAGGGTTTTAGTCCGTAGAGGACGAACAAGAATCATACCATAGGCTAGCTTCTAGGGTTTAGCCTCCTTGATCTCGTGGTAGATCCACTCTTGTACTACCCATATCATCAATATTAATCAAGCAGGAGTAGGGTATTACCTCCATCGAGAGGGCCCGAACCTGGGTAAAACCATCGTGTCCCTTGTCTCCTGTTACCATCCGCCTAGACGCACAGTTCGGGACCCCCTACCCGAGATCCGCCGGTTTTGACACCGACATTGGTGCTTTCATTGAGAGTTCCTCTGTGTCGTCAAAATAGGCCCGATGGCTCCTTCGATCATCTACAGCGACGCAGTCCAGGGTGAGACTTTTCTCCCCGGACAGATCTTCGTATTCGGCGGCTTTGCACTGCGGGCCAATTCGCTTGGCCATCTGGAGCAGATCGAAAGCTACGCCCCTGGCCATCAGGTCAGATTTGGAAGTTTGAACTATACGGCCGATATCCGCGGAGACTTGATCTTCGACGGATTCGAGCCGCAGCCAAGCGCGCCGCAATGTCTCGATGGGCATGATCTAGCTCTGCAGCCGAACAGTGCCCTGGAGGCCGCACCAGCATCCGCTCTGGCCCTTAATCCGGATCCGGATTCCCCGATCGAGGACGAGTGGTTGGACACCGCCTCGGGGGCTACGATCTCTACGGCGATTGAGCCGAACTCCATCCATGTCCTTTGCGAAGACCTTGACTCCAGGGTGCCGGACTCCTCTCCGGACTCCGAACCCTCCGCACCCCTGCCAATCAAGTCCGATTGGGCGCCGGTCATGGAGTTCACTGCCGCGGACATCTTTCAGCACTCGCCCTTTGGTGACATCCTGAATTTGCTAAAGTCTCTCTCTTTATCTGGAGAGCCCTGGCCGGACTACGGTTAGGAATGTTGGGATGCGGATGACGAAGAAATTAAACGCCCACCCACCACCCACTTTGTAGCCACTATCGATGATTTAACCGACATGCTCGACTTCGACTCCGAAGACATCGACGGTATGGACGACGATGTCGGAGCGACAAGACCCAAATACCACGGTATACCGGAAGGCCACCTCGTCATACAACATATACATGGTGGATATCCCAAAAGATGGGAACGGCGATGGAACAACGGAGGATGACCCCTCCAAAAAGCAAACGAAGCGCCGGCGCCAGGGGCGCCGCTCTAAATCCCGCCACAGCAAAAACGGTGATTCCGGCACGGGATATAATAACACCCCGGACAGTGCCGAAGACAACCTCCTCCAGCAGAACTCAGCACAGGAGGAAGGAGAAGCAAGTCCGCACGACAGTGCGGCAGAAAGAGAGGTCGAGGATGATAATTATGGGCCTCCCTCCGAAGACGAGGCAAGCCTCGGCGACGACGAAGTTTGTCGTGCTCGAGGATCCCGCCAACAGAGCTGCTTTCAAATGCAGGCTTATAGCCACGGCAAGCAGCCTCAAGAAAAGCAGCAACAACTTAGAGCTGACCAAGATCTGCTAGCTGACAGATGGACCGAGGTCCTTGCAGCCGAAGAGTATGAACTCGAGCGCCCCTCCAAAAGCTACCCCAAACGCAGGTCGTTGCCTCGATCAGAGGAAGCACCCAAGTCACCAGCATACGACATGGCAGACCGGCCACATCCTGGCCGCGATAGAGAGGCCTCTAGACCCTCCGTTCAGCCGTACCCCGACGCCGTTCAAAAAGTACCAGGGCACGGGAAAACGCACCGGACTTGCGAGATATATTGGAGGATAAGGCAAAACATACAAGATCGATCTACGGATCGCGTGGGCGCCCAACGACGCGGGATGATTACCGTCACGCCGGATACAGAAACTCCGGCAGGGCCGAACACAATAGACAAAGCTCATTTGAGTTGCGTCGTGATATAGCCCAATACAGAGGTGCCGCACACCCACTATGCTTCACAGATGAAGTAATGGATCATCAAATCCCTTAGGGCTTTAAACCCGTAAACATCGAATCATACGATGGTACCACAGATCCTCAAGGTCCGGATCGAGGATTATCTCCTCCATATCCACATGGCCCGTGGTGATGATCTACATGCCATCAAATACCTCCCCCTCAAGCTTAAAGGACCAGCTCGGCATTGGCTTAACAGCTTGCCAGCAGAATCAATTGGTTGTTGGGAGGACCTGGAAGCCGCATTTCTTGATAACTTCCAGGGCACATATGTGCGACCACCAGACGCCGATGACCTTAGCCACATAATTCAGCAGCCAGAAGAATCGGCCAGACAATTCTAGACACGGTTCCTAACAAAGAAAAATCAAATCGTTGACTGTCCGGATGCAGAGGCCCTTGCAGCCTTCAAACATAACATCCGCGACGAGTGGCTTGCCCGGCACCTAGGACAGGAAAAGCCGAAATCCATGGCAGCCCTCACAACCCTCATGACTCGCTTTTGCACGGGAGAGGACAACTGGCTAGCTCGAAGCAACAACTTGGCCAAACACCCTGATAGTTCGGATACCAAGGACAGCAATGGCAGGTCGCGTCGCAACAAGAACAAGCGCCACATTAACGGGCGATAATGTCAAGATACGGCCATCAATGCCGGATTCAGAGGCTCTAAACACGGTCAGCGGAAGAAGCCATTCAAAAGAAATACCCAGGGCCCTTCCAACTTGGACTGAATACTCCATCGCTTGTGCCAGATACATGGCACCCCCGAAAAACCAGCCAATCACACTAACAGGGATTGTTGGGTGTTCAAGCAAGCAGGCAAGTTAAGTGCCGAACTCAATGACAAGGGGCTGCGTAGCGATGACGAGGAAGAGCCCGGCCACGAACAATAGAGGATGAAGGGTTTTCCCACACAAGTGCAGACGGTGAACATGATATACGCATAACCCATATACCCAAAAGGGAGCGGAAGCGTGCACTAAGGGACTTATATGCGATGGAGCCAGGAGCCCCCAACTTCAACCCATGGTCCAAAGGCCAGAAAACCTTCGATCGAAGGGACCACCCTACTAGCATCCGTCAGGGCGGTTTCGCCGCATTGGTTCTTGATCCAATTATCGACGGATTTCACCTCACCAGAGTCTTGATGGACGGCGGTAGCAGCCTGAACCTGCTTTATCAGGATACAGTGCGCAAAATGGGCATAGACCCCTCAAGGATTAAACCTACAAAGACGACCTTTAAAGGCGTCATACCAGGTGTAGAGGCCAATTGTACAGGCTCGGTTACACTCGAAGTGGTCTTGGATCCCGGATAACTTCCGCGAAGAGTTAATCTTCGACATAGTCCTGCTTCTGCCGCGGCTATCACGCGATCGCTTGGACGAACCGTGACGGTAAAGTTCAATGCGGTGCCGCACTACGCATACCTGAAGCTCAAGATGCCAGCCCTCGAGGAGTAATCACGGTCAATGGAAACACCGAACGCCTTCTCCGAACGCAGGAGCACACGGCGGCCCTCGCGCGGAGGTGCAAAGCAGCCTCTCACGGCAATTCTCGAGTCCGCCACTAACCGTCCGGACATCGCCAAGCGTGTTCGAGTAACCTACAACAAGACCGCTCGCACGATTCAAGCACGCCAGTGCAATCCGCCCCAACCCCAGCCCTCGCGAAGTTGCGAAGATATTACGCCAGACGTAATTCACGCTTTGGAGATACCATGTGCATAAAGGGAGGGGCACGACCACGGCACGACAAGAATGCGGCTCGACCGCACCAGGGGCTCCCGATTGTGTCATTCTTTTTCTTCTTTCTTTCCTTTTTTTTCAGGACTCCGTTTTCCAGAAGTCATGTCCGGCACTAGAATCGCCGAACTCACGATGCAACAGCCAGGGAAGCAGAAAGCTACGTCGAGTGTTCAGGTGGTCTCTATTACGAGCATTATACCTGTTTTACATACCATCCCGCAGCTTACCCCTGGAGGGGGACATGTTAGATAGTCCCATCCCTTGCCCATCGCACTATTTGTATCGCTCGCTTTCATTGCAAGATTTTTCTGAATAAACAATACATAGCTTTTGCCTATTATTGCACTCCTTTCTTTATCTATATATATGTTAATTTCATGACATGTTGCACCCGTACACTTTGGTACGGCCAATACACTGTGGGGCTTAAGTACCCCAAAATTATGGTGTGATAAGTCCAACACTTTCACAAGTGCGGCACCTGAACTTATAGCATTATATGAATCGGCTCGAATCATGTCTTGGGTCAATAGTTGGGTTTGCCCGGCTCCGTGTTTTGGTACCTTACGTTCTGTTATATCGGCTAAGGTAGCACCGGGAGAACCATCGCGATTGTGCCCCAGTTGAGCTGGGTCGAGCACCTCGGTGAGAAAGCTAAAACTGACCGTCATGATAGGGCGAGAGCCGGTCGCTGTTCGAGAGGTTTTTTCGGGTCCCTAAAGACTTATGCCGCTTAGAGCGAGAAACCGGAGTTGTCTGGCCAAGGCGTGGATAGCGCCCCGAACTCGGTCTTCCGAATACTAGGGGCTTCGCCAAAATTTAAAATTATAGAATTCTATGGCTAAGTGAGAGTGTTCAAGCATTATAAGTCTGGTAGCCTGGTTCATTGCGTTGAGCGCCTCACTAGATGGACCCAAGAATGGGAACAAGAGTGCTCAAGTTTATCCCGAACACCCCAAAGACTTTTCGTGACATGGGGCTGAAGCCAACGACTTGCCATCTCTCAAATTTGATAAACGGCCGCCTGAGAAGGTAATATTTTAAATTAACAAGCGTTGCTTAGCGCATATGAACAAGTTTTCAGCGTACAGGATAACAAAATGCGAGTCTATTCAAAAATTACATCTTTGGAGCACTCATCCGCTATTTGGCGGGCACCCTCAGGAGGCCCTCATAGTACATTTCGGGCGTGTGATGCTCCTTGCCCTTCGGTGGCCCGTCCGTCACAAGCTTCTCCGCATCCAGCTTGCCCCAGTGCACTTTAGCACGGGCAAGGGCCCGACGGACACCTTCAATGCAGACGGAGCGCTTGATGACTTCAATCCGTGGACAGGCGTCCACCAGCCGCCGCACTAAGCCGAAGTAGCTCCCAGGCATGGCCTCCAATGGCCACAGCCGAACTATGAGGCCCTTCATGGCCTGTTCGGCGACCTTGTGGAGCTCGGCCAGCTGCTTTAGCTGGTCGCTTAGGGGCACCGGATGTCCGGCCTCAGCATATTGAGACCAGAACACCTTCTCCGTTGAGCTCCCCTCCTTGGCGCGGTAGAATGCGGCACCATCAGACACACTACGGGGCAAATCTGCGAATGCTCCTGGAGAGCTCCGAATCCGGGTAAGTAATAGGTAATTCACTTTCACATGCTTGCTTTGCATAAAGAATGCCTTACCCGCAGCTATCTTCTTTAATGATTCAATTTCTTGGAGCTCTTTTTGGGCCTCGGCCTTAGCAGCTTTGGCACTCTCAAGAGCCGAGGAAAGCTCGGACTCTCGGGTCTTCGAGTCACGCTCCAAACCCTCGTGTTTTTCCACGAGAATCTGGAGCTCTTGCCGCACCTCCGCCAGCTGCGCCTCCCACATCTCTCGCTCGGTGCGTTCATGAGCCGCTTTGTTTCGGCCACGGACACCGCTTCCTTCAGGATCGCCACCTCGTTTGTGGCCCCTGCAGTACCCATGTTATTCCTGTTATTTTTTGCAACCGAAACCTTTCTATAAGGTATTTCTTTAATAAGGTACTACTTACCTTCTATATCCTCGAGCTGCTTCTTTGCTTGGCCGAGCTCGTTCTTGGACCGCTCGAGGCTTTGCTTCAATGCATTGACCTCCTTGATCAAGGTCTGGGCAGAGGTCGATAGCGCAGCCTGCATTCCCATATTGACATACTTATGTTAGACTCCTGCGTATATCTTTTTAGATCCTTAGTCCGGCTTTTCTTTCCTAACACCGAACTAAGCATCGAGGGCTACTGTCTATGCGGTAATATTTTTACATATTCTAAACTTACCTCAAAGCCTGTTAGAAGGCTGGTACAGGCTTCGGTCAGCCCGCTCTTGGTGGACTGAACTGTCCGGATCACCGCACTCAAAACAGTGCGGTGCTCCTCCTCGATGGACGCGCTGTTAAGCACCTCCAGTAAGCTATCCGGTGCCTCCGGTTGGACAGAGGACACCGGCGTCTTACCCTTCTTACGAAGGGACCGCTTGCCGGACTCCGGAACCACTGAAGGTTCCGGCATGGAGTCCGGACAAGGGTCGGGACTTAGAGCCCACAGGGGTCTTGCCCCAGCGCCCGAGTCCGGGAGGTCGCCTTGTGGCGCCTCCTGCGCCACTTCCTCTTGACCATGCCCCTCTTGGGGCCCCGCCGCGGCGTCGTCCGCAGCGTGAGGTGAGGAGGCGGTCGGAAGTGAAGTACTCTCCATTTTGGACGAACCCAGGGACCCGCTCGTTGAAGCGGCGAACTCGCCCTTGGGCGGGCTGCATGATTGTTCGACATTAGAGAACACTATGCGATAACGAAAAGCCATGGGTATCCGGACACTTACGATCTCGCTAGGGGCTTGGCCCTTGTTGGCCAATCCTCCTCGTCGATGTCGACGTTGGTGGAGAAGTCCGGAGGAAGGGTTCTTCCCTTCTTGGACCCTCCGGCCTCCCCAGTTGGGGCGGCCTTCCTTTTCCTTTCCTCCCCCGCTGGGGGAGAAGCTTCTTATTCCTCCTCCTCGTCCTCAGGAGAAGATTCTGCTTCAGAATCTGACAGCACCTGGCGTCGGGAGCTCCTTCGAGTTCCCGTGGCCTCCTTCTTGGCCTTCTTCTCCGGCACCACGTGGGGTACCGGGGCCAGCAGCCCCGTTAGTCGGGCGTCCGCTGGGTCTTCCGGCAAAGGAGCCGGACAGTTAATCTGTCCGGACGTCTTCAGCCAGTCCTGTCAAAGATTAGGGAGTTTTAGATCCCACATAGAGTCAATCTATGAGAAAAGAGTCCCGTAAAGGGTAAAATAATTTACCTCGTCGGCTTGACGCCGCGAGCTGTATCCGCGATCTTTGTTAGCGGATGCGGGGGCTTCAGCGCCCTTGAACAGCACCTTCCAGGCATCTTCATACGTAGTGTCGAAGAGCCGGCTCAAGGTTCGGTGCTGTGCCGGATCGAACTCCCACAAATTAAAGGCCCGTTGTTGGCATGGGAGAATCCGGCGGATGAGCATCACCTGGATTACATCGACAAGCCTGAGATTCTTGTCCACCAGGTTTCGGACGCATGTTTGGAGTCCGGATAGCTCGTCCGAATTACCCCACGTCAGGCCGTCCTCCTTCCATGACGAGAGCCGTGTGGGGAAGCCAGATCTGAATCGGGGCCGCCACCCATTCGGGGTCGCGTGGCTCGGTGATGTAGAACCACCCCGATTGCCACCCCTTTATTGTCTCCACAAAGGAGCCCTCGAGCCATAGGACTTTGTCCATCTTGCCAACCATGGCGCCTCCGCACTCCACTTGATGGCCGCCCACTACCTTCGGCCGGACGTTGAAGATCTTGACCATAAGCGAAGTGGGGCTGGATGCAGAGGAAGGCCTTTCGCACCACGATGAACGCCGAGATGTTGAGGATGAAATTCGGGCCAGGTCATGGAAGTCCAGGCCGTAGTAGAACATGAGCCCCCAGGACAAATGGGTGAAGTGGAAAACCTAGTCCATGGAGGAAGTGGGGAGAAACACCACCCTCTCATGGGGCACAGGGGTTGGAATGAGCTGCCCCTCATCGGGCAGCTTTGGCTTGTGATGTCATGGGACAAATATCCGGCCTCTCGCAGCCTTGTGATGTGCCCCTCCGTGACGGAGGAGGCCATCCACCTGCCTCCCGCTCCCGACATGGTTGGAGAAGGTTGAGGTGGGATGTGCGGACTTGGGCGCTGGAGCTCGAGTCTTGTGAAATGGATGAGCAAAGGAGGAAGAAGGCGTAGGTGAAAAAGGTGGATCCTTATCCCCTTATATGGACGGACGAAGCTATGCGTCCCCCACCAGCCTGGTAAAACTCGCTTATCTCCCAAGCGCCGTAATCAATGGTTCGGATGGGTTACCCACGTCCGTATTGATGAGAATCTCGGAATAAGGGGGGCATGATCTATGCTTTGATAAGACGTGCCAGGGAAACCGGCTCGCTAAACGCGCTGAGGTGGAGCAGTAAAAAACGATTCATATAAAAGCCTGGCCGTGGTGTGAGGTCACGCCGCGAAATACGTCGGCAGATCTGTGCAAAAGTTATTCTCTCTACGGTGGTATGTGGAACTTGTTCTGCAGAGCCGGACACTATCCTGGTGTTCAAAACCTTCTATGAAGTATTCGGAGGAGGAACCCGCCTCGCAATGCTGAAGACAATCAACGCGCCGGATTCATCGTCATTGAAGCCTGGTTCAGGGGCTACTGAGGGAGTCCTGGACTACGGGGTGTCCGGATAGCCGGACTATCGTCAGGGCCGGAATCAAAGACTATGAAGATACAAGATTGAAGAATTCGTAAATGTCCCGATGGGACTTTCCTTGGCGTGGAAGCCAAGCTTGGCGATACGGATATGTAGATCTCCTACCATTGTAACCGACTCTGTGTAACCCTAACCTATCCGGTGTCTATATAAACCGGAGGGTTTTAGTCCATAGGACGAACAACAATCATACCATAGGCTAGCTTTTAGGGTTTAGCCTCCTTGATCTCGGTGGTAGATCCACTCTTGTACTACCCATATCATCAATATTAATCAAGGTGAGTAGGGTATTACCTCCATCGAGAGGGCCCGAACCTGGGTAAAACCATCGTGTCCCTTGTCTCCTTTTACCATCCGCCTAGACGCATAGTTCGGGACCCCCTACCCGAGATCCGCCGGTTTTGACACCGACAGCGCGTTTTGCCGAAATGCGCTATAGCTAAGTTAGCTACAACGTGTTCCAGGGAAACGCGCTACAGCTATTCCATTCTATTTTCTTTCATTTTCATTTACTTTTCTACTTGTTTTTCACTTTATTTTATTTCCGTTAGCAGCAGCGCCTTACACGTAAGCGCGCTACAGCTAAGGAGATTAGTAGTAGCGTTGGGCCAATATACGGCGCATCGCTAGGTTGAGCTAGCCTTGTGCGCCAGTTCAAACATAGCACAGCGCTTTTCTGCAATCGCGCCATCTTTGCTAAAATAAATAGCGTAGCGCGGTTTATCTACGAGCGCTGCTACTAAGTAGCAGTAGCGGTTGATTTTGTACAGTGCTACTGGTAAGATTCTGTGTATAGGCTTTTCCCTAGTAGTGTATGTCTCGCAGGTCCAGTGCATTTCCCCGTGTCTTGGTATTATTTGAGTGACGCCGGGGTGCGGCTTGAGCTGTGGGCCGAGAAGCCTCTCTGTCGCGGCCACGAGGTGGCCGATCAGCGGTCATACACTGGAGATGTGGGTTTTAATGCTTCCTCCTCTAATCGGGGTAGCAACATGCGCTTTGGGTAGCTCTTGGAGGGGCATTCAAGTTCATATCCCTCGGCTGCAAGGACTTCAGTCCATCTGTCAGCTAGCAGGTCTTGATCAGCTCTAAGCTGTTGCTGCTTTTTCTTAAGGCTATTTGCCGTGGCCATAAGCCGGCGCTTGAAGCGCTCTTGCTCGACGGGATCCTCAGGCACGATAAATTCGTCGTCGTCGAGGCTTGCCTCGTCTTCGGAGGGAGGCATGTAATTATCATCCTCTACCTCTCTATCTACCGCTCTCTCAGGAGGGCTGGCTTCTCCATCCTCCTGCGCTTAATCCCGCTTTGGAGGGAGTTGTCTTGACTGTCTGGAGTGTTATTATCTCCTGTGCCGGTATCACCGTTTTTGCTTTGGCGGGACTTAGAGCGGCGCCGCTGACGCCGACGCTTGGGTTGCTTCTTGGAGGGGTCATCCCCCGTTGTCCCATCGCCATTGCCTTCTTTGGGTATATCATATGATGAGGTGGCTGTCCAAGGCCCTGTGGGCGGTGGTTCCTATTCGTCTCCTGCATCGTCGTCCATACCCTCGATGTCTTCAGAGTCGAAGTCGAGTATGTCGGTCAAATCATCGACAGTGGCTACAAAGTGGGTGGTGGGTGGGCGTCGAATTTCTTCGTCATCCGCATACCAATCTTGCTGGTCATAATCTGGCCAGGACTCTCCTGACAAGGAGAGAGACCTTAGTGAGTTGATTATTATGTCGTAGAAGAAAGAAGTCTTTGGAAGATATCCGCGGCGGTGAACTCCATGATCGGCGCCGAATCGGATTTGATTGGTAGGGGAGCGGGTGGCTCGGAGTCCGGAGGAGAGTCCGGCAATTTGGAGTCACGGCCTCGCGAAGGGTAAGGCTGATATTCGGCTCGATCGCCGTTGAGGGTACGGCCTCCATGGCGGGATCTAAACACCCGTCCACGGATGGCGCAATTGGCTCCGAATTGAAGGTCGGAGTGGTTGCAGGTGTGATTTCCTGAACATTGTCCGGCGGCAGAGCTAAATCATGCCCATCGTGACAGTGCGGCGCACTTGGCAAGGGCTTGAATCCGGTGAAGATCAAGTCTCCGCGGATGTCGGCCGTGTAGTTTAAGCTTCCAAACCTGACCTGATGGCCAGGGGCGTAACTTTCAATCTGCTCCAGTTGGCCAAGCGAATTGGTCCGCAGTGAAAGCCGCCGAACACAAAAATCTGTCCGGGGAGAAAAGTCACACCCTGGACTGCATTGCTAATGGTGATCGAAGGAGCCATCAAGCCTAATGATGACGACATAGAGGAACTCTCAATGAAAGCACCAATGTCGGTGTCAAAACCGGCGGATCTCGGGTAGGGGGTCCCGAACTGCGCATCTAGGCGGATGGTAACAGGAGACAAGGGACATGATGTTTTTACCTAGGTTCGGCCCCTCTCGATGGAGGTAAAACCGTACTCCTGCTTGATTAATATTGATGATATGGGTAGTACAAGAGTTGATCTACCACGAGATCAGAGAGGCTAAACCCTAGAAGCTAGCCTATGGTATGATTGTTGTTGTGTCCTACGAACTAAACCCTCCGGTTTATATAGACACCGGAGGGGGCTAGGGTTACACAGAGTCGGTTACAAGGAAGGAGATATACATATCTGTATTTCCAAGCTTGCCTTCCACGCCAAGGAGAGTCCCATCCGAACACGGGACGAAGTCTTCAATCTTGTATCTTCATAGTCCAACAGTCCGGCCAAAGGTTATAGTCCGGTTGTCCGGATACCCCCTAATACAGGACTCCCTCACCCGCCGAGCCCTCCGGATATGGGCGAGGCCGCTCGGTGCTTCATCAAGCTCGCTTGGCCTGACAGAGCCAATTTCCGCCCCAATCCGGCGCGTGGTTCAGCAACTCACCGCTCCAGTACAGCTCGATGAGGAGTGGCTAGTTGCTCCACGCCGGCACGGCGGTGAGCACGCCGGTACGGGCGTCATCGCCGCTGCGTCGTGCCGCGCCACCAGTGTCTGTGGTGGCCGCACCTCCCGTGTCTGTGGGCGCACCTCCCGTGCCTGCGGGAACGCCATGCAGGCAGAGACAGAAGTCGGGTGCGTGGAGAGCGACAAGTCGGTGGCCAACTTCTCCATGTCCGCCACCATCATCAAGGAGCAGTAGAACACAGGAGGCCGCCTGAGGGAGTCCTGAATTAGGGGGTATCCGGAAAGCCGGACTATATCCTTTGGCCGGACTGTTGGACTATGAAGATATCAGATTGAAGACTTCGTCCCGTGTCCGGATGGGACTCTCCTTGGCGTGGAAGGCAAGCTTGGCAATACGGATATGTAGATCTCCTCCCTTGTAACCGACTCTGTGTAACCCTAGCCCCTCCGGTGTCTATATAAACCGGAGGGTTTAGTCCGTAGGACAACAACAATCATACCATAGGCTAGCTTCTAGGGTTTAGCCTCTACGATCTCGTGGTAGATCAACTCTTGTAATACTCATATCATCAAGATCAATCAAGCAGGAAGTAGGGTATTACCTCCATCGAGAGGCCGAACACGGATAAACATCGTGTCCCCGCCTCTTGTTACCATCCGCCTTAGGCGCATAGTTCGGGACCCCTACCGAGATCCGGCCGGTTTTGACACCGACATTGGTGCTTTCATTGAGAGTTCCATCGTGCCGTCACCGTAAGGAAGGATGCCTCATCTCGTTGTCAAGGACAACGTCACCTCTGGGGTGCCACGGCCGGCCAAACTCTCCGGCTAGGCGGCTTCGTCATGACTGCCGGTTCGGCAGCTGCACCGACGATGACTTCTCGGGTCATCGAAAACAGCCTCCACGTCGGCTCGGAACTTGCCGAGCAGATGAATCCAATGGATCTCTCTTTGCTAAACGAGCTCTTGGACCGCATCACTGATTTGGGAGTCGCTATAGACTATGATAGGATTGGGCTTAAACCCGACCAAAGGGAGATTAACTCTCCACCGGTCACCCATCAGATAGCGGTGGTGGAGGAACAATGCGGCGATTCTTCCTCTATCTTGAGGACAAACTATGTCCGGATTCCCGAGCTCTGCGAGCCGGATACCCGTTTATGGAAGGACATCGCCCAAGCCCTGAACCTAGAATCAGGCAGCGGGCCAGACTTATTGGGCAACATCCCGGAGCCCGAGCTTCCAAGATCGGAAACTCCTCTGCCCCTCGGTCTCAGATCGGGCCAGGGTTTGAACTCAAATCCACCCACCCACCCAGATATAAACGATCTTTCCCACATTAGGCAAGAGCCCCAGAAGCGATACATCATTATTGGGCGAGATTCCTCCTTGTAATGAACAAGGTCAAAGGTATCGCAGCGAGGAAAATGCAATCTCATTTTACGCAATAATTGCCGCAGACAAGGGAATCCTTAACGCCATAAGTCGCCGTGACATAGCATGCTTCGCTGACTTGGCGGCTATTGGATTTCGGGCTCCACAAAACCCTTAAGATTCGAACACAGGGGCGTGACGAAGATCTCACCCACTACACGTCTACCTAGTGCCTCGCTCTTCTCCTGGTGGTGGGAATGGAATGCAAGCAAGCAAACGAGTAGAGCACACAAGAGTTTACCCAGGTTCAGGCCACCTTGCGGTGTAAAACCCTACTTCCTGCTTTAGTGGATTGGCCTCGCGAGGGCTCGAGTATGAACAAATACAGTGGTTTCCTAAGCTCAGGAGGCGAGCTCAAGAGGGGTGAGGAGGCAGATGTTCTTGCTCCTTTGCTATGCTAGGTCCCAATGGGTTGGTCCATCCCCCTCGATGCTAGGAACCCTAGCTACTTATATAGACGGCCAGGGTCCTCTTCCCCTGAAATGTTTAGGCGGAAAGGGAATCCCACAATGGCCATTTGAGCGGGAACACAAGGACGCTCCTATCCTGACAAAAGGTGGTCTTCGCCTGCAAAGAGGGCAGGCGGTAACACGGTGGTGGGCTCGGTGATGACATCCTTCCTACCGTCCTGGCGGTCATCGGTCTTGTTGCACCAAAGGGGAAACCTTTGTCCGGCCCCTCGGGAACCTGCGCTGGCGGTCTCCTTCTTGCCGATATGGAAGCTGTCGGCACGCCTTGGCCTTGGCGCCATTGGCCGCACGGTTCATCATGGCTTGCGTCACTACCTCCTCCCGAGGCAGCCCTTGCCTTGAGATCTCTGCCCTCCCGAAGTAGCCTAGCCGAGGCCACTCTTAGGAGAGGTCTTGGTCGCCCCTCCGGAGAAGCCTAGGTGAGGCCGCTCCCTGAGGAGGTCTTGGTCGTTCTCCTCGCGATGGCTGGCTCCCTCGCGAGGGTCTTGAACAGCTGGTCGATCAGCTGGGCTCTACCGGGCCGTACCAGGAATGCGACGTGGGCCGCAGGCAGGCAAGTCTGGGTACCCTGATTCCCAGTACGCCGACAGTAGCCCCCGGGGCCAAGGCGCGCGCGGAGTTGGCTTCTGGGTGAAGCCTAGTCGAGGACAAAGCGCCGCGGGCCCCAAAGACTGCAGGCCAGGCTGGCGCGTGACGGTTGGATGGGACGTGGCGTCCCCACTTCCCACACAGCCTTGGCAATCACGCGATTTGACCATTGCATAGACGATAAGCGGCTCCCCTGCCGCCGCTCCTGTCTTCCTTCCTCCCCATCGCCTTCTTCTTCTCCTTGCTTCCTTTGTCCCCTGCCCTTGCCGCCATGCCGCGCCGGGCAAGGAAGAGGGTAATCGATGCGGCTGTGCTGCCGCCGGGCCTCGAGCCGACGCTCGGCAGCTCCTCTGTGGTGAGCCAAGAGGGCATGGACAAGGTCCGCCATGCCCTGGCTGATAAATCCAACGAGTGGGGACCAACCAAGGCCTGGCCTGCCTCCCAGCTGGTGCGGGAGATGAACGCCACCAACATCCAACTTCATCTCCATGCCATCTTCGCTAGTCTTGTCCCCCCTTTCTTCGAGTTCTTCAACGCGGTGCTCACGCATTACCAGGTCTTGGCGTTGCATCTGGATCCGAGGTCCATCATCCTCCTCTCCGGCTTCGCGTTCCATTGCGAAGTCTACATCGGCATTCCTCCATCCATGGCCCTGCTTCGCCACTTCTTCGCCCTCCGTCTGGTTGATGGGGGGCAGCACTCGGGTTGTTTGTCGCTGCGCGCGGTGGAGGCAACCGCAGCCTCCTGGATTGACTTCATGCTACCCCCGGCCACGGCGGGGTTCAGGAATCGAACACAGGGGTGTGACGAAGATCTCTCCCACTACACGTCTACCTAGCGCCTCACTCTTCTCCTGGTGATGGGAATGGAATGCAAGCAAGCAAACGAGTAGAGCACACAAGAGTTTACCCAGGTTCAGGCCACCTTGCGGTGTAAAACCCTACTTCCTGCTTTAGTGGATTGGCCTCGCGAGGGCTCGAGTATGAACAAATACAGTGGTTTCCTGAGCTCAGGAGGCGAGCTCAAGAGGGGTGAGGAGGCAGATGTTCTTGCTCCTTTGCTATGCTAGGTCCCAATGGGTTGGTCCATCCCCCTCAATGCTAGGAACCCTAGCTACTTATATAGACGGCCAGGGTCCTCTTCCCCCGAAATGTTTAGGCGGCAAGGGAATCCCACAACAGCCATTTGAGCGGGAACACAAGGATGCTCCTATCCTGACAAAAGGTGGTCTTCGCCTACAAAGAGGGCAGGCGGTGACGCGGTGGTGGGCTCGGCAATGACATCCTTCCTCCCGTCCTTGCGGTCTTCGGTCTTGTTGCACCAAAGGGAAAACCTTTGTCCGGACCCTTGGGAACTTGCGCCTGTGCGGTCTCCTTTGCACCGATATGGAAGCCGCCCGGCTCACCGGCACGGTTAAATCATGGCTTGCGTCCTTGCCTCCTCGAGGCAGCCTTGCCTTGAGATCTCCGCCCTCTCAAAGCAGCCTAGCCGAGGCCACTCTTGGGAGAGGTCTTGGTCGCCCCTCCGGAGCAGCCAAGGTGAGGCCGCTCCCTGAGGAGGTCTTGGTCGTTCTCCTCACGATGGCTGGCTCCCTCGCGAGGGTCTTGAGCAGCTGGTCGATCAACTGGGCTCTACCGGGCCGTACCAGGAACGCGACGTGGGCCGCAGGCAGGCAAATCTGGGTACCCTGGTTCCCAGTACGTCGACAGTAGCCCCCGGGCCCAAGGTGCGTGCGGAGTTGGCTTCTAGGTGAAGCCTAGTCGAGGACGAAGTGCTGCATACCCCAAAGACTGCGGGCTAGGCTGGCGCGTGACGGTTGTATGGGACGTGGCGTCCTCACTTCCCACACAGCCTTGGCAATCGCGCGATTTGACCATTGGGCAGACGATAAGCGGCTCCCCTGCCGCCGCTCCTATCTTCCTTCCTCCCCATCGCCTTCTTCTACTCCTTGCTTCCTTTGTCCCCTGCCCTCGCCGCCATGCCGCGCCGGGCAAGGAAGAGTGTAATCGGTGCGGCTGCACCGCCGCCGCCAAGCCACGAGCCGGCGCTCGGCAGCTCCTCTGTGGTGAGCCAAGAGGGCATGGACAAGGTTCACCATGCCCTGGCCGATGAATCCAACGAGTGGGGACCAACCAAGGCCTGGCCTGCCTCCCGGCTGGTGCGGTAGATGAACGCTACTGACATCCAGCTTCATCTCCATGCCATCTTCGCTGGTCTTGTCCCCCCTTTCTCTGAGTTCTTCAACGCGGTGCTCACGCATTACCAGGTCTTGGCGTTGCATCTGGATCCGAGGTCCATCATCCTCCTCTCCGGCTTTGTGTTCCTGTGCGAAGTCTACATCAGTATTCCTCCATCCGTGGCCCTGCTTCGCCACTACTTTGCCCTCCATCTGGTTGATGGGGAGCAGCACTCGGGATGTGTGTCGCCGCGTGCGGTGGAGGCAACCGCAGCCTCCGAGATTGACTTCACGCTACGGCTGGCCACGGCGGGGTTCCGTCGATAATGGGTGTATGTCGATGCCACTACACACAGCCCTTTGCTTGAGCTTCCTCGCGCGCCCACGGAGCCGAGCTCAAGACGGGGGCACGTGGCCCTCTTGGACCCACGGGCGGAGCGAGTCTGGCGCCCGCTGGCACTGAGGGAAAGCGGGCTGACCACAGGGGATGGTGGTGAGGACTTCCTCGTCGTGCGCGCTCGCCCGCTCGGCGCCACTCTCGGCCAATGTGGACCCTCTCCAAGTGGGGGGATCCGATGTGCCTGCAACGGAAGTAGCTTCTTCCCAAGGCGCTCCGTAAAATGTTGCTGTTGCTCATTGGTGAAGCGCCCGGGGTGTGCTCCGCCTATGCGACTCCTTTGTGCTTGGCTCCCGTGTCCGGGAAGGCTTATGCTGAGAAGATGCCCTGCTTCGACGCGTGGGGGCTTCTGCCGGAGGGCGTCTCCGGACCTCACGACAACCCTCTGGAGGTGGTGCTAGGGCTCACGAGCCCGTCATTTCTCCTGGCGACAAGTACGTCCGGTGGCGCTCCTGATACCCGGTCCACGCCGTCCCCGGATCGGGCAGGCGGGGCGCGGGTGTCCCCAGCAAGGGAAGTTGAAGGTGGGGGGGCGCGGCTGGTACCAGAGGTAGGAGGCGGCAGGGACGCGATGGCCCCCGAGGTTGTTGAAGAGGAGGCCCAGCGTCCTGCCTCCAAGGCAGACGCGGGCGTAGGGCACCAGCCAGTCTTCGAGGTCGCGGGGGACGCCGATGACGGGGGCTGCCCAGCCCCCAAGGTCGTGGCCAGCATTGCCAAAGGGGACGCCGACACTCATCGCGGCCATGCCCCCGCACAGGGCGCGTCAACTCCTCGCAACCCCCTGCTGTCCCTCGCGGAGCTAAGCAGGAGGCGAAAGATGCGGAGTAGTTGTAGCCCAGCCCCCAGGGCTCTGAAGAGGATGAAGTGGGTGATGCTGAGCAGGTATGTGCTCTTAGTTTTCTTGACCCCCTTTGATGAATCCTTCCTGATTCCTTGCTCGTCAGGGCCCCCTTCGTGACGACCGCGAGCCCACCTCAGGGCCGTTTTGCAGGGCCCGTAGGTATCTCTGACAGTGCCCGCCCTTCGGACCACGCCAAGCCCTCGACGGAGCTCGTGCCAGGACTTCCGTTTGTGAACCGCGCTCCCAGCCCCCGAGTGCTCCTGGGGCAAGGCTGCCTCTGGCCCCCTGGGAGCTCGCCTCGTGACCCAGGACTTGTCTTTATTGTGGACCAGCAGGCCCTCGGGGCGGCCCCGGATGCTACCCGCCTGCCTGCCCTGCATCTTCCCTTCTCGTTGGAGGCTCCCTCTGCTCCTGAGGCAAACCCCCGGGCCCATGCTGAGCGCGTGGAAGAGCCTCCTCTGGACGGCCCGGATGTCGTAGATGGGCCCAATCATTTTCTGGGTCATGCGCAGCGTTGGAGCGTGGTCCACCAGGGCCTGCTGCATGACGCGTCGGATGTCTTGAGGCGCCTCGGGGATGAGGTTGCCAAGGTGGACAAGCGCGTCAGAGCTGAGGACATGTGCCTCTCGGAGGAGTGGCGCAAGCTGAAGACTATTGTCAACCTGAGCCGGCTGCAGCATGAGGCCGTCTTGGAGAAAGAGGAGGCGTCCCTGGCCCCCTCTTACGAAGCGCGCGACCGTGCTTTGGAGGAAGCCCGAGACGCCGATCGCGGTCGGGTGGCGGTCGAGGATCGTGAAGGCAAGCTCGAAGCCTCGAGCAGCGGCCCTCGGCGCCAAGTCTTGACTCGGATGGCCGCCCTTGCCGCTGCTACGGCTGGTGACGACCCTGCTGGCCTCTTGGCGCGGGAGGAGGCACTGACTCTTGAAGCGATGGAGCTGGGCATGGAGCGCGAGCGCCTGGAGACGATGGAGCGCCAGGTGGCCGAGGCCGAGGTCGAGCTAGACGGTCGACAGGCCAAGGCTGCCCTGGAGATCCGGATTTTATAGGAAGTCTATCGCGGGAAGCTGGAACTCCACGAGACTCGCTTCGTCGAGAAGGGCAATGAGCTGAAGAAGAAGATCGCCGCCGTCGAGGGGCAGCTGGCGGGCTCCAAGCGTCGTCTGCAGGCGTTGGAGACGGCTCGCTCCGCCTCGGAACATCGTGCACGGGCATCGAAGGAGGCCTGCGCGGCGGCCGAGCGCCGCGAACAAGAATCTGAGAGGGCCCGCATCGCCGCGAGGGCAGAGTTGTCCCGCTTTTACCAGCGGGTGGAGGACATCTCTGCCTCCACAGCCCTAAGCCCTGCTGAAGCCGCCCATCCTCATGGGATGCGAAGGGTCCGCTCGGAGATGCTCGCAGCCTTGGGGAACAGGGCCAACGGAGCCTTGCGTGAGCTCCTTGGTTCAGGGGTCGACGATCCCCTGACAGCTGATGACGCCTGCTACCTCAAGTTATTCAGCGAAGTGGTTGATCGTCTTGAGGGCTGTGTCACGACGAAAGCAACAGCTTGTCGAGGAGCAAAGCCGGCGTTCTTGGCGGTGTGATCACGCGCATATTCGAGAATCTACTACTTGATCCGTGCTCCGACTTGAGGGCCTGCTGGAGCCGGTGCCCGATGTGGTTGCTGGCGACGTGGAAGCGTGGGTGAGTGACCACGTGGAGGTGTTGGTGACGGAGCTTGTTCCGGCGGTTGAAGATGCACCAGCGTCCGAGGACGACGCTGGCGGTCCAGTGGATGGAGCCGACGCTTAGCCCAGTCCTGCTCTTTTCATAAAAGTTTTTGGATTCTGGCCCTAGAGCCAGTCAAGATGAACGTTATGTAATTTGAGCTTTTGACAATGTAAGGATGGGTTTGAGGACTCCCTTGTGACGTCCGCTCCTGAGGCCGGGGCCTCGGGCCTATGTTGTGTTTCTGAGGGAATGTCTGCCGACCCTGTTTGAGCGTGCCAGACGCGAGTACTTGCGATTAGTGCGGGAGGATTGGCGGTGCGGCCGTGGGCAGAACGCAAACGATCGGGCGCCCGGCCCTCGCCGCGAGGGGCGATCCGGCGGGGTCGCGGCTGCGGACAACTTTAGCCAAAGTGGGGCTAAGAACGAAAAGAGCGAAAGAACTCAGCAAAACACGAACGAGAAACTTCCCCCCTTAATTCCAAAGACAAAATGTGCAACCGCAAGCTCGGCTCTAGAAGTTAGATACAAAAGAGGCAAGGGCTAATGGCAAAAAGGAGGGGGACCGCGTCGGCCCCTGAGCAGGTCTTCAGTCTTATCCCCAGCGCGGAGCGTAGGGCTACCACCGGTTGATGTGGGCATAGCCATAGGAGGGCAGTGTCGATGGCCAGCGCGGAGCATGGTACTTCCACTAGGACGTGGGTGGGAGCCCCCATGAGGCCCCAGGGCGGCGCTCAGGAGACTACGGGGCGTGTACAGCCCCACTCATTATTACGTGAGAGTGTCACGAGCGGAGATCTTCTGACGTGCCCGCCCCTTTACTTGAGGACCCCGACCCGTGCTAGTCCGCTCCCGCCATGGGCCCACCCGAAGGCGGCGTTCATGAGGTCAGACACTGCGCATAGTGGGGGGATGAGACCTTAGCTATAGGCCCCCCTACCGAGCACCAGGCACACCGCTTACACGACCTCCGGGCACGCTTCGCCCTGAGGGGCTAACATCGCCCGGAAGCACGGCGTTCTGAGGTGCGAGGGGGACCCCGCCCAGCTCACTCTCCTAATGGCCCCTGAGCCCTCCTGATCAGGGACAGACCCAGAATGCACGGGTCACGCGAGTGGGGGGATGAAGTCTCCGTCTTGGGCCCTCCTGACGTGCATAGGACGGGCTGCCGTACCGCCCCCGGACGTACCCTCCACAACCCGAGGGATGGCACGCCGGGAGGCGCGGCGTCTTGAGCTTTGAGCGGAGGGAGAGGAGGCCCCTCCCCACGAGCATCATACCCGCCACTAGTGAGCCCCTGGCAAAATCCAGGGCGGGCTCATGCGCGACGGGTCACGTGTGAGGGGAAGAGGGCATGGCCCGGGCCTTCTCCCCCTTTCTGTCTTCGAACGAGGCCTGGGGCGCCCCCCAGGAATCCTGAGACCATGATGAAGTGTTGTTGGTCACGGCGGGCATCGCCCTTCGCAGGGCAGGGTCTAGGAGCACCCCGCCTACGTGCCGGCCCACGCGATTGCTCCCGCGGGCGGGCATTCCTCCTTCATTCCTGCTCCATAGTCGTCAGTGGCGATGGCGGGGATCTGATGGCCAGGGGTGCAGGGCCAGGTTCCTGTCCCCGCGGTCCCGAGCCCCCGGCCGTCGATGTCTGGTGGTGTCGGGCATTGGGTGCGGCCCAGAGACCGCTCTCGGATGGATCTTCGCCGCGGGCGGCGCCTTGATGCGGGTGGGCCTGTGGTAGCTGGACGGAGTCGTATGCAGGGTTTGGCGGATCATACCCCACATCCCCCTCATAGGTCATGGTCGGCCCTGCCCACACGGGCGACCGCGCGCGGTCGGGGCGGCCCCCAGTCTCTGGAGACATTATGCGGAAGCAGAACGGCTTGGCCCCGGTGGCAGCGGCATCGAGGAGTTCGGCCACCCTGAGGCGCAGTGCGTCATGGCCGGCGTCGAGCAACCGGCATCTCAGTAGTTCCCTTGCTACCAGCAGCGCGGCCCTCATGTTTGCCGTCTCGCGCCGGTCCCGGGAGTTTGCCGCGGCGTGGCGGCAACCGCTGCCCGCCTTGATTCTGGCGCGCCAGCGTGGGCGGTGGAGGCTGCCGGTCTCCAAGCGGCGGTCGGCGGCGCTCATCGTGCCGTCGGCACCAATTAAGGCGGGGTGGCGGCGCGTCCTTTGGCGAAGCGGCCTTCAGCGGTCCGGCGCGCGTCGCCCTTGGCCAGCGTTGGCTACGCCTCCGCCATCAGAGGCGTCGGAGCTGGGGTAGGCCGGGTTGTTGGAGAAGAATGAGGCGAGGTCGTCGGAGAGGCAAGATTTCGACACACCCCCTACCTGGCGCGCCAAATCTCGGATTTCGGGCTCCGCAAAACCCTTAAGATTCGAACACAGGGCGTGACGAAGATCTCTCCCACTACACGTCTACCTAGCGCCTCGCTCTTCTCCTGGTGGTGGGAATGGAATGCAAACAAGCAAACGAGTAGAGCACACAAGAGTTTACCCAGGTTCAGGCCACCTTGCGGTGTAAAACCCTACTTCATGCTTTAGTGGATTGGCCTCGCGAGGGCTCGAGTATGAATAAATACAGTGGTTTTCTGAGCTCAGGAGGCAAGCTCAAGAGGGGTGAGCAGGCGGATGTTCTTGCTCCTTTGCTATGCTAAGTCCCAATGGGTTGGTCGATCCCCTCTATGCTAGGAACCCTAGCTACTTATATAGACGGCCAGGGTCCTCTTCCCCCGAAATGTTTAGGCGGGAAGGGAATCCCACAACGGCCATTTGAGCGGGAACACAAGGATGCTCCTATCCTGACAAAAGGTGGTCTTCGCCTGCAAAGAGGGCAGGCGGTGACGCGGTGGTGGGCTTGGCGATGACATCCTTCCTGCCGTCCTTGCGGTCTTCGGTCTTGTTGCACCAATGGGGAAACCTTTGTCCGGCCCCTCGGGAACTGCGCTGTCAGCGGTCTCCTTTGCACCGATATGGAAAGCTACGCCCGGCCGCAGTTTCGTCATGGCTTGCGTCCTTTGCCTCCTCCCGAGGCAGCCCTTGCCTTGAGATCTCCGCCCTCCCGAAGCAGCCTAGCCGAGGCCACTCTTGGGAGAGGTATTGGTCGCCCCTCCGGAGCAGCCTAGGTGAGGCCGCTCCCTGAGGAGGTCTTGGTCTTTCTCCTCGCGATGGCTGGCTTCCTCGCGAGGGTCTTGAACAGCCGGTCGATCAGCTGGGCTCTACCGGGCCCTACCAGGAACGCGACATGGGCCGCAGGCAGGCAAGTCTGGGTACCCTGGTTCCCAAGATCACGACAATGACCATAGTACGGAAGTACTGTGCGATGGAAAGTGCTTGGAAAACCGAAACAAAATTCTGGGATAATCTGGCTCTGACTAAACACCCAGTCCAAATTAAAAGGGTGCACTCTCATAAGACGCCCGACTCAATTACAAAGAAGCAAAAGCCCACTACAGGGTGTGGAACCGTATTGGAGGGATGGCTTAACGGGCCCTGCAAAATTCATAGTACAGCGGATACCATACCAACACACTGCCTTAGAGCATGTTGGGTACTCCGGCAGGTGGCCAAGAGCGGGGAGGCTCTCCTCATTCCAAACACCGCAGAGCACCATCCCGGGGATAACAATACAATATTGACAGTCTTCGAGACCTTCGCCTCAAGTAATAGGCGCAAGCGAGCACTCCGTAGTCTTGCCGATGTCTGCCACGTGGCAGCAATAAATCCATGGAGCGACACAGCTATCACCTTCAACGCCAGTGACGAACCTAAATTCGGAACGGCCAGAGCACCAGCCGCATTGGTCCTTAGTCCAATTGTGGACGGCTTTCGGCTCACGAAAGTGATCATGGACGGCGGCAGCGGATTAAATCTCATTTATGAGGAAACTCTTCAAAAAATGGAAATAGACAGGAATCGCATTGAGCAAAGCAGCACGACCTTCAGAGGAATCATCCCTAGTCGGGAGGCACACTGCGCTGGGAAAATCACACTAGATGTGGTATTCGGCACTCCGGAGAATTATAGGTCCGAAGAAATTACATTCCAAGTGGCCCGTTCGATGGCGGATACCACGCCCTTTTAGGGCGGGAGGCATTCACGATCTTCCAAGCCATACCCCATTACGGGTACATGAAGCTCAAAATGCCCGGGCCCAATGGAATCATCACTCTAGCTAGTGATCCGGACATAGCGCTCCGCGCCGAAAACAAAATAGCCGCATTGGCCCTCGAGGCATTATCCAAAGCCCTCGAGGCAGAGGAATTAACTGCGCTACGCTCCACAGTGGACAGGGACGACATGATACTCGATAAAAGACCCAAATCCGCTTCTTTTAAACCAGCGGATGAAATAGTCAAATTCTAAGTCCACCCAACAGACCCTACAAAAACAGCCTCCATCGGGGCACAGTTAAACCCCGACTATCGACGCCGCAGTACGGGAGTTCCTGCGTGAGGATTGGGACATATTTGCCTGGCATCCTTCAGATATGCCAGGAATCCCACGCAGGCTGGCCGAGCATAGCCTTAACATTCTAAAGGGATTCGAGCCGGTCAAGTAGACTCTTCGGTCTTTCTCTGAACCTAAGAGACAAGCCATGGGAGAGGAACTAGCCAAGTTATTGGAGGCCGGATTCATTAGAGAAATAAAACATCCCGACTGGCTAGAAAACCTGGTGTTGGTACCAAAGAAGGACAAATCCTTGCGCCTATGTGTCGATTTCAAGGACCTCAGAAAGGCTTTCCCAAAGGATCCCTTCCCCCTCCCTCGCGTCGATCAAATTATCGACGCTACCGCAGGACACTGTCGGATTTCGGGTTCCGGCAGACCCTTAAGGTTCGAACTCTGGGGTGCGCGCGGAGATCCAACCATCCACCGTCTCGTACCTTGCCGAATCGCAGGAACCTAAACTACTAGCAAGAACAACACAAGAGACGCAAGATTTATACTAGTTCGGGCCACCGTTGTGGTGTAATACCCTACTCTAGTTTGTGGTGTGGTGGATTGCCTCTTGGGCTGGTGAAGAACAGTACAGGGAAGAACAGCCTCGCGAGGGTCTGTTCTTGGTGGGTGTGATGAACTGCTAAGTGGTGTCCCGTCACTCTAGCTTGAGGATCGGGTCTCTCTCTCTCTCTGGATTCCAAAATGCCGGCCCCTTATGATGGTGGCTAGCCCTGCTTATATAGGCGAAGGCCCTGGGCCTCTTCCCAAATATTGAGCGGGAAGGGCGCCAACAATTGGCCATTTTGAAGGGGAACAGCGGGTACACTTATCCTGACTAAAGTTGGTCCTCGCCCGCCAAAGGCTCTGGTGATGACGCCTGCTTGGGCTCCACGATGACTCGCTTCCAGTCGTTGGGGCTGGTCTTGGTCTTGTTGCACCGAAACGGATGCCTTTGCTTGATGCTCTCGCATGTGCTTGCTCCCTTTGCACCAAAGAGGAAAGGAGGACTTTGCGCGGCTGGCGCCCAACTGGCACCCTTGGTCGTCATGGCTTGCGTCATGGGCACCTCGCGAGGTACCCTGCCTTGAACTCTCCGCCTCCTCATGAGCCAGCCTGACGAGGCCGCGCCTGAGGAAGCTCCTGGTCGTCCGCCCCGCGAGGGTCTTGAGCTTGCGTAGATGAAGATGGGCTGTCCTGGGCCTCCTTCGAGCCATGTCGCGGGCGCATGAGCGAGCCGTCTGGGGACCCCCATTCCCGGAAGCGCCGGCAGTAGCCCAGGGAGCCATGGCGCCCGAACAGCCGTGCGAGAGAAGGGCAAGTGCGGCGTCGTGGGCCCCTAACAGCATGCTTGACCACAGGCGCCGCGTGGCGGTTGATTGGGCGTGGGCGCCTCTGCGATCGCGCGAGTTGATAATAGAGCGGCATCTTCCTTGCCTCCTTTACTTTCTCCGATTGCTGCTTTCAGATCCCTTTCTTGCGCCTCTCCTCCACCTTCCAAGGCCTTGAGATCCACTTCCGCCTTGTACCCTAGCCGATCATGGCTCTCGCCAAACCCGGGAGCTGGTACTCTCCTGCCACAGACCCGCGAATGTGTCGTGGCGAGCCTTTCCACGATCGCCCGGTTGGCGGGCGTAGGGCGTCAATGGAGCAGCGGTGTTCAAGGCGGCTCCTCCGCCTCGAGGTCGGGGGAGTACCTTCTACCCGTTCTTCGCTTGGCGCCATCATTGCTTTGGTCTGGTGCCTCCCTTCTCTGAAGTTCTTCTTCTCCGTCCTCCGTCACTATAACATCCAAGCTCTGCACCTCCATCCCAACTCTGTCCTTCTTCTGGTAATCTTCGCCTACTATTGTGAGGCCCATGTTGGGGTGAAGCCCTCGGTGGGCTTGCTGCGCCACTACTTCTTCCTCCGAGCCTCCCGTGGTTCCGCCTCCGCGTGCGCGACCTTCGTCGCATACGGCGGAGCCATCGCCATTTCAAACCCTGGGAAGCGGATTGAGGGCACTATAACATCCAAGCTCTGCACCTCCATCCCAACTCCGTCCTTCTTCTGGCAATCTACGCCTACTATTGTGAGGCCCATGTTGGGGTGAAGCCCTCGGTGGCCTTGCTGCGCCACTACTTCTTCCTCCGAGCCTCCCGTGGTTCCGCCTCCGCGTGCGCGACCTTCGTCAGATCTGGCCGAAACCATCGCCATTTCAAACCACAGGAAGGCGGATTGAGGGCTTCGAGGAGCAAGTGGGTCTTGGTGGATCTTGGTGAATCCACCTCGGTGATCCTGCCCACGAAGCCCGCCGAGAGCTCGGCGGTAGTCCCGAGCAAAGGTTCGGGATCCCAGCGTGAAGTGGTGCTAGAGAAGATGGATCAGATCTGAAAGCTTCGGCCGATCTGGCGGCGGGCGAGGCCGACCGGTGCGTCGCCGCTGAGGGGAGTTCTGGAGCACTAACTGGCTCCGCTTCCGCTGATCTCGCTTCGATGTGGAGGCCTCACCCGAGCCCGTGGCCCTGGCCGGCGAGGATCTGGCGACAGTCCTCCGATCCTTGGTTGAAGCGATGTGGCGAGGCCGGGCGCCCAGCGCCCCTGTTCGCCAGCGAGGATTGGGAGCAGGTTGTGGGGTCCATGCCCGCCTTCAACAGGGACGGGGCTCGTGCCATGGAGGCTCCGGAGGACCTGGTGGGCGTGTCCTCTTCCGACTCGGCGAAGAGGTGGAGGAAAGGAGCCAGGAGAGGGGTCGATTGGGGCGGAGTCAAGGGCTCCTTCCTGCGGCCTTGGCGCCGCGTTCTCCGCCTCCCCGAGTGATGACGACGAGGATGAGGATGAGCGGGAGGCGAAGCCTGCCCGATCCCGAAGAAGGACGGACTGGGCTGGTCCTGCGAGTCCGCCCGGCCAGGCGATCGTGACGCGCCTCCTGCTCTTGGTCCCCTTGAGGCTGATCCTGCAGCCGGCTCTCGGGCTTCAAGTATGGCGGAGGCTGCTCGAGTCCACCGGCTGACGACACTGTAAGTGCCTGCTTCTCGCCTTGATTATTGCTTCTGTCGGCGAGATCGGCGTCCAAGTACTGCCGGCGAGCGCGCCCGGGCGAAGAAGTGAAGGGGCTCTGAGGCCCCATCCGTGACGGTGCCGCTGCCGAAAAGGAAGATGATCTCGACGCCAGGCCTCTCCTGCCGGGCGTCCTCGCAGCATTTGTTGAGCCGAGGGTGAGCTTCAGCCCCTTGGCCCAGGCGACCTCCGAGGTGCCCTTGCTTGGCGCTGCCTCCACTGCTGTCGTGGCGCCGCTGGTTCCGCCTCAAGGCGCAGTGGCCACACCGCCGCCATCTCCTCCTACTCCATCAACTGCGGTCTCTCCGACTCCTCCCATGGTCCTGGATCGTGCTGCCGCTGGCCCGGACCCGGCTGCGTGAGATCTTACAGGCGCCGACCCTCGCTTAGTGGCCAGGCGCTTGAGCTGGCTCTGGCTGGATTCGCGCCCGGCGCTCGATTAGTGGCTGGTCCAGCCTCAACGGCTTCTGCGATGAGGAGAAGCAGGGGATGTTCGTGAGGCGAAGGTAGCCAGCGACGCTGCCACAGGGGAGGCAGCCAGACATCCAAGGTCGTGTGAGACGCCGGAGGGCGGCTGAAGGGCCTGCAGAACCAGATCGCCGAGGAGGCCCGCCTCCGCCAGGAGCAGGAGGAAAGCATGAAGGCTCGCGAGGCGGCCGCCAAGGACTGGGAGGCCAAGCTGAAGAAGCGTCGTGACCGCCTTGACGCGTTGGGGCAGGAACTGGAGGCGAGGAAGGTCGAGCTGGACGCCAAGGCACGGGTTCTTGCCGAAGATCGCGTGGCCTTCATGGATATGGAAGTGAAGGCTTGCGCCTTGCTGAAGGAGCTTTATGACAGCGGCCTGGAGAGTCCACTGGCCGGCGCAGAGGACGGCCCCGCCAAGCTGCTTCCCTTCCTGATTCGTGCTCTTGAAGATGTCTCCCTTGGTCTTGGCCCCACGGCTGAGGCCGTGGCACGTGTCTTGTCTTCTGCGGCACTGATGAGGATCCTCACCCACATCTATCTTCGTGATCCCAAAGATCGGTTACATGGATACCGCCGGAACCGCGCAAGCGGCGAAAGCATGCAAATTGCCGCCGCCGAGGCTGTGAAGGGTCGCGGCTGGAGGCTCTGTTGGGGAAGTTCGGGCCTTCAGCACCAAGCCGGGCGAGGCGCTTCGCCCTGCTGCTTCACGAGGCGAGCCCACTCCGCGCTGCTCCACCGCCGACAAGTGACTCCGTTGTGGCTCCTGTCTTGCTTTTAATTCCTGCACGTGTATCATGCCTCGGGGAGGCGTTTAAACTTGCGTTTGGTATTGCGATAACAGCATGGACTGTAATATTTTCTTTTGAATTCCGTGAAATTTGTGCTTCCTATTTGCTTATGTTCTACGCCGGCAGAGCCTGCCTTGATACCTCGGGCCGCCGTTAGCCCGACCGGAAACCAGGACGGGACCAAGGAGTGAGGGCTACGTGACAAGTTAGGCTCTGAGTCGCGATGCTCGAGAGTCCCCTAGCGCCACTAACAGCAAGTAAGGGAGGTGAGGCAGGCGGACCCACCATTCTACGTCTGCAGAGCCCAGCCCGCGCATACCTCAACCGTCGTTAGCCTTTGGAACTAAGGGGTGAGGGCTACGTGACCAGTTAGGCTCCTGAGTCGCGATGCTCGTGGAGTCCCCTTGACGCTCAAGCGGCATGCGTACCTTGGCTCCGCTCGGGGAGTGACGTCGATGAACCAGGCCCGAGGGGCGTGGGCGGGTGGCGTGCGTCTGGGCGTGACCAGGCGCAGCCCGTGCAGCCCCTCGCTGCGCGCCTCCCGAGGGGAGGCGTTGACGAGGCGGACACCGAGCTCTGGGCTCCTTGAGGTTGATCACGACTCGGAGGCCACCCTCAGTTGTTTATCACCAGCGCGGAGCATAGCGCTTCCGCATGCGTACGGGCATAGCCGCTCCTCGGCAGTGTCGTCAGCCAGCGCGGAGCATGGTGCTTCCACTGGAACGTGGGAGGGGGCTCCCCTCCGGGAGGAGCCAGGCGGCGTGCTCTAACCCCACCACGACACGTGGCTGGCACGGTAGGGGCTGGACGAGGTGTATCTAGGAACCCGTGAGCAGCCAGCAGGACTCACGAGGCCCTACCTCAAGGCGGGTTGCGCTGGCTCTGGGCCTTATCTTGAGTGTGTTCACTGCAAATTTGGCGGATGTCGGTGCTCTCGTCTTGGTCCGGCTCTCGGGCTGGTCTCGGCCGTCGGTTGGCAAGCCAGTCGCGATGCCATGGACAAGACTAGAGGGTGAGGGACGGAGAGCCGGTAGGAGCCACGAGTCGCGATGCTCAGGCACCCCTTTAACGCACAAGCTAGGTTAGATGGCCTTAGTACATCCTCGGGTCCGGCTCTCGGGCTGGTCTCGGCCGTCGGTGGCAAGCCGGGTCAGCGGTGCCATGGACAAGACCAGAGGGTGAGGGCGGAGGGCCGGTAGGAGACTGAGTCGCGATGCTCGTGCACCCCCTTCTTTAACGCATAAGCTGGGTCAGACGCGACAACTCTCGTCCTCGGTCCGGCTCTCGGGCTGGTCTCGACCATCGGCAAGCTGTGTCGCGATGCCATGGACAAGACCAGGAGGGTGAGGGCCGGAGAGCCGGTAGGAGCCCTGAGTCGCGATGCTCGTGCACACCCCCCTTTAACGCAGCATAAGCTGGATTGGATGACAAAACTCTCGTCCTCGGGTCCGGCTCTCGGGCTGGTCTCAGCCGTCGCTGGCAAGCCAGGTCGCGATGCCATGGACAAGACCAGAGGGTGAGGGCTGGAGAGCCGGTAGGAGCCCTGAGTCACGATGCTCAGGCACCCCCCCTTTAACGTGCAAGATTTCGCCACCCAGGAAGAGGCACAAAATAACAAGCATGGTGGAGCGAGAGCATAATCCTAAGGAAAAAGCATGAAGGATACATGCCACTGGGACTGGCCCGAACGGCTTGGGGATGATGCAGCCCGAGGGGCGCCCCCAATAGGATAGGCTAAC
Organism: Aegilops bicornis; assembly: GCA_021605145.1. Lineage (NCBI taxonomy): Eukaryota > Viridiplantae > Streptophyta > Magnoliopsida > Poales > Poaceae > Aegilops > Aegilops bicornis. The sequence goes on along the minus strand of CM038671.1, from coordinate 256,547,732 downwards.
GACATGAAATAAAAGGGATACATACCGCAGGGACGGACCCACGTGGCACAGGAATAATCTGACCTGAAGGCGCTCCCGGCGGAAATAAAACTTAAAGATGTCACTGGTGATGTTGGGTATGAAGGGTTGTTGATGTAGCAGGACTCGGTGGGCTGCGGAGCCGATCCTCACGAGCCCCTGTGGTCGGGGCCTCGGGAGGCTCCGGGCGGTAGCAGCTCCTCATGGGCCATCTCCATCTCCGCCCGGGGCATGGCGTGCGACCTCTTGAGCCTCAGGATGGTCCTCATGAGGCGCTGGTGCTTGGCTTGGCAGCGGTTGGCAGGCCATAAGGCATGCGTCTGCGGTTGTGGGCGGACCTCGCAACGTCCCACTCATGAGGGCCGTGAGGCGCTCTTGAGATGCGGCTCGGTTGAGCCCTGGTATGTCGTCTTGCAGACGCGCAGCCCACCATCCTCGCTGGATGGGTGGCCACAGGTGGCGGCGGCTGCCCCTCATGACCCTTGACTCATGTAGCTCTGAATGGCCTTCTTGATGAACTCTTGAGGTTACATCCTCCTGGTCTTGCTCCTGCTTGCGGGAAACGTGCTTCGAAACACGCCTCCACGTGGTGCCCAAGCGCCTCCCTCGAGACCTTGGCGAGGTCGGTGGCCCTCCAGGGGAGAGCCCCCGAGCCCTGCCTGAGGAGGGCGCCGGGCACGCTTTCCTATGCGATGAAAGGAGGCTCCCCCTGGCCAGTCACGGACCACGAGGGCTGTCTCTTGAAGAGCCGGGCAGTCGATGTCTTCTTCTTCTTGGGTGCTGCCTCGGGAGGCATCCTGCTGCTTGTAGTGCAGGTCTTCCGGTGATGCGGCTGAAAAGCTCGCTCCAGGAGCACTGCATCTCTCTCTTCACAGGGGCACCGTGATGACTCCGCCGCTTCACGGCATCTTGAGGATGTTGTAGCCATGGTGGAGTTACGGCCATGAATTTGGCCAACGCTGGGTACCCGAGGATGGCGTTGTCTGGCGGCGAATGTGGCGACGTCGAAGTCGATGAGCTCGGTGTAGTAGTTGTCGCCGCCCCGAAGGTGACAGGAAGGCGGACCTGCCCGATCGGGACCGTGGAGCCGTCGGTGACTCCGGAGAAAGGCTTGGTTGGCTGAAGGTATTTGTAAGGCACTTGAAGATTGTTGAATGTATCCACCGCGGGATGTTGAGCCCTGCTCCGCCGTCGATGAGGGTCTTGGTGACTAGCACATTGCGATGATTGGGGAGCAAAGCATCGGAAGAACTCCGGCTGTGGCTGCGCACTTGAGCTGATCCGCCGAGCTGAGCGTGATGGCGCATGCCGACCACCCGAGAGGCGCGTGGACTCGAGCTTGGGAGGATTGCATTCACTTCACAGGCGAACTGCTTGAAGATGCGGTGAGAGGCTGGGGCTTGAGCTCCGCCCGGGATGCTGACGATCGCCGCAGCGCTGGAAGCCCCAGCCCCTTGTCACGATGACGGTCTTGACTCTCCTTGGTGGCGGCGGCAGCGGAGAGGAGGCCTGCGTTCCCTTGCGGACGATCCTCACGAGGCTGATCCTCCAACCCCCCTCATGAGGTGGGTCTTACCGGCCAGTCCTCGCGAGGTTGGTCGCGCCACCCTTGGCGCGGGCAGACGCGGTATTCCCAGCGTCCTGCATTCCTTCCTCCTCCTCGGTTTGTAGCCCGGTCGGCTGCGCTCGGGCGTCTGCCGACCTTCCTTCAGCGCCTGCGGCCGGAGCTCTTGACATTCATTGGTGTTGTGGGTGTGGAGGTCGTGGTACCTTGATACCGGCTGCCCTTAGAGGACTCGGGCTGATCTACGCCTCGCTTGGTGTGCGGTTCGACGCGAGCACGGCAGCCCCTTGCGCTTCACGCCCTTCGCCTTGGACTTCTTCTCTTGGGATCCGCGGCGGGCAGCTCGAGGAGGAGAGGCGCCCTCCTCAGCCTGGCGCGCCAATCGCCAAGTTGAACAGCTCCAGGGAGGAGCACAGATCTTCATGAATCGCCAGCTCCTCCTTCATCTTGACGTCGCGCACGCCGTCGGAGAAGGCAGAGATGATGGCCTCCTACGTTACCCTAGGGATCTTGAGGCGCGCATTGTTGAAGCGCTGGATGTACTTTTGCAGAGTTTCCCCTGGCTGCTGCTTGATCCCGCGCATGTCGCTCACGGCGGGTGGCCGGTCGCGAGTACCTTGGAAGTTGGTGATGAAGCGGGTGCGCATCTCGGCCCAGGAAGAGATCGTGCCTGGGGCCAAATTCAGGAGCCAGGTGCGGGCTCCGTCCTTGAGCGCCATGGGAAACCAGTTCGCCATGACCCTTTCATCCCCATTGGCAGCCTCGATGCCCAGCTCGTAGAGCTGGAGGAACTCCATAGGGTCAGTCGTGCCGTCGTAGCATGGAGGCAGGTCTGGCTTGAGCTTGGCGAACCCACGCGGCCTGCGCGAGCTTCGGTGGTGAAGGCGCGGCAGCCCGCCGTGGCCGCTGGGGACTTGGACGGCAGAGCTTGGTCTTGCAGGCCTCCTGCGCCGCATGGCTGGGGGCAGCGTATGAGGTCTTGATGTCTTTGGGCGGGGGCGCTTTCGAGCAGCTTCTGCGGGCGAGGAACTTCTTGGCAGCTCTGCTCTTGCAGCGGCGGCGCCAGTGAGCAGGAGTTCCCGCCGAGGCCCGCGCGCTTTAGGGCCAGGCGCCCGTCTTGAGGAGGCGGCTGGCGCCCGGGGCTTCGCCGCCCGCAGCGAGTGCGGTCTGCGGTGAGGCGACGGCCAGCGGGTGCGCCTCCCGCGATCGCGAGACGAGCTTCGGCGGCAGTGAGCCATTCTTCGTAAACGTCGTCGGCCAGAAGCGTGGCGTAGGGAGCTCGTTAGCGCGATGAGTGCAGCTTCGGGCCTCCATGGCAGCGCGAAACGCGCGATGAAAGAACCAGCGGGGTGGCGGCGTGGCGGTGCGGCCGTCCCGCCTCATGGACGAGTCTTTGGGGCGACGCTTGCTGCTCATTCCCGCCCGGTCGGTGGCGGCGTTGACAGCAGTGACGAGGAACGACGAGGCGCCCGCCCGACGGGAGCCGTCTGGCGACATAGGCGAGGCCTCTCGGCGCTTCAGGCAGGCCCGATGGCGTCACACATGGTTGCGGTGGTCGGGGAAGAACGAGGCGACGAAAGGCAAATTCGGCGCACCTACAGCGCGCCAAATGTCGGATTCGGGTTCCGCAGACCCTTAAGGTTCGAACTACAGGGTGCGGCGGAGATCCAACCCTCCACCGTCTCGTACCTCGCCCGAATCGCAGGAACCTAAACTACTAGCAAGAACAACACAAGAGACGCAAGATTTATACTAGTTAAGACCCACCGTTGTGGTGTAATACCCTACTCTAGTTTGTGGTGTGGTGGATTGCCTCTTGGGCTGGTGAAGAAACAGTCTGAGGGAAGAACAGCCTCATGAGGTCTGTTCTTGGTGGGTGTGATGAACTGCTAAGTGGTGTCCCGTCGCTCTAGCTTGAGGATCGGGTCTCTCTCTCTCTCTCTGGATTCCAAAATGTCGGCCCCCTACGATGGTGGCTAGCCCTGCCTATATAGGCGAAGGCCCTGGGCCTCTTCCCAAATATTGAGCGGGAAGGGCGCCAACAATTGGCCATTTTGAAGGGGAACAGCGGGTACACTTATCCTGACTAAAGTTGGTCCTCGCGCCAAAGGCTCTGGTGATGACGCCTTTGCTTGAGCTCCACGATGACTCCCTTCCGGCCGTTGGGGCTGGTCTTGGTCTTGTTGCAATCAAACGGATGCCTTTGCTTGATGCTCTACTGCGCTTGCTCCCTTTGCACCAAAGAGGAAAGGAGGGCGCTCTTGGCTGGCGCCCTGGCGCCCTTGGTCGTCATGGCTTGCATCATGGGCACCTCGCGAGGTACCCTGCCTTGAACTCTCCGCCTCCTCATGAGCCAGCCCGACGAGGCGCTGAGGAAGCTCCTGGTCGTCCGCCCTTGCAATCTGGCCCCTCGCGTGGGTCTTGAGCTTGCGTAGATGAAGATGGGCTGTCTGGGCCTCCTTCGAGCCACGCCGCGGGCAGCGAGCGAGCAAGTGCAGGGACCCCGTTCCCGAGCGCCCGGCAGAACCACGACTCATTGTGCTTCCTCGATGCATACTCCGGCTACCATCAAATTAAGATGGCGGAGTCCGACCAAGCCGCAACGGCATTTATCACGCCATACGGCCCCTTCTGTTTTAACACTATGCCTTTTGGGTTTAAGAACGCCGGTGCAACGTATCAACGCATGATTCAGACATGCCTGGAAAAACAGACCGGCAAAACAGTGGAGGCATACGTAGACGATGTGGTCATTACAACCAGACACGTCGAATCCCTAATAGACGACTTGAGGCTCACGTTCGACAATCTCCGAATATACGACATCAAGCTCAATCCGGAAAAATGCGTTTTCGACGTGCCCGCCGGAAAGCTCCTGGGCTTCATCGTCTCCAGTAGAGGAATTGAAGCAAATCCAGCTAAAATCTGAGCCCTGCCACAGTTGGCCATCCCAACTGACCTCAAGCAAATCCAGAAATTAACTGGATGCGTGGCGGCCTTAAGCCGCTTTATCTCCCGATTAGGAGAAAAGGCATTACCCCTTTATCGCCTTCTTCGGTGCACCGAACACTTCGAGTGGACAAACGCGGCCACGGCCGGACTGGAAGACATAAAGGCCATCCTGGCCACCAACCCAATCCTGGCCGCGCCAAACATCGGTGAACCAATGCTCCTATATATAGCGGCAACTCATCAAGTTGTAAGCGCAGTCCTCGTCGTCGAACGAGAAACGGATGGACATAAATTCCCACTTCAAAAGCTGGTATATTATGTATCCACTGTCCTCACTCCATGCAAATCACGGTACCCGCATTATCAAAAGATAGCATATGCGGTATTCATGGCATCCCGGAAACTACGACACTACTTTCAAGAGTGTTCAATCACGATGGCCTCGGAAGTACCACTCAACGACATAATAAACAACCGCGACGCCATACGGGCGAATTGCCAAATGGGCCATTGAGCTCCTCCCATTCGACATAACATATAAACCTCTGCGAGCCATTAAGTCGCAAGTATTGGCGATTTTGTCGCCCGAATGGATGTAAGCGAACTCCCTAAAGATGCGGTAGCGTACTCAATGGATCATGCACTTCGACGGCTCTAAAATGCTGGCTGGTGCAGGGCTGGCATCGTCTGGCGTCCCCCACGGAGATACAGTCCAATACGTACTCCAACTACGATTACAGAGACTCCAACAACGCGATCGAATCTGAGGCCTGTTACATGGTCTTCGGATGGCAGTTTCCATGGGCATTCGACGCCTGGAGGTGCGTGGGGACTCGAACCTTGCAATATCCCAAATAAATGGAGACTCGATGCCAAGGATCCGAAAATGGTGGCTTATCGCAACGCCGTCCTCAAGATGTCAGCTCAGTTCGAGGGGCTCGAATTCCACCACGTGGCACGGGAAAACAATCAGGCGGCGGATATCCTCGCCCGTATCGGTGCTAAGCGCGATGTTGTCCCACCTAACATCTGCTTGGAAAGGCTGTTTAAGCCATCCGTGGTATGGGAAGGGGACACCGGTAACAACAGTCCGGACTCGGCCACAACGCCAGATACCAAACACTCTGACACAATCGGAGGCTCTGCCATCGAAATAACACCTTCAGCCCACGTAATAATGGCCGTCATCGCCCCGTGGACAGAACCATTCCTGGCCTACCTAACCATGCAGGAACTTCCCGAGGACCAAAATGAGGCACGCTGCATAGTACGGCGATCTAAAGCCTACAAGGTCCACGAGGGAGAGCTTTATAAGAAAAGCGCTACGAGTCCTTCAAAGGTGCATCTCCGAAGAGGAAGGGCGGAAGCTTTTGGCAGAAATCCATGCTGGACTCGGCAGCCACCACGCCGCAGCCCGGGCCCTTGTAAGCAAGGCCTTCCGTACAGGTTTCTATTGGCCGACGACCCAGGCAGATGAACAGAAATTGGTCCAACGATGCGTCGGTTGCCAGCTTTTTGCAACCCAAAGCCCTATGCCGCCCACCGCTCTCCAAACAATCCCCATTACCTGGCCCTTTGCTGTCGGGGGGCTTGATATGGTTGGACCCCTTAAAGGGGAACCCATAAGAAAAAATACTTACTAGTCATGGTGGATAAATTCACCAAATGGATAGAAGCCAAACCTGTTAAAACGGCCGAATCCGGACCGGTGATAGACTTCATATACGTGCTTATGCGCCGTTATGGCGTCCCCACAACATCATCATCGACAGCGGCCGCGGACTTTACAGCCGACGAGGTAAAACTTTGGTGCAGCAACATGGGCATCAAGCTCGATTATGCTTATGTCTATCACCCGCAAACTAACAGTCAAGTCGAGCGAGCAAATGGTCGTATCATGAGCGGCATCAAACCCAGATTAGTGCGGTCCTTAAAGGAGTCTAACACGCACTGGGTAGAGGAGCTCGACTCCGTCTTATGGGGGCTGCAGACCACGCTGATACGTCTCCGTCGTATCTACTTTTCCAAACAATTTTGCCCTTGTTTTGGACTCTAACTTGCATGATTTCAATGGAACTAACCCGGACTGACGTTGTTTTCAGCAGAATTTCCATGATGTTGTTTTATGTGCAGAAAACAAAAGTTCTCGGAATGACATGAAACTCCACGGAACATCTAGTTAAAAATAATAAAAAATCATTGCCAAAGATGAAGACCAGGGCCCACACCCTGTCCACGAGGGTGGGGCGGCCCCCTAGGCGCGCCCTACCTCGTGGGCCCCTGGAGCTCCTCCGGCGCCAACTCCAACTCTATATATTTGCTTTCGGGAGAAAAAAAATCAAGGAGAAGAAATCATCGCGTTTTACGATACGGAGCCGCCGCAGAGCCCTAAAACCTCTCGGGAGGGCTGATCTGGAGTCCGTTTGGGGCTCCGGAGAGGGGGATTCATAGTCGTTGTCATCATCAACCATCCTCCATCACCAATTTCATGATGCTCACCGCCGTGCGTGAGTAATTCCATCGTGAGGCTTGCTGGGCGGTGATGGGTTGGATGAGATCTATCATGTAATCGAGTTAGTTTTGTTAGGGTTTGATCCCTAGTATCCACTATGTTACGAGATTGATGTTGCTATGACTTTGCTATGCTTAATGCTTATCACTAGGGCCCGAGTGCCACGATTTCAGATCTGAACCTATTATGTTTTCATGAATATATGTGAGTTCTTGATCCTATCTTGCAAGTCTATAGTCACCTACTATGTGTTATGATCCGGCAACCCCGAAGTGACAATAATCGGGACCACTCCCGGTGATGATCATAGTTTGAGGAGTTCATGTATTCACTATGTGCTAATGCTTTGTTACGGATCTCTATTTAAAGGAGGCCTTAATATCCCTTAGTTTCCATTAGGACCCCGCTGCCACGGGAGGTAGGACAAAAGATGTCATGCAAGTTCTTTTCCATAAGCACGTATGACTATATTTGGAATACATGCCTACATTACATTGATGAATTGGAGCTAGTTCTATGTCACCCTAGTTTATGACTATTACATGATGAACCGCATCCGGCATAATTATCCATCACCGATCCAATGCCTACGAGTTTTCTATCTACTAGTTTATGTTTATTTATTTTCCCGTTGCTACTGTTACAATCACTACAAAACACCAAAAATATTATTTTTGCTTTCATTAATCTTTTGTTACCATTACCACTACTATCATATTACTTTGCTACTAAATACTTTGCTGCAGATATTAAGTTATCCAGGTGTGCTTGAATTGACAACTCAGCTGCTAATACTTGAGAATATTCTTTGGCTCCCCTTGTGTCGAATCAATAAATTTGGGTTGAATACTCTACCCTCGAAAGCTGTTGCGATCCCCTACACTTGTGGGTTATCACCCGCCGAATCGCACTACTGGATACACACCGTTTTTTATTGTGTACGGCGCAGAGGCGGTTCTGCCCTATGACATAATTCACGACTCACCTCGAGTGTGCATGTATGAAGAAAAAGAGTCTGAGCTTGATCGGCAGGACAGTTTGGACGCCCTGGAGGAGGAGCGCGACGTGGCAAAAGCCCGTTCCGCATTCTATCAGCAACAGGGTCGAAGATACCAAAGCAAAGAAATACGGGCCAAAACTTATAACATTAGCGAGCTAGTTCTACGCCTGCCGGAGAAGAAAAAGAACAAGCTTAAGCCCAATTGCGAAGGTCCCTTCATTATTGACCAAGTTCTGACCGGCGGAGCGTACCGTCTATGGGATGCATCGGAAAATCGACTTGAGCCAAACCCATGGAACGTATCCAGGCTCCGAAGGTTCTACTCCTAGTGTCGGACTCTATGTTCGTCTCCTTACCCCTGTCCATTTTTCGCAAATACATTATTTGTCTTTTCTCTCTTTTTTTCTTCTTTTTCCTTCTCCTCAAGGCCTTAAAAGGCCAACTCGTGTCTTGACTACACAGTATTAAGGCGCTAGCCGCGCTCATTATACCTAGGGGCTTCTTATACAGAAAGCTTAGTATAACTATTTTTCAGGGCTTCATGCCCCGCACATGTGTTATTCTTCCGCATGTAACTTTTTTCGCCATTATATGCATCGATGTGACTTAAGTTTTGGCCAAGCTGGGTTGCCTGGCTCTTGTATTTATGCCCTATGTTCCCGTTAATTCAGCTAGGGCATAAGGGGAGAACCTCTGTGATTGTTACTGCTGGGTCAGCCGGATGTGTACCTCAGACTGGGTGAAGCCGAAAGCTAGAGTTCTTCAGGGAATATTTGGTCGGTGAACAAAAGATGACTTTTATTTATTTTGATACATGCCCCCAAATGTTTTTTCCTGCGTCTCTTCTCGCAGTCCGAACATGCACATTAGGGCATGCGTACCCAGGGAAAGGAACCCTTAACGGAACTATTCTCCCTGGAAGATGTTTCTAACTAACCATGTAATATATCATAACTAGTTGGGTACTTGTCTGTTCAAGCACTTATGACCCCTACGCCTGGTTTCCGTGCATACCCCGGTTTTTACATAACTGAGCGGGTATTCGGATACACTCCGGACTATTGGGTCCCGAGGTCGAAGCGAAAAGGTCCACCATGACAAATGATTTACAATCTGGCTAGAGACATTATACATGTCACTTAAATTACACAGTCACTTAGACTGACTAAATTCTTCTTCTATCCCATCCAACAGGCTGTCTAGCCTACAATCCTGTTGGGAATACTTTGCGGCTAATTCTACTTGGTCATACACCAAACTGACGGGGATCTCTTTCCCATCGGGTCCCACAGGTCCGACCTCGGCCATGTGGTTTGGGTCAGCCTTGGTATACCGCATCTTCACCACGGCCCAGGCTTCCCTGGCACCTTGACGGCAGGCCGATATCTTCCATAATCGGAAGCGCCGCCGCGCTCCCTTGAGCTTCTCTGCAAGCTCTCCAATGCCTCCTGGCAGGGAGACGGATGGCCACAAGGCCTGGGCCATACCCTGCATCACCTGCCGAACTTGTTCTTGCAGTTGTGAGAACTCTGGAAGAAGATCACCCGCAGACCCGGGCATCTCCTCCGCGGGACGACCCGTCAGCATACCTGCAGACATAACTCTGTTAGCATGCTTCTTCACCGAACTCTTTCAAAAGTTCGTTCAAGCACTTACTAAAAATGCCGCGTCGAAGCCGCTTATTCTCCTTCACGGAGACTGCAAGCTGGGCTCGAACATTGTTCAGTTCCACGCTCAGCTGGGTATTGGCGTCTTGGAGATCGTTTTTCTCCCGCCTAACTTTCGTAAGCACGCGCTCGCCAGCCTTTAGCTGCCGTAGGGCATGTTGCTCATCCGGATTCACTCCGGAGTAATCTGCAATATCTATTGTTAGATTTGCAGGCATGCCGCATACTATATGGTACCTATCATTCTTTTAAACAAATGTTACCAGAGGGGGCCTTCTCGGACTCCTTCAATGCGGCAACTGCGGCCCGTAGCTGGGCCTTGCACTTTTCCAGCTCTTGAGACAATTGGGTATTCTTCTCTGTAAGAACCTGCACAAATAATGATCCTTAAATCAGTTGTGCCAACTGTTTCAAGTCTCAAGGGCTACTGATTTATATATAATCATCAAATTTTCTTACCCGTATATCCTTTACATACTGGTTGTGGCTCTGGCAAGACCATTTTGAGCAGCACGGATGTACGCGTCTCCTGAGTTGAAGGCATCAAACGCCTCTTGGGAGAAACAAGCGTCACGAATGCGGCCCGGCGACGCCTGTGGTTCATGGCGCTCTCCACTTCGGAATTTGTAGCGGATATTTTATCCGCATCCTCTGTAGGAGGAGCATCCGGCGTGCGCCTCGTGTTAGCTTCTGCCTTTGTGTCCGGCCCTGGAGCCCGACCGGTAGAGGCGTGATCGGCAACCTCTCCGGATATAGTCCGTGGCGTTTTCCTTCTAGGAAACATGGGTGTTATTATGTTTTAAAAGGCGATAACCACGAAGCGAGGTTTTGTATCATACCTCTCAAGGCGTCTCCTCCGGACCGCCTTCCTTTTTTAGCCTGCCCGGCTTGGCGCCCTTGTTGGCTGGGCCACCGCGGGTTCGGCATGGCGTCCCGAGGACCTTCCCTGTAAAACACAATGCAGGTACGGTAGGTGAAGTGCATAAAAGGGGATCCTTCTTGGAAGTCGGGACTTTGGTTTTACTTACATGCGAGGCGGGGAGTAGCCCAGGATAGTCAGCTATAATGGCCACCATGGCATCATCATAGCTTAATTGATAGAATATCCTGTCGATCAGCTCCACAAATATGTCCGGATCCTCTTCAAGGCCAGGGTCGAGGGCCCGGTCAGGATCCTCCGGTTGTGGAGGTGGGATGTTGACCTCCCTTATAGCCTTTCGCAGTTCCTACTATGAAATGGCAAGGTAAATACTTATTACAAAAATGCGGGAAGGAGGGGAGTAAAAAGTAGCAGCTCACCCAGCTTGGAGGGTTGTACATGGAGAATCCATCCCGTGGCTTGATGCGGAGGAACTCCTCTTCCTCTCCCTTATACAAACCGGACTGAATTTTTGCTAGAGCAGCAACTGAGTCCGGTCCCTTACGACCGCAGCGAGTGGCATCATCTTCCCCGTTGAAGTGCCACATGGGATTCCTCGATATTGAAGTGGCTGCACCCCCCGCATAATGCATATTGACATAACCTCGGTTAATGTCAGTCTTGATTGAGCCAGCACCTTTATCCGGCCCATCGTAAAGGGGCGTCTGTTATCTTCCTCCCGAGGGCTCCGTGGGCGCCCGGCTTGGCGTTTCTTCAAAGGGGCATTGTCGAACTCGGGAAGACCAATCCGAATAGGATCCGGAAGGGGGACGTCCTCCATATAAAACCACTCCGAAGGCCAGTCTTCGGACGTCTTCTTCGGGGTACCGGATAGGGATCCGGTCCCGGCGATGTGCCATATTTCGGCTCCGCCTACTTGATATATTGACCCCCCTACGTATGCGGGGCACAAGGCAGAATAACTTCTTCCACAACATGAAATGAGCTTCGCAGTGAAACAGCTCACAAAGGGCTACATAACCAGCGATGTATAATATGGAAGCAGGGGCGAGGTTGTGCAACTGGAGGCCGTAAAACTCCAGGAGCCCTCGGAGGAACGGATGGATTGGAAATCCAAGTCCCCTTAGTAAATAAGGGATGGGCCATACCTGCTCCCCCTTGGAGGGGTTGGGAAAGCTCTCCGCTTGCTCCCCGCCATTATAGGTGGCGTGCCCGGCTCGAACAGGGACCATATATGCTGGAGGGAGAAATCCTTTGGGTGCATAACTCCACTAATTGGTATGCAGGATGGAACACTTCTTCCAATCTCGGGTTTAGGGCTCACGGGAGGCGAGAGGAGGAGCTGCGATGGCGGCCATGTTCAAATGCATTTTTGGTGGCGCTTGATGAATGCTTTCATTTGGGGAGGATGGTGTGATTTGGATCTGAGAATCCCCGCCTCTTTAATAGACAGTTTATTCACATAGCTAGGGTGGCAAATGTAAAAACGCCCTGGCTTCTCGCATTCGCTCGACACGTGCAAGATAGCCATTATTGGACGTGGAAGCCAAGAAGCGCAACATTTATGAGAAGCCGGACACTATTCAACAGATATTCAGGATTTGGAGAAGAACCCGGCTTGCAATGCCGAAGACAAACTGCGCGCCGGACTCATCGTCATTGAAGCCTGGTTCGGGGACTACTGAGGGAGTCCTGGATTAGGGGGTACCCGGACAGCCGGACTATATCCTTTGGCCAGACTGTTTTACTATGAAGATACCAGATTGAAGACTGCGTCCCGTGTCCGGATGGGACTCTCCTTGGCGTGGAAGGCAAGCTTGGCAATACAGATATGTAGATCTCCTCCCTTGTAACCGACTTTGTGTAACCCTAGCCCCCTCCGGTGTCTATATAAACGGAGGGTTTAGTCCATAGGACAACAACAATCATACCATAGGCTAGCTTCTAGGGTTTAGCCTCTATGATCTCGTGGTAGATCAACTCTTGTAATACTCATATCATCAAGAACAATCAAGCAGGAAGTAGGGTATTACCTCCATAGAGAGGGCCCGAACCTGGGTAAACATCGTGTCCCCTGCCTCCTGTTACCATCCGCCTTAGATGCACAGTTCGGGACCCCCTACCCTAGATCTGCCGGTTTTGAAACCGAAACCGCCGCCACTTGGGTCCCATGAAGGCCACCACCGAGGCGACAATTGCGCATTCAGGTGGTTTCTTTGCTGCTTCGTCTCTTCCGAGGACCTTCGACGACCCCGCAAGTGTCTGCCAGACATGATAAAGACAATGGGATCTGCGGGCGGCCATTTAGATTAGGTACTCCCTTTCCTGCTGGCGGGAAATATTTGTTCTAAGAATGGATAAATTGGATGTGTCTATAACTAAAATAAGTCTAGATACATCCATTTCTAGGACAAGTATTTCCGGACGGAGGGAGTATTAATTATACCAAGAGAGCCGGATTAGCACCACTTAGTTCATGTAAATGTAATGAAATCCATCATGTTTATATAAAGATCCGGCTTTTTTATATGAAACATGCATGCTTATATGAAAAGAGTCTGTGTTTGCATGAATTTCATCTGGTTGGTTAGAGTTGTGAAAATGTATGCCGCTGGCGTTTGATGTCGTCCTCCGCGGAAGGAAGCGGGAGGAAATTTTCCGGCTATCGTTGGAGATGCTCTTATGCTAGAAATAATAGTCACATCCAATCCATTTGAGTTAATTACGTGTATGATTCTCCCTCTATCGAAAGTTAATTGCATGTACAGTGGTCACGTGACTTGCAGGGTGGCTACAGCTTCGTATAGAAAGTTAAAAAGAAACAATTCCATCCTTAATCTTGTATTCTAAGTACTCTGTGGGTTCCCCTGTCAGTACAGTAGCGAAATAAGTATATATTAAATAAGTAATATATAATATACAAATCTAAAGATAAAGACAGAATTCGAACTCAGGTCATCGCATTGCGAGCATCGGGCGCTAACCAGTCCAGCACATTTTCGTTGTAGACCATGCTGGAGATATATCTCCATGTCTACTCTTATACTCCATCTGTTCCTAAATATTTGTAGTTTTTAGATTTCAAATGGAGTACGACATACGGATGTGTATGTAGACATATTTTGGAGTGTAGATTCACTCATTTTGCACCGTATGTAGTCACTTGTTGAAATCTCTAAAAAGACAAATATTTAGGAATGGAGGGAGTAGAAAACAGAGTTGGCGATGATGGTGTGTGTGCCATCCTGCAATATAGGCCGTCGGATTTATATCTAACGGATAGGAAGGAAACTATCGCAATTTTCCAAAAAGATACCCACACCCCTCTCCACGTTTTCAAATAAGGCCTTCCCTTCGTTCATCCTTTTTCTCTACTCTTACTAGCAATGTGCCCGTGCGTTGCAACGGATCCAAAATAGAATAATACATGTTCACAAACTTGAAAGAAAAACACTCTAGTTTGGTGTATATATCACTAAAAATATACTCATATTAGGTTTCACTCAAAATATATTCCTTGTGGCTGTTTTGATGAGGTGGGGAGGGATGTGGTTGGTTTCAAGATACTAAGGGGTTTCTGCAAATTGGAGCGGAGAAGTGGGGTCTTGTTGCAGAAATGCCACGACTTACATCATAGTCGTTAGATGCAGATCTGATGGTCAGAAATGACGGATGGCAGACACACCATCATCACCAACTGAGTCTTTTATAGGAGTTAGAGATAAAAACAGAGTTGGTGATGATGGTGTGCCTGCCATCCTGCAATATAGGCCGTCTGATTTATATCTGACGGATAGGAAGGAAACTATGACAATTTTGCAAAAAGATACCCACACCCCTCTCCACATTTGCAAATAAGGCCTTCCCTCGTTCATCCTTTTCTCTCACAAGATAAACTACTCATACAAATGCATCTTGATGTTCCGTTAACGCATGGGCATCTTGCTAGTCTCTCACAAGATAAACTACTCATACAAATGCATCTTGATGTTTCGTGCAACGCACGGGCATCTAGCTAGTTTCTTATAAAATAGTTACTGCAATAATTGGGTTGAAGTGATATATTATATGTATGCCCCGAATGATTTCAGATTCACTAGTAGTAACAAAGAAAAGGTTGTCTTGTTAATTAACAGAAAACAGGGTGAAAACTATCACATGAGGCGGTGAAAACAAGGCACATTGGGTTCAAGCGTCATCGTCACTATATTTGTCTTGTGAGAAGTCCACATATCGAGCGGACTACAGAGAAAAAGACGTATCTCGTGTGTTTGAGCGAGGCACAGAGACACAATGTTTGAGAAAGAAATTGATTTACAGATTAAGATCAGATCGAGTTGTCACCCTTCTGCTGTCATTGTTGGGGTTGGGGGTGGGGAAGGGGAGGGAGAGAAAGGCGTGCTCGAGAGTGTCTTGTGATGAGCACAGAGTCACAACTAGCGAGTGTGTGTGGGTGGGTGTGTATCTGTGTGTATTTGAAAGAGGAGTAGATAGATTACTATCAAGATCGAGGTGCCACCCTACTCCTTTGGTGTCGGGTAGTGTGTGTGTGTGTGTGTTTGAGAGAGAAGCCAATAGATAGATTAGTATCAAGATTGAGGTGTCACCCTACTCCTTCGGTGTCAGGAAGTGTGTGTGTGTGTGTGTGTGGGTGGGTGGGTGGGGGCAGTGACACTTACATATCTATACTCTTATAAAAAACAGAGTTGGTGATGATGGTGTTCCTGCCATCCTGCAATATAGGCCATCCGATTTATATCTGACGGATAGGAAGGAAACTATGGCAATTTTCCAAAAAGATACCCACACCCCTCTCCACATTTGCAAATAAGGCATTCCCTCGTTCATCTTTTTCTCCCACAAGATAAAGTAATCATACAAATGCATCTTGATGTTCCGTGCAACGCATGGGCATCTTGCTAGTAGGGAGAAGGAGTTTGTATGACCCATATCTATATTAAGGGATATGTAGATAGGATGTGTGCGAGGCATACTTAAAGCATCACGGAGATAAAAAACGGTGTGCATGCAAGTGCCGGAAAAACGAAGCAATAAACAATGTCTATGCGTGTGTGTGTGTGTGTGAGAGAGAGAGATAGATAGATAGATAGATAGATAGATAGATAGAGCGAGATCTCAAAACAAAAGGTGTTCTGCTGGAATCCCATTGTATGTATTTCATATGGTTCCGGAACAAGAGTTAACCTTAGGCATATGTGTGAGAGACATAATTATCCTTTGAGACATTAGTGGCTACGGGTGGGCGGAATTAAAGGGGTGGGCATGTTCGACAGAGAG
The DNA here is from genome assembly GCA_021605145.1 of Aegilops bicornis. Classification (NCBI taxonomy): domain Eukaryota; kingdom Viridiplantae; phylum Streptophyta; class Magnoliopsida; order Poales; family Poaceae; genus Aegilops; species Aegilops bicornis. Next base: position 256,531,841 of record CM038671.1, on the reverse strand, counting down.
AGCGTGTGTGTTTCTGTGTGAGAGACTTGTAGGACGGGGTAGAAAGACGAATTCTAACCTTGACGGAGGGAGAAAAATACACGAAGTGCGCGTGTGTGATTCTGATGCCCACGGGGAAAAGAGATATGTATGCGTGTGAGAGAGATTGCACAATTCATTCACGTATCACTATCTAGCGATCATGGACGTGCATCGCTTGAACATAAATCAATATCTACTTCGTATCATGGCCAAAGATACAATATCGATTCAACGCTATAAAGATTGGACTCACATATCACATTTTTTATATCTTAATAAACCTTTTCAATTGTGCATGCCAAAGTTATAATGATGTTTCTTCAAACAACCAATGTAGCTATCATGTACATGCACCATTGTTACCCTTGCATTCAAATTCATTAGTCTTGGATGATTTAAGGTTCTATTATGAATTCAACGGGTACGCAATTTATGAAATGGAGGCTATGTAATCATATGAGGTAACACTTTTACGGAGCGGACTACAATATCGATTTCTTTTGTGGGACTACAATATCCATTCTTTTTGTGCGCCTCCACACTAACACATCAATGCATTATGTTTAAAGTAATTAACCAATGGCACTAACTTATCTATTTACACGAGAAATACATAGGCTGAGCATTTGATCCCTTTTTTTGTGAATGCGCCTCTACACCCGTACGATTGGCCGCGCCCGTGTGAACGTCCAAGTTATCGGCGCATCATCCCAAGTTATTGTCTTTTTTATGGGGTGGACTTCACACCAGTTATTAATCACGACGCTGCGTGCCACGTACACAGTCTCGCATGACCTTCCCGCTAGCACGGTCCAAAATTAGTTGAAACTGGATAAGAACGATCCCACGGGCGGCAAAATCTCCCGCCTCCTTCTAAAGTTTCCGCCACCTAGTCTTTAGCATGCGAAATTCCCCTTTTGTCCTTGGTGCACGGAGAACAACAGTAACAATACCACCCTCATCTACATAATAGGTCGGAGCTGCTTTGGTAACTTCCGGTTCCCCCCACCACACGACACCCCCATTTCCTCTCCCCTCCCACAAAAACGACTAACTCCACAGCACCAGAGCATCTTACATCACGCCGTCCGTACTTCATTGGCCTTTCTACCCCTCCCCTCTCGAAACCCTAGACTGCTTCTCCACCGGCGTACCAGAGCCCATTCACTGCCAGCTGCATCCACCTCGCCGGATCTGCTTCTGCGGCCGCATCTACCCCTCCCACCTCCACTAGAAACAAGTAGACTGCTCATCCACCACTGTACCACAACCCATTAATTGCCGGCCTTGTCCATGGTGCTGGATCTGCTTCGCCGGTACTCTCGTCAACCACAGCGCATCTGCAGCGGCTCATTAAATTCCCCATCGAGACGCCGTCCCACACCTCCTCGAGCCGCCCCACCGACGGCCTTTGATCCTCTTCGCCGACACCTTCCTCAACCCTACCGGAGCCGGCCGCCGACACCATCATCAACCCTCTTTGGAGTAGCCGCCTATACCATTCTCAACCCTACCGGGGCCGCTTTGCCAACTCACATGTCCACGGCCACAGATCCGCTTCGTTGCACCCTCATCCAACCTACCGGAGCAGCTTCTGACACCCCGTCCACGGTCGCAGATCCGCATCATCGATACCATCCTTAACCCAACCACCGGAGCAGCTTCACCGACACCCTCGTCCATGGCCAAAGATCCGCTTCGCCCACACCGTTGTCCACCCTACCGAAGCCGATCCACAAACACCCTACTCGACGGTTCTAGATCTCCTTACCGGACCCCGACAGCCAGTGCGGCGTCATCACCCTTGACGTTTCTAACCTGATTCCCACCGTCTGGCAAGATGCCAATCATGCGCCACGGCCTAGGTACTTGTCACCTTTAAACCCGTCTAGCATCACCTGCCCGATGTACTTCAAATATACTAACAGGTCATTGTTACCTTTATGCAGCTAGCAAAAACTACAAGGATGATGTTTCTTCTGGATCTAACAGCTTGGCCAACCAAAATCCTTGACTGAGACATTGCTATGATCTTGTAAGTGTGTGTCTCTCTCTTGTATTGTTGTGTGCCTACCAGCATGCTTTGCTAGGATTTTCGACCAGTAATCCCTTTGTGCAGACAATGATTTCTACTACTGGCTGCTAAATTAGATATGTAGATGTCATACATGTTACTACCTCGTACCTCCATTCCTAAATATAAGTCTTTCTAGAGATTCCACTATAGGCTACATACGGAGCAAAATGAGTGAATCTACACTTGAAAATGCATCTATATACATCTGTATGTGGTCCATACTGGAATCTCTAAAAAGACATATATTTAGGAACAGAGGCAGTACATTACACAAAATTATAGGTGGCATGTAGGAATTCCAGTGCACTACATTAGGCTCCCTTAGAGTGTCTGCTAGTCCAGCACAGAGAGTCATGACTAGTGCACACAATCATTAATAGGTGGTTTAATATGTGTAAGGGATATGCAATGTATTATCATGTAGAGATGTCTGAAATTAGCCGTGTCAACTTGCAGATAGGGTTACACAATGAAAAAGTACAAGATGTATGTGGAAATTTCATGGAACATCGCAAAAAAAGGAGAGGCAGCGGTGAGCCAATACAGTGTGCTATGGTAGGTCACTCCTCCATTGCAATCATCGTGACATGTTATTTGTATGTCAGTTCTATTGGCCAAGTTTCATAGGGACAGTTATTACGAGTTATCCTAAGAAAATAAGCACCTCTGAATATAAGCTCCAGGTAATAAGCCAACCAGTTCTTTTCATTGCCTTCCTTTTCAGCTTATCTTTGGTATGATCAATGAAAAGTCTAGATTGCATTATATTTTTTTCATTTTGCGGCCCATATGAAAAATAATTTCACTTGCAAACATCACAAATTAAACCCAGTGCAGTAATTAATATGATAGGAAAACAGACCATCACTATTTGTTCAAAATGCAAATACAAAGATACCATCTACTTGGCACAATCTACTTTGGTCAATGTCTTCCATAGAGATCCCATTGCATAATTTAAACAAAGAACGCATGACCCACATTTAAATGAACAACAACTATTTATTGAAATTTGATAGCCCAAGTGGTTGGTTATTATCATATAGCAGCACCACCTCAAAGCATCATATAGCAGCAGCAGCTCATAGCAACTCATTATACAAAGACGGCAGCGAGCAGTGTAATTCATCATATACCGTGACTGACTCATAGCAATTCATCATATAGCAGCAGCAGGAGCAGCTCATAGCAATTCATCATATAGCAGCAGGAGCAGCTCATAGCAATTCATCATACAGCAGCAGGAGCAGCTTATAGCAACTCATCATATAGCAGCAACAACAACTCATAGCAATTCCTCATATAGCAACAGCAGCTCATAGCAATTCATCATATAGCAGCAGCAGGAGCAGCTCATAGCAATGCATCATATAGCAGCAGCAGAAGCAGCTCATAGCAATTCATCGTATCGTGGATCAGAATGAAAAATTGGCAAAAAATCAGAGGAGATCCTCACCTTGTTGGATGAGCTCATCCTTCAACAGCACCACAAGGCCACGGCCTGGGAGGAGGGGAGGGGGAATAAGGTGCCTTACAACTGCGGTGTGGCATCGGTAGTAGTTGTGCGGCGCCTTGCTTGAGTAGTGTGGTGGACGAACCACAGTGGAGAAGCTGCTGGAAACCATGAGAATGAGGGGCGGCGCCAGAGGGAGGAGAAGCCAGGGTGATTTGCCCCTACCTGCCGGCCATGTAGCCTAGCTGGATATAGCATCATCGAGGACTAGGCCAGATGGGACCAGAGGCGACGGCTCGCTAGAGGAACCCTAGGGCTGCAGGTAGGGGATCGAGGTAGAGGGAAAGGGGAGAAGATATGCAAGCAGGTAGGGCAATGAATGCTTGCGTTTTTGTTTTTTACTTCAGGGTCAGGTGTGACACGGGCGTGAGCAGTTGAATTTTGAGTGTAATATAGGCAGACAACAGAGTCATTTCACTATTCCCCTTCCCTTCAATTTTTAGTGAGTTTCTACCCGAAACACCATCCTCCAAAGAGAAATAAGTTAAGCCCAAGCCCATAACTCAAAAATGACTTCTTTACATCTTTTAAGGCTTATTTTGACAATAAGCCCTGAAAAGGTGGAATCGAACTGGCCTTAACCTACAATTCAATTGTGTGTGCAATGATGAATCACCCACACTGCTATAGTGTACATTTAGGCATCATCATACATGGCATAACCTAATACATGTGCATTCCATTGTTGAATCTGGAATATGCAATGTTTATGTTAGTTCATACGTTGCACATGATGTTTAAATGCCCCTTAAATCTGGTCAGTCAAGTGATGGTCTTTAAGCCTCCTTCTTTCCTTCTTTTCTTGATATGTAAGATTTGCTCACACATCTGTTCAATTGTTGCTTGCATCAGCAAGCCATACTAGGATGGTTTGCTTTGATTACTTTTTGTTCTTGACCTAACACTCTAACAAAGCTTGTCAACGATTTAAACACTAAGGGCTGTTGTAGTGGGGCCTTGTCTAACTCATAGGTGACATAAAGGTTTGGCTGTACACTAAAGTAGGCTCTCCAAGAGTACCTGGAGATCCAGTTCGAAGGTATGCCTAGTTTTTACATAGTGCAGACATAGTAAATGCTCATTTCATTGTGTGCAAGTGCAAGAGATGTGGCATGTTTCATTATGTGGTATTGTTTTATTATAATCTCATCCTTTTGTGTTGTTCACAGACTAGAAAGTATGCATATTTGTCTTCCAAGGAGACGAGTAACTAGTTTGTGTCACCTTGCAGAGGGGGTGCAATGAAGATAAGATTGAGGATTTCCAAGTACAAGATGTTAGGAAGGAGCCTTGCAAGATAAGTAGGAGCTACGCTCAGCCTGTTCAACCAGTTAAGGTAAGTCACTGTATCCAACTCAACAGTTCAATTCCTTGTTTGTTTCAGGCATAGTTAATTTGCTCTTTTCAATTGCTTTATTTGTCCTCAGTTAATGAGATGCCCAAACAATGATGCATGATGTTGGGTACTTGTATAACTATTAGTTGACATAATTAAATGCCTTACCATTTAATTACTCTAGCAAAGTCTGCATTAAGCTTTGAAGTCTATTAACCAACTATTATTGCATGAGGCTCATAATCTAGTTTATACTAGGCTAATGATTGCATAGTTTTGCTTCTTTGTAGTAGGTTAGCATGAATCCCTCGATGTTAATTAAGGCCCTAAGACTTTAATTGAGCTCTGAATGGCCAACCGCTTGCTTACTTATCATAGCGTGCTATCTAAATTTGTAACTTATACGTGTTTTGGATTGGGCCCCAACATCATGCTCCTCTGGTGAGCTAAGAGAGATTTCTGTATGCAGGCTGCACAGTCTACCTTTTTATAATTTTTAAAATATCACCTGCTTATGCTTCATGATGTGTAACATTATTGTTAGTCCTGTTTTGCCATGTACAAAATAGTCTGTCTTGCTCGCTTCACTGTTGTAACTATATTTTTGCCCTAGTCATGTGTACTTACGAAACATTTCAGGATGAAGCGACATCAACACAAAGATCTGCGAGCAAAGGCGCAGTCGTTACCGAATGATTATGGATTGGAATTGGAATGTCTGATGTTCTCGAGCATCAACTAGAGGTGGCAAGACAACGTGTACATGATTCTCAACGTTACAATCAACAAGTTGAGGCTGGACATGCGTGTATTAGATGCAGGAGTCAAAAAATGAAACAAGACACTTGAGGTAACCACAAAGGAATTGGAGATTTTGCGACTAAAATTTGTGCTATCTAAATCCGCCAATCCTTTTTTACGAAGAGATTATAGTTCAAATGGTAAGTTCTGTTGATGCGTGTCCATGATGTATGAGCTTTATTTGTCTAGTGTATGTAATTTGTTGTTTTTTTATGCTTTATAATCACTGGTGCCGAACTATAATGCCTAATGGGTATATTCCGCTGTAATTTCTTTATTGTCTAGTGTAGTATTATTCTACGTTTCTATGCTTTTTATTGTATAGTGTATGTTTTTTAGAGCCGATAGTATAGAGTAGGATAATTCTTGAATATGCTATATTGTTGAAACGGGGGCCAACACGCCCAAACATTTCTTGGATGCCATACAAATGAAAGCGGGTCTTAATTGGGCTGGTCAAAATAATATTAAGTGGATCCCAAATGGGCCCACTATAACAACGGCTCTTAGCAGGTCGTCAACAGGCCTAAAGCTCGATAGGGCCGTATAAATGGAAATGGCCTGCGGGCCTTTAGCAGGCCGAAATAAATATCAATTTTGTCTCGGCCCTTTTAATTTACGGGACAGTAAGAGGCCAAAAGTGTTATGGGCCAGAGGAGGCCCAATTTGCAAACTAGGCTTTTAACAGGCCGAAAGTCGCATTGGGCTGAAATGGTGCCCTGCGGAACGTGGGCCCCTAATGGACCTAAAGTCAAAGGCCCAACTGTTGTGCGGGCCCTTAACAGGCCGAGAGACAAAATGGGCTAAGAGTTGGCCCATTTACCGAATGGGCTGAGGACAGGCCTAAAGTCACAGCCGGCTAGAATTGGCCCAACTGCAGAATGGGCCGAGAAAAGGCCGAAAGACATTCCGGGCCGTTAACGGGCTGGAACTGACGATGCGCTGCTAAAAGGCTGAAAGAAGCTCGGGCCGAAATTGGGCCCAAAAATGTAGCGGGCCGTTAACGAGCTTAAACTAACGATGGGCTGGAAATTGTTGAATCTAGAATGGGCCTTTGATGGGCTGACTATGTGTAACTTGTATGGGCCGTACTTGTAAATGGGCCTGACTCAAGTAGGCCGCTAATGGGCCGGCCTGCTTATTTTGACAGGCCCTGCCTTTTCACCGGAATGGGCCTCTCTTGGGCCGTGCCACGTGTGGACGTATCATAGGCGCCTCCTGTCCAATGAGTGGATGACATCTGTCCGAACGTCAAGCCGACACGTGTTTCCTCTGGCCAATGAGAATTTTACACGTGGAAAATTCCCACTGGTCCAGGCTGTTAACGGGTTATCGGATCCAAAACCGGACCCGATAGCTTAACGGCGTCCCGTTATGGTGGATGCCACGTGTCGGTCACCCTTGACGAAAGCACTTCTATGACGCGCGATTTATTGTCATGGAAGTGGACACTTCCGTGATGATAATTTTCGTAATGTCATAGAACACTTCTACGAGAGCACATGTATGACTATCTTGATTCTGTCATAAATTTGTCATGGATGTACATGCATGACAGAAAACGTGACCTACTGTGACAAACACGTATATCACGGAAGTGTCTTTTTTTTGTAGTGTAATAAGCGCAAACTTCTCCGATATAGTGTAGTTGGGAGAATTCAAAAAGATAATAGGACTATCATGCGTGGGTGCAATAGCAACAACTTGATTCTTAACATAAGGAACTATAGCAAGTTCATCTCCATAAGCATAATTCATATTGGCATCATGGCCACAAGCATAGCAAGCATCAATTTCATCAAAAAGGGATATTTCAAACGAATCCAAGGGATCATAGCAATCATCATAGCATTCATCCTTTGGTAAGCATGAAGGGAAATTAAAAAATGTATGGGATAAAGAGTTACTCTCATTAGAAGGTGGGAACGGGTGATCAATCCACTCTTCGTCCTTTTGTTCTTCGCTCTTCTCCTCATCTTTTTCATCCAATGAGATCACAGTGTCATCAATTTCTTCTTCCATAGTTTACTGCAAAATATTAGGTCTGTATCGGCATTGTATTCATAATTATCATAGCAATATTTAAGTATAGCAAAAAAATTAGGTCTGTAAACAACATCATCAAGATTTTCACACTTTTCAAACAAAGATTCAATTTCATAAGCACCCTTAAAAGCAACGAATTCTTCTATTCATTCCACATCATAGTAATCATATATACCATTAGTATACGAAGCCAATGTTTTATTACCATGAAATTTACATGAAAAGGGAAGGTGTGGAGCCTTCATCTTAGAGCAGCATGTATAATCTTATCTCAAGCATAGTTCTCGGGCATACCAATGCAACATATGAATTTGATCCCATAACAGTTTCCCTTTTTGAGTCAAGAGATAATCCCTAAAGTATTCATGTTGATCCAACGTGTCTCCCATTATATAATTGAATGGGGCTTTCTCAGGATTATTAAAGTATTCCATAATATCTTTCACATAATGAGCATCGAGGGCCCCCATCTGCATGAGTAGAAAGCACTCCTAATTTTTTGGTATTTCTTGTTCCATATCCATAACTAAAGATAGAGAACAACTTAGAACAGCAAATAAAATCTACTTAGTGATAAAGCAAACAAGCACACACGAGAATATTCACCCCACGCTATTGCTCCCTGGCAACGGCGCCATGAAAAGGTCTTGATAACCCACAAGTATAGGGGATCAATTGTAGCCTTGCTCGATAAGTAAGAGTGTCGAACCCAACGAGGAGTCAAAGATAGGATTTGTATTCCCTTCAAGTTCTATCGACCAGCGATACAACTCTACGCGCACTTAACGTTCGCTTTACCTAGAACAAGTATGAATCTAGAAGTACTTTATAGGTGTGATAGGATAGGTTTGCAAGATAATAAAGAACACGTAAATAAAAGATAGGGGCTGTTTAGATAAATAAACAACTAAGTTAGTTTTAGTGGAGAGCTTTTTGTCACAAGAAAGTTATTTGTCCCTAGGCAATCGACAACTAGACCGGTAATCATTATTGCAATTTTATATGAGGGAGAGGCATAAGCTAACATACTTTCTATTCTTGGATCATATGCACTTATGATTGGAAATCTAGCAAACATCCTTAAATACTAAAGATCATTAAGGTAAAACCGAACCATAACATTAAAGTATCAAGTCATCTTTATTCCTGTCAGATTCGGGGCTCTGCAGACCCAAGATAGATTCAAACTCTGGGGTGCGTGCAAAGAACTCAACCTCCCTAGTCTGCCAACTCGTTGATCTCACAGCCTAGCTCGATGTACTGAAGAAGAACGGGACAAGGCAGTTTACCCAAGTTCGGGCCTCCTGCTTTGTGGTAGATTAGCCTCGAGGTGGGTTGAGGATGAACTGGTACAAAGGGAGAACAACCTCAGGAGGTGTGTTCTTGTGTTTGTGTGAGCTAGTGAGGGTGTGGATGGTCTGAATGCTCCATCCTCTATTGTGGTGGCTAGGCTATACTTCTAGTGGCCTTGGTCCTCTTCTCGCAAAATGAAGGCGGGAAGGGACTCCACAATGGCCAAATTCGAAGGGAGGCAACTAGTACATCTTATACTAATGAAAGGTGGTCTTCGCCTACAAAGCTTCTGGCTGTGACGTCGTGGTAGGCTCGGCGATGACCTCCGTCCTACTGTCCTAGCGGTCTTGGTCTTGTAGCATGGAAATAGAAACCTTTGCCTGGTCCCTCAAAACTCCACGCATGCGCTTGCCTCTTTAGGACCAAAGGGGAAACCTGCTATACTGCGCCCGCTGGTGCCCGCCTGGCCTTGGACATAATGTCTTGCATCATCTCAGCCTCACGAGGCAAGCACCTGCATAGGAAACTCCGCTCCTCAGGAGCCAGCCTAGTGGAGGCCACTCTCTCTGGAGGTCTTGGCGTCGTCCGCCTCACGAGGCTTGGCCCCTCACGAGGGTCTTGTGTTGTTGATGCTTAAGATGGGTTGTACCAGGCCGTCGATGGAGCCACGCCATGGGCCGCAGGTAGGCAAGTATAGGTACTCCGGTTCCCGGAACATAGACAGTAGCGCCCGGGCCCAAGGCGCGCTCGGACTTGGCTTCGAAGCAAAGCCAAAGGGCAAGGGCAAAGCGCCGCGGGCCCCAACTGCCTGCGGACCCGGCCGACGCGTGGCGCTTGATGGGCGTCTCCGCTTCCCCACACTGCCTCGGGAACCGTTCGACTTGACAAGAGCCTGCTGCATGCAAAAATATCATCATTACTGGGGATCGTGGAGGCAGGCGGTTGGCCTCCCTCTGGCTATAAATGGGGGGAGGGGCGGAGCCCCCCTGCTCATCTCCATCTTCTCGCTGCTCACTCTTCCTTCTTCTTCCTTGTCTTGCCGTCTTGCCGAAGCGTCCATGGCGCCGATAAGGAGGTTTTCTGTGGCTGAGAAGGGAAAAGCTCCTCGGGAGGAGCTCGGGCCACTGCCGCCGAAGAAAAGGCTTGGCCACTCCCGTGACATCAGCGAAGAGCGCGAGGTGATGCGGCCTTGGCACGAGCGGCATCCGCCGGGCTTCCCGCTCCCCGTGTATGCCCGTGCGCAGAGCCCTGTGCATGGGGGAGATGCCCAGCACCGTGAGAGTCGGGTTCGCGGAGGAGGACAGGCGGTGGTTGTACGGTCGCCCAGCTCACACACCCATACAAAAGGCACAGCCTGCGAGTTTGTGGTGTGGGCAGCAATGCCCCCGCGCACATGGATCTGGCTCCCACAGTTCTTCACAGGGGAGATACCGCCGAGGGGGCCCGCCGAACTGTAACTGCAACACGCCGGGTGCTGCAGCCAAGCTACAGAAGCGGAGGTCAAGGTCGTCCCCCCGGGCGATGTCTTCATGACTCGAGGATGGGGCAAGATCGCTCGTGCCTGCTGTCTGGAAGGGCCCCTCACCATCCTCTTTACGACAGAGCCTCCACGCTTTTCTTCAAGGTCTTCGGCGAAGAGGGCCGGCGCCTGGAGTGCTGCCCCAGAAGAGGTGATCCACCCGGCGCGGCCACGGGCGCTGAACTTGCCCTTGGCCTTGCCAACAACTCTTCCAGCAGCAGCAGCGACTCTGCGGAATCCAGTGATTCTCCAGAGTCCAGCGATGATGACAGCTATGGGCCGCCGAGCTCTCGCCACGCCCGAAGCCCGGCAGCAGCGTCCACCCGGCATCGTCGGTGACGCCCTGTGGCCGGGATTCTCCAAGGAACTCTTCTTTTGTTTCCCTGCGCGGAATCATGACGAGCCCTGCGGGGGTGTGTAAGAAACTATAATGCTTTTGCCTCGATGTTATTATTCCTAGTTTAGTGATGAGATTGCGTATCCCGCCTTGGCACGGTGTTCCCTTTCGCTCTTGTGGTAGCTTAGTGCTCTACGTTGATAGGACCCAGTCCCCAGGCAGCTTCAGCCGTCGCTGGTATGCCAGTTCGCAATGTCGTGGTCAAGGATAGGAGGTGAGCAGCCCGAGGTCCGGTAAGAGCTCCTAAGGCGCAATGCTCAGGAGGTCCCCTTTAGCATGCAAGCAGCTCCCTGAAGGTCGAAAGGGGAAACGGCCTTGCCCGAGCGAGATCGCGAGAGTCAAAGTGCTGAATCGTGAGGTTTACGCCAGCGTGTAGGTGGTGACTTATCTTGGTGAGTCTGTGATGGTCCCTTTGCTGCGAAGATAGTTGTGGTGCGATGCCCAACCGCGTCCTAGTGGCGGTGTTCTCAGGCGGGGCTCACGCCGACCCCTTCTTCCCCGCTCATCTAGTGCTCTACGTCCTCGGGTCCCGGCACTCGAGCGAGGCTCATCCGCCTCTGGGATGCCAGGTCGTGATTCCGTGGTCAAGGCCAGGGAGTGAGGGCTCGAGAGCCAATAGGCGTCCCTAAGGCGCGATGCTCAGGGGCTCCCCCTTCAACGTGCAAGACGATTTGCGTGAAAAAAAGAGTGCCTAGCGGAGTCGCTCGTAGTCCCAACTCTGGAGGTCCCTGCGACTTAGTCTAGGGAGGAGAACATAACACATAACCGTGCTTGCTATCTTGTTGCTGATCTTTCCGCAAGAAGATGAAGGCACTAAGGATCTGGTGAGGTGACGTATGCGGGGTAGGCCGTGAGCCAGAGCTCGATCTCTTATATTTATCAGCGCTGCAGGGATGGACCCGAGCACATGCACAAGGCGGGTTAGCAACGCACGGAGGCTGCGAAGGGCGACGAAGCACCGAACAGATAGGTGATAATCATAAAGTGAGTCATCAAAGAGTAAGGCCAGTTCTAATAGATGCGAAAAACGATACATGCCGCAGGGACGGACCCACACGGCTTGGGGATAATGCAGCCCGAGGGCCCAACTGAACAAACCAAAAAGTGTCACCTGGCACCATTGCTGAAGAAGTGTTGAAGTAGCAGAAGACGCATGCTGCAGAAGTCGCTCCTCACGATTCGCCCAGGTCTGGAACCTCGTGAGGCTCTGGAGTCCCGAGGGGCTTGCGAGGATCCCACGCCGCCTCCGATAGGATCGCCTGGTGCGTGGCCTCATGAGCCGCCAGGACGCCCCGCATGTGGCGCTGGTGCATGGCAGCCCTGTTCAGCACACCGAAAGGCATGCAAACATAGCTGTGAGGGGGGCCCTCGCACCGGCCAACATGGGACGGCCAGAAGAGCTCCTGAGACACAGCTCTGTTGAGCCCTGGGATATTAACGCAGACGCGCAGCTAACCGCCCTTATCAGGGGAGGGAGCCGCACTGGGTAGTGCAAGGCGACGCTCGCCTCGTATGGCTCTTGCCTCCTGAAGCTCCTTGGTTGCCTTGGTGATGAAATCCGCCATGCGCCCTCCTCGCGGAAACGCGCGTTAAAGCACGCCTCCACATGGTGCCCGATCGCCTCCCTCGTGACACTGGCCAGGTCAGAGGCCCTCCAGAGGAGAGCCCCCGAGCCCAGCCTGAGAGGCGCGTCGGGCACGCCTTCCTATGGGAGAGGGGAAGGCGCCCCGTCAGTGGGCGCAGGTCCTGAAACACGGTTGTCGGACACATCATACTCCTCAGGTCCTAGGCGGAGCAGCTGCTTCTTCTTCTTGGGAACGGCCTCAGGAGGGTAGACATCACCCTTGTCATCTGGGTTCTCGACCGCCGCAGCCTTGTAGGCGCGCTCGAGCACACCGTGTCCTTTTAGTTGCAGGCAACCGTGATGATGCCTCCGCTCCCTCGCATCTTGACGACATTGTAGCCATGATGAGTCACAGCCATGAACGTGGACAAGGCCGGGTACCCGATAATGGCGTTATACGGGAGGCTGATGCGGGTGATGTCGAAGTCGATGAGCTCGGTGTGGTAGTTGTCGCAGGTGCCGAAGGTGATGGGGAGGCGGATCTGCCCCACGGGGCAGGTGGAGCCGTCAACAGCCCCGGAGAAAGGCTTGGTGGGGCAGAGCCGGCCGTGGGGGACATGAAGCAGGCCAAATGCTTCCACGGAGAGGACATTGAGGCCGGCGCCGCCATCGATGAGGGTCCTGGTGACTGCTACGGTTCAGATGGTGGGGTGCAGAGCATCGGGAGCACACCGGCGCCGACCGTGGTCGTGGGGTGATCCCTTGAGTCGAAGGTGAGGTCGGCCTTAGGCGCCACCCAGCCCAGAGGAGCTCCCTGCTGCACGTGGACGGTGCCCATCTAGCGAAAGAACTGTTTGACATGGCGGTCCGAGGCTGGTGACTGCGAGCCGCCAAGGAGGGCCTCGACGGTGTAGGGCATTGGTGTCGCGAAGCACGCGATGAAGAGCCCGCACAGCTCCTCCCATGAGGCCACTGAAGACTCCGGCAAACCCAGGAGCTAGGCGCGCGACACACCCATAAGGGCCATGGGCAGCTAGTTCTCCATGGCCTTGTCATCGCCGTCGACCGCCCAAATAGCCTCTGTATACGCCTGGAGAAATCCCGCCAGATCCGCCGTGCCGTCGTACCGAAGCAGCGGTTCGGGCCTGAACTTGGGTTGCCACTTCACTCGCTGCAAGACGGGGGTGAAAGCCCGGAGGCCCATGGAGCCTCCGAACACACTCGGCGGCCCAATAGGTGGAGGGGTGCCCGCCATGAGAGCCAAACGGCGCGAGCGGGTTACATCAGGCGAAAAGGTGAATCCTCGATGTACCCCTACCTCGCGTGTCAAATGTCGGATTCGGGGATCCGCAGACCCAAGATAGATTTGAACTCTGCGGTGTGTGCGAAGGACTCAACCTTCCCAGTCTGCCAACTCATCGATCTCATAGCCTAGCTCGATGAAATGAAGAAGAATGGACAAGGTAGTTTACCCAGGTTCGGGGCATCTTGCGGTGTAATACCCTACTCCTGCTTTGTGGTGGATTAGCCTCGAAGTGGGCTGAGGATGAACTGGTACAAAGGAAGAACAACCTCAGGAGGCGTGTTCTTGTGTTTGTGTGAGCTGGTGAGGGTGTGGATGGCCTGAATGCTTCGTCCTCCTCTATGGTTGTGGCTAGGCTATACTTATAGTGGCATTGGTCCTCTTCCCCCAGAATGAAGGCGGGAAGGGATCCCACAATGGCCAAATTCGAAGGGAGACAACTAGTACATCTTGTCCTGACGAAAGGTGGTCTTCGCCTGCAAAGCTTCTGGTTGTGACGCCATGGTGGGCTCCGCGATGACCTCGGTCCTACTGTCCTGGTGGTCTTGGTCTTGTAGCACAGAAATGGAAACCTTTGGCTGATCCCTTGGGACTCCATGCCTGTGCTTGCCTCTTTAGCACCAAAGGGGAAACCTGTTGTACTGCGCCCGCTGGTGCCCGCCTAGCCTTGGTCGTCGTGGCTTGCGTCATCTCAACCTCACGAGGTGAGCACCTGCATAGGAAACTCCGCTCCTCAGGAGCCAGCCTAGTGGAGGCCACTCCCTCTGGAGGTCTTGGCGTCGTCCGCCTCACGAGGGTCTTGTGTTGTTGATGCTGAAGATGGGTCGTACCAGGCCGTCGATGGAGCCACGCCGTGGGCTGCAGGCAGGCTAGTCTGGGTACCCCGGTTCCAAGAACACCGACAATTCCCATACGCCATGAACCACTTATCTGTGTTTGTGTTTCTATCACTCACACAATGCAGACAATAAGCAAACCATGAGCATATTGCAAACCCTACAGCGGGGATCCCTCACGCTTGCGCGACACGGAGAGCAGCATAGGACAACACCAATAATAAAACATGCAACTCAAGCCAATCATGATCATCAATCAAACCGTAGGAGAAAACGGATCTACTGAAACATCATAGGATAGCCATACATCATTGGTTCACAGGCAGGCAAGTCTGGGTACCCCGGTTCCCAAAACGCCGACAATTCCCATACGCCATAACCCACTTATCTGTGTTTGTGTTTCTATCACTCATGCAACGCAGACAATAAGAAAACTATGAACATATTGCAAACCCTACAGTGTGGACCCCTCATGCTTACGCGACATGGAGGAGCACCATAGGACAGCACCAATAATAAAACATGCAACTCAAACCAATCATGATCATCAATCAACCCATAGGACAAAACGGATCTACTCAAACAGCATAGGATAGCCGTACATCATTGGGAAATAATATATAGCACCATGTTTAAGTAGAGATTACAGCGGGTAGATGGGGTGTTACACCCATAGAGGGGGAGAGAGTTGGTGATGACGGGGGTGAAGTTGTTGGTGAAGATCGCCGTCATAATGATGGCCCCGGCGGCGTTCCGGCGCCACCGGTGGAGAGGGGGAGAGAGCCCCCCTCCTTCTTCTTCTTCCTTGACCTTCCCCCTAGATGGGAGAAGGATTTCCCCTCTGGTCCATGGCCTCCATGGCGGCGGAGGGGGGGAGCCCTTCCGAGATTGGATCTCTCTCTCTGTTTCTGCGCTCCCAGATTCTGGCCTTTCACTATTTCTTAAATTCCCGGAGATCCGTAACTCTGATTGGGCTGAAATCTTAACACAATTTTTCCAGATATTAGCTTTCTTGCACCAGAATAAGGGAACCAACCACCTTACGGAGTGGCCACAAGGGCCCAGGGTGCGTCGTACGCCCTGGGGTGTGCCCCCTGCCTTGTGGACTCCTCGGGCATCGTCTCACGTTGATTCTTTTTCCAAAAAATCACATATATTCCAAAAAAATCTCTGGAATTTTTTATCACGTTTGGACTTTGTTTGATATGGATTTTCTGCGAAACAAAAAACATTCAACAAGTAGGAACTGGTACTGGGCACTGGATCAATATGTTAGTCCCGAAAATCGTATAAAAAGTTGCCAAAAGTATATGAAAGTTCTACAATATTGGCATGGAACAATAAAAAATTATTAGATACGACGGAGACGTATCAACCTCAAAACTCATTACGAGGTTCTTGAAAACCTCGTGTAGGCCAGCCCCTGCAGACCGGAAGTCCTGCAGCACTGCGCCTGTCAAGGCATGGTGCTCTTCCTTAAGGGAGGAGCCCTTAGGGTCTACTCCACCTCTTCAGTCCACCCCGCGCTGGCCCATCCTTGGGCAGTAGGCGGGGGTGGCAGGATGACCTCGGACCCAAGCACCGATGTGCTGGCCTGAGTGGTCTACACCTATGATGGCGGAGCTGAAGTAGATATTGGTTGGGTCGATGACTGGCCCAGCACCTCTTCGACGAACTTGGGGTGCTTCTGCCCCAAGCCTTGTTTGGCCGAGGTGTTGACCTTGGCCATGATGGCCACCTCTTTGCCCCCTGCCGGTTGGCTTGGGGGGCCAGATTGGATGTCGCCTCCCCCAGCCCGTCATGAGCTGGGGGAGGAGCAGCGGGCCCTGGAGTCCCGCTGCCAAACGGTAGCCCAATTGAGGAGCCGCTGGGAAGCACCCTTGGCGGACTGTATAAATGAGACGCTTTATGATTTTACCATTGCTGAGAAGGAGTTGTGAAAAATACAGAATGAGAAAGATGATAACTTACCCTTGAGGCGCCAGTTTCTTCCTCCCCATGGCAACGGGGTCTTCCTCTGATTCATCAGAGGGCTCGGCTCTCTCCGGTGACTTGCAGGTGGCCCTAGTTGAGGTGCTTCTCGGCCTCTTCGAGCCCTTGGGCTGCATGCCGGCTTCGACGTCCTCTGACGTCGCCCTCTTCCCTTTCGTGGGAGGGTTCTCTTCATCCTCATCCTCCTCTGCGTCGCCATCATGGGTAGAGGAGGCATGGGTTTCCTTAGACCGGGTGACCAAGGTCTCCCAAGCCCGAGCACTCGCCTTGCCCTTTAGGGACTTCATCCTTTTGGGAGCCACCACGTGCAGCTCCTCGACTAGGAGCGCCATGAGTGGACGTGTCCTTGGCTCCTCTGGTAGTGGGGATGGGCAGGGCACTGTCTACACCCAGTCCAACCACTTCTACAAAACACCGAGCATAGCGATTCATTAGAATCTGGCTCTTATTATGAGAGAAATAAATTCAGAATTGTGTGTTAGAGCACTCACCGCTGGGGGGCTTCATAGTCCTGCACGAAGCCGAGGTCCTTTCCTTCCTCGGGGATCTTATCCTTGGCCAGCTTTAGGAGTCGCGTCCACATGGCTGCCAAGGTGGAGCGAAAGAAGGCGCTGAGGGGGCGCATGTCCTCGAGCTTCTGCACCCACTTCAGGGTAGCCCGAAACTGGAGTGGGAGCATGCGGCGATTGAGCATGACGTTGATGATGTCGGCGAGCTGGAGGTTCTTTGTGGTGGACCACCATTTGATCTTTTTTATCTCGGCCTTCGCCTCCGCTGGGTTCCCCCAGGTGACACCCTTCTCCTTCAAAGACCTGGCCTTCACTGTTTCGATGAAGGTGCCCTTGAACCATTTGGCCCCTTGGTTCTTGCTGATCATGGCCCCTCCACACTCTGCGAGGTCGGAGCCACTGGACTTTGATAACCCAGAAGTATAGGGGGTCGTTTGTATCCTTTTTCGATAAATAAGAGTGTCGAACCCAATGAGGAGCTAAAGGTAGAACAAATATTCCCTCAAGTTCTATCAACCACCGATACAACTCGATGCACACTTAATGTTTGCTTTAGCTAGAACAAGAATAAAACTAGAAGTACTTTGCGAGAATAAAACTACAAATAGTTTGCAAGATAATAAATTTAGTAGTTTAGTAGTAAGCTTTTTGTAACACAAGAGAAATATTTGTCCCTATGCAATCGGTAACTAGACCGGTAATCATTACTGCAATTTTATATGAGGCAGAGGCATGAGCTAACATACTTTCCGTACTTGGACCATATGCACTTATGATTGGAACTCTAGCAAGAATCCGCAACTACCAAAGATCATTAAGGTAAAATCCAACCATAGCATTAAGTATCAAGTCCACTTACCATACGCAACAACCCCCTTACTTGGGCGTAAGCTTCTGTCACTCTAACCACCCACCATAAGAGAATCATGAATGTATTGCAACACCCTACAGCGGGGACGCTTGCACGACATGGAGGGCACCATAGGACAGCACTAAAATAAGTATACAACTCAAACCAATCATGATCATCAATCAACCCATAGGACAAAACAGATCTACTCAAACATCATAGGATAACCACATATCATTGGATAATAATATATAGTGTTGAGAAGCATGTTTAAGTAGATAATTACAGAGGGAATAGAGAGGTTACACTGCTTCATAGGGGGGGGGAGAGAGTTGATGGTGATGGCGGCTGATATGTCCATTTTGCATCATGCTTTTATATCGATATTTATTGCATTATGGGCTGTTATTACACGTTATGTCACAATACTTATGCCTATTCTCTCTTATTTTACAAGGTTTACATGAAGAGGGAGAATGCCGATAGCTGGAATTCTGGGCTGTAAAAGGAGCAAATATTATAGACCTATTCTGAACAGCTCCAAAAGTCCTGAAACTTCACGGAGGCACATTTTGGAATTAATAAAAAAATACTGGCGAAAGAATCCACCAGAGGGGGCCCACACCCTGGCCACGAGGGTGGGGGGCGCGGCCTACCCCCCTGGGCGCGTCCCCTGCCTCGTGGGCCCCCTGGCAGGCCTCCGATGCCCATCTTACGCTATATGAAGTCTTTTACCTGGAAAAAATCATAAGCATGCTTTTGGGAAGAAACTACGCCACGCAGGCGAACCAATCTAGGGCTCCGCAAAGGCATTGCCGGGAAACTTCTCCGGAGGGGGAAATCATCGCCATCATCATCACCAACGATCCTCTCATCGAGAGGGGGTCAATCTCCATCAACATCTTCACCAGCACAATCTCCTCTAAAACCCTAGTTCATCTCTTGTATCCAATCTTTGTCCCAAAGCCTCAGATTGGTACCCGTGGGTTGCTAGTAGTGTTGATTAATCCTTGTAGTTGATGCTAGATGGTTTATTTGGTGGAAGATCATATGTTCAGATCCTTTATGCATATTAATACCCCTCTGATTATGAACATGAACATGATTTGTGAGTAGTTACGTTTGTTCCTGAGGACATGGGAGAAGTCTTGCTATAAGTAGTCATGTGAATTTGGTATTCGTTCGATATTTTGATGAGATGTATGTTGTCTCTCCTCTAGTGGTGTTATGTGAACGTCGACTACGTGACACTTCACCATTGTTTGGGCCTAGAGGAAGGCATTGGGAAGTAATAATTAGATGATGGGTTGCTAGAGTGACAGAAGCTTAAACCCTAGTTTATGCGTTGCTTCGTAAGGGGCTGATTTGGATCCATATGTTTCATGCTATGGTTAGCTTTTACCTTAATACTTCTTTTGTAGTTGCGGATTCTTGCAATAGGGGTTAATCATAAGTGGGATGCTTGTCCAAGGAAGGGCAGCACCCAAGCACCGGTCCACCCACATACCTAATTATCAAAGTAACGAACGCGAATCATATGAGCGTGATGGAAACTAGCTTGACGATAATTCCCATGTGTCCTCGGGAGCGCTTTTCTCTATATAAGAGTTTGTCCAGGCTTGTCCTTTGCTACAAAAAGGATTGGGCCATCTTTCTGCACCTTATTTACTTTCATTACTTGTTACCCGTTACAAATTACCTTATCACAAAACTATCTGTTACCGATAATTTCAGTGCTTATCATTTCCTTCTGCTCCTCGTTGGGTTCGACACTCTTACTTATCGAAAGGACTACGATAGGTCCCCTATACTTGTGGGTCATCAAGATTCTTTTTTGGCGCCGTTGCCGGGGAGTGAAGCGCCTTTTGGTAGGTGGAATTTGGTAAGGAAAAATTTACTGTCACTTGTTACTATGGAAAGTAATCCTCTGAGGGGCTTGTTCGGGTATCTTCACCCCGACCAGTAGAGCAAAGAGTTTCTCCTCAACCTACTGAACCTACTGAAAATGTTTACTTTGAAATTCCTTTGGGTGTGATAGAGGAACTGCTAGCTAATCCTTTTATAGGAGATGGAACATTACATCCTGATTTGCACCTAATCTATGTGGATGAAGTTTGTGGATTATTTAAGCTTGCAGGTATGCCCGAGGATGTTATCAAGAAGATGGTCTTCCCTTTATCTTTGAAGGGAGAGGCATTGACATGGTTTAGGCTATGTGATGATATGGGATCATGGAACTACAACCAATTGAAATTGGAATTTCATCAGAAGTTTTATCCTATGCATCTTGTTCATTGTGATCGTAATTATATATATAATTTTTGGCCTCGCGAAGGAGAGAGCATCGCCCAATCATGAGCTCTCAAGAGAAATGATTATTCAAAAAATTTATGCTCGGCTTTCTCTCAATAATCGCTCCATGCTCGATACTTCTTGTACTGGCTCTTTTATTATGAAGACTATTGAATTCAAATGGGATTTATTGGAAAGAATTAAACGCAACTCTGAAGATTGGGATCTCGACGAAGGTAAGGAGTCAGTTATAACACCTAAGTTTGATTGTGTTAAATCTTTTATGGATACCGATGTTTTTCGTGAATTTAGCACTAAATATGGACTTGACTCTGAGATAGTAGCTTCTTTTTGTGAATCCTTTGCTACTCATGTTGATCTCCCTAAGGAGAAGTGGTTTAAATATAATCCTCCCATTGAAGAAAAAGTAGTTGCACCTATTAAAGTTGAAGAAAAGACTATCACTTATAATGATCCTGTCGTTCCTACTGCCAATATTGAGAAACCACCTTTCCCTGTTAGAATAAAGGATCATGCTAGAGCTTCAACTATGGTCAACAAAAGTAACATTAAGACACCCAAACCCCGTGAGCAAATTAAAGTTTAACCTAGTGTTGCTATGGTTAAAGATCTCTTGGCTGATAATATTGATGGGCATGTTATTTACTTCTGCAATGAAGCTGCTAGAATTGCTAGACCTGATGCTAAAAATAAACATAAACCTGTTGTAGGCATGCTTGTTATTTCTGTTAAAATAGGAGATCATTGTTATCATGGCTTATGTGATATGGGTGCAAGTGCAAGTGCAATACCTCATTCCTTATACAAAGAAATTATGCATGATATTGCACTTTTCTTTGAGTTAGAGGAAATTGATGTTACAATTAAGCTTGCCAATAGAGACACTATTTCTCCAGTTGGGATTGTCAGAGATGTTGAAGTCTTGTGTGGGAAAGTTAAATATCCTACTGATTTTCTTGTTCTTGGTTCCCCACAAGATAACTTTTGTCCCATTATATTTGGTAGATCCTTCTTGAATCTTTATTAATGCTAGGATAGACTGCGAAAAGGATGTTGTTACTATTGGTTTGGGGGATATGTCTCATGAGTTTAACTTTGCTAAATTTCATAGACAACCCCGTGACGAGGAATTGCCTAGTAAATATGAAATTATTGGTCTTGCTTCTATCGTCGTGCCTCCTAATGACCCTTTAGAACAATATTTGCTAGACCACGAAAATGATATGTTTATGAATTAAAGAAGGGAAATAGATGAAGTATTCTTTAAACAGGTACCTATTTTCAAACACAACTTGCCTGTTGAAATCCTAGGGGATCCTCCTCCACCCAAGGGTGATCCCGTGTTTGAGCTTAAACCATTACCTGATACTCTTAACACTGCTAGGGAAAGGGCTAAAGATGAAATTGACACTAATGGCGCACTAGATAAGTGGTGCGCCACTACTATATACTAATGGCGCACCATGTGGAGATACGCCATTAGTGTGGAAGACACTAATGGCGCACCAGGCAAAAGGTGCGCCACTAGTAAAAAAATCATTTTTTCAAACATACTAATGGCGCATCCGGGCAAAGTGCGCCATTAGTAGTTAGAACTACTAATGGCGCACCGGCGACAAAGTGCGCCAGTAATTTTTTTTTATTTTTGGCAAAACTACTAATGGCGCATCGTTGCACAGTGAGCCATTACTAGTTTAAGCTAGTAATGGCGCACAGTGAGCCATAACTAGTTTAAACTAGTAATGGCGCACTGTGCCACGGTGCGCCATTAGTATATTTTTTTTTTACTTTTTTGCAAAACTACTAATGGCGCATGTCTCTGTGGTGCGCCATTAGTATGTTGGGTTACTAATGGCGCATGGCTTGGTGGTGCGCCATTAGTAACCTGGGACCAGCTAGATATTTTTGGACAGCCACACCCTACACACTCACTTTCCCCACTTCATTCCCCCCCACCTCCTTCTCTAAGCTTGTCGGCTGCCTCCTCCTCCTCACCTCATTTGCACCATAGATTCATCAAAATTAAGTGGTGAAATTACCTTTTTTTGATAGGTAAGTGTAACACCACGGATGTAACTTTCCATATTTGTAACTCCAACTCTTGCCATTTTCGGCTATGTGCTATGGTATTCCCTCCGTGGTTGGGTTTTTGTCTTTCGTTTTGCATTTTGTCCATGTCATGCATCTCGTATCATGTCATCATGTGCATCTCATTGGCATACGTGTTCGTCTCATGCATCCGAGCATTTTCCCCGTTGTCCGCTTTTGCAATCCGCACTCCTACATGCACCGGCGCACCCCTCTTGTCTCTTTTTCGTGAGCGGGTGTTAAACGTTCTCGGAATGTACCGAGGCTTGCCAAGTGGCCTTGGTACACCACCGGTAGACCACCTGTCAAGTTTCGAGTCATTTGGAGCTCGTTTGATACTCCAACGGTTAACCGCATAACCGCAAAGGCCTCTTTTGAGTTGCAGCCCAACACCCCTCCAAAACAGCCCAATAACCCATCTAAGTCACTTCCATGCTCTCCGTCATCGGATCACGATCGTGTGGGCGAAAACTACACCTCATTTGGACACTCCTAGCTCCTTCTACCTATAAAAACACCCCCTCCCCCGAAATCCCGTGTCATTTCCACCCTAACCATAGCCCGCTCCTCTCAGCGCCCGGGACACGTCCGGACGGAGCCGGACGAAATCGCCCGCGCCCCGGCGAATCGGGAGCCACGTGGCGCTCCGCCGCCCGCGCCGCCGCCGCCGCTTCGCCAGCGCCCGCGCCCGGCCGCCGGCCTCGCCGCCTCGTCCTCGGCCGCGCCGCCCGGCCGCCTCCATCGCCTCGTCCGCCGCCCGGCGGCGCCTAAACTCCGGCGATGCGCCATCCGGCGTCGCTGCGCCACCGCCGCCCTAGATCCGACTCCGGCCGCCGCCTGCCCTCGTCCCGTCTGCTCCGGCCCGAGCTCCATCTCCGGCCGGCGAACCTCAAGTCCGAGCGGATCCAGATTCGTCCGGTTGACTTCTTCCCCGATTTCGCTTTGTCATTACATCATAAATTTTGTTGCATCTTCATCGCACCACATCTTTGCATTGTGGCTCCGTCCGGCGACCGCGCCATCCGGCGTCGCCTGCGCCACCGCCGCCCTAGATCCGACTCCGGCCGCCGCCCCGGCCTCGTCCCCGTCCTGCTCCGGCCCCGAGCTCCATCTCCGGCCGGCGAACCTCGAAGTCCGAGCCGGATCTAGATCTGTCCGGTTGACTTCTTCCACCCGATTTTCGCCTGTCATTCTGTCATAAATTTTGTTGCATCTTCATCGCACCACATCTTTGCATTGTGGCTCCGTTTTGGGCGTGTAGCACATCGATTTGTTCGCCTCGACGAGTACATCATTTCACTCATTGCATCATTTTCATTTGAGCTCATCTTGATGCCCGAAATGCTGTTAGAAGAGGGCTATGTGATGTTAGTTTCAGATTCTTATCAGAACATGCACTTTTGTCATTTTTGCCATGATTGATGTGTGCATCCTATGAACTTGAGTCCTACATGTGTTTTGTAATATGCCATGCCATCTTCACAGGGGTGTATGCCATGTATTTTTTTGATCTCTGTGGTGACTAGCACAAGCATGCAAACTAGGCTTCATGATATTGCTGATTTCAGCCCCTGTTCTGCTTATATTTTTATGCCATGTAAACTTGATGCTACAGAGAGATCCATGCTTATTTTGAGATACTTCAGTAAGGATGTTTTGAACATATGGTTTTTCTATATCCATCAATTCCCTTGTTTGCAATTATGGAGTTCCATAGCTTGAGTCAATCGAGCTCTACTTTTGCTATAAAATGTTTCCTGGCAGGTTGTTTACATGTTATTCAATTTTGCCAAGGTTGTTGTAGTTGATCCGTGTATGCTAAGATGTTGTTCTTTCCATGTATAGCTTCTATGCCATGTCTTCTTGATGGATGTATGCTTAGTTTATCATGAAATGCTCTGTAGTGAGTGCATCGAGCTCGCGAAGATGCCTTCATAATTCTGTCAATGTCATGCCCTGTTTGCTGAATCTGTTAACGAAACTTGCTATATTGACATGGGTGCTATTACATTTTATGATCCCTTTTGGCTCCTGGTCAGTAAGAGACTTATGTTCAATGCCTGGAGTGGATTCATGCCATGCTTTGTTTTGCTATGTCTTGTTCCTGTAGCAGGTTGTTTGCTTGCTCTAAACATGCCTTCCTGATGTTAATTTCTGGCATGTTAGTATTTTCTCTGTCTGTGAAGCTGATATGTTTTACACTTTTGCCATGCTTGTTTGGACCTGTTATGGTGTGAATTAGCCGTAGATTAGTGTTCATCTTTTGTCAAGAATCTTGATTAGATCACTGCCATATGCTTTGTTGGTACGTTTGGGTGCAGTAGCTTAATTTCTTGTTGCTTGCTATGTGGCATCATGCTGTTAATGGAGAGGTTTGTGCCATTCTTGTTTTGCTTGCCATTTGCAAACCGTGCATCCGATTCCGGTGATCTTTATATCGATTTCAACCGAAATCATCTCACCTTTCCAGCGGCATACTTGGTTTGCCAAGTTGATGCCTTGTTTATCATTTTCCTTCCGGAGCACGCATATGCATTGCATCTCACATCTCGCATATCATGCCATGTTTTGCATCATGTGGTTTGTGCATCGCCCGTGATTTATTGTTGGTCCTTAGCTTATGTTCTTGCTTTGGATAGAGCCGGGAGACGAGTACGTGAACGAGGAACCTGTTGAGAACGCTTACGAGGATCAAGCTTTCGACAACTCTAAGAACCTTGCAGGCAAGATGACCATACCCTCGAAATCACTTCTATCTTTGCTTGCTAGATGCTCGCTCTTTTGCTATGCCTATGCTATGTTACCTACCACTTGCTATACTATGCCACCTATATTGCCATGTCAAACCTCTAACCATCCTTTCCTAGCAAACCGTTGATTGGCTATGTTACCGCTTTGCTCAAATTTCTTATAAGCGTTGCTAGTTGCGGTGAAGATGAAGTTTGTTCCTTGTTGGAACATGGATATTTTGGGATATCACAATATCTCTTATTTAATTAATGCATCTATATACTTGGTAAAGGGTGGAAGGCTCGGCCTTATGCCCGGTGTTTTGTTCCACTCTTGCCCCCTAGTTTCCGGCCATACCGTGTTATGTTCCTTGATTTTATGCTCCTTACACGCTTGGGTGATTTATGGGACCCCTTGACAGTTCGCCTTGAATAAGACTCCTCCAAAGAAGGCCCAACCTTGGTTTTACCATTCGCCACCTAAGCCTTTTTTCCCCGGTTTTCGCGAGCCCGAGGGTCATCTTTATTTACCCCCGGGCCGTGCTCCTCAGTGTTGGTCCAAACTAGAGCACCGTATGGGACCGTCCCTTGGCAACTTGGGTCACGTTGGTACCAGACGCTTCGCTTATCCGGTGTGCCACGAGAACGAGATATGTGCAGCTCCTATCGGGATTTGTCGGCATACCGGGTGGTCTTGCTGGTCTTGTTTTACCATTGTCGAAATGTCTTGTAGTCCGGGATTCCGAGATCGATCGGGTCTTCGGTAGAAGGAATATCCTTCGTTGACCGTGAGAGCTTATAATGGGCTAAGTTGGGACACCCTGCAGGTATTATCTTTCAAAGCCGTGCCATGGTTATGAGGCGGATGGGAATTTGTTAATGTCCGGTTGTAGAAAACCCGAAGTTGACCTTAATTAAAATACATCAATCAAGGTGTGTAACCGTGATGGTCTCTTCTCGGAGTCCGGGAAGTGATCACGGTGTTGGAGTTATGTTTGACGTAAGTAGTTTCAGGATCACTTCTTGATCGCTACTAGCTTCACGACCGTGCCTTGCTTCTCTTCTCGCTCTCTTTTGTAATGTAACCACCATATATGCTAGTCGCTTGCTGCAGCTCCACCTCACAACTTTGTCCTTCCTATAAGCTTAAATAGTCTTGATCTCGCTGGTGTGAGATTGCTGAGTCCCCGTGACTCATGATTCTACCAAAACAGTTGCAGGTGTGCCGACGATGTCGGTCAGAGATGACGCAACCGAGCTCAAGTGGGAGTTCGACGAGGAACGTGGTCGTTACTATGTGTCTTTTCACGATGATCGATGAGTGGAGCCCGGTTGGGACGATCGGGGATCCGTGTAGCATTTGGGATAGTCTTCTTTTATTTTGGTTCCGTAGTCGGACCTTGAGTGTAATCTGGATGATGGATGTTTATTTATGTATTGTGTGAAGTGGCATTTGTAAGTCAACTATGTATCTCTTTCCCTTATGTATTACATGGGTTGTGTGAAGATTACCTCACTTGCGACATTGCTTTCAATGCGGTTATGCCTCTAAGTCGTGCTTCGACCGCGTGGGAAATATAGCCGCATCGAGGGCGTTACAAGTTGGTAATCGAGCCATCCCGACTTAGGAGCCCTCGCTGATTGTTTGTCATGGCGTTGTTGAGTCTAGAACAAAAATGTTTTTGAGTCTTAGGATTATATATATCGGAGAGTAGGATTCTTTTTACTCCTCGGTCCCTTCTGCCGCTCTGGTGAGGTCTCCTGACGTAGAAGTTTTACTCTCCTCTCCTCAAATTTCACCAAAAAAATTTTAGGATCACGCTGGTATCTTGGAATCGTTCCGATGGTTTTGTGACGAGAACATTGTTCTTGGTGCCTCCCGACATTTAGGGGTTGTGGCGTTGTCCCGGGAGTTGAGCTCCGAGGTGTTGTCGTCACAATTTTATCGCTGCAGTTCGGAATACTGAAGCTTTGCCGACATCGAAAATCTCTTTTGTACAGTTGTTGGTGAGATAACCCGATAACCCAAAGATCGGGCGAGCTCGGGAGTATTGCCATGACTCGTATAATGTATGCTTTTCAAGGTCGAGGTACCACGATTCTGAAGGTTTCTTGGTTATGTGTTGACGGATGGATACAATGGATCTAGGTATTGTTAGTTTGGGTGATATATTTTGCGCCCCTGTATCCCCAACACCAGATTTCATAACGAGAAAGTTTCGGGAGTTTATAGGTGGGATTCAAGTAGCTCTTAGCATTTCTTCCCGCAGATATTTGGTTTATGTATTGGGTAATCCTTACCACTTATTTGTTCGATCGTACCTTGTTATTTTTTTTCATCAACCCTTTATCAAGTGGCTTCTCACCTTAATGGACGTGTGATGTTAGCTTTTGGAATTCATTCGCTCATCCTTGTTCGAATGTTTATTGTGAAGACTATATGTTGCAATTTATAGCCGTTGATTCAACTTGTCTATCTGTCTTTCAAGATGCTAACAGATGTCACCCTCTTCAGGATGGCTCCGCCAACGCGTCAGAATCCGGAACGCAATGATGGGAGTCACCGAACCCTCCACCTCCACCTCCGCCTCCGGAGGCATGGCAAGCTGTCATGGCAGCCACCAACGCAAATGCTCAGATGATTTTGCAACTCTTGCAAGAGTGTACCCAAGGGCAAGGCAACCAAGGAAATCAAGGCCAAGGCAACAATCAGCCGCACTTTGCTACCCTCAATCAGTTCCTCGCTAATCAGCCGAAGTCCTTCAGCAACTGTGTCGAGGCCACAGACACCGACGATTGGCTCGTGGGCATCTGCAAACATTTTGAATGTAGCAATGTCAGACTTGAGGACTTTGTCAAGTTTGCTTCGTTTCAACTCAAGGACCAAGCTGCCGAGTGGTATCAACAATACAAAGATTACAGAGGAGGTCGTGTGATTACCTGGGACGATTTCCGCCGAGACTTCAAAGCTCACCACATTCCACAAAGTGTTGTTGAGAGCAAGCGTGAGGAGTTCCGCAATCTCAAGCAAGGCAACATGTCTATGTATCAATACAATATCCAGTTCCAGAAACTCGCTCGCTTCGCTAAGCAAGACGTCCCTGATGAAAAGAGTATGATCTATCAATTTAGAGGTGGCCTCAGAGAAGATCTGCAATTAGCTCTCGTGCTTTTTGAGCCAGAAAAGTATGATGAATTCTACAACATGGCACTAAAGCAAGAAGCTGCCCAGCTCAAGTGTGAGGCTTCTAAGAAGAGAATCAGGGATGTAGTTCAGTCTTCTTCTTCCTCTCAAGTGGCAGCTAAGCAGCATAAGTTCTACCTTCCTCCTCCTCTGCTTAAATCGGCCTTATCAGAAGAACTTCGGTGGTCATGGATCTTCCCACCCGCCCAACCCAAAGCTATCGTAACAAGTCTAATTCTCAAGCTCCAAGGTCAAATGCGCCTTATCACCGTCCGCTCTCGTGAGGTGACTTGCAACAAATGTCAGCAGAAAGGTCACTATGCTAACAAGTGCTTCAACCAAAGGCGCCTTCCGCCTCCTCCTCTGTGAGATCTTCAAGCAATGCGGTGGTCAAGCATAATCCCAAGTCTGCAAAGGTGAACATGATGAATGCAGCAAGAAGCAAGAGGATTCTTCCGATGTGATAATGGGTAATCTCTCGATTAATGATATTCTGCAAAAGTCTTATTTGATACTTTGGTGCATCGCATTGTTTCATGTCAAGATCGTTCTTTGCAAAGAATGATTTTACTTGGTCTTACTGGATAAACCTTTGGGTGTTGTTTCTCCGGGAAGTCAATGAGAGCCAACTCAATAGTTCATGATGTCTCTATCAAGATGGGCGACTATAAGTTTCTATCTAAACCATTTGTCCTTGGTGACTCGGATATTGATCTAATTCTCGGGATGGATGGCTTTCAAAGACAAAGCTCAGCTTGATTGTGCTGCCAGGAAATTCAATTGACACACTCTTACGAGGATGTCATCATCTATGCCGCTTCGTGATGAAACCATTAGGTTGTTTTCTCTCAATGAGAAGGGCGAAGTTGGATGCTATCTCTCGATTCGGTCGTTTGTGAGTATCAAGATGTCTTTCCGTAAGAGCTCCGGGTATGCCTCCTCACCGCCAGCTTGAGTTCGTTATCGATCTTGAGCCTAGCACGGAACCCGCTTGCAAGCCGCCCATACAAGCTTGGACCTAATGAGCTGAAGGAATTGAAGAAACAACTCGATGAACAAGAGCGTCTGGTCCGATCGGACGAGTTCATCTCCTTGGGGTTGTGGTGTTCTTTTGTCCGTAAGAAGGATGGCACGGACCGACTTTAAGGCCGATTACCATCCATTGAATAAGAAGACAATCAAGAACAATTATCCACTTCCCAACATCAATGAGCTATTCGAGCAACTCAAAGGTGCTAAAGTATTCTCCAAGCTTGACCTTCAGATGGGTTATCATCAAATTCACATTCGTGAACAAGATATTCCCAAGACGGCATTCAGAACAAGCTTTGGTTCTTATGAATATCTTGTCATGTCTTTCGCCTTGTCAATGCTCCTCCAACATTCTCTCGAATGATGAACTTCATCTTCAACCCCTACACCAATGAATTCGTCTTGGTCTATCTTGATGATATTTTGGTCTTCTCCAAGAATAAGAAGGATCATGCCAAACATTTGCGATTGGTGCTCGACAAGCTCAGAGAGCATCAATTCTATGCGAAGTTTTCCAAATGTGAATTTGGCTTGATGAAGTTCTTTATCTTGGTCACATCATCTCCACCAAGGGCATCGCTGTTAACCCCGAGAAGGTGTCTGCAGTTGTGAATTGGAAACCTCCTCGGAATGTCAAGCTGACCATGATTTTCTTGGACTTGCAAGCTATTGCCGAAGATTCGTTGAGAACTTCTCTAAGATTGAAAAGCCTCTTTCCAACCTCCTCCATAAGCATGTCAAGTATGTCTAGTCTCCTGAGTGTGACGTTGCTTTCAACACCCTCAAAGAGAAGCTAGTCACAGCTCCAGTCTTGACTCCTCCTGATGAATCCAAACCATTCGAAGTTTTCTGTGATGCTTCTCTTCAAGGTCTCGGTGCTGTCTTAATGCAAGAGAAGAAAGTTGTGGCCTATACCTCTCGTCAGTTGAAGCCCAACAAAAAGAACTACCCCACTCACGATCTTGAGTTGGCGGCAGTTGTTCATGCATTAATAACTTGGAGACATCTCTTGTTGGGAAGGAAAGTGGACATATTCACCGATCACAAGAGTCTCAAGTATATCTTCACTCAACCCAACCTCAACCTCGTGCAAACTTCGATGGGTCGAAATGATTCAAGAGTACAACCCAAGTATTGAATATACTCCGGCAAGGCCAATGTGATTGCAGATGCTTTGAGCAGGAAGGCTTATTGCAACAGCTTTAATCCTCAAGCCCTTCCAACTGCACCTTTGTGAAGCTTTCCGCAAGCTAAATCTTCAAGTTGTTCCTCAAGGCTTTCTTGCCAACCTCATAGTCTCTCCTACTTTGGAAGACCAAATTGCGTGAGGCACAACTCCTGGATACCATGGTGAAAAAGGTGAAACGTGGTATCGACAAGGGCATTTCCAAATACAAGTGCTATCGCGTTGATGACAGAGATACTCTTTTCTTCGAGGACCGGATTGTGGTTCCAAAGGGTGATCTACGTAAAGTCATTATGAACGAGGCGCACAATTCCCTTCTATCCATTCATCCTGGAAGTACGAAGATGTACCATGACCTCAAGCAGTCCTATTGGTGGACTCGAATGAAGCGAGAAATTGCTCAATTCGTGAATGAATGTGATGTCTGCGGAAGGGTGAAAGCAGAACACCAACGACCAGCTGGTCTCCTCCAACCTCTTGTTATTCCAGAATGGAAGTTTGATCATATCGAGATGGACTTCGTGACTGTATTTCCAAAGTCCAAGCGTGGAAATGATGCTATCTTCGTTGTCATTGACAAGCTTACTAAAGTGGCTCATTTTCTTCCTATCAAAGAATCTATCACAGCAGCTCAGTTGGCAAAGTTATACACCTCCAGGATTGTCTCCTTGCACGGCATTCCACAATTGATCTCTTCAGACCGTGGAAGCATCTTCACCTCTAAATTCTGGGACTCCTTTCAGAAGTCCATGGGCACCAACATTCTTTTCAAAGACAGCTTTCCATCCTCAAACAAGTGGCCAAGTCGAGCGAGTCAATCAAATCCTCGAAGATATGCTCGGGGCTTGTGTCATTTCCTTCGGTATGAAGTGGGAAGATTGTCTTCCATATGCCGAAGTTCTCCTACCACCACCGCTTCCAAGCGAGTTTGGGCAAGGCCCCATTCGAAATTCTCTCTGGCAGAAAGTGCTGTACTCCTCTCAATTGGTCCGAGACAGGTGAACGCCAACTTCTTGGCAACGACTTGATCACGAAGTCAAGAAATGTGCAAAGTCATTCGTGAGAATCTCAAAGCCGCATAATCGCGCGGAAGAGCTATTATGATGACAAGCACCGTGATGTGTCTTTTGAAATCGGAGACCATGTCTACCTCCGCGTCTCCCAATGAAAGGCACTCGCCCGGTATCAAAGGGAAGCTTACCCCTAGATACGTGGGTCCTTTCAAGATCATTGGCAAAAGAGGCGATCTCGCCTATCAACTTGAGCTCCCGTCCAACTTCGCGAACGCGTGCACGATGTGTTTCATGTGTCACAGCCTTCGCAAGTGCTTCAAGACTCTGAACGCACTATCAACTTCAAGAAATTGACCTCCAAGAAGATCTCTCTTATCATGAGCACCCGTTGCTATTCTTGAAGAAACCGAGCGCCAAGACTCGCAACAAGTCAATCAAATTCCTGAAAATGAAGTGGTCACACCATTCCGACCGAGAAGCCACCTGGGAGCGCGAGGATCACCTCCGTTCCGAATATCCGGAGTTCTTTCAGTCCTAGATCTCGGGACGAGATCCTCTTGTAGTGGCGGAGTGTTGTAACACCCCGGATATAACTTTCCATATTTGTAACTCCAACTCTTGCCATTTTCGGCTATGTGCTATGGTATTCCCTCCGTGGTTGGGTTTTTGTCTTTCGTTTTGCATTTTGTCCATGTCATGCATCTCGTATCATGTCATCATGTGCATCTTATTGGCATACGTGTTCGTCTCATCCATCCGAGCATTTTCCCCGTTGTCCGTTTTGCAATCCGGCACTCCTACATGCACCGGCGCACCCCTCTTGTCTCTTTTTCGTGAGCGGGTGTTAAACGTTCTCGGAATGGACCGAGGCTTGCCAAGTGGCCTTGGTACACCACCAGTAGACCACTGTCAAGTTTCGAGTCATTTGGAGCTCGCTTTGATACTCCAACGGTTAACCGTGATAATCCGCAAGAAGGCCTCTTTTGAGTTGCAGCCCAAAACCCCTCCAAAACAGCCCAATAACCCATCTAAGTCACTTCCATGCTCTCCGTCGTCGTATCACGATCGTGTGGGCGAAAACTACACCTCATTTGGACACTCCTAGCTCCTTCTACCTATAAAACACCCTCCCGAAATCCGGGTAATTTCCACCCTAACCCTAGCCCGCTCCTCTCGCGCCCATGGGACACGTCCGGAGCGGGCAGACCGTCGCCGTCGCGCCCCCGGCGAATCGGGAGCCGCCACGTGGCCGCTCCGCCGCGCCAGGCCCGCCAGGCCCATGGAAACCCGCCCGGCCAGCAGCCGCCGCCGCGCTTCGCCGCGCGCCCAGCGCCCGACCCGCCGACCTCCGCCGCCGTCGCGGCCTCCGCCGCCTCGTCCTCGGCAGCGCCCGCCGCCGCCACCTCCGCCCGTGGGCGCCCGCCTCGTCACTTCGCCCGGCCGCGCCGAACTTCCGGCCGCGCCGTCCGGCGTCGCCCGCGCCCGCCCGCTTGCCGCCTGAATCCGACTCGGCCGCCGCCCGTCGTCCCGTCCTGCTCCGGCCCCGAGCTCCATCTCCGGCCGGCGAACCTCGAAGTCCGAGCCGGATCCAGATCTGTCCGGTTGACTTCTTCCCCCCGATTTTCGCGTCATTCCGTCATAAATTTTGTTGCATCTTCATTGCACCACATCTTCGCACCGTCGCTCCGTTTTGGGCGTGTAGCACACCGATTTGTTCGCCTCGACGAGTACATCATTTCATCTCATTGCATCATTTACATTTGAGCTCATCTTGATGCCCGAAATGCTGTTAGAAGAGGGCTATGTGATGTTAGTTTCAGATTCTTATCAGAACATGCACTTTTGTCATTTTTGCCATGATTGATGTGTGCATCCTATGAACTTGAGTCCTACATGTGTTTTGTAATATGCCATGCCATCTTCACAGGGGTGTATGCGATGTATTTTTGTGATCTCTGTGGTGACTAGCACAAGCATGCAAACTAGGCTTCATGATGTTCTTGATTTCAGCCCTGCTCACTGATATTTTTATGTCATGTAAACTTGATGCTACAGAGAGATCCATGCTTATTTTGAGATACTTCAGTAAGGATGTTTTGAATATATGGTTCTTCTCTATCCATACATTTCCTTGTTTGCAATTATGGAGTGACATAGCTTGAGTAAATCGAGCTCTCCTTTTACTATAAAATGTTTCCTGGCAGGTTGTTTACATGTTATTCAATTTTGCCAAGGTTGTTGTAGTAGATCCGTGTATGCTATGTTGTTGTTCTTTCCATGTATAGCTTCTATTCCATGTCTTCTTGATGGATGTATGCTTAGTTTATCATGAAATGCTCTGTAGTGAGTGCATCAAGCTCGCGAAGATGCCTTCATAATTCTGTCAATGTCATGCCCTGTTTGCTGAATCTGTTAACGAAACTTGCTATATTGACATGGGTGCTATTACATTTTCTCATCCATTTTGGCTCTTGGTCAGTAAGCGACTTTTCTTCAATGCCTTGAGTAGATTCATACCATGCTTTGTTTTGCTATGTCTTGTTCTTGTAGAAGGTTGTTTGCTTGCTCTAAACATGCCTTCCTGATGTTAATTTCTGGCATGTTAGTATTTTCTGTCTGTGAAGCTGATATATTTTGCACTTTTGCCATGCTTGTTCGGACATGTTATGGTGTGAATTAGCCGTAGATCAGTGTTCATCTTTTGTCAAGCATCTTGAGTAGATCACTGCCATATGCTTTGTTGGTACGTTTAGGTGCAGTAGCTTAATTTCTTGTTGCTTGCTATGTGGCATCATGCTGTTAATGGCAGGTTTGTGCCATTCTTGTTTTGCTTGCCATTTGCAAACCGTGCATCCGATTCCGGTGATCTTTATATCGATTTCAACCGAAATCATCTCAAATTTCCAGCGGCATACTTGATTTGCCAAGTTGATGCCTTGTTCATCATTTTCCTTCCGGAGCACGCATATGCATTGCATCTCACATCTCGCATATCATGCCATGTTTTGCATCATGTGCTTTGTGCATCGCCCGTGATTGATTGTTGGTCCTTTGCTTGTGTTCTTGCTTTGGGTAGAGCCGGGAAACGAGTACGTGAATGAAGAACCTGTTGAGAACTCTTACGAGGATCAAGCTTTCGACAACTCTAAGAACCTTGCAGGCAAGATGACCATACCCTCGAAATCACTTCTATCTTTGCTTGCTAGATGCTCGCTCTTTTGCTATGCCTATGCTACATTACCTACCACTTGCTATACTATGCCACCCATATTGCCATGTCAAACCTCTAACCATCCTTTCCTAGCAAACCGTTGATTGGCTATGTTACCGCTTTGCTTTCGGCCCCTCTTATAGCGTTGCTAGTTGCAGGTGAAGATGAAGTTTGTTCCTTGTTGGAACATGGATATTTTGGGATATCACAATATCTCTTATTTAATTAATGCATCTATATACTTGGTAAAGGGTGGAAGGCTTATGCCTGGTGTTTTGTTCCACTCTTGCCCCCCTAGTTTCCGTCATACCGGTGTTATGTTCCTTGATTTTGCGTTTCTTACACGGTTGGGTGATTTATGGGACCCCCTTGACAGTTCGCCTTGAATAAGACTCCTCCAGCAAGGCCCAACCTTGGTTTTACCATTCGCCACCTAAGCCTTTTTTCCCCCGGGTTTTCGCGAGCCCGAGGGTCATCTTTATTTACCCCGGGCGGTGCTCCTCCGAGTGTTGGTCCAAACTAGAGCACCGTGCGGGACCGTCCCTTGGCAACTTGGGTCACGTTGGTACCTGTATGCTTCGCTTATCCGGTGTGCCCTGAGAACTAGATATGTGCAGCTCCTATCGGGATTTGTCGGCACAGACGGGTGGTCTTGCTGGTCTTGTTTTACCATTGTCGAAATGTCTTGTAGTCCGGGATTCCGAGATCGATCGGGTCTTCCCAGAGAAGGAATATCCTTCGTTGATCGTGAGAGCTTATAATGGGCTAAGTTGGGACACCCTGCAGGGTATTATCTTTCAAAGCCGTGCACGCGGTTATGAGGCAGATGGGAATTTTTAATGTCCGGTTGTAGAAAACCGAAGTTGACCTTAATTAAAATACATCAACCGCGTGTGTAACCGTGATGGCCTCTTCTCGGCGGAGTCCGGGAAGTGAACACGGTGTTGGAGTTATGTTTGACGTAAGTAGTTTCAGGATCACTTCTTGATCGCTACTAGCTTCACGACCGTGCCTTGCTTCTCTTCTCGCTCTCTTTTGCGAATGTAACCACCATATATGCTAGTCGCTTGCTGCAGCTCCACCTCACAACTTTGTCCTTCCTATAAGCTTAAATAGTCTTGATCTCATGGTGTGAGATTGCTGAGTCCCCGTGACTCACAGATTCTACCAAAACAGTTGCAGTGCCGACGATGTCGATGTAGATGACGCAACCGAGCTCAAGTGGGAGTTCGACGAGGAACGTGGTCGTTACTATGTGT
Organism: Aegilops bicornis; assembly: GCA_021605145.1. Classification (NCBI taxonomy): domain Eukaryota; kingdom Viridiplantae; phylum Streptophyta; class Magnoliopsida; order Poales; family Poaceae; genus Aegilops; species Aegilops bicornis. The sequence goes on along the minus strand of CM038671.1, from coordinate 256,495,769 downwards.
CTTTTCACGATGATCGATGAGTGGAGCTCAGTTGGGACGATCGGGGATCTGTGTAGCATTTGGGGTAGTCTTCTTTTATTTTGGTTCCGTAGTGGACCTTGAGTGTAATCTGGATGATGGATGTTTATTTATGTATTGTGTGAAGTGGCGATTGTAAGCCAACTATGTATCTCTTTCCCTTATGTATTACATGGGTTGTGTGAAGATTACCTCACTTGCGACATTGCTTTCAATGCGGTTATGCCTCTAAGTCGTGCTTCGACATGTGGGAGATATAGCCGCATCGAGGGCGTTACAGTAAGTAAGGGGAAAGCTATCTTCATGTTGTAGATCTACTTTTTTTCTCCCTAGCTCGCTCCAACAACGTGCACATGCACTTTTTGTGGTCTAGCTTGATCTATGTATGTTTGTGGTGTTGCATGTGTTTGTGGTGTTGCATATATGTTTGTGTTTGTAGGTACCGGTATTTGAAATGTGATAGTTGCCAATATTTTGCCGGAATGTTGATTCATTTCCGTTTCGAAGAGAATTTTGGCACTATGCATTCTTTTTGGTCCTATTTTTAGGGAAGGTCATGCCAAATTTTTTCTTGGTTCTAAAATATCGTTTTGCTCTACCCCGCAGGTGACCATGGTCTGCACGATGACCGAAGGCATCATGGATAGGTTCTTGAGCTCCGCGAAGGCCGAGATGCTTCAAAAGAATGAGACGGAGATAAGATGTCTGTGTCGAAGATGCAAGCTGAAGAGCCTTATTGCGGACCCAGATTCCGGGCAGGTGCGGGACCACCTGCTCTTGCGTGGTTCATGGATGGCTATCGGTGGCAAGGTGATGAAGATGACTATGAAGTCGTCCATGGGGGCCGGGCAAGAAATGAGGAAGGGCAACAAGACAAGTACCACCGCTGCGAGGGCGGGCGAGAAGACGAAGAATCTCGAGGACATGATCACGACGGTGATGTTGTACACAGTCATCATGTAGAAGATGTCGTACATGATGATGAGGAAGATCAAGACGAAGGGCATGATCATGAAGATGAAGATGCTTGGGAGCAGACGGCGATGGAGGCTGGGTGCAGGACCCTCATATTCAAGAGTTGCTTCTCAAGCGACGGATAACGCAAGAGCTGCCGCCTCGAGAGAAAGCCAAGATGGATTAATCGGAGATAGACGCGGTTACTCCATTGTATGAAGGATGCAGGCCGAGGATACCCGCCGAAAGTAAAGCTCATGGCTCACGGAGATGAAGGTAAAACACAAAATGACCGACGCATGCTTCGACGAGAACATGTCATTCTGGCACGAACGTCTTCCCAAGGGGAACAAGTGCCCGACCAGTTTCGAGGAAGCGAAGAAAATCGTGTGTCCTCTGGATTACCGCACATGAAATACCATGTGTGCATGAACAATTGCATCATTTATCGGGACGAGCATGCGGAGTCTACCATATGTCCGGTGTGCGGCGTCACTCGATACAAGAAGAGGAAGAAAGCTCCTCGAAAATCGGTGTGGTACTTTCCGATCACTCCTCGTCTGCAGCGGTATTTCGTGGACCCTAAGGTAGCAAAGCTCCTGCGTTGGCACGCGGATAGGGAGGAGAAGAAGCGGGAAGATGACGGAAATGATCCAGAGATAAGTAAAAAAGACAAGATGCTGAGTCACCCTAAGGATGCGAGCCGGTGGCAAGCGTTGAACTTCGAATACCCAGAATTTGGGAAGGATCCAAGGAACATCGTCTTTGGTAGCGAGCACCGATGGAGTCAATCCGTTTGGCAGCGGAGAAGCACACATAGCACTGGCCTGTGTTTGTGTGGATGTACAACCTTCCCCGGTTGTGCATGAAGAGGAAGTACATTCACATGAGTATGCTAATTGAAGGGCGAAACAACCAGGGAACGACATCAATCAGACCGGGGCTGCCGAAGAGGAGCTAGACACGCTGTGGAAAATGCCAGCCAATACGTGGGGCCTTGGAGAAAGAATATTTCCCTATGAGAGCCGCCTTGCTCACGATGGTGCACGACTATCTCGATTCACGGATATCTCATGGGCAGGTAGTCCATGGATTTTACGGATGCGTAAGGTGCATGGATGACACAACGTATCGCCCGACTAGATAGAGATCCGGGTCTTCAAAACCGTGTTCATGGGACATCGAAGGTGGCTTCGCGATGATGACCCATGGAGGAAGCATGAGATCTATTCGATGGTGAAACCGAACCCAAAACGCCAGCAGACGAGGAGAGGCAAGGAAATAGACGAAGTTGTTTAAAATTGGAAAGATTGCCCTTGCCGGAAAGAAGCAAAAGGTGCGAGCCGGAAAGAAGCGAAAGGTGCGAGTCAGCTGTTGAAGGTATGGAAAGCGAGGTCTTTTACGGGACTTGCCGTACTGGAAGATCCACCGTGTGCCTCACAACCTTGATGCCATGCATATCACGAAGAACGTGTGCGAGAGTCTTCTTGGTACCCTGCTCAACATGCTAGAGAGGACCAAAGATGGGCCGAAAGCAAGGGTAGACTTGAAATCAATGGGCATCAGGCAGGAGCTTCATGCTAATGATGATGATGATGATGAGGCGAAGGGACACGAAACTTCGTCAGAAAGGCAAAAAGGCCAAGAAGACCGAAGTGACTACCCTCATGCGTGCTTCACTCTAAGTCAGGAGGAGATCGAGCAGTTTTTCACCTGCCTCGTAGGAGTAAAACTTCCTTATGGTTACGCGAGGAAGATAAGCAGATACCTAGACTCAGCGAAGCAGAAGTTCAGCGGGATGAAGTCTCACGACTGTCACGTGCTGATGACGCAGATACTTCCAGTTGCAATCCGTGGGATCATGGGCCGCCGCGTCAGTGAAAACGCTATTTGGCCTATGCAAATTTTTCGGCGTCATCTCGGAAGTCGATTGGCGTGAGGCAACTCGAAGGCTACAGGAAGAGATCGTGGTGATACTATGCGAGCTTGAGATGTACTTCCGCCTGCATTCTTGACGTTATGGTGCATCTGCTGGTCCATATCGTGGAGGATATCATCCAACTTCGGGCCGACGTTCTCCTGCACAGCATGATGCCGTTCGAAAGGATGAATGGTGTCATCAAAGGATACGTTCGCAACATGTCACGCCCGGAGGGAAGTATAGCGGGGGCTTTCGACTGAATTGTGCATCTCCCATCGCACGAATTATCTAGGAATCGAGAACCCCGTTGGTCCGCCTGTCAGCGAGCACCTTGGCAGGCTCGCTGGATGGGGTCACCGTGAGGGTTGCCGTGAAATGCATGTCGACTTCGAGGGTCGACTACGCCGACTTTGAAAGAGCAAACCTAGTCGGCGCTACAACACATAGACGTGGTCGATCCTTGGGTGGTAGAGCACAAAACCTTTATTGAGAAGACGTACATTGACCGAGGCCAACAGAGGGCGGACGGAGATATAATCAAAGAGCACAACTCATGTTTCACGCGTTGGTTCAAGCGAAGCTTACATCGTACCCTTTACATGAGGATTCTTCGCGGAAGAACAACTCATATTCGCCTTGTCACGAGCGCCGAGCACAACCTCGATGACCTATGAGGCGCACGATATCAACGACTACACATTCTACACCGAGAACAAGGACATGAAGAGCGATGGTTATCGAACTCCGGGGTAGCGATGGAATCCTACACCGTAACGACAAGGACAAATACTACGGAAGGATCGAGGAGATCTGGGAGCTGAGCTACACCGGAGAGAAGGTCCCGATGTTACGTGTCGAGATGGGCCAAGAGCGTCCTAAAAGAAGACCGGTATTTCACCACCATGGTTATACCCGCCAAATCCAAGACCGCGGCATAAGCGTCACCGCGAAAAATGAGACATGGATGCTGGCCGCCAAGTGGACCAATGCTTCTTCATTACCGACCCGTCAAAGCCCGGTCGTGTTGTCATGAGGAGAGGCAAAAGGAAGATCATCGGAATGGATGGAGTAGCCAATGAGCAAGACTTCGACAAGTATGCGGCGACCGAAGATCGAACATGACGACGACGATGAAGTAGCAGCACACACCACAAGAAGAAGCAGGACCACCCTACCTAAAGGACATCCGTTCCACAGAAGAACTCCATTTGCGAAAAAGAAGGGCAAGAAGATTGTGAACAGATAGCTAGCTAAGATCGATTGTATTTAAATTGTAGTCTTCTGTCGGGGAGGCTGATCGTACCCACGAACACCTATGGGGCCGGCGGACCAGGCCCCTTTGTGGTTCGGAGGGGGGCGGAGATCGCACGAAGAGCGGATCGAGGCGAGGCACACTGAAGTTTACCCAGCTTCGGAGCTCTCCGAAGAGATAAAACTCCTACTGCTGCTTGTTTCATGTATTGTGTTCTTGCTAGGGAGCGATGCAAGCTACAAAACCTAGCGTGAGCGTATCTGGTCTCGAGTGAGTCGAATGAACCGAACCCCCTCTACGTTGCGCATGGGCCTCCTTTTATATGCTCAAGGGGTCTCCGACAGGTGGCAACATAGATGAGGGTACAAATGTAAAAACAGAAGTTGGTACACCTACTTGAGCGATTATGCGATGCAAAATACCTAACTCCGACAGCAAGGGACAAAAGCAATAAATGCCCGTCGTATGTCGCCTAAGCGATTCTGTGAGACCGTCAGTGCACCACCGTTCGCCACGATGGCAAGCTTGCGGCGCCGCTCATCGCCGCTCTCCCGTGGCTGCATGACCTCTTGACACGCTGGCGCATGGAATGGTCCCATGGCGACACGTTGTTGGATGAGCCGGAGCGGAGATGGAGAGAGGTTGCTTGTCATGCAAGCGCCTTGCCGCGGCCGAGTCCTTGTCGCGTCCGGAGGCTTGTCGCGCTCCGAGCCTTCCCGGCAAGCTCCTCTTGCCGGGGCCCTGTCTTCTGCATGCCTTGAATGGCCTTCCCGGCAAGCTCCTCTTGCCGGGGCCTTGTCTTCTTAGTCAAATACTTTGTTCTTGAATGGCTCCAAAGGAGCCACGGAGGATCTTGGCGGTGACTGTGCAAACCCCGCCGCTGGTGTCTGCAATCGTCGTGCAGGCACGGGATACTAGGGTACCCCTACTCTAGTACACCGACAGGAGCCCCGGCTCGGGTCAGACACGGTGCCGAAAGCGCTGTCGGGCCAGGCCCAAAATAAAGCAGACGGTCACACGCGGCCTCGATCACGCCGTAACTCGCCCCGGACCTACCACGACCCCCACTAACGGCACGCACCGAACGTGGCGTCGTGCAAGAGATCGTGGGCGTGGTCGTGGGGGTTTCTTTATTAGGAAAAGCGGAACGTCCGCCCCCTCCCCCTCCTTATAAGCGGGGGAAACAGGGGCAGGCCGTCCACTTCGCCATTGCTGTCTTGTCAAGAAAACCACCGCCGCTCCCCCCTTCCTCTCCAGTGCGAAGAGAGCAGCGCCCACTTCTTTCGCCACAAGCGCACTCACCGCCGTCGGCCTCCTCCGCCGCCCTCGCCATGGCTCAAAGCCGACAAGGGGAAAGGCGTCAAGTCGGCCGAGGCGCAGCGGCTCGCGGCGCTGCGCAAGGAGCGGGCCATCTTCTCCCCTCGGCTCGAAGCAAAGGAGCTGAGGGAGCTCTTCTATCTCTTTTGGTCGACGGAGACGCGTGCGCATCCGCGCACGAAGGTACTCCCCGCCTCCGCTTCTGATTTGGCCCCAACTGGGTACCCCTTCTTTGCCCTTTTCTTCTATTGCGGGCTTTGCCCGCCCTTTTCCGAGTTCTTCTGCGATATCATGAACACATATGGCCTCCGCCTCCTTGATTTAACCCACACCGATGTCTTGACCATGGCAGTTTTTGCACACCTTTGCGAAAACTTTGTCGGGATCCACCCAAATGTGGCACTCTTCCGCCACTTCTTCGTGCCCCGCGTCGAGAGAGGAGAGCCACTTGCCGGAGGGATAGCTTGGGTCTCCAGGATCGGCAAGAAAGAAGCCTATCTGGAAGGGGAGTTCCGCAACAAGTGGGAGGAGTGGAGAGCCAATTGGTGTTGGGTCGTAGAGGAGAACCCGCAGCCCTTCACTGTCGTGCGCCAAACCCCAATAGTGCGCGGCAGAGATTGGAGTAGCTTGGCGCCGGAGGATGCTAGGTTGAAGATAGCTGTGACCCGGATTTTGCGCCTCAGGCTTGCCGGACTAACCGTAGGCGCAGTTGGCGCAGACTTCCTTCGCCACAGACGCTTCCCTTGCAGGAGAGGAGGAGGCCTTCTTGGGAGTTCCAAATGGCGGCAGACATCATGAGGATGCGCCCGGGCCTGAACTGGAATTTCACCGTCTTGGAGCTGGATGCGATCTTGCTAGAGCTGTTCAAGAACGACTCGATCACCCCGAGTGGTTTAGGTTGCCGAGGGGGTCGTCCCATTGTGCAACAACTCGCGCTTGACCGCATCCGCGCCATGATGCGTTGCCAGCGATTCCCATGGGATCGTTCCAACTGGCAGGAGCCTCCGACGAGGTCGCGGCAGCAGTTCTTCGACGACTTGGAAGAAGTGCCGATCCGCCCGACGAGCGAAAAAGGCTCACTCGCGACACCACCGACGAGGAGATGGCGCGATTACCAAGCCGGGAGGAGGCGGCAGTAGCCGCTGGAGCCTTCGGGTACACCGTGGAGGAGGCGGACGCAGCGAAGGCGGCAAGCCTTGCCGAGCGAAAGGAGATCGCCGGCGAGGACGAGTTTGTCGAGCCCGAGGCCGGGTCGAGTGGACCCGCCGAGGGCGCTTCTTCTCCACCCGCGACTTGCCGCCAGTGGAGCCCGGCCCGCTGAAGAGGCGCTCTCCGCAAGGCCGAGACGAGTCGGGCGGCAGATCGGCCCACAGAAGAAGGCCACAGGACGCCAGCGCTCTACCGCGGCAAGCGATGTTGTCGCGGGAGCGCTTCACACTGCTACGACAACCGGGGCGGGATCTTCCCAGGCCACCGCCGACGCCTCCGCCAAGCGGCCAAGGGAGCCCACTCCTCCGCCTCGTCGCACCGGAGGTGAGCCGGAGTTTGACTTCTCCGCGCTCAGCTCCGAGGAGGAAGATGAAGAGTAAGCCTCAATATCGCGCTTGTATTTCTTCAATTTTGTTGCTTCATCTTGAATCTGATTTGCATCGTACTGAACTCTTTCCTTTTCAGGACGTTAGCCCAGAGAGCGTCGAAGAGGGCCAAGATCCCGACGGTCGTCGTTGCGTACGATTCTCCCGTGGCAACAGGGGACGCGTCTGAGACCCCCTTGCTGCACTCCGGCAATCCTTCCTCAGGCAGCCCCCAAAGACAGCCCCCAAAGTAAGTGTGCGGTTTTCTCCTTACTATTAGGTGTGCAGGGTGCTCCTTCTTCGTTGATACCTGATTGTTTGCTTGTGTAGGAGCAGAGCAGCCTCATCGGGAGGGCTGGAAGCCGCCCGAAATCATGTCTGCTGCCACTACGCCGCCAAGGGAGGATTCTCCGGCAAGGGAGCGCCCTCACAAGGAGGCCACTCCGGCAAGGGAGGCTACCCCGGCAAGGGACAGCGCCAGTGACCCTCCAGTGGTCGAGGCCGTGGCTGCGGATCCCTTTGCAGGTAATTTCCTTACACGAAAAATCTCCCTTGGGCTTGTTTTCTTTTGTTTCTCTTTTTGAACACTTTCTTGACTGCTCTTTCTTCGCTCGACGCAGAGCCGATGGAGGTCGAGGCTGCCGGCGAGGAAGGAAGGCAACACCGACGAGGCCGCCGTCGTGGAAGAAGAGGTCGTTCTTGTGGAAGAAGAGGCCGCCACGAGCCTGTTGGCAGAAGGCCACCGAGGCTGCCGACGCACAAGCCGGGCGAGGGTCGGGCGACAGACCGACGGCCTGAGGCCGCAGGAGCGCCAGCGCTACACCGACCGACTTCGCCATCGCCGCAGCGCCAGTTCCCGAGGAGCTCGAGCCCGGCGCGCCCACCAAGGCCGGCGAGGGTGTCTTCATCAAACTCCACAGGAGTCGAGCTCCAGGGCGCCGGTCGAAGGAGAGACCTTCGACGGCGAGCTACTCGCCTCCGCTGGGCTGACGCTGGTGGACGCGCCAAGCAGCAGCAGCGGCGAGTCTGAGGAGGAGCAGCTACTGAAGAAGCTGTTGTCGCTCTACCGCGCCCGGCAAGCCAAGTTGGAGTCCCGGGAAGCACTTGTCGCGAGGGCAGGAGCGGACATGGAGAAGCGTGAAGAGCTCCGAGCGTAACCAAGAAACTCTTCGCGCGTGGCGAAGCGCTGGGGCAACTTGCAGAAGAGCGCACGGCCTTCATCCTTGAGAAGGCCGCACCGAGGAGGAGCAGCGGCTGGCTGCCGAGAAGCTCTCCGCAGCAGAAAGCGGTAGCCGGGCATGGAAGGTCAACCCGACAGCCATGAAGAAGACCTTGCTGCCACAGGAGTCACTTGGCGGGGCGCTTAAGGAAGCGAAGGATGCTGCCGCAGCCGCCGAGGCCGCCAAGGAAGAGTTGAAGGCGAAGGTGGCACGGCTGGAGGCCAGCCTCAAGAAGAGTGGTGAGGAGCTTGCCGCGCTCAAGCACGAACGCGAGAAGGACGCCTACACTCTTGGCGAGCTGCAGGGCCGTCTCGCCGATAGGGGCAAGGAGCTCGACGCTGCCAAAGATTCCAAGGTGGATCTTGAGCTGAAGCTGACCACTCTGACGCAGACGTTGGACTGCGCTAGAGAGCGGGAGGTGGGCTTGTTGGAGACGATCAAGGCCAAGGAGGAGCTGCTAGCGAATGTTGTCTCCACCAGGCGCCTTGAGGGAGAGTGTGGAGCACTGGATGAAGGTCTTGTGGACACCGCTGGCACGACATCCACAACGAGTGATGGAGCTGGGATGGCGGACCTTGCATACTCCTCCGACGAGCATCTCCAACCCAGCGCCAAACTCAGTTTATTCTTCAAAGGCGTGGTGACGGGTCTCCAGCGACTCCGGGAAGAGGTCCCAAAGCAGCTGGCCAAGGAATCACGCCAGATCTGTGCAGGAGCCCTCGAGAAGGTGTTGATAAAGGTGGCCTTCCGCAATCCGCCTCAACCTTAACGGCGTCCTCAGATCCTTGCCGCCGAGATGCCAACGTGGAGGAGCTCAAAGCCCTTGTCGCACCCATTGTGGACAAGGTGAACAAGATCAAGCGGATTGATGGCGACCCGCGAGACTAGGCCGCCAATTTTATCTTTCCTTGTCGCCGCCGATCATGTTTAGAACACTTTGTTAGATCAGCGACAAGTTATTTTGTAATATACTCTATCTTAGGCGATCAATGCAACGTTATTTCCTCTACTTGATTCCTTCCTTTATGCGTTTACGCCCTACGCATTTGGGGGGACTGTCGATGCGGGCACCTTTGTCATGAAGCGCTTAGTGCGTAACGTCTGAGCCTCGGCAGTGCCGCCTCCGACAAAGCAACCTTGTCGCGACTAGCCGCAGCTCACTTAAGTTGTTGAGCGGACTCGAAACAAAGTAAGGGTAGCGACTTAACTTCATGAAGTTGGTTCCTCTGCATACGTGTTTTCCATACAAAGTACTCTCGTTCGAGGAAGATAACTTAAAAACTTAAAAAATTAATTGCTCAAACTTTGGCAACTTAGCTTTTACATTTCTTGCTTCCGATAGGCGAAACTTCCTCGGCGGCAACTTGGTCCATAGTATTATCTTCTCCTTCCCCCTTGGTTAACTTGTGCGCGAGGGAGCCTTCCTTTCTTTAAGAAAAGAGAAAGAAGAGAACATAAAGTTATGGAGCCCAACGGCTCGATATTGCTTACCGGGTGTGGTTGCTGCATAAAGCGTTAGCCAAAGCATGCAATAAAATGATGAAAGCATGAATTTGACAAGTTGTGCGCAACACATGAGCTTTACTGATGCACGGGGTCTGCGCCCGGCTTTGTACAAAGGATTACATGCAACAGCGGCAAGACTTGTACAAAAGGTGGTTGCGAACAGGTTCCGGCAACCGCGCCCTATGGGTAAAACTTACGAAGATGCTCAATGTTCCAGCAGTTGCTCACCGGGATGCCATCTTCGGTCTCAAGGCGGACAGCGCCAGGCCTAGTGTCTTGTTTCACCCGATATGGGCCTTCCCACTTTGGCGTCAACTTGTTTGAATTCTTGGCGGACTGAACGCGCCGAAGCACAAGGTCGCCTTCCTCGAGACTTCTGGCACTAACTTTGCGGCTATGGTAGCGACGCAAAGCTTGCTGTCAGAAGCAGCTCGCAGACAATGACACGAAGACGATCCTCCTCAAGGAGCAGCGTCATCTTGTCGCAGCTGCTCTTGCTCAAGCTCATCATAAGCGAGCACCCGAGGCGATCCGTATATGAGTTACGTGGGGAGAACTGCCTCGCTCCATAGACTAGAGCAAAAGGTGTCTGGCGGTGGCTCGATTTGGCGTCGTTACGATCGACCAAAGAACCACCGGCAGCTCCTCGATCCAGTTTCTTCCGCACTTGTGCAGCTGTCGAAAGTTACGGTCTTGAGCCCGCGCAGCACTTCAACATTTGCCCTCTCGCTTGACCGCTGCTTCTCGGGTGGGCAATGGAAGCAAAAGCAGACCTTGGCGCCAAGATCTTGGATGTACTTTGCATGAAGGTGCGACTCGTAAATTGTGTGCCGTTGTCGGTGATGATCCCGTTAGGGATTCCAAACGACAAACAATCGACTGAAGAACTTGATCGCCGACCGTCAGTCACCTTCCTCATCGCCTCCACTTCCGGCCACTTTGTGAACTTGTCGATGGCGGCGTATAAGTACTCAAAGCCCCGACTTTCGGGGAAGGGGCCGAGGATGTCGAGCCCCGGACCGAAAAAGGGCGAGGATAAAGGGATCATCTGGAGAGCCTCGAGCTGGTTGGTGTATCTGTTTGGAATGGGCCTGCACGCTTCACACTTGGTTACTTGTGCGGTTGCATCACGGAGGGCTTTTCGGCGGAAGAAACCTTCTTGCCGGAAAGCTTTACCAAAGCGCTCTCGCCAATGTGGTGACCACATATGCCTCCATGTATCTCTGCCAAGCTTACATCCATCTTCCACAGGAATGCATTTTAATTTCACACCGTTGAGTCTTCTTCTGTACAGTATGTTGTCGACAAACTGGTACATACTTGACTGTCGGGCTACTCTTTCTGCTTCTTCTTGCTCTTCGGGAAGTTCTCCTGTCTGAAGGAAAAGGACAATCGGTTGCGCCCATGCTGGAGCTTGTGGCTCGACAACAAGGACTAAAGGCACATCTGCTGCTGCGGGAATGTCAGCTTCTACGGCAAGAACCTGCGGCTCACGAGCTTGATGCTCCCGGCAAGCTTGCCGAGCAAGACTTGTCGGAAGCGTCGCTTCAACGAAACAAACCACGGGCTTGTCGGAGCAGACTGCCCCTCGACCTTTATTGGTGTTGATCTTGGGGACCTTCATAGCAGCGGCAGGGAAGCTCTGCCGGAAAGTAGTCACCAGAGATCAACTTCCTCTTCTTGCTTTGTCTAGTTGATGGTGTTACGGTTGGTTGAGTCAGCTTGAGCACGAAAATCCCTGGTTCCACAGGCAACTTAAGTGCAGCGCACTTTGACAGGCCGTCAGCAATATCCTACGGAGATCTTGGAACATGTCCCATATGCAGGCCGTCAAAGTGCTCTTCTAGCTACCTCACTTCATCAACGTGAAGCTTCCATCAACGGACTCGATAATCTTTGTTCACTTGGCGGACGACAAGCTGCGAGTCACCTCGACAATAAGTTTTTGATCCCAAGGTCCATCTGCGATCTCGAGACCGGCAAGCAAACCTTCATACTCTCATGAGATTGTTTGTTGCTTGCTCCTTGGGAAAGTGCATCTGGACTACATACTTGAGGTGCTCTCCGGTGGGTGCGATAAGCAGCACGCCGGCACCGGCGCCTTGCAGCGAGAAGGCACCACCAAAGTACATTAGCCACACTTTGCTTGCTTCCTTGACGGGAATGCTCGTCTCCGGAATCTCTTCATCTGGCGTTGGCGTCCATTCTGCTATGAATTCTGCCAATGCTCTGCTTTGGATAGTTGAAGTGCTTTCAAACTTGAGACCAAAGCTTGACAGTTCGATGCCCACTCGACAATCACACTGTTGCCTCACGGATTCTGCAGTATCCTCCCGAGCGGAAAGCGAGTGACAACCGTGATCTCATGTGCTTGGAAGTAATGGCGCGATATTCTCGAGGCCATGAGGAGGCCGAAGCAATTTCGCACACCGTAGTACCTTGACCTAGCCCCGCAGGAGGGAACTGACAAAGTAAATCGGGCGCTGCACCATCCTTTTCTCGCATCCGGTCATGCGTCTGCGCGGATTCGTCCTTGTCGAGACCAGAGCTTGTCGGCGAAGCCCCCCGCTTGTCGCCGGACGTGCTTGCCATGGTTGTTGGCTCGTCATCCGCCTCCCTCTCCGCTACTAACGCAGCACTAACCACTTGATTGGTTGCTGCTATATATAGCAGCAACTTCTCTTGTGGTTTAGGTGCGACAAGTGTTGGAGTGGAGGACAGAGTATCTCTTTAAGTCTGCGGTGCAGCCTCCGCTTGAGTCCATTTCATTGGACCTGCCTTTTTCAAAATCTTGAAAAGCGGCGGTAGCGCTCAGCAGAACCTAGAAATAAACCTCTTTGAGCAGCTACATAACCGGCAAGTCTTCGTACATCTTTTGACGCGCTTTGGTGCTTCAATCTGCTCAATGGCCTTGATCTTGTCGGGATTGGCTTCAATCCCTCATTTGAAGTTCTGAAAAGAACCCGAGAAGCTTGCGGAAGGGACTCCAAACACACACTTCTCGGGGTTGAGCTTGAGGTTGATCTTGCGCAGATTTGCAAAGGTCTCGTCCAAATCTTGAACCAGAGTTGCTTTGTCCTTGCTTTTGACCACTATGTCGTCCATGTAGGCTTCTACATTTCTGTGCATTTGCGGCTCAAAAGCGTCATGGACTACCCTTGCAAACGTTGAACCAGCATTCTTCAAACCGAAAGGCATCCGTATGAAACAGTATGTGCCACACGGTGTAATGAATGTGGTCTTCTCCTCATCTTCTTCAGCCATGAAGATCTGATGGTATCCTGAGTATGCATCAAGGAACGAAAGCAAATCACATCCAGCCGTGGAGTCAACAATCTGGTCGATGCGCGGTAAGGGAAATGGATCTTTGGGACAAGCTTTATTAACATCCGTGAAGTCAATACAAAGTCTCCATTTTCCATTTGCTTTGCGCCGACTATCAGGATTGGCCAACCACGTGGGATGGAGCACTCCTCTAACAAGGCCTGCTGCTTCGGTTTCTTGATCTCTTACATTATGAATTCTTGGTGCTCCACCGCTTGCTTCCCGACTTTTTTGCTTGACGGGCGCGCATGAGGACAAACGGCCAGGCGGTGCTCAATCACTTCCACAGGAACACCAGGGATGTCGAACGGTTGCCATGCAAACACGTCGACATTCGCCTGCCAGGAAAGCAACGAGCGCCGCCTTTCCTATTTAGGGTCGAGAGAGGCAATCGATGGTGAAGGTACCACAGTGCCGTCCTCTTTGGCGGGCACCTTCTTGGTCTTTGGCGAAGCTACCATCGTCTTCTTGCACTTGCCGGTGGAGCTCCATGGTGCGTCCTCGACGGTAGCGCAGCACTCCGAAGAGGTGCGCTTGCCAGAGTGGGCATCAGAGCTCTTGCCGGACTTGGACTTTGTCTTCTTCCCCCCGGGAGCTTCAGCGGCAAGTGTTTGGCAATCTGTCATGCTCTTTGCATCCTGTAGATTTTGTCGGCACAAATAAGGGCATCCTTCTTGTCGCCATGGGACGGAGATGACGCTTATCGGGCCTGGCATCTTGAGTAAATTGTAGGCGAGTGAGAGGCTGCCATGAACTTGGCGAGTCTTTGGGCGGCCAAGTATCCCATTGTAAGGCAATGGGAAATCAGCTACGTCGAATGTGACCCTCTCGGTCCTAAAGTTCAGCTCGCTGCCAAATGTTATCGACAACGTAATCTTCCCTTCGCTTGCTCCTTCCCGGATTGATTCCTTGGAAGGTGCCGGTCTCTTCGAGCTTCATTGTCAGGGATTTGAAGCTTCTGGAGTACCGCGGAGGAGATCAGATTCAAGCCAGCCCCGCCGTGAACTAGCATCTTGGTGACCTTGAGTTTGCGGATGGTTGGTGAGACCAACATCGGCAAGCACCCGACCGCAGTTATGCGATCAGGGTGATCCTCAATATCAAAGACGATAGGCGTGCTGGACCACTTCAGAGGCTTGTGTGACTCTACGGATGGTTCCGCTGCATTGACCTCCCGCGTCCATTGCTTGAGTTGGCGGTGGGAGGTATGCAGGGAAGCACCTCCGTCAACGCAGAGGACCTCTGTGGCTACGAAACTCCTGCTCATCGGCGTCGTCGTCTTCCATATCTTCATCGTCGTCATCATCTTCATCCTTGTCGCGGCCGCGGGGAGGTCTGTCTCCTTGCCGCTGTTTGGCCTTGCCGCGGCGTCCTCCCCGGCCGGGACGTTTCTTGCCTGCTCCCCCAGCACCTTCCTGGGCCTTCTCCTTGTCGTGCCGCTCGTACTCAGCCTTCTGCTGCTCAACAAGCTGCTCGACCTTCTTGCAGCTCTGGAGGTCGTGGCCCTTGGTGCGGTGGATCTTGCAGTATTGCTTGCCGGAGCCGTCCTGCTTGTCGGCGGCCGCCACAGACTGGTGGTTGGCATCAGCGGCGACCTCCTTGCCGGAGCCACCAGCCTTGGCGTTCTTGTCGCTATCTCCGTTGCCGGATTGCTCAACAGCTAACACTTCTCTGCCTTTCTTCTTCATGTTGCCTCGCCGCCGGCTCTTCTTTCAAGGCGGTCTCTCCTCCTTGTCAGATCCTGCTTGTGCATTCTCTCCTGGGAGTCTCCTCCCTTCCTCAGCGTGCGCACACTTGTCGGCCAAGGCGTACAGCTCACTAACGTCCTTGACTTTGCACATCGCCATCTCTTCCCTCATCCTGCGGTTCCGCACGTTCTAATGAAACGCTACCGATCACCATGGCGGGGTGGACATCTGGGATGTTGTAGTGCACACGGCTGAATCTACGAATGAACTTGCGCGAGGACTCTCCTTCCTTACAGGCTAGCAGATGAAGGTCACTCTCTTAGCCATGGGGCTTGTGGCCACCTGTGAAGGCGCCAACAAGCTGATGGCACAGATCTGCCTAAGAGGATATGGAGCTGTCCGGCAAGTGCATGAGCCAAGATCGGCGTTGGGCTTGAGCACGGCGGGAAGTAGTTGGCGAGGATCTTGTCGTCCCGTCCCCGCAGCACGCACCGCGATGGTGTAGATGCCGAGGAACTCTGACGGATGCGTCCTGCCATCATACTTCTCGACGCGTCTGGTTTGAAGTTTTTCTGGCTGAGCCATTTGGACTTGCCGCAGCTCACGAGTGAACACAGGCAACCTACCGCAGACGGCAAGTCGCTGGCTCCTCTGGCCGGGCGCTGCCGTCAACAGAAGGCCCAGCGCGCTTGTCGGACTGACGTCGCGCTTCTCTCCGGCGCTCGATGCGAGTTCGAGCATCCTCTTGTTGTCGTTCATGAAGAACTTGGCGCTGGTCGCGGCGAGCTCGCGGATCCGACGACGCGGTGGAGTCGCTGTCGAGGTGGATCCGGTGAGTCGGCGATCTTGGCCTTCGGGGCGGAGAGTGCATGGTAGTTGCACCTCCGACAGTCTCGTCGCCACCGGCTCGTGCCTTGTTGTCTAGCCGCGGCAATGATGGCGTTGGCTGCCGCGGAGGCTCTGGATAGTGGCCCTCCACTCGTCGACCTTGTCGGACGTTGGAGGGTAGTCGAGGAGCAGCTGAGCTCTCGCCAGAGCTTCTGCTGGAGTAGTGGGCGGCATTGGTGAACGGTGCGAGGAGTAGGATATGCTCGGACTTCTAACTACGTTAGAAGGAGCAGCACCCCGTCCAGGCGACCGTATCTCACTCATGCCAGCATGTTGGCGCGCATGCTGGTCTTGAGGGTATCGATCCAACGAACGTATGGCATTGTGAACACCATGACGTTGTTGGTCCCGCATCTCCCGAGATGGGCGCAGGGGATGTGCGGACGCCGATGTTTGCGGGGCCTTGTCCTTGGACTTGGCAACGTCACGAACTCCTTCGTCGGCACCCGTTCCTCCGCCGGCGTCTGCCCCACCACCCGTTTGCTGCGGTGATGGTCGATATGACGCGGACGGCTCTGCTACCGCCGAAACCTTCTTCTTTGGTGGCATGTTGAGGAAGATGTCGAGGACGCTGCTCGTGTGAACGCCGGATCAGATTCACACGGCCTCGACGCCCCCTACCTGGCGCGCCAAAGATGTCGGGGAGGCTGATCGTACCCACGAACACCTATGGGGCGGCGGACCAGGCCCTTTGTGGTTCGGAGGGGGTGGAGATCGCATACGAAGAGCGGATCGGCGAGGCACACGAAGCGGTTTACCCAGCCGGAGCTCTCCGAGAGATAAAACTCCTACTGCTGCTTGTTTCATGTATTGTGTTCTTGCTAGGGAGCGATGCAAGCTACAAAACCTAGCGTGAGCGTATCTGGTCTCGAGTGAGTCGAATGAACCGAACCCCCTCTACGTTGCGCATGGGCCTCCTTTTATATGCTCAAGGGGTCTCCGACAGGCGGCAACATAGATGAGGGTACAAATGTAAAAACAGAAGTTGGTACACCTACTTGAGCGATTATGCGGTGCAAAATACCTAACTCTGACGGCAAGGGACAAAAGCAATAAATGCCCGTCTGTGTTGCCTAAACAAAGGCAACAGAGACCGTCAGTGCGCCACCGTCGCCACGATGGCAAGCTTGCCAGGCGCCGCTCATCGCCGCTCTCCGCTGGCTGCACTGACCTCTTGACACGCAGCGCATGGAATGGTCCCATGGTGACACGTTGTTGGATGAGTTGGAGCGGAGATGGAGAGAGTTGCTTGCCGCTGCAAGCGCCTTACCGCGCCGAGTCCTTGTCGCGTCCGGAGGCTTGTCGGCGCCTGAGCCTTCGACAAGCTCCTCTTGCCGGGGCCTGTCTTCTGCATGCCTTGAATGGCCTTCCCGGCAAGCTCCTCTTGCCGGGCCTTGTCTTCTTAGTCAAATACTTTGTTCTTGAATGGCTCCAAAGGAGCCACGGAGGATCTTGGCGGTGACCGAGCAAACCTCATTGCTGGTGTCAAGAATCGTCTCAGGCATCTAGCACGGATACTAGGGTACCCCTACTCTAGTACACCGACATCTTCATTTCTCGATTGTATTTCATGGGCACTTTTTGATATCATGAATATTTTTAAATTTCACGAGCACTTTTTGAATTCATGAGGACACTCGATCTCGATCCCCCTCCACTGCCGCCAACGAGCACCGGGCCCCCCGCACCCTCCCCCGCTCCACCGCCGCCAACGGGCACCCCCCGCACCCTCCCCCGCTCCACCGCCGCCGCCGATGATATTTTCAAGTAACAAATTTGAACATATTTTTTAAAAAATTATTACTGTTTTTATAAAAAAATATTACTGTTATGATTTAAACAAGTTTGAACATATTTAAACACAAATAAATATCAAACAGTATTTAAAATGCAAAAAAAATATTGTGGAGCCTGGGAATCGAACCCAGGACCTCCTGGTGTGTGTGCTGCGTGCTGACCAGTCGGGGCAGTGGGCGGGTTCTGATGTGGATTGGGTTAGGTGCAATATAACCTATGCTCGAACTGTAATAAAAAACACATTCTAATGGCGCACCGCTGCGGGGTGCGCCATTGCTATCTAAAAAAAAGATTTCTAATGGCGCACCGAGGTGTGGTGCGCCATTAGTAAGCTTCCCCTAGCTATCCTCCCTCTCCCTCGCCAGATCCCCTTCGACCCTCTCTCCCTCACCACTAGATCCACCCAGCGCTGCCCGACCCACGCACGCCGCCCGACCCTCACGGACTCCACCCCGCGCGCCCACCCCCGCCCGCCCGACCTCGCCGGACTCCACACCCCGCCGCCCCCGCGCCCCCACCCCCGCCGCCCCGACCCTCGCCGGACTCCTCCTCGCCGTCGGCGCCGAGCAGCGACGCAGCACCGTACGCCCCCCGACCCTCCTCCTCCCCTTGCCCCTCCTCCTCCTCCCCTTGCCCCCCGCCTGCGCAGCTGACGGCCCCTTCTCTGTCTCGCAGGGCAAGGTCTCCGGCGCCTCTACGACACCGACGCCTCCACCGTCTATGGTGTCTGCGCCTTCTTCCACCTCCGGCCACCGCGGCCTCACCGACTGTGGAGGTATCTGCTCCTAAGATCTCTGCGTCCCGCTCCCCTTGGCCCTCCCGGTTCTTCTCCACTAAGGTGCGTTTCTCCATGCCCCTGTCAACGCCGTTCCAGGGCTTAATAGATCTCCTATGATATATGACTTGTTTATGAAGATTTTGATGTGTTATGCCTTGTTCTTGTCTATACATTTGCGCCCTTCCAGGGCTTAACTTTCTTATGAATACATCTCCCATTGATTTTGATGTAGTTTTAGAGTGGCTAGTATGTATGTAGTGGAGCTAGCAGTAGCAGCTGCTTCTACAGCACCTTCTTTGTTGTTTAGCTGTGTCAAACAAAATTCCAATGGCCAACTCATATGCCCTGCAATTTGCTCATGATTATTATTTATCTCACATCACCTTCTCCTCTTTGCTTGCCATGAACTCCCAGCTCCGTCATCGCGACCGCGTAATAGTCCGCGGGTGATACAACATGCTCAAATTCAGTAATTAATCAGTATATATATACCATAAGAGAAGTCTCAAAGATTGGGACTATCTTGCCTTATGTTTCAAACTTTGAACTATATACATGACTTCTATTTTATTTTTGAAATTCACAGAGTTAGGACTATCGTGTGGATGATGCTAACAGAGATAGGAGTAGTAGTGGTGGCCATCTAGTTGGACTACTACTGCTAGGACTTGCTCCAGATTTTAGGATTTCTTTTCTTTTAGGATTTATTTTCTTCTAGGACTAGGTTTTTATTATTTTTCTATTGTGATTGTTTTTGAGCTCTTTCTTTTTCATTTCCTACTATCCTTATCCTAATTATCTTAAATTGTTATGATGTGTGTAACAGGATTAGATCTTGGATTTGCTAGTGGACTTTGGGAGTTTCTTAGCCATCTTGGTGACTCCATATTTTTCACTATTTCAGCAAGTCTTTTGTAAGCATTAAACTTTCAGCACTACATTTCTATCTTATGTGTACATCTGTTTGTTTCCAATTGCTATATATGTATTGTTGTTACTAAAATGATGAAGCTCCTGTCAATTGCTATACATATATATGTGTATGATGATCCTCCTTTCTGCAAGTAGTATAACTAGGATATAAAGCACATTGAACTGACAATCTTGTATGGTGCCTAAACTACAATGATTCAGGAACATCAGATGACATAGCATGTGGATATTGACATAGGATGAGTAGATTAATAAGTGAGCCAAAAGTGATGGACAAACCTCATGCTAGGAATTCTCGAGGGTTGCAATACATGGAATGCATTTGCAAATGCAGCCAAAACCTGATATATACCAAAAAATTGTATAGAAATATGCTGAATTTTCTGCTCGATTGTTGCTCAAAGAAATTTAGCAAAAATGGGGTCTGGGAGACGCTGCTTGCTTGAGGCCCTTGAGAGGCCCTTTGTGTCGTGATGATTTTGCAGGTACCCGAGAGGCCCTTGAGTTTGCCGGAATGTCGATTAACTTCCGTTCGGCAAATTCGAATTACTCCATATGTCCTATTTTCAGCAAAGGTCATGCTGAAATTTTCCGTGAATTTTAGCATGACTTTGCAAAAATCGGACATATGAGGTACTTGCTACTAATGCATGGGCCGGGGTATCTTAGTACTTAATTAAGTAGGATCAACTGCCCCTTTATTCTTGCTGCATTAAACCATAGGTGGCAATAGAGCCAAGTGATTAGGCCCAACTTAGAAATTATCCTCAGATCGATAAACCCTAGATGATAAACCCAACATAGGTGGCAATAGAGCCAACTGATTAGTGCCAAGTGATTAGGCCCAACCTAGGGTGCCTCGGCATCGATAAACCCTAAATGATGAAAACTTAGCATTTAGGGTGCCTCGGCGTCGACAAACCCTAAATGATGAAACCTTGGCTTTTAGGGTGCCTCGGCGTCGACAAACCCTCAATGATAAAAGCTTAGCTTTTAGGATGCCTCGGTGTCGACAAACCCTAAATGATGAGACCATGATCTTGTTCTGTCGGTGTACTAGAGTAGGGGTACCCTAGTATCCCGAACTTGTGCACAGGCAGTTGCAGCCCTCCGCGGCAAGGCTTACCGGGTGACCGCCAAGGTCCTCCGTGGTTCCTTTGGAGCCATTCAAGAACAAAGTATTCAAGCCAAGGAGACAAGGCCCCGGCAAGAGGAGCTTGCCGGGAAGGCCACCCAAGGCACCTAGGAGACAAGGCCCCGGCAAGAGGAGCTTGCCGAGAAGGCCCGGTGAGCGACAAGCTTCCAGACGCGACAAGACAACAACCGCGGCAAGGCGCTTGTCGCGGCAGACCACCACTCTGTACCTGCGCTCCAGCACATCCACTAACGTGTCGCCCTGGGACCTTTCCAGGCGCGCGTGGCAAGAGGCCGTGCGGCCCGTGAGCTGTGATGGCAAGCGGCGCTGACAAGATTGCCATCGTGGCAAGCGGTGGCGCCCCTGACGGTCCCTTTGTGCACTGTTAGGGCGACGTAGACGGGCATTTAATGCCTTTGTCCCCTGCCGTCAGGGTTAGGTATGATACACTGTACAAGTAGCTGTACCAACCACTCATTTTCCATTTTTACCCTTGTCTATGTTGCCACCTGTCGGAGACCCCTTTAGCATATAAAAGGAGGCCCATGCGCAACGTAGGGGGGCTGGAGGGGCTCCTGTCGGTGTACTAGACTAGGGGTACCCTAGTATCCCGAACTTGTGCACGGGCAGTTGCAGCCCTCCGCGGCAAGGCTTACCGGGTGACCGCCAAGGTCCTCCGTGGTTCCTTTGGAGCCATTCAAGAACAAAGTATTCAAGCCAAGGAGACAAGGCCCCGGCAAGAGGAGCTTGCCGGGAAGGCCACCCAAGGCACCTAGGAGACAAGGCCCCGGCAAGAGGAGCTTGCCGGGAAGGCCACCCAAGGCACCTGGGAGACAAGGCCCCGGCAAGAGGAGCTTGCCGGGAAGGCCCGGTGAGCGACAAGCTTCCGGACGCGACAAGACAACAACCGCGGCAAGGCGCTTGCCGCGGCAGACCACCACTCTGTACCTGCGCTCCAACACATCCACTAACGTGTCGCCCTGGGACCTTTCCAGGCGCGCGTGGCAAGAGGCCGTGCCACGGAGCCTTGATGGCAAGCGGCGCTGACAAGATTGCCATCGTGGCAAGCGGTGGCGCCCCTGACGGTCCCTTTTCTGCACTGTTAGGGCGACGTAGACGGGCATTTAATGCCTTTGTCCCCTGCCGTCAGGGTTAGGTATGATACACTGTACAAGTAGCTGTACCAACCACTCCTTTTCCATTTTTACCCTTGTCTACGTTGCTACCTGTCGGAGACCCCTTTAGCATATAAAAGGAGGCCCATGCGCAACATAGGGGGGCTGGAGAGGTTCGAAGCCAGAGAACACTCACGCTCGGTCTCGTTAGCAGCTTGTGTGTACTGTAGCACTCAGCGCTCCTTAGCAAGAACTCAATACACTTTCGGACATGCAGCGTGAGGAGTGTTATCTCTCCGGAGAGCTCCGAAGCTGGGTAACCTGCTCGTGGTAAGCTTCAGATCGATCTGCTCTTCGTCGACCTCCGCCCCTTGAACCGAAGGCGCCGGTCCGCCGGTCCCATAGGTGTTCGTGGGCCAGATCAGCCTCCCGACATCTTTGGCGCGCTGTAGGGCGTCGAGATTGTGTGAACCTGATCCGGCGTCCACACGAAGCTAGATCTTCATCATCTTCATCGACATGCCACCGAAGAAGAAGGCTTGGCGGCAGATGTTCCGTTCGCGTCGAACCCACCACCACCGGAGCAAACGGGTGGTGGGGTAGACGCCGGCGGAAGAATGGACGTCGATGGGAGAGCCCACGGTGCTGCCAAGTCCAAGGACAAGGCTGCGCAGACCTCGGCGTCCGTACATGCACCGCGCCCGTCTCAAGAGGCGCGGGACAGACAGCGTCATGGTATTCACAATGCCATACGCTCGTTGGACCAAGATCGAGCTGGTGGATCTCGGGATGCTCAAGACCAGCATACTGCGCCAACATCTTTGGCGCGAAGCGAAACGCGATCGCCTCGACGGGATACTGCTCCTTCTAACATAGTTAGAAGTCCGAGCATATCCCGCTCCTCGCATCGCTCGCCATCGCCACCCACCACTCCAGCAGAAGCTTTGGCGAGAGCTCAATCGCTCTGGATTACCCTCCAACAGCCGACAAGGTCGATGAATGGAGGGCCACCATTCAGAGTCTCATCGGCTTTGCCAACGGCGACGCTCCGCGGCAGCCGAGTGCATCGCTGCAGCGGCAGGACTGCCAAACACGAGCCGGTGGCGACGAAACCGGTGGGGGTGCAACCACCATGCACTCTCCGCCTCAAAGGCCAAGATCGCCGACTCGCCGGATCCACCTCGACAGCGACTCCACCGCATCATCGGATCCACGAGCTCGTCGCGATCAGCGCCAAGTTCTTCACGAACGACAGCAAGAAGACGCTTGAACTCGCATCGAGCGCCGAAGAGAAGCGCGGCGTCAATCCGACCAGCGCGCTGGGCCCTCTGTCGACATGCATGCGCCAGGGGAACCAGGCGACTTGCCGTACGCGGTAGGTTGCCCTGCGTTCACTCGTGAGCTGCGGCAAGTCGATGGCCCAAAGAAGAAGAATTTCAAGCCGACGGTACTAGAGAAGTACGACGGCAAGACGCATCCATCGGAGTTCCTCGGCATCTACACCATCGCGGTGCAAGCTGCCGGGGCGACGACAAGATCCTGGCCAACTACTTCCCGGCGGTGCTCAAGCCCAATGTCGATCCTGGCTCATGCACTTGCCGGACAACTCCATATCCTCTTGGGCAGATCTATGCCATCGCTTTTAGCTGCGTCTGATGCCACAAGCCCCATGGCCAAGAAAGCGACCTTCATCTGCCGCCCGGAAGGAAGGAGAGCCCCTGCGCAAGAAGTACATTCAGAGATTTAGCTGCGTAAAGCACAACATCTCAGATGTCCACCTGCCATGATGTCAGCGCGTTCCATCGAGCAGCGAAACCGCAGGATGCGGGAGGAGATGGCGATGTGCAAGATCGAAGACGTCGATGAGCTATATGCCTGGCCGACAAGTGTGCACGTCTTGAGGAAGGAGGAGACTCCCGGAGAGAATCTTGAAGCGGGAGGATCTCGATAGTGAGGAGACCGCCCGGCAAAGAAAAACCGCGGCGAACAACAGGAAGAAGAAAGGGAAAGATGTGCTAGTTGTTGAGCAGTCCGCAACGGAGGTGGCGCCAAGAAAGCCAAAGCTGGTAGCTCCGGCAAGGAGGTTGCCGCGGCACCAACTGCCAGGTGTGGCGATCGCCTACAAGCGGGGCGGCTCCAACAAGCGATCGCAAGATCCACCGCACCAAGGGCCATGACCTCCAGAGCTGCAAAAGGTCGAGCAGCTTGTCGAGCAAATGTATGCGAATACGAACGACGCGACAAGGAGAAGGCCCAGGAAGGTGCTGGAGGAGCTAGCAAGAAACATCCCGGCCGAGGAGGACGCCGCAGCAAGGCCAAGCAGCGGCAAGGAGACAGACCTCCCCGCGGCCGCGACAAGGATGAAGACGACGACGATGATGAAGACATGGATGATGACGAGACCGATGAGCAGGAGTTCCAGAAAGCCACGAGGTCCTGGCGTTGACGGCGGTGCTTCTGCATACTTCACACCGCCAGCTCAAGCGGTGGATGCGGGAAGTCAATGCGGCGAACCATCTGTCGAGTCACGCCAAGCCTACGAAATGGTCCAAAGACGCCTATCATCTTTTGATATCGAGGACCACCACGATCACGTGAACTGCGGTCGGGTGCTTGCCGATGTTGGTTTCACCAACTATCCGCAACCTCAAGGTCACTAAGATGCTAGTTGACGGCGGGGCCGAACTGATCTCCTCCGCGGTGCTCCGTAAACTCCGGATCACGATGGCGAAGCTTGAAGAGACCGGCACATTCCAAGGAATCAATCCGGGAAGGAGCATGCGAAGGAAAGATCACGTTGCGGTGACATTTGGCAATGAAGTTGAACTTCGTGGATCGAGAGGGTCACTTTTGACATTGCTGACTTTCCATTGCCTTACAATGGGATACTTGGCAAATCCGGCACTCGCCAAATTCATGGCAGCCTCTCACTATGCATACAACATCTTTGAAGATGCCAGCCGGTAAGTGTCATCTCCGTCCCTGGCGACAAGAAGGATGCTCTTATCTGCGTCGACAAGATCTACCAGGAAGCAAAGGCTGCAGATTGCAAGCCACTTGCCGCTGAAGCTCCGGGGCAAAGAAGAAGACCAAGTCCGCAAGAGCTCGATGCCCACTCCGCAAGCGCACCTCTTGGAGTGCTGCGCTACCGTCGAGGACGCACCATCGAGCTCCACCGGCAAGTGTAAGAAGACGGCGATGGCAGCTCCACCAGAGACCAAGAAGGTGTCCGCCAAGGAGGACGGCACCGGTGGTACCTTCACCATCGGTACCACTCTCGACCCTAAATAGGAAGGCGGCGCTCGTTGCTTTCTCAAGGGCGAATGTCGGCGTGTTTGCGTGGCAACCGTCGACATCCCCGTGTTCCTGTGAAAGTAATTGAGCACCATCTTGCCGCTTTGTCCTCATGCGCGCCCGTCAAGCGAAGAAAGTCGAGGAAGCGGCGTGGAGTGCCAAGAATTCATCGCAGAAGAAATCAAGAAATTGGAAGCGGCAGGCCTTGTCAGAGGAGTGCTCCATCCTACGTGGTTGGCCAATCCTGTAGTTGTACGCAAGGCAAACGGGAAATGGAGGCTTTGTATCGACTTTACCGATGTCAATAAAGCTTGTCCCAAAGACCCATTTCCCTTGCCGCGCATCAACCAGATTGTTGACTCCACGGCCGGATGTGATTTGCTTTCATTTCTGGATGCATACTCAGGATATCATCGAGATCTTCATGGCGTAAGAGGATGAAGAGAAGACCGCATTCATCACCCCATGTGGCACATACTTGTTTCGTGCGGATGCCTTTCGGATTAAAGAATGCTGGTTCAACATTTGCAAGAGTAGTCCATGACGCTTTTGAGCCGCAAATGCACAGAAATATGGAAGCCTACATGGATGACATAGTGGTCAAAAGCAAGGACAAGGCGACTCTAATTCAAGATTTAGACGAAACCTTTGCAAATCTGCGCAAGATCAACCTCAACCTCAACCTCAACCCTGAGAAGTGTGTGTTTGGAGTCCCTTCCGGCAAGCTTCTCGGGTTCTTAAATGTCTCGGCCGAATTGAAGCCAATCCCGACAAGATCAAGGCCATTGAGCAGATTGAAGCACCAAAGCGCGTCAAGGATGTACGAAGACTTGCGGGTTGCGTAGCTGCTCTCAGCAGGTTTATCTCTAGGTCTGCTAAGCGCGCCCTGTCATTTTTCAAAATTTTGAAAAAGGCAGGTCCGATGAAATGGACTCCGGAAGCGGAGGCTGCGCTGCAGGACTTGAAGAGATACCTGTCCTCCACTCCAACACTTGTCGCACCTAAGCCACAAGAGAAGTTGCTGCTATATATAGCGGCAACCAATCAAGTGGTTAGTGTTGCGTTAGTAGCGGAGAGGGAGGCGGATGATGAGCTAGCAACCATGGCAGATGCATCCGGCGACGGCGAGGGGCTTCACCGGCAAGCTCTGGTCCCGACAAGGACGGATCTCTGTGAGACGCATGAGAAGATGCAGAAAAGAATGGTGCAGCGCCCAGTTTACTTTGTCAGTTCCCTTCTGCAGGGGGCTAGGTCAAGGTACTCTGGTGTCAAGAAATTGCTTTTCGGCCTCCTCATGGCCTCGAGAAAGCTGCGCCATTACTTTCAGGCACATGAGATCACAGTCATCACTCGTTTTCCGCCGAAGAGGATACTGCAAAATCCAGAGGCAACAGGCAGGATTGTCGAGTGGGCCTTTGGGAACTGTCAAGCTTTGGCCTCAAGTTTGAGAGCACTTCAACTATCCAAAGCGAGCATTGGCGGAGTTCATAGCACAATGGACGCCAACACAAGATGAAGAAATTCCGTAAACGAGCATCCCGTCAAGGAAGCAAGCAAAGAGTGGATGATGTACTTTGATGGTGCCTTCTCGCTGCAAAGGCGCCCGGTCTTGGCGTGCTACTTGTTGCACTCACCGGAGAGCACCTCAAGCACGTAGTCCAGATGCACTTTCCCAAGGAGCAAGCAACAAACAATCTGCAGAGTATGAAGGTTTGCTTGCCGGTCTCGAGATCGCATGATGAGACCTTGGAATCAAGAAGCTCATTGTCGGGGGTGACTCACAGCTTGTCATCCGCCAAGTGAACAAGAGTTATCAGAGTCCGTTGATGGAAGCTTATGTTGATGAAGTGAGAAAGCTAGAAGAGCACTTTGACGGCCTACAAATGGAACATGTTCCAAGAGCTCAGAACGACATTGCCGATGACCTGTCGAAGTACGCTGCACTTAAGTTACCTGTGGAACCAGGGATTTTTGTGCTCAAGCTGACTCAACCGTCTGTAACGCCATCAACCGGACAGAGCAAGAAGAGGAAGTTGATCTCTGGTGACTATTTTCCGGCCGAACTTCCTGAATCGCCGTCAAGAAGGTCCTCAAGATCAACACCAAGGGTGCTGAGGAGCCGTCTGCTCCGGCAAGCCCTAGGGTTTGTTCCGTTGAAGCAGACGCTCCCGACAAGTTTTGCTCCGGCAAGCTTGCCGGGGAACGTCAAGCTCCGGCTAAGCCGCAGGTTCTCGCCGTGGAAGCAGATGTGCCTTTAGTCCTTGTTGTCGAGCCGCAAGCTCCAGCATGGGCACAGCAGATTGTCCGTTTCCTTCAGATAGGAGAACTTCCCGAGGAGCAAGAAGAAGCGGAAAGAGTAGCCCGGCAGTCAAGTATGTACGGTTTGTCGACAACACCTGCATGTAAGAAGACTCAACGGTGTGAAATTGAAGTTATTCACCGGAAGACGGACAAAAGCTGTTGGCAGAGATACATGGAGGCATATGTGGTCACCACATTGGCGCCAGAGCACTTGCCGGCAAAGCGTTCCGGCAAGGTTTCTTTGGCCGACTGACCCTCCAGGATGCAACTGCACAAGTAACCAAGTGTGAAGCGTGCCAGTTCCATTCCAAGCAGATACACCAGCCAGCTCAAGCTCTCCAGACGATCCCTTTATCTTGGCCATTTTTGGTCTGGGGCTCGACATCCTCGGCCCCTTTCCCCGAGCTGTCGGGGGCTTTGAGTACTTGTACGTTGCAATCTACAAGTTCACAAAGTGGCGGAAGTGGAAGCGATGAGGAAGGTGACAAAGACGGTCGTGATCAAGTTCTTTAGGTCGATTGTTTGCCGTTTGGAATCCCTAACAGGATCATCACCGACAACGGCACGCGCAATTCCTGAGCCGCACCTTCATGCAAGACGTCCAAGATCTTGGCGCCAAGGTGCGCTTCGCTTACATTGCTCATCCGAGAAGTAACGGTCAGCGAAGAGGGCGAATCTTTGAAGTGCTGCGCGGGCTCAAGACCAGAACTTTCGACAGGCTGCACAAGTGCGGAAAGAAGCTGGATTGAGGAGCTGCCGGTGGTTCTTTGGTCGATCGGGGCGACGCCAAATCGAGCCATCGGCGTGACGCCTTTCGCTCTAGTCTATAGAGCAGAGGCAGTTCTCCCCACGGAACTCGTATCTGGATCACCTCGAGTGCTCGCTTATGATGAGCTTGAGCAAGAGCGATTATGCGACAAGATGACGCCGCTGCTCCTTGAGGAGGATCGTCTTCAGTCATGCACGAGCTGCTCGATACCAGCAAGCTTTGCGCCGCTACCATAGCCGCAAAGTTAATGCCAGAAGTCTCGAGGAAGGCGACCTTATTCTTCGGCGCATTCAGTCCGCCAAGAATTCCAACAAGTTGACCCCGAGGTGGGAAGGCCCTTACCGGGTGAAACGAGTCACTAGGCCTGGTGTTGTCCGCCTTGAGACCGAAGATGGCATTCTGGTGAGCAACTCCTGGAACATTGAGCATCTTCGTAAGTTTTACTCAGAAAGCGCGGTTCTTGCGGAACCTGTTCCGGCAACCACCTTTTGTACAAGTCTTGCCGATGTTGCATGTAATCCTTTGTACAAAGCGAGCGCAGACCCGTGCATAAGTAAAGCTAATGTGCTTCGCACATCTTGTCAATTTCATGCTTTCTACTTCTATTTTTGCATGCGTTATCGACACTTTGTGCAGCACCTACCCCGGTAAGCAATAACGAGCCATAAGGCTCCATATCTTTATTTTCTCTTCTTTCTCTTTCTCAAAGAAAGGAAGGTTCCCTCACCCACAAGTTTGCCGGGGAAAGGAGAAGATAATGGTGTGGACCAAGCGTCGCTCAAGGAAGTCTAGCCTTACCGGGAAGCAAACGACAGAAAAGCTAAGTTGCTAAAGTTTGAGCAATTAATTTTAAAAAATTTAAGTTATCTTCCTCGAACGACCGTACTTTGTATGGAAAACCTGTGCGCGGAGGAACCAACTCGTAGCTAGTTGCGCCCTTACTTTGTTTCGAGTCCGCTCAACAACTTAAGTGAGCTGCGAATAGTTGCGACAAGGTTTCTTGTCGGTAGCAGCACCGCCAGCAGGCTGATGACGTCCCGCACTAAGCGCTTCATGACCCAGTGTGCCTGTGACGACAAGTTCCCTAAAAGCGAGGGCAAAAACATACAAAGGAAGGAACCAAGTAAAGGAAATAACATAGCAATTGCTACCGAAATAGAGTTATATTACAAGATAGCTTGTCGCAGCTCTAATAGATTGTTCTCATAACATGACCAGCGGCAAGAAAAAGAGAAAGCGGGCGGCCTAATCTACGCGATCGCCCTCAACCCTCTTGATCCCGCTCACCCTGTCCACGATGGGTGCGACAAGGGTCTTGAGCGCTTCCACATCAGCATCCGGCGGCAAGGACTTGAGGATGTTGGTGAGGTTGAGGCCTGGGTTGCGGAAGGCCACCTTCATCAGCACCTTTTGAAGAGCTCCCGCGCAGATCTGGCGCGACTCCTCGGCCAGCTGCTTTGGGATTTCTTCCCGGAGTCGCTGGAGGGCCGTCACCACGCCCTTAAAGAACAAGCTGAGCTTGGCGCTGGGTCGGAGGTGCTCATCGAAGGAATATCCAAGATCATCCATCCCCAGTTGCCATGACTCCACAGCCGATGGCTGCAGCAACATCCACGAGACCCTCGGTCCAGTGCTCCACATTCTCCCTAAAGGTATTCTGGGCGGCAGCAGCACTCGCCAGCAGCGCCTCGTCGGCCTTGATCTTCTCCTTCAAGGCCAACTCCTGCTCCCTAGCGCCGTCCAGCGCCTGAGTCAAGGTGGTCAGCTTCAACTCAAGATCTGCGTTGGAGTCCTTGGTGGCGCTGAGCTCCTTGCTCCTCTCGGCGAGACGGCCCTGCAGCTCGCCAAGAGTGTAGGCGTCCTTCTCGCTCATGCTTGAGTGCAGCAAGCTCTCGCCGCTCTCCTTGAGATTGGCCTCCAGCTGCATCACCTTCGTCTCCAGCTCCTTCTTGGCGGCCTCGGCAGTGCGGCGGCATCCTTTGCTTCCTTGAGGCCCCGCCAAATGTTTGCTCATGGCGTGACTAGATCCTCCTCATGGCTGTCAAGATTAACCTTCCTCTGCGCCAACTCGCCTTCCTGCGCAGATAGCTTCTCGGCGGCAAGCCGTTGTTGCTCCTCAGCTTCAGCCTTCTCGAGGAGGAAGGCTTTGCGCTCCTCGGCGAGTCGCTCCCGCTCCTCTGCCAAGGACCGGAGAGCTTCCTGGTTGAGGCACCGGAGCTCCTCCGCGCGCGTCTCGATGTCTCCGCCTTCGCGACAAGCGCTTCCGGGATTCCAGCTTGGCTTGTCGAGCGCGGTAGAGCGACAGCGGCTTCGCAGCATTGCTCCTCCTCGGACTTCGCCGCTGCTTTGTTTGGTGCGTCGACCAGCGTCCCGGTCTGTGAGAGGCGCAGCAGCTCTTCATCAAAAAGTTTCTCCTTCGCCGGCGCCACGAGCTCGGCGCCCATGGGAGCTTGATGAAGACGCCATCGCCCGACCTTCAAATAGGCGCGGGCTGGGGCTCTTCGAGCCCGGCAGCTGCTGCAGCGGCGGAGGGATCGGCGGTCGGCGTAGCGCCTGGCGCTCCTGCGGCCTCAGGGCCGTCAGTGCGATCGCCGGACCCCTCGCCAGCTTCTGCGGCGGCAGCTTTGGCGGCCTCTTCACCGGCGGGCTCGTCGGCGCCAGCTTCTTCTCCGATGGCAGCGGCGTCGTCAGTATTGTCGTGCGCGTCCTCCTCGCCGGCGGCCTCGGTCTCCATTGGCTCTGTGGCGGATGGATGTGACGACCGGTAAATGAAGAAAAGTCAAGCAAATATTCAAAAAGAAAATCAGAAGAAGAAGAACACAAGGAAAGTTTTCAAACAAGAGGATTACCTGTGCTAGGGTGCAGGTCATGGTCTCCGCCACGAGGATCGTTGGTCTTGTCCCTTCTTGGGAGAGTTGTCCCTTGCCGGAGAATCGCCTTGCGGAGAAGTCTCCTTGCCGGAGAACGCTCCCTTGGCGGTGTAGTCGAAGCAGAAGGCATGTCAGGAGCGGCTTCAAGGCACTCCTGGTAAGGCTGCTCTGCTCCTACACAAATCAGCAGTCAAATATCAGCAAAGAAAGGGTACCCATTCGGAGCCAGTTCCGAAGCAGCAGCTGGGAGTACCTTTGTGCGCGGATGCGCTCGCGTCTCTGTCGACCAGAAGAGGTAGTAGTACTCCCTCAGCTCCCTCGCGGCGAGCTGGGGGGGAAAGATTGCCCGCTCCTTCCGCAGCGCCACAAGCCGCTGCGCCTCGGCCGACTTCACGGCCTTCCCCTTGTCGGCTTTCGGAGCCATGGCGGAGGTGGTGAGGGAGATCGACGGCGTTGGTGATGCTGGTGGCGATGGGGCGGAGCGCTGCTCTCTTTTCAGCCTTGGGAAGAAGGGGAAGCGGCGGGGTTTTTCGAGATTGGAGACAATCTGGCGCGATGGGCGAACTGCCCCTGTTCCCCTGCTTATAAAGAGGGAGGCGGGACGTTCCGTCTTTCGAATAAAGAAACCACCACGATCTCACCCACGATCTCTCACACGACGCCGCATTCGACGCGTGCCGTTAAATGAAGGCGTGGTGGGTCGAGGTGAGTTACTGGCGTAACCCAGGCGGCGTGCAAGGCTCCTGTTTTGGGCCCGCCCAACACCAACTTTTTGACCAAACTTTTTCCTATTTAGAGCGAAACATGGCCCACAACGATGAGGCGGCGGTTGGCGGCAAGCAATTCAGGAGCTGTCCCAGAGTTGGAGGAACAACCTCACCGCTATGAGGACGCCGCGGAAGATACCGATCCTGACTACACAACCCCTAGTGGCGTCGGGGATGACACCACTGATGGTGCCGCCGAGGATGCCACCACTGATGGTGCCGCCGAGGATGTCACCATTGATGATGGCGGCGCATGCACAGATGGCAGCCAACCGAAGAAGCAACGGAAGGACCGGCGCCCGAACGCGCTCCGCACCGTCAAGGAGGAATTTACTGAAGTGAACTCCGACGGGCAACCGACGGCGCCCAAACAAGTAGTCAAGGGGTACTTGGTTCAGCTCAGGTGCATTCTCCGGAGCACCGCCTCGATCAACACCGAGAACCTAAGGCATAAGGACCGAGGGAATTTGCGCAGCCTCCTCTTCACGAAGCTGCACGAACGATACAAGTTCCTCGCTGAGTTTGCAAACACACGCCTCTCAGGGAATAAAGTGAACAATGCCGCCCTCACGAAGATGAGCACGGCCCTGTCTACTTGGAGAAGCACGGTGAAGGCAATGATTGATAAAGGTGATAGTTATGACAAGATCAAGGCGAAATATCCTTTGATGAGCGAAGATGACTACAAGGAGTTCAAGATCAAGTGCAAGAGCCCCGCAACCTCTGAATCAAGTCAGTGGGGGAAAGAAATACGGCAGTTGAACTTAGGGGTCCACCAACTCGGTCCCGGTGGTTACAGAGTGGCGGAGCCTGTATGGGACAAGGAGGACGCGGAGCGTGCCGAGCAAGGTCTACCGCCCCGCTTCGAGAAATACAGTGACAAGTAGACCAGGAACTTTCTCAGGGCCCGGTACAAGGAGGACCCGGTAACAAAGGAGCTTACCATGGATCCGAAGACCAAGGAGCTTGAGCTTGTTCTGGTAAGGAATACACCCCCGCGTAATTAGCTCCGTATGGTTGCACTCTAATTAATCCCCAATATTTCTAAATGGTTCACGTTCCTTCTGCAGGACAAAGAAAGCAGTAGTGCGGGGTCGTCCCAGGGCTCCCCTTTCGACACCCCTTTGAATAGGGCGCTGAACGTAATGAAAAACAGGGATAAGCTCGATAAGCCGACGTCAGCTGGTCGTGTGGCCGGGAAAGGCTTGTCCACAAAATGGTCGTCATACTATACCGCTGGTGGACGAAAGGAGAAAAAGACCAGCTCGGAAAGCCAGTTGCGCGAGGTTGAAGCACTCAAGGCACAAGTGGCGCGGATTCCGGAGCTTGTCCAAGAGCAAGTGCAACAACAACTTGGAACGACGCTCAACGCCATGGTGCCTACGTTGATTCATGGGCTGACGACGTGGATTGCGGGCGGCCAACAGGGGCCTCCCCCGGTTCCCAGCTTCACGGCCAGCAACTCGCACAGCGCGCAGGTGGCGCCATTGGTGTCTCCGGCGGAGGCGGTATTCGTGTCTCCGGCGCCGGCACGGGCATTGGAGCTTAATGCACCTAGGTGTTCGCCGACCGGCACCTCGCCAGCAAGCGGCCCCTCCATTAATTGCACGTCCGCCGTTGGCGGTGCCTCGACATTAGCCGAGCTCGACGTCATCACGGTAACTAAGCCTCTCAGCCGATGACTTCATCTCCTTGCCTTTGACTGGGCATCCCTGACGCCCTACATGTTTTCACAGGGCGCCGCCGACGTTCCTTGCACTCTTCTGCACTTCGTGGGCGGCGAGTTGGTCGATGTTGCCAAGGGCAGAATCGTTCAACCGGGCAACCCCATGTTTCACGGTAATCCGATGCCACCCACAGTGTATAGGGTTGAAGTGGTTCGGGTGCTGCCAGGCTGCGACGAGCTGTTACCTCCGATTCGACCCGCTGGGGCCGACAAAGAAGATGAGATGACCCTTAGCGCCTGCGTAAACTGGCCCCTGCTTTGGCCGAAGAGCCAGATTCGTTTGGGGGCAGGGGACACCACCCCACAGACAAGACCGCCCGGTCGTGCGGCGCCAAGCCATGGCAAGAACGCCATAACGCTACGGACACTGCCGGACATCACTATGGCACGGGATCCGGACAGCCCTATGGCACGAGGATCCGGACGGCGGCGCATAACGACGACGGTACATTTACCAAAGTTGATAAGTACTTTGCGAACATGGGTGCGCCGACGAGTTCTGCGGGCCTCTTTCTCAAGAACCCAACCAAGACGACCGCGATCTAGCTGGTACGGTGGAGAAATCCAATTACAACAGGCGTGATGCGGCGTTCAGTTCGAGACACGCCTCCGGCTCCCACCTTCACCGAGCCTCGGATAGCTGAGGTGCGAAGAGTATCAGCCCCAACACGCTCAAGAAGGCGGTGCGTGAGCAGAACTCGGTCCCATTACAGGAGATCAAGAAGAAGGGCGGAAGCGAAAGACTAACAAAGGGCGCGGTGCGAGCCAGCCGGCACCGAAGTTTGATCCGTGCTCGGGGCGGGCCACCTTCACCTAAGGATATCTCGAGGAGGGTGCATGTGGCGGGTAGGGCGATGCTACCGCCAGATATGCTCAATCTGCAACCGGTGCTATGCGGAGTCTGCACGACGGTGTTCTTTCTTTGGAAGCGGCATCTCGAGAGAAGGATGTGGCATACCCGGTTTCGTGGCCAAGGTGCCGAGGGCAAGGGCTTTGTGGATGGCGACATCGGGGTACGATCGTCCTGCGGTTTGATGACATCTTTGCTATGTTTAACCTTCATCTGCTGCACTACACCTTCATTCGGCTGTTTTTGCTGAGTATGGAGATGCGGATCATTAGAGACAAGACCCCGGACATCGTGATAGTCGACCCCTTCTACATGCGTGCCAAGCACTTGAGCAGCGCTGGGGACCGCCAAGTTGCGAGTTCACACCTCGAAGGCGTCATTCTGGCAAACGCAGATAAGGATAACTTCCTTGTGCCTTACTTTCCCGAGTAAGTCATCCCTTAACCGCCCCGTAACATATGATTTCTTAGATTTCGATCGTTCTTTTTTTTCTAACATTCCGTGTTCTGTGCAGTGACACACATTGCACACTCATCCTCTTAAGCCCGAAATATTCCATGGCCACGTATTTAGACCCAAACCGTAACTCCAAGATAGACTACACAAATGTCAAGAAAGTTCTTGATGATGTTCTCCCCGGCTACGCCAAATCTGGAGGCACCTTCACCACATTTGGTTCTCTTCGAGATTTATCGCATGTGATAATGGAAGTTGATTGCATGGAACACTCGCCACAATTCTCGCTTAATTCTGGCTCATATCCTGTTACAAATAGTAGCGCTCAGTAATATTTCCTCTTTTTTTGTTAGTCAGCATGTAAACAGGTCAGCAAACCTTGCGGCACATATTTGTGCGAACCGTGCTTGCTGCACTTTGAATGTGGCCGAGAGCTGGCTTGATGAAACACCTCGCTTCCTACTTCTTTTTTTGGCTTCCTAGTGACCAGTGTCTTGGCTGATCGTCCTAAGAATGCTTATATATGAATAAAGCTCTATCATTTACCATAAAAAGATTAAGCCATATTAACCGAAAAGGAGGGAGTATGGACTAGCACTACTTTTTGGTGTGTCCTGTCAACTCGCAGAAAGAGGAGAAGCTTGCAGGACAAGGTGAAGCTCGCTTACGCCTTTTGACTAATGCAACCTACCCTCGGTGGACATGCATCAGTCCATTCGGTGTCAGGCATACACTATAGTAGCCAACATGCGGAGTACCATCATTGTTCGACTTCACGAAGGGGCGAAGAGCCAAGCGCAGTACTAGTACGTGTACTTGGTTTTGCAACTTCATACTACTCCACCCTCCGTCACAGTTTATGTAGCGCTTCATTATGATGCATTTCTCTCAATGCATTTCCACCACCAGAAGAGACTTTAGACGCGTTTGGTTTAATGCTCAATTAATTAGGGCGTGGTAACCACAATCAAGTCCACAATTTTCTCTTCATGTCTTTGTACTACTACGGAGTGCATGCATGTGTGTACCGGGTGGAAGCACTTTGCATGCATGTGTGTACGCATTATTCCCTCTAGTAATAGACGCGTGCTATAACTACCAATGCTATTTTTCAGGCGATCGCTAGTCGCCTTGGTCCCACAATTTTTTTTCTTTTTTTACGAAGCCTTTGTATAAGCGATGTGGATGGAGTAGTATGAGCGGATTCAAAGAAGAGCGTATTGATGGTTGCTTCTTGAGCAACTTACGATTAGGAAAAGGTGGGGCTTATGATTTGACTGCTCATTACTCACTATTAATGCGGTGCAACGACCGGGCTGAGTCTCCCATGCGGTTGTGCACTACCCCCTCGGTTCTTAAATATACTAAGGAGTATTTGTCTTTCTAAAATATGTTGAAATCTCTGTTAAGACGAATAGAATATTTAGGAACGGAGGAGTACACATCTGAAGCAAAATGAGTGAATCTACACTCTAAAATATGCCCGTTTGAAATTTGTAAAAGACAAATATTTAGGAGCGAAGGAGTATAATTGTGTGCATGACACATGGACCCGGATGATGAAGAGGCTTACGGCAATGCTATCAAGCTTCCATCATTTGTTTACATAATTGACGTACTATACAAATAATTTTCCAACGACATGAAATTGTACAATGGTGTGAGCTTTCAGCTTTTGTTTCGCGTGTCTTGCCATCGATGCTCTTCCGGAAACAATAAAAAACTAACTTCCTTGCTAATGCATGTCAATTATTAGCAGATCGGAGCTAATAATTACATCTGGCCCGAAGACAAAGTTGTGAGAAGGTGTTAAATTAAAATTGATCCATGCTTTCATTGGCAGCAACGTCCCCCATTTCTGTCTAAATCAACAAGGCATGTTGGGAATAAAAATAGCTATGCGGAGCATGCAACATTCGATCATTTTGTGCGGTTCCACTAAAATAGAGCTGGCGTCCCCTGTTCCAAAGATATCAAGTGTGATTACGATAATAGAGGACCGCTGATGAAACAATAAACACACAAATAGAAGTCGGTCACCTTTGCGGTCTCTCTTAAGACTAACTAGTTGGAGAAGATTAGGCTCGGAGTTGGATGAGGAGGATAGAGCAAAACCAATCTCCCTTTGTGCGATCGCCTTTGAAATGTAGAGAGCGTTGCCCGTGTGACATTTTAGTACAAGCGCACAAAACACTCTTAAGAAAAAAGTGATTTGTGTAGTTCACCAAAAGGTCGTAATAGCAACGAGGTGAAATCGATAGCCCTGTTTGCAAAAAGAGGTAGAAAGGAAACAATTACTGGCCAATAACAGTTGATGACACATGCGACGACAAAACAGAAGCATATTCCTTGTCCTAAGGGAAGATAACAACACGGTTGTGTTTGTCTAAAACGGTGTGAGGTGAGGACGAGAATGCTATATGGAAAGTACGCCAGACGAGCTACGTTTTGGGCAAAGAACTATGGAAGATCCACATGCAGCGACATGGGAAAAAGGGCAGTGGAGCAAGGCCGGAGGGGATACCTGGAGGTCATCGGGATGTAACTAGGTGAGCAGCGGCGGGTGGAATCTGCGAGCAGGTGGCGTAGGCCCTGCCGCATCGGAGCTTGGTCATAGAGAACGGCGTGTACCGCAGATCGGGACGTGCTGCCTCAGCGTCGTCGAACGGAGAAATGATGCACTTATTTCTTTCCCCCGACGGACGAGATGCGGCCGGATCAGTGACCAACGGTGAGAGAGAGAGAGGCCAACACACTCCCTTTCCCCCGGCGGACGGGATGCGGCCAGATCAGTGACCAATGGAGAGATAGAGAGAGAGAGGCCACCGCACTCCCTTTCCCCCGGCGGACGGGATGCGGCCGGATCAGTGACCAACGATGAGAGAGAGAGAGAGGCCACCACACTCCCTTTCCCCAGGCGGACGGGATGCGCCCGGATCAGTGACCAACGGTGAGAGAGAGAGGCCACCGGAGCCTTGTGTGAGATACTTTGAAGAGCGGACTACCTTTTCCTCCATAAAAATCGTTTTATATTTTGTGTACGTGCCATTGAGCGCTATAACTTTATTTAAAAATAACGCGGCAACGCGTCAAGTCGAACTTTGTTTCGTGCATGCGTGGTACACGACCTTGATAGCTAAACAACCGCCATAGGCGTTCAAATTAGCACGTGGGCTGCCATTTCGTAAAGAAATGAGCTCCATCATGTACCTCGCGGGTGTGGCTAGGCACGAAGCGTGAGTACGTGCACGGTGCACCTATTCTCTTCTTGTATACGTACACCACCTACGTGGGGTTGTGTGAGAGAGATACAAACCTAGAGAGATATAGTGTGTGGGTTCTTGAGAGTTTTTTTTTGGGGGGGTCAATCAAAAATTTAACATATGCACGATGTCGTGAAAGAGAGTCCTGGATATAACATATATATAGAGGGGGCGATCCACGAGAAGAGAGTGGAGGTATCATCGGCTTGAGGTGTCTATAGAATTGAAGTGAGGGATGATGTGTGTGTGTGTGTGTGTGCGCGCGCACGCGCGATCGATAAAGAGTGCCATCGAATTTGTGTGTGCCCACGTCAAAGATATACAGTGGCTGGCCTACTGGAATGTGAAATGGGACATGTGCAGTTTGTTTTGTGGCATGGATACCTACCTGCGGCTCGACTATCGGTGTGTGGTGGGGAAGAGGGAGGCCCAATTAACTATAGAGGTACAATGCATTTGGTATATGTGTGGAGGAGGAGAGGCCTACCTCATGTATTAAGGAGATAGATCTGCCTCATGTATTAAGGGAGATTGATCGGCATCCATGCATATGTGCAGGAGATGAATAAGGTTGGGAGAGAGACAGAGCTAGAGTGTTGGAGGGGTGGTAGTGGAGTTGCTTCTAACAAATGGTGGCGTAAGCTTGCTAGACAAACGGAGGGCACGCCCGTAATATCAATAAGAGAGGAGATGGCTGCTTGTTGTCTGTGCACGTGAGTGTGAGAGACGGGTCAGGAGGCATGCACGAATGATGAGGGGGGACGATGTGGCTGTGGTAAGCGGGCGTAACTACATAGGAAGATCAATCGCCCTTTGTAAGAGAAAGGAGAGACATAACTTGTGAGGTACGTCGATCGATGGGGGGGGTAGTTAAAGTCGATCTAGGTATATGTTGGGACATCGATCGGTATACATGCATGTGTGTGTTAGAAGAAAATGAGGCACGAGGAGAAGGATAGAGAGAGAGAGGGATGCATGTAGGAGGTGGTACGAGAGGCATACTATATCGAGGGGGAGGAGTGTGCGAGTAAGAGAACGATGAAAAGAGTGGTGGGAGTGAGGCATGGACAGTGAGAAGAGAAGAGGGGAAGCTTGTGTTTGTGCTAGGCACACACAGCTAGAGAGGCATATCGATCGATGTGTGCCATAAAGAAGGAGCTGGGAGGTCTACACACACCATGGGTGAGCGACCTAAAGTGAAAAAGGCAATTTCTTGTGATGGAGCTAGAGAATCTTGAGGGAGGGTGAGAGGGATGCGGGCGTGTGCATGCACAAGAGAAAGTTAGTGCTAGCTACAAAGATAAGAGGGTTGTGTGGGTGTAAAAGACGAATAGAGATCATATACACTTCATTATAAAAAGTGAATTCGGATATTTGAAGAATTTATCATAGTGTTTCAGACCGACGGATGTGTGAATATATATAACGGTGATACACATGGTGTGGTTATGAACATGGTATACTACATTTAATACTATATTTTATCTCTACTCTTATAAAAAACGGAGTTGTTGATGATGGTGTGCCTGCCATCCTGCATTATAGGCCGTCTGATTTATATCTGGTGGATAGCAAGGAAACTATGATGGTTGAAGTTGGCAACAATCATGATTGTAGATTCTTATTGAAATAGAGAAACGAATTCAAATTTAGTTCGAATTGCAGCGGTAGTATAGACATTTGGAATGCACTAAAATGTTGGTATGAGTAGGTTACATGCATTATACTGACAAGCGAAAAAATTAATCGGACATAACATGGATTCATACTCTCTCCTTCCATCTACATAGAGGCGTAATGAGATTTTAAGACCGCCTTTGACTATTGACAAGATTAATAGTACATGACATGCACAATGTGAAAATTATATCATTGAAAGAACTTTTCACAGATGAATTTAACAGTGTGCTTTGTGTAAGTTGCATGTCATATATCATTGCTCTAATATTTGACCAAAAGTTAGGATAAAAAACGCATTAGGCCCTATATAGATGGAAGGAGGGAGTAGCTTTGAATAGCATTTGTATAGTAAAACGGGGCAAGACTCTCTCTTTTTGTGTGGCGTGAATAGTTTTTTTTCGCTTTCTTTTTGGTTGAGGGAAGTGCGAATTGATTTGGTACGTACAAGTACAATATTACGACACGTTAGGCTTGTCCCTAAAATTCAAACCCCGTCTTGTTATATCCTGAAAATTCAGATATCGTGCTCCGAAAACTGGTGCCTTCACAACCCGCGCCTTGCTATCCGAAATTACAACGGCGAAAACTCCCTCTAGCTGCCAAATCCCGACACGCAAAATCCCCTTCTAACCACGAGCCGAAAGCGCCGCTAGTTCAAATCGGTGGGGGTACTTACATAACGCACCCTACATTTTGGACAAGCGCATTCCTAAGTCATGCTTCACCCCCTCCCATCACCCCCTTTTCGCCATTCGAAATCCCAGGCCACCATAACCTCTCCGCTCCAGCCGTGAAACCCCACCCTCCTCCGTCCGCCACGTCACTGCTGCCCAGTCGGAGCCTCTTCCCCAACGATGTCGTCCACCGCAACAGCTCGACATCCCTCGTCCACCTCCCCGGATGAGGATCCGTCGTCCATCTCACTGTCCCGCCGATTCAGCCGCCCCGTCCTCCACCTCCAAGGAGCTGCTCCGACGATCGCCTCGTCTATCGCGGCTGCTCCATCCCCACAACGCCGCCTTAACCTGCTCCACCGGAACCGCAGCATCCTCGCCGACTCCTCGGACGAAGCCGAGGCCTACTCGGCGCCACCAAAGAGGTTGTACACTCATCACATCACACCTTCTCCTTAACTCGACCTCCCGGCGCCGATGGTGCTCCATCCCGCACCCCAATGGAGCGGCTACCTTGAAGCCGGCGCCATGGGCGACATCTCCATGGCGGCTCTCCCCCAGTGCGAGGCCCCTCCGACGGCGGCATCCATACCAGCCGGATTTGCTGCTGCTGCTTCGGCTCTCGCTCAATCGCTCGCCGCCCGGTATTCTGCTTTGCTCTCCCCTCGCTCGTCGCTGCTTTCTGCTCCTATTAAGCCACACTTGATCATTGAATCGACTTTTGGGTCGATCGATTTTCAGGGGTTGGGGGGCTCGCCGGAGTTAAGGAAGAACCACCCGCAGCAAGGACGGGGGCTCGCCGGAGAGGTACCCCACTATCTATCTTAGGGTTCACGGTGGGAGGGTGGGGGTTCTAGAGGGCTGGCCGGGGCGGCGGTGGCGAGTTGTTTCGGGGCGGCGGTGGCGAGTTGTTTCGGGGCGGCGAGGCGGCGCTGGGGCCGGCGGTTCGGCCGGTGGTGGCTGGCGGCTCAAGGGGGTGCAGGTTGAAGATGAACTGCAGGCCCTCTGTAAACTACATGTCAAGTGCCTCTCTGCTACCATTGCGTTCAGTTTCGGCAGTAGCATTCATCTTCCACAGTAAATTTCAGTTTCGACAGTTAAGTTCAGAGTCAACAGTTTTTACCTCATCTATTGTAGTCAGGTGGTTTTTTTGGTGATGTTAATTTTACATCCATTTTACATCATCGATTGGAGATGGTATTAGAATCCCACTTGATATTAACGATGTCTGTCTTGTGCTGCTTCAGCCTTGACGTCTTACGGCTCACCGGAGCTGCTCCAACGACAGAACGATCCATCACAACAGAGCAGTGCCCTGGACGCCGTCTACAGATTCCTCAGATCTTCCTCCACACCTCCGACAGCCACCTCTGCCTCAACTGCTTCAGCGACCAACCCAATGATGCTGAGGTCGACACGGCTACGGCAAAGAGGTTGTACACTTGTTGCATCACTTATTACTATACATTCACGTCGATCCATTAGGGCTATTTTGGTTCAACGGAAAAACATCGATCCACTGGTTGTTACCATCACTCTAAATTTCTGCATGCTCTCCTTACATAATCTCACCATATTTTTTCGTATGCATGTCAGATATTGTACACAGTCATGCTGAACATGTAGAGAAAAAGAGAAGAGATTTTCGCGGCAATACAATGTCATGCAGACATTGCTCCATGGTGGGTTCAATGGCAAACCCTCCCCACCCCTCTCCAGATTGTAATCCAGAGGAAGATATCTGTTCTGAGGCGGAAACGCCGCTGACCACTCCTATTTACCCCCAGGGAGTTTGCTCTACCTTGGCATGATGATGTTAGTCATATCATGCATATGTTGCCTTGCAGTGCCTACTTTTGACATCATATATGTCATTTGCTTAGTTTAGACATGTTCTGTAATGCCACCTGTTTAGTTTCTATATCACATATGGGAATTATGCAGTCTCATGTCTTTTAGCCAGCCATAATATATGTGAAATGTGCAATGCCATCCTGTTTAACCAGGCATCATATATTTGAATGATATATAGCCCATCCTTTTCTTCATTACATTTCCATTTGTCAACAATGTTTGTACATTAAACTACTCTTCCTGTGAATCAGCCATTTGGGTGGGAGATGGAAAAATCTGGAGTGAAAACAAGGCCTTCAGAGCGAGGCAGTGCTAACTGTCAAGCAGATCTCTTGTTGGGTCCCGATAGCTCCTCAGAGATGGATTAGAGACAGATGACCAGTCCTATTCCCCCAATCGAGGTGTATGCTCTAACTTGGCACGGTTATCTGCTCATATCATGCATATGATGTCTTGCATTGCATAGTTTAGACATCATATACACAATATTCAACACCATGTTCTTAGTTCAGACATCATATCGAATGCCCTCTGTTTAGCATATAAATCATATATGTGAATTAAATGATGCGATCCTGATTACTTAGATAACATGTAGGTGAATTATGTCAGGCGATCCTGTTTAGTTATTCATCATATCTTTGAATTATGTCATGCTATGCTATCCGGTTTAGATAGACATCATATATGTGAAATTATGTCATGCTATCCGTTTTAGTTAAACAATATACATGTCAACTATTTCATGCCCTCTTTTTCCACACTATCTATTGCATACATCTCTCATACAATGTACGTACATTCAACTATGTTTCTGTTTATCAGCCATTTGAATTGAGCGGCGATGCCGATATCTAGCGGACTAAAACATGGTCTTCAAATAAAAGCAGTGCTACACGGTGGAGATAGCACCCTAGTTGTGCATGCACAAGAACCAGCCCTACCACACATAACCCAAACTCTCGCAGATTGTATCCCTACTACGATGGACAGAGAACCAGCTTCACCCAATCTAACCCCAACCCCAGCCGATAGTAACCCAGTTCCTGTTGACACAGCACCATCTCCACCACAGAGCTCCCAAGCAAGAGCGGTTAGTAAGGCAGCTCCAGTGCCCAACGGGCCAGTACTATCACGGCGAACCCCAACTCCACCAGTTAGTACACCTATTCCTGTGGAGGAAGCACAACCAGCTAGTCGTAGTTTAGCATCTATCGCATTTGATGTTGTTAAATAGTATGTGCGTATCTTCCCATCTTGGAAATATTATACTGAAGATGAAGGAAAATGCCAGTTGCAGGTGTTTTTCCAGGAGTTATGTGTAAGTAATGTTATTCATGGCAATTACTTTGCTTTGGCCCCTACATCCTACCTCCGTGATGGTTATAATACAGCAAATTTTCCCATTTTTATCTATAGAGAAGGAACGATTTGGAAACTCAGGATGAGGTAACCTGTGCTAATACCTCTGCTATCTTCAAGAATGCTTGGTGGCGATTGGAATTACACAAGAAAACGTACTTCACCGGCAAAGAAACTCATCAAATTCCCTTACTTTCTCCACGAGACACATTTCTTGGACAATGATCGGGAACGCCTTGTTACATCTTGGTCCCGAACCAAGAATGTGGTAAGGTCTATGAGCTCATTTTCTATTTTTAAGTATTATATTCTTGCGTCTTCTTGTACTCTGTTCATGTAGAACAAGTGCCTAAACACGAAGAACAACTGTTCTAATTTAAGATTCCATTGCTACCATAGGACATAGATATACGTTTGTTTGATGCTTTTATTATGTACTAGTACTTGGCAATAGAAGACTTAGTAGTTTAATCATGTCCACCTTACTAATGAACTGGTTCACGAAATGAGTTTCATATACTAGTACATGCTAAACTTGTTATGTGTCTCTTGTTTCTTCTTTTAGAATCTTGTGAGAATATTGGGGAAGAGTGCCTTATTAAGCAACGGTAAAGGAAATGTCTGAGATAAGGTTCAGGATAGTGACACATCCTGTCTTGGTTTAGTGTTGGAGTTCTTGGCCACTACCGCTTGCACAAGCTATTCAAACTCCTTTATGCGAATCAGTTCGGTTTGTTGAGTCTCAACTACAAGCTGAAAGACATCTATCACCGTGTCTTTGCGACAAGAAGCGGAAGGACTGTGGAAGTCCCTGGAGCATTCAGATGCATACTTTCTGGT
This sequence comes from Aegilops bicornis, assembly GCA_021605145.1. Taxonomy (NCBI): domain Eukaryota; kingdom Viridiplantae; phylum Streptophyta; class Magnoliopsida; order Poales; family Poaceae; genus Aegilops; species Aegilops bicornis. The sequence goes on along the minus strand of CM038671.1, from coordinate 256,451,643 downwards.
GCAACAGCAAGCGTTGGAGGATTTTAGCGCCAAACAGGACAAAGCTAATCACCTTGCTAAGCTTATTGCCAATATGGTGGATACCCAGGATAACGTTTCTTGAGCTCTTTTGAAGTTGTTTCAGTTATGCTCTTGTTTTGCTGCCGCGTTTATTTGCACTGGTGGCCAATTTTGACGGCCAGTGTATATGATATGCTGCTTTGTTCCCTATATTTGCACTGGTGGTGAACTTTGATGCCCAGTGGATGTAATATGTGTAATAGCCGTGATAGCCTAGCGTTAGTTGCTTGCTTATTTATTTCCTTGTTGTCTTGTTTATTTGTTTGCTTCTAGTCATTGCAGTTATTTTTCCGCGGTTAACTAGTGGCTGCAATAACCTATTTTTTAAAACTAGGCCACAATAACCATGGGCTAATATTTACTGTAGTGACATTGGGCCTCCTACGGGCCGTAGAAACAGCGGGCCTTCTACGGTCCGTAGAAACAGTAGAACTTCTACGGGCCATAGAAACCATGGGCCTTCTACGGGTCGTATCGTCAATGGGCCTTATACGGGTCGTATGATCGATTGGCCAAACATGGGCCAATAACAGGACGTATTATGGCCGTAAACGGGCTAGAGTTGGAATCGTCCGTTCATGGGCCGACCGTAACGGGCCATCATTAATAGGCCGTATTTGATGACGCTATGAAAACAGCCCAACGTATTAACGGACCACAAACGGACCGACTGTAACCACGGGCTGAATTTGGCCCACAAGCAGAAAATGACAGTAACGGGCCGTAAGTAAACGAATGCTTGAAATGATCCCAAGAATAAATGGGCTCTTAGAAGGCCGAAAGATCACATGTGCTGGAAACGCCCAAGCGGAATAACGAGCCGTTAATGGGTATAAAGCGATACCTTTGTTCATTACGGGCAGTTTCACCACGAGCCGTTAATGGGTGTAAAGTGATACACTTTGTTCATTACGGGCGATTTCACCACGGGTCGTTAATAGGCCAAGAGTTACATAGGGCCTCATATGGGCGAAGACGTCATGGGCCATACATGGGCGAAATGAAAACGGGCGGAATCATATTGAATGGCCCGGATGACGCTCTGGGCCTAATTCGGATAAGGCGAACGGGCCTTGGGTTAGCGGGTTGTAAATGGGCTATATGCGAACAGGCCGTTAACGAGGCTTTCCATGGGCGGCCCGCCATGACTTTTGACCAAGTCAAACGGGCGGCCTTTTCACGAGAATGGGCCTCTGAGGGTCGTGCACGCGTGTCGACGTATCATAAGCGCCTATCTCGACCCTAATCGACGAGCCGACACGTGTTTCGTCCGGCCAATAAGAATTTTACACGCGGAAATTTCCCATTGGTCGGGGCTGTTAACGGGTTATCGGATCCAAAACCCGACCCAATAGCTTAACGGCGTTCCGTTACGGTGGATGCCACTTGTCGGTCACCCTTGACGAAAGCACTTCGGTGATGCGCGATTTATCATCATGGAAGTGGACACTTCCGTGATGATAATTTTGGTAATGTCATGGAACACTTCTACGACAGCACAGGTATGACTATCTTGATTACATCATAAATTTGTCATGGATGTACATGCATGACAAAAAGCGACCTCTTTGTGGACAAACATGTATCATCACGGAAGTGTATTTTTTGTAGTGAAAGGAGGAAGACTGACGGGGAGGGGCCAGTGGGCTGGGCCGGCCACTTGGGCCGCCAGTGGTGCTGCAATTGAGGTAAGCCCAGGTAAGTTCTAACCCTTTTATTATTTCCTGTTTTCTATTTCTTCTGTTTTGTTTTGATTTAGTAAAATACTAAACCATTTTATAAAATCCTGGAAATAATTAGGGGTGCTGTCTGAATTATTCCAGTGACCCATAACAACTTCCAACATTTTTGGAGCATCTAAAATATATATATATAGCATTTAAATAGCTCCAATTCAAATATGTTTGAATTAATTCAAAGCCCAAATATGTCCTGCAAAAATATAAACCATTTTTGGTAGATGCTTCCACCTCAATCCAGAAATGTTGAACATTTTTAGAGGGCATTTTGAGTTCAATGAAAAAGATTTTATTTCGACCCTAGTTGAATTCATTTGGTGCTAGGGTTTAAGCATCCCCATTTCAAGATTAATTGAATTTGAAAATGATGCATGGATGCAATGCCACTAATTACAAGAAGATTTCTATGGCTGTGACAACTCACCCCCACTGAACAAGAATCTCGTCCTGAGATTCAAGACGTGAGGTAAGAAGACAGAGGGGGCACAAGACCAACACAATCTTCACGATCCAGGTTGCACCTCATAAGGTTGTTGATTCGTTGCATACATTGATCTTGACATCCTCGTTTTTTGAGATCTTCATCCACGCGATGGCGACGGAAAGAAACTCTACTAGGATTGATCTTCTCAAAGATCGAGCTATACAATCTCAACTCGCGGAATGAGATGTTGAAACATCTCGAGTTGAGACACAAACACATCAAGAGGGATGTAAGAAAAAACGACGGGGTTTGATTTGGTGGCTAACAATTCCACACTTAGAAAGATGGTGGATGGTGTCAAGATGGCGAGGAAATAATTGCCATGATCCCGTAACGGGGCACCTTGGAAAAAGTGACTCGTTGAACTATTCCCTTAAGTGGCAAAAAGAATTACTTTTGATCCATAGATCATTGGAACTCTTCATACCAGCTTAAGGAAATTTACAATTGATCGCTTGAAAGAGCTCGAAGAAATGGCATACTCGAACTAGCATGGATGATGTGGACTACCTTGTTGAAGACAACGCAATGGATGATTTTTGCTTATCACCGAAAATGGATGGGACCCATGACAGGACCACTTTTGGGATGATCCTGGACAGCAACGATCGAGAAGGGCAGCCCATGGGGAATTGGCACAATGGCGATGCAAGCTGGGAACAAAATGCAACTGTTGGGAAAGTTCCAACCATCATATCTGCCTGAGATTCAGATCCGATTGGTGATAGGATACTTCAGACTCAGCATGTCTGAAAAGAAAGTTTGCAACACAATTTGACGAGATGGCGTTGCGAGACTCTCGGGAGATGAACTACGATAGCAAGCTCCAAAACATGAGCTGGTTCTGCTACACACCTGTGAACACACCACCTAGACAAGCATGACCACATGGTAGTCTTATAATAAAACACTACCGAGTTCTGGTTGGGAACCATCATCGCGGATAACGAAGTCCTTGCATAAGTCATATGATTAGCTCTTACGAAGGAACTTCTTTTCCTCCAACAAATCAGTCAGTGGCTTGGTGTGCTAGGAAATACATATGGAATGAAGATGATCAGTCTATCAAACCATAGAATACTTATGCGTGCATGACTGACTTGGGACGATTCTAGAGGAAGCAAAAATAAACTTTCTCGAATTCACGGTGGCAACTTGCATCGAATGCACATGAATTAGAGGAAGTCACTTCTTTCATCCGAACATATGCTTCATGAACGGGACATGAAGATAATGCTTATAAAAGTTTCCAACACTAGCTGGATGTTCAACACGAATTATGGAGAAGATAAAAATGTTGCTGATGGGTTCAACAGCAACTCATCGGAGTTTCCATATCACTGGACTTCCACCATCATGTGAACACGGTGATAGCATTGGTTATCCCAAAATATGTAATGGTGTATGCTCGAGGGATCAACCACGAGTAAGACAACATTACGAACGTCGTTGGTTCTGATCTGACTTGACGATAGCCCATACTCAAGTCAAGGTTTTGACAAGGCAATAGATCCAACAACTGATCACGAGGACCAATCGATGGAGATATCATATTTCTTCAACACACACACACACAAAGATATCCCTTAACATGAGCTAAGTCAGACAAGCTTTTATCTTCCAACTCTCCAAGTTGTTGTTTAGCTTAACCAACTAGCTCAGGGGTATCCAACACAGATTCTTGGAGAAGGGGTGGTTTATCATAAACCAACTTGATCACGAACTCAACATAGCGGTCAGGTGATGACCTGGTGATACTTCCGAGAAGATATTCAGAAAATCACGAACCACCGATATGTTAATAAGTTCGAGAACAATCTTGCCTTTCAGAGCAAGAAGATAGGGTCTAAAGAGCTAGGGACTAATAATCCTAACTCATTGACCAAAGTGTGCACCAGAATTATGGACTAGGTAGCATGATCAATCTTAGGATGATGATTCCATAACCAGCAGGCTAAGAATGAGAGTATTGTCCATTAACTACCAAGCAACGATGTTGCTAAGAGTACCGATTTCACACATCACGGTTCACTTGTCGGTATTCCGGTTACAACAACACGGGACCGAGGAATGAATAATGATAGCGAGAAGTATCACTGCGTCAAGAATCCATAAGAGGTGGTGCAATTCTCATGACATTCTTGACATAAAGATGGTAACGCTCCAGGTGGAACAGAATCAAAAGCTGGATTGGCATTTTGATCTGCGGAATACAACTACTTTGACCCAATCCTAGATATGGATGAGGTACTGGAGTTTGTTTCTCCTAGTCAGTCCGAAATAGAATGGCTTGACGGACCACAGGAGTAAAATGCACGATGAATATGAATGCACAACTACTCCTGACTATTAATTAATAGACGAGGGTCGGATGGCAACTAAAGAGGGACAACCCAAAGGAACATATATTTTTCTGAGTTGTGGATGCATAGATTAGTATGTCGAGCGAAACTCAACATTTCTTCCTGATAACCCATGCGGAAAGGGTGGAACTGGCAGATTCACAATATAGTATGGAGAACTCATCAAGAACACTCTGGTTGTGATCTTTTGGTTCAAAAGAACTTCCGCCATAAGAAGTTCATGGTATTTGGAAGAAGGAGATACCACGAACCTCGAGGACTATCGCAAAGGTTACTAATATCCCAAAGGTACGTGCAACGCTATCAACACGAGGTAAGTAGAGTGAATCTTGGGCCAAGAACCCAGGAATAGAATACCTACTACTAAATGGCATCACGGGATGCTTTCGAGAATGGCGGCCAGAATCATCACACCGGGAACACAAAACATGGCTAGATTACTAGGTGACTCCCTAAGCACCTAGGGTCATAATAATAGCTCCAACATATACGTCGAGGCAATGGAGTACCTCAACACATCGATTAGTGTGCTTAATCTGGCCCAAAGGAACAACGGGATGGGAAGAAGGGATTTGCAAATGCATCAGACTAATTAGAAACCTTGGATGACTCGGACAGCATAACGGCTGTAAATGCTCAGAAAAAGATTTGACACATTCACAAGGATTTGCATAGTCACTTAACAACATCATAACAAGGTTCTGGTTCAGCTGACAACATAATAAAAGTAGTAGAAACTGAATTGAGGCCTGGAACCAACAATCCTATAAGTCTCTATCATAGCAACTCGTCATCCTGATAGATAGATGAGAAGGCCTAGTTCTTAATCCCCGTAGAAAAAAAAGAGGATGACTCAGATCAGAAGGGCATAAGGTATAAGGAGTAAAAAGAGCCTTATGTTCCCTTCCACAATCAATTCCCTTATATAACTAAAGCATTTCTAGACACAACTTCGACCAGTTTGGCTTGGTAATCCTCTGAGCGATCGGGCTCGATACCAAAGCTGTCGGGACCCGATTCCAAGTCACATCGATCTAGCCGGTAACACCACATATCACTTTGCGGCCTCACGCACGGTATTCCCACGGGTGTCGCCTTACCATGGCCCGGGACCGTTTGCGCCTTTTGGCTCACGTATATGATAGTGTCGCTAGCATCCATATGACAGAGAACCCGGGCTGACATGACTATCATGAACCCAAAGTGGCACTAACTTACGGGGACAGGCATACATGAATCAACATCGAGCATGTCGGTCAACTACGTGCGGATCCGGGCTGTAGCACTGGGCTAACAGGACTCCAGGAACACGGCTGTAGCAGGCTAGGCAGGACTCCGGATGTCACCGCGTGACATTTCCCCGAAGGGACAGACACAGGAACGAAGTGAATCACATGCCGGCCAGTCGAGTGTTCCGGAGCAGTAGTGCTGGGCTAGCAGGACTCCGGTGACCCGGGCTGTAGCGGACTACTATGGCTCATGGAAGCACAAGACTACATTTCCCCATAAGAGAGGCTACCAAGGATAAACAACTAGGTTGCCGGATCCCACACATACCAAGCATTTCAATCATACACACAATATGCTCGATATGTGTAAATACAACATGGCATCACAACAAAACTCTACGACTCAAAGTATTTATTTATTAGGCTACGAGGAGCGAGATATTACAAACATGGGTCTCATGACCCAACATTGAAACATACAAGTCAAAGCACGCGGAAGCTTAACATGTCCGAGTACAGACATCTACAAATGAAAAGCGGAGAAGCTCGACTATCTACTAGATCTGCCGAGGGCACAAGATCGTAGCTGAGGTAACAAGCTAAACGTCAAGTCCACGCGAAACTACTAGTGAGACTGAAGTCTCTGCAAAACATAAAATAAGCAAGCGTGAGTACAAATGTACCCGACAAGACTTACATCAGAACTAGCTACATATGCATCGGTATCAATAAAGGGGGTGGTGGAGTTTAACTGCAGCAAGCCAGCTTTGACTCGGTGGCTATCCTAAACTACGACTGCAAGTAACTCTTTTGAGGTGGCGCACACGAGTCCACATATTCACCATTCAATACACCACTATGGATCCGCTCTAGTCTACCTACGAGAACGCCATCCATAGCACTCACGCTTATCTTGCGCATTTTAGAGACTCGGTGGCTATCCTAAACTATGACTGCAAGTAACTCTTTTGAGGTGGCGCACACGAGTCCACATATTCACCATTCAATACACCACTACGGATCCGCTCTAGTCTACCTACGAGAACGCCATCCATAGCACTCACGCTTATCTTGCGCATTTTAGAGTATCCACTTCCACTTGTCTATGAACTGTTATAGGCAACCCAAAAGTCCTTTACCGCGGACACGGCTATTCGAATAGATGATGTTAACCCTGTAGGGGTGTACTTCTTCACACACGCTCTCACCACTTATCGCCGTTTACACGACATGTACTCGGCAACCTTCAAGCGGAAGCCCAGCGAGGGTGTCGGGCACGGCCTACCTAAACACTCAAGTCTCTAGTCCAGGTTTATCGCCTATTCAGGTTCCATCCATGAGGAGTCCGGCCGAGGTTTCCACATACGGCCCCGAACGATGTGTACAGGGTTCCGAGACACCAAACGGGCGCCCGGCATGCCCAGCCACGTGCCTACCGCATCACAGCCCACCCCTCCGGTCAGTGCTGCGCACGGCCTCCAGCATACTACAAACACCAGAAAATACTTGCAACTCCTGGACAGAGGACAAGGGTGGTTAAGAAGCCGAGAGAGTCAATTAAGGATCCCAAGGTGTGGTAGTAGCTGTTCATGGATCACAAACACAGAACTCAGTTCCTGAGGACGGTTTCAATGAGACAACCCACCATGTACTCCTAAATGTCCTCTCACCGCTACCTTTACCAAATCGTGTTCACACACTTAGCTCTCAACAATAAGACATGTTCACACACCTCCAATTCATCCCCTATGAATCAGACCTGACACAACTCTAAGCATAGCAGGCATGACAAACAAACATGAATGAGTAGGCACATCAGGGCTCAAACAACTCCTACTCATGCTAGTGGGTTTCATCTATTTACTGTGGCAATGACAGGTCATGCAAAGGATAAAGGGGTTCAGCTACCGCAGCAAGTAACAGATGAATCGTTGTTGTCCTAATGCAGTAAAAGAGAGCAAAAGCGAGAGAGTGGGATTGTATCGAAATGAACAAGGGGGTTTTGCTTGCCTGGCACTTCTTAAGATAATATAGCTCTTCATCGGTGTCATCGAACTCATCGTCGGAACCACGCCTACTGAGATGGGACAAATACCGGGAAACAAGGAAGAACATGATCAATGCAATGCAACAATTATGATGCATGATAATGACATGGCAAAATGAGTGTGTTAAGCTAGTGCAACTACAACCAGATGGGTTTGAGCTATTTTGAACCAAAGATTCAAAGTTCAAACTCATTTGTGATCTTAAATAGTGCTTTATCATGTTTTGCACTAAACAGCAAGTTAACTTGTTTAAACATGCATGAAACCAGTACAGATGGATAGATTGGAGTTTTTTGATAATTTTTCATATATGACTTATTTCATTCTGAGCTACGGTTGAATTTCTATGATTTTTAGAAGTTAGCTCTATTTTCTGGAATTTCCTGAATAAGAATAAATCCAGAAAATGATTAAGCTGCATCGAGACTGTGTCCTTTGTGACGTCGGCGGTCAATGGGGCGGTCCAGGTCAAACTGACCAGTGGGTCCCGTCTGTCAGTAGTTAGTTAAACTAACTAAGTTTAGTTAGCGTTAAACTAATACTAACCTAGTTTAGTTAGTGGCCTGGGGCCCACACGCCAGTGACCCAGGGGGTCAAACTCGCCGGCGACTCGACGCCGGCGAGGCCCGAGACGGCGGCGCGACTCGGAAATCGCCCACAGTTGTCCAAAAGAGCGGCGGAGAGGCTCTACGGGTGCAGCACGACGAGGCGCGTCTAACAGGGCAAGCGGGAGCAGCTGGGGTGGACCGAGCTCGTCGGAAGCGAGCTCGCGGCGGCGGCCGGAGTTCGGCCAACGGCGGGTTAGCCGATGCAGGGCGCTAGGGAAGGCGCTGGTGTGTGCTACGTGCTCCTGGTGAGGTGTGGAGCACGGTGGTGTGCCCGGCTTTGAGCCACTATGGCTCTGGCCACGACGGCGACGAGCACGGTGGCAGCGAGCTTCGGCCGTGGTGGAAGACGGAGCTAGGGGACAGGAACGGAGGGGGAGAGCAAGGGGAAAGAGCCAGGAGCTCACAGGGAGTCGTACGGTGGTCTCAGCGGGGTCGGGGACGGGCTGGAGACGAGGTGCGGTCGCCGGCGATCTCGGATGCCCGAGGTAGAAGACGACCACGGTGACGGCATTCGGAGGCGTCTGGTGTCATGTGGCTCGGCGGAGAGGTCTAGGGCGACGAGGCGGAGCTCTTGAGCCAGCCAGGGAAGCAAGGGGGAGGCGGTGGCCACGGTGGTGCACGTCGGCGGCGGCGGGCGTGTTCGGGTGGTGCGAGGGAGAGAGCCAGGGGAGGGGAAGGAGTACGGGGAGTGTGAGAGAGAGAGACCAGGGAGGCTGCGTGGCGTCGTGGAGGCGTCCAGGCCCTCGGCGGCAAGCAGGAGGTGGCACCCGGCGGTTCGCGCGCGTCGGCCACGCGCCCATCCTCCTGGCAAAGGAGGAAGACGACAGGGGAGGGGGCCAGGTGGGCTGGGCCGGCCACTTGGGCCGCCAGGTGGCTGCACAGGTGAGGTAAGCCCAGGTAAGTTCTAACCCTTTTATTATTTCCTGTTTTCTATTTCTTACATTTTGTTTTGATTTAGTAAAATACTAAACCATATTATAAAATCCTGGAAATAATTAGGGGTGCTGTCTGAATTATTCCAGTGACCCATAACAACTTCCAACATTTTTGGAGCATCTAAAATATATATATATATATAGCATTTAAATAGCTCCAACTCAAATATGTTTGAATTAATACAAAGCCCAAATATGTCCTGCAAAAATATAAACCATTTTTGGTAGATGCTTCCACCTCAATCCAGAAATGTTGAACAATTTTAGAGGGCATTTTGAGTTCAATGAAAAAGATTTTATTTCGACCCTAGTTGAATTCATTTGGTGCTAGGGTTTAAGCATCCCCATTTCAAGATTAATTGAAATTGAAAATTATGCATGGATGCAATGCCACTAATTACAAGAAGATTTCTAGGGCTGTGACAGCAACCTATGGGACATAATTCCGCCACGTGATGACTTTGTCGAGGTGCCATTCGTGACCCGCCTGACAAGTACCATGGTCGATCGGCATGAAATGGTATGTTATACGTACTGCCTGTAGTAATTTGATGATATATATGCTTTATTTTTATACTTACAAATGCAAATTATTCGATGATATGCTTAGTGAATCTGATGATATGCTTAGTGTAGAGTCCAATGATATGCTTTGTGGAATCTAGTCGATGATATGCTTTAGCGTGAGAGTGCGATCACATGCTCTTATTAGTGTAGAATCTAAGGAACTATTAATAGTGTAGATAATCCATATATACTTATTAGTAGAATTCATGATTAGTTAGTACAAATGCGTAGTACTGTGTCTTTTGATAGTGTACAAATCTAGACTTAATAGAAATATATTTGCAAGAGTATGTGCGAGGCTATTTATTAATTGATATGTTTTCTTATTCAGAAATTGCCAAAGAACCTATCTGTGAGTTGTGGTATCGAGCCTGATGAAGAAGGCTCAGCTGGACTACGCCTTACCGCAAGGGGCTCCATCACCACCTATACTTACCGGATGGACACAGACGGTGGCACACACTTAAACTCGGTTGGGTGGAAGAGATTCCTCGTTGGCAAGAATCTTCGTGTTGGACAGGCCATCCTAGTTACTATCAGGAACACCCACCGCCCAGGCTTGAGAATGATGATCGTCGTTGATATCATCTAGAACTACATATGTGTGTGTGTGGCTATATCATCTAGAACTATATATGATGATCGTCGTTGATATCATGTAGAACTACATATGATCATCGTTATCGATATTATCAGAACTAGATATGATGATCGTCGTCGATATCACCTTGTACTGCTTGAGGATGCATGTTGAGTATATATGAAATTATTATCTAGTACTCCCCCTGTTCCAAATTACTCGTCGTGGTTTCAGTTCAAATTTGAACTAAAACCACGACGAGTAATTTGGAACCAAGGGAGTACTACCTAGTACCTATAATGCTTTATGAAATTGATATCTAGTAGTACCTAGTATCTGGAAATTGCTGTTTATTGAAGCTGAAACGGGGTAGGAAGCCGGGAAATGATGAAAGATATAGCGGTAGCACGGGGCAGGAAATCGCTACAACTAATTAATAGTAGCGTTAGGAAAAGCGCCATCGATGATCCCATAGTAGTAGCGCAGTGCAGACCGTGCTACTACTAACGATTAGTCAGAAGCGCCTTATTGGTAGCGCAGCTGCCCGCGCTGCTGATAGCCTCAAAACCCGCGCTACTACTAGGGTTTTCCCTAGTAGTGGTTGCAAGTAGTGTTGATTACTCCTTGTAGTTGATGCTAGTTGGTTTATTTGGTGGAAGATCATATGTTCAGATCCTTTATGCATATTAATACCTTTGAATATGAACGTGAACATGATTTGTGAGTAGTTACGTTTGTTCCTGAGGACATGGGAGAAGTCTTGCTATAAGTAGTCATGTGAATTTGGTATTCGTCTCATATTTTGATGAGATGTATGTTGTCTCTCCTCTAGTGGTGTTATGTGAACGTCGACTACGTGACACTTCACCATTGTTTGGGCCTAGAGGAAGGCATTGGGAAGTAATAATTAGATGATGGGTTGCTAGAGTAATGAAGCTTAAACCCTAGTTTATGCGTTGCTTCGCAAGGGGCTGATTTGGATCCATATGTTTCATGCTATGGTTAGCTTTACCTTAATACTTCTTTTGTAGTTGCGGATGCTTGCAATAGGGGTTAATCATAAGTGGGATGCTTGTCCAAGGAAGGGCAGCACCAAGCACCGGTCCACCCACATACCAAATTATCAAAGTAACGAACGTGAATCATATGAGCGTGATGAAAACTAGCTTGACGATAATTCCCATGTGTCCTCGGGAGCTCTTTTCTATATATAAGAGTTTGTCCAGGCTTGTCCTTTGCTACAAAAAGGATTGGGCCATCTTGCTGCACCTTATTTACTTTCATTACTTGTTACCCGTTACGAATTACCTTATCACAAAACTATCTGTTACCGATAATTTCAGTGCTTATAGAAAATATCTTACTGAAAACTGCTTATCATTTCCTTCTGCTCCTCGTTGGGTTCAACACTCTTACTTATCGAAAGGACCACGATATATCCCCTATACTTGTGGGTCATCAGCGGCAAAGTTGTTGGTGTAGATCGCCATCACGATAATTGCCCCGGCGGTGTTCCAGCACCACCGGGAGAGAGGGGGAGAGAGCCCCCTCCTTCTTCTTCTTCCTTGGCCTCCCCTAGATGGGAGGAGTTCCTCTCTCTCTCTCTCTCTCTCTCTCTCTCTCTCTCTCTCTCTCTCTCTCTCTCTATTCTCTTATGTTTCGCGTTCCCGTTTTCTGGTCCTTCACCTCTTAAATTTGGAGATCCGTAACTCCAATTGCGCTTAAATTTTAACACGATTTTTCCGTATACAAGCTTCCTTGTAGCCGAACAAGAGCCCCAGCCGACTTACGGGGTGCCCACTAGGCACCACCGCGCGCCAAGAGGGGCAGGCCGTGCCCTGGTGGGTAGTGGAGGCCGTGGGCCTCCGTTTGTGTTCATTCCACCTCCCAAAAATCATATATATTCCAAAATAATTTTCGTAAATTTTTATCGCGTTTGGACTTCGTTTGATATGGATATTCTGCGAAACAAAAAACATACAATAAACAGGAACTGGCACTGGGCACTGGATCAATATGTTAGTCCTAAAAAATAATATAAAATGTTGCCAAAACTATATAAAAGTTGTATAATATTGGCATGGAATAATAAAAAATTATAGATACGACGGAAATGTATCAGCATCCTCAAGCTTAATTCCTGCTCGTCCTCGAGTAGGTCAATGATAGAAAAGATAATTTTTTATGTGGAATGCTACCTAGCATACTCTTGATCATATAATGTAATCATGGCATGAATATTAATACACGAGTGACTCAAAGAAATAGTCTATAATTTGACATAAAGACATTAATACTTAGGCATCCGAAAAAAATCTTGGATTTCAAAATATCAATGCTAAAGATCGTTATTCATACAAAATCATATAGTTGTAACGCCCGGATAATTAGGCTACTATAATCCCCTATTAATGATGCCAGGTCATCGCTTTTACTATTGCTAGAAATCACGTTCATTCAAAATCAGTTCAAATTCAAATTTAAAAACAAAGTCAAAATTTAAAGTTTTCAAAATGTCGAAACTAAAAAATGCAAACCATGACAAATAATCCGTAGGTCATAATGGTGAAGATACCATATTTTCATATAAAAAATTAAATACTCTAAAATAAATAAAACAGGAGCGAAAACAATTATTTAAATACATTATATAGTTAGTAAAGTATTAAACAATTTATTTGGGCACTAAACTTTCTGTGGCAGTGGACTAAATTGAAATACTAATTTAGGTACTAAGTATATATTTTACAAAACTAAAATGAAAGGGAACTAAAATAAAAACAGAAAACAAATGATTAAATAAATGCAAAACAAAAAAAACAAAAAAATAAAAAAAAAACACCCCCCCACCCCCCCCCCCCCCCCCGCGGTTGGGCCTCGGCCCAGCTAAACCAGTTGGTCGGCCCACGTGTCCTAGCTACCCCCTCCCCTTGTCATTTTCCTGTGCTAAAGGGGGGAGAGGATCGTGGGCACGCCCGATGCTCGCCACGGCTGTCAGTGTGGGGGCCATCGGCCGGCCTCCCCTCGCCTATTTAACCTCGGCGGCCTCCTCTCCCCGTCGAACCCTAGCCACTTCCCCCTTCCCACTCGCGCCGCTTTCTTCTACCCCGCGCAAGGCCGCTATCGACATTCCTCGCCTTGCCTGTGTGCCCACCATCGTCGCCGTGCCCTAGGACCGTGCACATCCACTCCATCGTGCTCTGCTGCTTCCCCAACACCCAGGAACTCATGCTGGGAGCCCCTGCATCGCCCTCAACGCTTCCCACTTCTTCCTCGGGTCACCGGTGAATCTCGAGATTCTGGCAAGCCTGCAGCTACTAAGCCGTAATCGGGCCCTCTTGCGCCTCCCCGGTGAGCTCCGCCTGCCTTTCCCTCTTCTTCCTCACCTTGCCGTGCGCGTAGCCGTCTTTGTCATGGTCGAATCCACCACCACCGACGAGCATGCCATCGTAGCCATCGTCACCGTAGCTCGCTCCCGAGCACGACCAAGCTCCTCGGGCTCGTGCGGGTCCAACGCCGCTGCCCGCGTTGCCTGTCGTGCCACACATCGCCGTAGCCACCAATGCCCGAACGCCGCCGCCGATGCGCTACTGGTGCTGCTACTGTCATGCTGCTCTGCTGCTCGCCGGTGGCGCTGCTGCTTCGCTTTGCCGTCCCACGGGCGCGCGTGCCCCGCCGCTGCTCGGCCCTCACCTCGGCCAGGCCCTGCCATGGTCGCTTGCATTACCGCCCGTCGCCTGGATACCCCCCCGTTGCATGTTGCGCTGCCCGACTAGCCACGCCTCACCCTGGCCATCTCCACCTTGTCACGCACAGCCCCGCCCCACGGATGCCGTTGCGCGCCGGCTGGGCGCCGTGGCTGCCGGCGTGCTCCGACGCCCGTACTCCTCGTCGCTAGCCCGGGTCCGCCCCCTGTGGCACGCGCCCGCAACCATTTTGCCCATCGCCTAGTTGGCGCCCCGGGCCACTGACCAAGGGGCCCCACAGCCCTGTTTAAATAAAAATGTGTTTTTAATAAATAAATAATAAAGTTAAATATCTAATTAGCTTTGTTTAATTAAACTAATTACATAATTAGTCTAATCAGATCTTATTAACAAGATGAGTCTATGACAGTGGGCCCCGGCTGTCAGGTTGACGAGTCAAATACTGTGTTGACCACTAACATCATCTTTGAGGTCATCTTTGGTAGCGATAAACCAATTTTCGATTTAATTTAAATCTGGTAGTTTTTAGAAAATCATTTAAACTTCTAAAAATCATATAAAATAAACCGTAGCTCGGATGAAAAAGTTTTACATATGTAAGTTGCTCACAAAAACATGACGAATCCAAATATGCCCTCCGTTCGTGTGTAACACCTCCCTAGCATAGAGAACATGGAACCATCTCCCTCCGTTTCATTTGTCCGAAAATGCCAAACTTCGGGAAAACATTCTCGGATGTTTTCCCCCTTCGCCGGTATCGTGTAGCACTCCGTTAGGTCTCACCTAGCTCTGCGTATTGTCATGTCATGCACCTGTTTGCTTTATATTTACTATTTCTTCCCCCTCTTCTCTCTGATAGACCCCGAGACCGTTGTTCATGCCCCTGTGATCGACTACGTCACCGACGACCCTTCTTCCTTTTCAGCAGAGCTTCTATGCAAGCAAACCCCCTTGATCATTCTGATATCGCCCATTCCATTCTATCTCATGCCTGCATTAGATTTTGCTCTGTAATTGATTGCTCCTATTCTGATGCATAGCCTGCTTTTGTAACATGTTGTTGTACCTTACCTGCTTATCCTAAACTACTTAGTATAGGTTGGTTAGTGACCCGTCACCTTATCCCAGTTGCCTCGTCTTGATGACCGATGACTCGATCAACATGATCGACGTCCAGGGCCTGACACAGCACATCGCCCCCCTTTAGTGTACGACTCTAGAGAGCTACTATCGACTGACGAGGGTGATACCTTGTAACGCACTCCTAATGATAACTCTGTAGTATAGCTAAACAGTAGTGGTCTACCGAGGGTGATTCCTCCTTCACCACTCCCGATGACTACTATGTTGTGCAACACCTCAAGTGTGAACCTTGAGGGTGATTCCTCCTATGTTCACCTTGATGATTGCATCGAGTGAAATCCATCAAGGGTGATTCCTCGAGTTTTCCCCCTTGATGTTTTGGACACACAGTTACCCTGACTTTACTTCAGACCTTTGTTAAAGTCGGGTTGACCCTGAGGGGTACCCGCGGGAGATACCTGTGAAAGTCGGGCGGGCCCGAAGAGCACCCGCGAGAGTTACGGTGGCGGCTGGCTGTTAGCGGTACCACCTGGGATGTGGTGGTAGCTCCGGACTTGTTGCAACGGCCGTCACTTCTTTTAATAATGCACTAATAGGATTGGGTATTTGATCTGAGTTGGCCACTAGCCTATATGCACTAACCGCCACGCGGAACAGTTATGGACACTCGGCGTCGTACGTTTCTTCTGAAAGCTCTGTCAGACATCCAGTTCAGCATTGTGGGCATGTCGGGCCAGTGCCATCCAGGATGAGGTGGTGCTCGTCCGGCTCGTCGCATAACGACCCAGAGTTCAAAGGGCGATGGGCCCAAGACCCCGGAGCGCTTAGGATGTATACCTGTGTGGACCTCTCTGCGGAGCCTAGGTAGGACTGCGATGTGTTGATCTTCCGAGGCCGGCCATGGCCTAGGAAAGTGTGTCCTGCCAGAGTAATCAAGCGTGTTGGGTAATGTGGTGCACCCCTGTAGGGAAGCTATTTATTCAAATAGCCGTGTCCACGGTAATGGACGCTCGGAGTGTATCGATCTATTAAAACTAGAAATGGATACGATATGAGATGGATATGTTGGCTCGGGATTGCTTCCTCGCAGGAGTCGAGGAATGATCTCTATGCATTAATTCTACAACATGCTTGTTAAATATTAAAATGCTATTTTGTACTCTTTTGAATCTTTGCAAGATGCTTGAAGATGCTAGTCTTCTATAGGCTAGGCTTTCCCTTCTCCTCTGGCATTATGCGCTTCAGTCCACAGCTACAACCCCTTTTCCTTTGATACCGATGCATACTTAGCACAATTCTGATGTAAGTCTTGTGAGTACTTTAGATGAGTACTCACGGTTGCTTTGCTACCTCTTTTTCCCCTATACCAGATTGTTGCGATCAAATGGTGGATCCTAGGAGCTAGATGCCCCCGTCGACTACTACTACTACCCCGACGGAGCCTACTACTATGTTGAGACCGCTTGACGACTGTGTGTAGTTAGGAGGCTCGGTAGGAGGCCTTATGCGTTTTCGATCTGTATATTGTTTGTGCTTGTCTTCTTAAGGTAGTCTTGTTTAAACTTTATGTCTGTACTCAGATATTGTTGCTTCCACTGACTCTTGTGCTTTCGAGCTTATGTATTCGAGCCCTCGAGGCCCCTGGCTTGTAATGTAAAGCTTGTATGACTTTTATTGGTGTTTAGAGTTGTGTTGTGATAACAAAAAAATTATAGCCATCTTTTGACACCTCATTTATGCTTAATAATTCCGAAAGTTCCAATTATTCTATTGTAAAATAGACGGGCGCGGCAATGCGCACCATCAATCACTACTAGGAAAAGGCCTACTAATGGCACACCGGTTTTGCCTACTAATGGCGCACTACCGGTGCGCCATTACTATCACGCCACTAGTATTTTTTACTGGTATACTAATGGCGCACGTATCTGGTATTTTTTTTAAAAATTCTTAATCTCAGGTCACTATAGCTTAATCTCGGGTCAAATCACACTCCATGGTTAAACTTCCCGAAAGGTCACCCATCCTCACACTACTCCAGCCCAAGCACGCTTAACTTCAGAGTTCTATCCAACCCTAGCAACAGCTCACTTCACATGCACTTGTTGATATATCTTAGCATATCAATCCTATTATACCTTGTTGATGTCTAGGACTTTGTTCATGTTCATGACTATGATGAAATTTTGAAAAATATTTCAAACTTCCGGTCATATTACGTATCATTTTTTGAAAAACAATTTTAAAAAAATTAAAAATCTATTTTTTTTTAATTTTTTTTCCTCCAGATCTTAAAATCCACGTAACTTTTTTTCTGTTAGGTTTTTGAGGATTTTGAAAATGTTTAACGGGGTTCCCCGTTAATTTTGGGTGTAACTTTTTGAGTAGATGATTTTTCATATATAAAACTTTTTAATCCGAGTTTGTATGCAAAAGTTATGCCCATTTTACAAATTTCCAGAGAAATTTTGCAAATAAAGTCGAAATTTATATTTGTAAATTTTCCCAACAACTAGACCACATATCACATGTGAAACTTATTTTTTTTTTGACATTTTTATCATTTTTTTTATTTTTTTTAAAACTGAAAAAGCGGTCCAGGGGGGTGCATTCGGTGGAAGTTGGGCAAACTAGTAATGGCGCACCGTGTGGTGGTGCGCCATTAGTAGTTAAACTAGTAATGGCGCACCACACCCACGGTGCGCCATTACTAGTTTTGAAAAAAAAATAAAAATTTGAATTTTTATTTTTGTTTTGAAAAAACTTAGTAATGGCGCGCGATTATGCAGTGCGCCATTACTGAATTAAAACTAATAATGACGCTTGTCACAGGGGCGCCATTACAAACAAATTTTTTTAATTTTTTTATTTTATTTTTACAAAACTACTAATGGCGCACGGTGGGTGTGGTGCGCCATTACTATGTCAACTAGTAATGGCGCACCACTCCCACGGTGCGCCATTAGTAATTTTGAAAAAATTTAAAAATTACTAATGGCTTACGTGGGATGTGGTGCGCCGTTAGTATTTGCACACTAATGGCGCACCAACACATGGTGCGCCATTAGTATTTAGTAATGGCGCACCACATGTACAGTGTGCCATTAGTGTCCATCCTATCTATAGCCCTTTTCCTAGTAGCGAATGATCTTGTGTGTGTGTGTGTGTGTGTGTGTGTGTGTGTGTGTATCAATGATCTAGCATTAAGTATCCCAAGCGAGACTTATTATATCCATCGAAATTATCTCTCCCCGACCTTGGAAATTCACAACAGGAAAGGCTGGCGCCGACCGACAAAAGTGAACAACAATGGATACTAATTTCTTTGCATCATTTTGAGTAAGTCCTCAACCTGGGGTTCTTCCCGAAGAAGCAGGGGCTGCAATAGCTATCGAATCTTCTACTTGTACATGGACAACCGTTTGAACTGATGGACTTACTAGTCTTGATCGTTACAAAGGATGATGCTATCACATCGAGCATGTTGCTGGGGAAGACAACCAATGGATCTATTATGTAGCTTGTCCATTAGACCTATTTGACCATTGCACGCCTCATTACCTTATGGGAGGCCTATGCTCCATATAAACTCTCTACCTAAGTCTGTCTCTTGGCCCGTGGAGTGCGACACAAGGTTAGAATTGAGCTCTTTCAAAGTGTTTTCCTGTCCCTTGGCGGCCGGTCCTTTGTTAGGCCAGCTACTCCTCATGGGCTAAGCTAGGGCTAGGAAAGGCATCTCCCACCTTACCCATGACTTCCTAAAGTGGGTCAGATGATGCTTCCTTAGAAAGGTGTCGTGCTCATCTTTACAGCCAGGTTGATGTGTCGTATCTTCGTCAACATTAATTACATTAATGCAAAAACCAATAGATAAGTATCCTATGCGACCATGGATTCCCCCCGCCCCCCGCACACACACACCGCCAAAAGCGACCACATTCTCTTCCCCACCCCTAACCCCACAAAGAGTGAGTTTTCGCCCTCCTCTCTCTTCGCCCTCCTCTCTCTTCGCCCTCCCTCCCTTCATCAGATCCCTCTCAAATCCGAGCAATTTAGTTGTTTTGTTTGTGGATTTCTACTCCTATGTATCCCTAGAGGTATTTTGCCCTGTCTCTCATCGATTTCTTTAGATGAAATCTTCTAATTTGGTGGAATTTTATTCGTGGAAACCCTAGACCTACCTTAAAATCTATTTGGCGGAATTTGACGTATGTGCATTGATGTGAGTAGTATATTGGGAAGGAAACACTCGTGTGCTTTTATGGGTTAGATTATGTTGAATCTTTCTCCATTTAGACATGAATTCTTTTAGACAAAAACTACTTATTATTGAATGTCTTTCTTTCTCCATTTGGACAAGAATCACTTGGATTTTACCCTTGTGCGATGAGGAGTGCTGTTTGACCCCGGTTAGCACTAGTGTTTGATTAGGGGAATGTTGGGTTTAATTAGTCCCCAATTAACACATTTTAAGGCTAATTATGGTTGCTAATTAGCAGTGGATGTTGGTTCTTGCACCTCTCTTTGGACATGCCCTTTACTCTTCGAACATCCGCCTTTACTCTTTGAATACACCCCTTGTGTTGGCGTCTCTGGTACTCATAGAAATGGATACATCATCAATGAAGATTTACACACTATTAGTTACTGATTTCATTAATACTTATTACATTAATAACATAACAAAGGGATAATATCCTACTCGAGCACGAGTGGCGTGCTACTCGCACAAACCCGAGGCAATTGCATCCTTTCCTTCCAACCCGCACCCCCAAAGAGTGAGAGAAATTGCCCTCCTCTCTCCCCTTCCCTCCCACCCTCTCAGACCTCTCTCAGGACCGATCAAGTTAGTTGTTATTTGTGAATTTCTACTCCTTTATATTCCCAGGTATTTTTCTTATCTCCCAAATTATTTTCTAGCTGGAATCTTAAATTTGGTGGAATTAGATACATGGAAACCGTAGCTCTAGTGTTTTCTTTTAAATATAATATTTTTCATTGTATTTAGCATTGATGAGTAGTTTAATGGGTAGGAAATATAATTTTCTTGGATGCAAAGTTAGTTTGTAGGTTTGGGTTGTGTGGAATGCTTCTCCAATTAGACAATAATTAATTTACAAAAATATATTTATATTTGAATGTTTTAATTTCGAATGTTAATTTTATGTTGATTGCTTCTCCATTGTGACAGGGTTCACGTGAGTTTAATAAGCGTCAGTACTTAGTGAACTGAACAACAACTCCAGAACATAGTGATGCCTTCTGCCATGGTTGCGTGCCCAAGGAAGCGCCGCCACTCTATGGTGGTAACGTCAAATGATGTCATGGTAGTACCCTACAACTCTCCATGGGCGTCATCATTGCACGCCGATTTGCTTCTCCTGGTAGCTTGGCACCTTCTGGATGGTGACTTGATGGACTATGTTCGCCTTCGAGCTGTGTGCAAAAATTGGCGGTACGTCACTATTTGCTCACGCGGTCATGGCATCACTGATCCTCGTTTCCACCCGCGTCGTTGGATGATGTTGCCCGAGGGTCATGGTCTCCACCCTGGCCACTACAAGCTCGGGGGGTATGTTCGCTTTCTCAACCTTGACACGGGGACCTTGGTCCGTGTCAAGCTCCCGTTGTTCAAGAACCACTGCATTCTTGACTCAGTCAACGGACTCCTCCTCCTCCAGAGGGACGAGGACTCCGCCATTCGCCTCCTCAACCCTTTCACTAGTGACATCACTGAGCTCCCACCACTCTCCACCCTCCTCAGACAAGTGGTGAAACAGTCTGAGATCACATTTGGCCTATGCTACTGCTATCTCCTCAGACATGGCATGTCTACTGCTGTCTTCTGCAACAATGACGGTACCACCACCGTCATTATTATATTGCATCATTTGTCACAAATGGCCTATGCTACCTCCCAAGACAAGCAATGGATCTTGACGAGTTGGGATCTTCCGTTAAACATGAAAGCTTTGTCATGTCAAGGCAAGTTATACTTGGTGCAGTATCCTGCATCTCATGGTTCTAAGTTCTTGATTGACCCACCCTTGAAAGTTGGTTACGCCGCCACCACGGCCAAAGTTAATTGCCACATGCCCGACAAATAAACTCGTCTATGGTTATCATCTGGTAGAATGTGACTCAAACATCCTTCTTGTTTGCCATATTGATGATTCTCGATCACCCATTTTGATTTACAACCTTGAGAATATTACTGTGGGAAGGTTTACCCCGGTAAGAAGCATTGGAAAGCATGCCCTCTTCCTCGGAGAAAGGAGTCTGAGTGTCTCCTCTAAGGCATTGCCTACTATCATGGCTGAAACTGTCGTCTACAAAGAACCAAGGGAGCATCGCTTTGTGCAATACCACCTCAGTACTGCCAATTGGTCTGAACCAGTTGACGAATGTGGCATCTATGGATATAGCCCCGGTCCTCATAGCCTCATCCAACATATCATTAGTTGTTGCATTCGTCGTGCTTGGTACGTAATTTCTTTTTATCTCACATTATTCTCTTGTTATCAACTTATCATAATTGTTCATCGTATCATCTTGTTTTGAAGCCAGGCTAATATGTTCTCATTTTGTCCATATAGGAACAAAGGGGTGATATATTCTGAAGCGGAAGCATATAAGCCTGGATGGCTCACCTGGAAGGTTAAGAGAAAGTTTCGCCATTGGGTACAGTTTTCTCACAATTAATCCCCATTATAGTGTCCTTGATCTACTCCCGTCGACAAAATTCAATAGTCATAATCACCCAATTCAGTAGCAGCTCCATGGGATTGTTCTTGTGGTACTTACTATAGTTTCCTTTCAAGATATATCTGGTAACCATTGAATTAGGATGCTCAGTTTCTTTATATTCTCTCATGCAACTAAGTATTCGTGTATCCCCTTCTATGTTGGTACATTTATGTCTTTGTATGCAATTTGACCAAGATACTACTATATCACAATTTGAGTTGTAATCATGTGAAAGCTTTCTTTCTCTGGGTGTTATTTGGAACATGGTGGTATTGTTGTCACATGTATTTATATTTCTCACTAGGTGCTTTCCATAACTTGTGTGGGGGATAAATTCATGTAACTTATCGTGCTAGAAACCATGTAGTATTGTTAGCTCTTCGACCGGAACAAAGCGAAATGATTGTGCTTTCGATGAAACAATGTAATTGTAGATATTCTGTTGGTTAATTTTCCTACTGGGCTGAAGGTATTGTAGCTGCTGACTTTCTTTTATGTCTAGATGCCTTATTTTTAATGCTTGATAACTTTGGTATAGATTGTATGATGTCTCATCTAACACCTCCTTTTGTATTTTTTTTAATTTTTTGCAGGCTTAAAGTGATGGAAGAAGCATGTCAATGGATTTCAATTCTCCTGGGTTTTACACAGATGAATGAACAAGAAAGGAGAGCTTCGTTATTTTAAAAATACCTTTGTCGTCGTTTCCTTGTTACAACAACTCATTTCATGATTGCCTATCGTTACTTTGAGACAAATAAATGAACTTTGATACTTGTAGCCATGTGGCGCACAAACAAACTGAGCACTCATGAAAGATATAAGTACATTGCTTGCTATATATGAATATCCTACATGATCATGAGGTGTATTCTTGGACATAGGGAATTATTAGAACAAATAAGCATAGAAATGATGCTAATATCAGAAATTCTTCTTTTTCTCACACAAATGCATGAATCACATTTGAACTTAAATCTTTGTGTCACAATACGTGTCAATTGTGTAACCCACTAAGGAGTCCAAATATATTTGGTTGTGCTCTAGTGGCAGCAACACCACAAGACAAGGGAGTACTATTCACTATGTTCTTGCTGGACCAGGTTCGAAAGAAAATTGGTATGGAATAAATTATCTCCCTGACGGCTAGAAACCATCAGGGATGGCAGCAAAAACAGTCAAGAACGCCTCATTTCAGGCATAATGACAACAGTAATACTCATTGATGATCACAACCGGAAGTTTACAGGGAACACCTTCACAGAAACTCCACCAGACCTTCTCGCCCGTGTAAAACTGCTGCAGTGTCTTACTACAACTCCACAAGATCTTTGAAGGTAGCAATCGAGAGGAATAGACTTACGGCAACAAATTACAAGATAGCTCAAATAAGCCAATGACATGCAAAACAACGATCTCAAGCTCAACATTCATGTCCAGTATTAATAAGGCTGGAACTTTACAATAAGCCCAAAATGCACTTCGCTAGTATTGGGGGGGGGAGGGGGGGATCAGGATCGCAAGACTGCAGGCCGCCCACTATGTCGCTTCAGCGGAGTGAAAAGCCTTCTCACGGGCTTGAACAATGCTCTGTGAGTCATGCCTCTTACTGCTTCTTCCATGAGCAGCGTACAAGGATGCTTACCCGAGGTGGCGGAGGAATCCACGGTTTCCTTCATTGTGCTCCCGAGCATAGGCCATAGGCAACTTCTCCTCAAGAACGGAGAGCGGTATGCTCAGACTCTAAACATACCACTTACTAGAAGCAAAGGCGCGCGCGTTGCCGCGTCATTTTTGTCCTTTGTCGTTGTATATAAAGTTCCTTCTCTTTGCTATATCTATTGCATTATTTATCTTCTAAGAAATCCTATAGGTCAATGACAAAAAAATACATTGAAGAGTGTACCAATAACTTTCTTTTCTAAGACAAACGTGTCTGTCATAAACTGTAATTCGTATTAGAGGTGGCAAAGTAACTTATACAACTTGAAGAGCATATCTAAACATGATAAAGTGATAGGAAGACACCCCGATAGCTTTAGAGCGAAGAAACTTGCAACATCACATGTACAACAGGAGCATCATCAACGATGGACATCACAAACACTCGACCCTCAAAAATGATTCTAAACATAGAAGGTCACGATTGTACAATGCACATAGAAACGATAGTCTCTGAGAAAATAAACACCTCAAAGTCCTAACAAAGCACATTAGCATATGTGCTATCAAAGCCAAATATATTAATATGGGAGTATTTAATGGCAAAAAATGTAATGGCAAATAAAAAACTACATCACGAAAAGGTTTGCACATAGTTGGTAATGTTCAGGGGCCTTGATCAGCTATCTTGCCGGCCTATACTATTCCTCCATCACCCGCTACTCTTCCTCAGAGGCAGCCAAACCCTCCTCCTCCTCACGCAATGTCAGCTCATCGTTATAAGAACCCTCTAGATACGATCATCATGCACCTCCTCCTCGGTGGCTCGGCTGCCTTTGCCTTCAGTAGCTTTGACACAACCCCCCATGAGCATTTGGCTCACACCTTCCCCTAGTTGAGATCGATCATAGTGGAAGCTTTCCCCTGCGAGAGAAGGCATGCAGGCACCTTACCAAGTAACAACAAAGGAAGGAACCTGCTGCGGTGGCAGGAGCTACGGAAAACATAAGAGGGATGCAAGGACTTAGATTATTAGAGTCGGTGGCGCATGCTTAAATCACCTTCAATACATGCACTATATTTAATTGTCTCCCCTAAAGGATTCAACATGGATATTCATCTCCACTCCAATAGGCGTTTTAAATCACATTCCTATATATACTCACTCACATATATTTTATCAAGGTCCCATAATTAACAATATACATGCAATGACCGCATTTTTATAGAATATACTAATGGAGTGCCTCAATTATTGATAACAAACAAAAAATTATTATCTAAATCTGTATTTAATTGATTCTACCTTTGTAGACAATTCAAAAGAGAAGGAATGAGATTAGCTTATTCTTATATGTATAAATAAGATGTAAGTATATAGTAAAATTTATATTAGCAAAGAATATATAACTTCTCATTTGTACACGTAGACGTCTAGTTTGAGATACTAATCAGATTGTACAAGTCATATATGCGTTCAATCTATTTTATGCAACCAACGCACAACCAGTCAACCATCAACTTGACATTAGAACTGAACAAAAATAGGGGCACAGTTCAGTTTGCATTTCAGAAAAAAAAATCACAAGACACGGCTCGACATCATTTCTCATGTCATCACGACTCAAGAACACAAATTTTCATAGTAGAAGTTGAGATGGATTGCAAGATAGGAGTTGCCGATCTGCTGCACTAAGCCACTAATGCACACACGGTAGTGAAATTATCAAAAATTGCAATCTAATATCGCTGGATTCTGATTGCTATCAGAAATTGACATCTAGCAGCGCCACGTCAAAGGCAGATTAAAAATATACTCCTGATGTTGTCATGTCCTCATCTCAGACGAAGCTCCGCCCCTCTCCTGCTGCTGCCCCGTCCACTGTGGGGCTGCTCACCACGGACAGAAGGTCGCCACGGCGAGCTCCGACCGCGTGCAGCCTCGAGCTCGGCTACCCCCGCTCGGAGGAACTGCCTTGCCGAGCAGCATGAAGCCAGCGTTCCGCCTCGCCACGCCACGGACCCGAGAATGAAGAAGGAACCGGCGCTGCTAGTCGATGGTGGCTGCTGGCCGTCGGGGGTGAAGAGAAGGCAGCATTCGCACCTTGAGATGACCCGCCGCCGTCGCCGCTGCTAGCCCACTGCCGGTCCTCCTCTTTCCGTCCCCGCAGCCCCCGCAGTTCTTCTTGGAGCGCAGCCTTTTTTCCTAAGATTTTGCAGCCAGATGCGAGAAAGAGAGAGTTCGTGAGAGGCGGCTCACGACCCAACACGCTAACAAAATGGACCCACCAGGCGGCCAAGCCCGGTCAAAATTGGCCTAACCAGTCAAAATCAATCGGGAAATTGATTCTCAGCGTTGCAGTGCCTAGAGCAACTCCAACGGTTGACCCAAACGGACGACGATTTCGTCCGTTTATATCCGTTTGAATCGGTCCTCCATCTTGTGTCCGCCCTTGTTTAGATTTGGATTGGCGGTAGCGTCAATGGCGGCCGTAATATGTCGGTGTGGCGGTGGCGCTCAATATTTACATTGATTTGCATTCATACATTTTGTCTAATTAGATAGTTTTTCCGAATAAAAATATTATAGTTTACAAGCGGATACAAATAAAAATGTTTCACATAGTTTTGCAAGCGAATAAAAGAAGATACATCTATTGGTTGTCAACATGAGCCCATGTATGCTCAACCAAATCATTTCTTGTTGCCGTAAGTTTTCGAATCACGCGTGTCTTCATAAAATTGGGTGAACTGTTCAAATGTTGCCGCTACTCCATGCTCGGGCACAACATTCTCACCTTAAGCTGAAACCCTTGATAAATGCAGGCGTTAAGGCGCTCGTCTTCTACGATAATATTGTGCATGATCACCTGGCGGTCATCACCTCCCACGGTTTCTGCGTGCTCCAAGTATTGACGGGATACGAGCGATACCCCATCGAGATTGCAAAACACCAAAAGGCACGCTCGACATCCTTCCTCGCACTCTTGCTCTTGGACAAATCTTTTCCTCTTCTCTCCGACAAGGTTGGGTATTGTCTTGACAATAGTGGTCCGCGAGGATAGATCGGCCACCAGGTAGTATCCTTTATCGTAGTTGTGTCGGTTGTGATAAATTTCATCGGTGGGTTGTTGCCTTGGCAAGCCTAGCAAACACCGGGGCTGAAACACGTTGATATCATTGTGTGATCGGCCATGCCAAAGAAAGAGTGTCGAGATCCGAGAGATCTTGAGGCGTACGGCCTCTAATATGTGATGCAAGCCACGACATGTCCCTTATACTGCCCTTGCCAAGCAGAAGGACAATTCTTCCACTCCCAGTGCATACAGTCTATGCTGCCAAGCATCCCTGGGAAGCCCCTTCTGGCATTCATCGCCAACAAACGGGCTGTATCTTAAGTTGTCGGCTCTCTCAAGTACTCAGGGCCTAACACAGCAATAACAGCCTTGCAGAACTTATACAGGGACTCTAGGCATGTAGACTCACTCATACGGACGTACTCATCAATGAGATCACCGCGCACTCTGTATGCAAGCATTCGGATGGTGGCAGTGCATTTCTGATAAGAGGAGAAACTGATCTTGCCGACGGCATCCTCTTTGCACTCGAAATAGTCATCATAGCCGACCACCCCCTCTCTAATACGGTTGAAAAGATGCCTACTCATACGGAAACGGCGGCAGAATTTTTTATGTTTGAATAACGGGTTTGTTGTATCAAAGTAGTCCTTCCAAAGAAGGAAATGCCCGCTCTCTCGGTTGCGATTCAACGCCGGAAGGTGGCCCAGAATGGAG
The DNA here is from genome assembly GCA_021605145.1 of Aegilops bicornis. Taxonomy (NCBI): domain Eukaryota; kingdom Viridiplantae; phylum Streptophyta; class Magnoliopsida; order Poales; family Poaceae; genus Aegilops; species Aegilops bicornis. The sequence goes on along the minus strand of CM038671.1, from coordinate 256,424,037 downwards.
CCACGAAACAATGGCCGCTGGTTGTTGAGGTGGTGATGGACCAACACGGCAGCCAATATCTCCTCCTCATTGTCGAACGACGAATCGTCAGAGTCGCAAAGGAAATTGTGGAAAAAGAACTCGTCGGCGGAGTCCATTTTCATACCTTGACAAATTGTCGAACAGCTTGCGGGCGTCGAGGAAGAGGCGGCGGCGAGGGAGTAAATGGCGCCGCGGACCAGCTAGCTGCCCTGCCGGCGTTCGACGAGTGGGTCGGCGTCCGATGAGCATGCCGGTGAGGATCTGGCCGGGGCGGCGAGGCGGCCTCTTGGTCGCGGGCGGTTGTGCGGTTGGGGGAGCGGCGGTGGGAAGCAGTTTGCTCCCCGGCGGCAAGATGGCGGTGGCGGCCGACGGGGGAAGTGGCGGCGTTCTTTGGGCAGATGTGGGCGTCTGTGGCTGGCGAGTTACCCGGCAAAAAAAGCGGCGGCGTCGGCGGACGAAGGAGAGCGGGCGAGGGTTCTTTGTTGGCTGGGGTGGGGAGGCCAATAAGCCACCGACCAGGCCGGGCGAGGAGAGGAGAAAGCGAGCATCGCAGCGTCCGTCAGCGTGTCATGGCGTAAATCCGACTCAAAAATGGGTCGGGAATGGGTCGCCATGCCAGCATGACGCTGTGGCGTCCGTTTGGAGTCGGTAGCGTTGGCCGACTTTTGTGTCCGCGCCGACCCAAGCGGACGGCGGCGGCTGAAAGAGGTCGCCCCATGGGAGGTGCTCTAAGGATGTGTTTTACTGCGCTTTTGGTGTTGCTGCATCTCTTTAAAAAAATACTCATCCTATTTTAAAATATAAGGATTATTACTTTTTAAAGTTAAATCTTTTTTAACACAGTACAGACGCAGCGCTCATATACACACGCATACACTCACACCTATGAGCACACACACGCACACCTAACCCTATGAGCACCTCAGAAAGTGAGCCGACATATCATTTTGAAATTCTGAAGTCGTCATAAGCACCTCGTCGATTGTGGAAAGCCTCCTCCTTGAATGCACATCGCTGGAGATCCCGAAATAAATGCGAGCACTAGGACTTGAACCCTGGTGGTCTGGGGATACCACAGTCCCTCTAACCATCGAACCACAGGTTGGTTCGCAAAGTCAAACCTTTTAAGTTTGATCAAATTTATAGAGAACTATATCAAAATTTGTAATATCAAATTGGTATGATTATCATGAAATGAATCTCCATATTTTTTATCTTTAATATTGCGGATGTTGATATTTTTTGATCTAAACTTGATCAAAGCCAGACAAAATTGACTTTCCAAAAAACTAATAGCCCTTATATTCTGGAACTGATAGAATATTTAGTTTGTTAGGTGGGGAAAATGATGGAGTGTGTTTTTATTTATAATGCAGTCATTTGATGGACCTTTTGTGGTTTGGTTCAGTGTTATCCAGTAACCAACATATAGTTATGTCGGAAAAAATCTGCATTGGTGGACGTATGCACTATATTGGTGCTACAACATTACATGGTTGTACTTTTTCTAGGTGGTGGGAGGGTGCACTAGATTGATATGTTTTTGTAGGCCGATTGTTGCTGATTGATTTGAAAAGTCATTGGCCCGGTCAAAATCATGAACGAAATTCAAAACTGAACACCTCAATTTAATGAAACAGTTTTAAAATTAGGGAACATAGGGATTAAAAGAATTGAATGGAAGAGCTCCTTGAGAAATTGTTGACCCGGTCAAAATTATGCGACCCAATTCTAAATTGAAGATCTTGATTAATTATGAGGCCTTCAAAATTAGGAAGCATAGTGTATAGTATTAAAGAATTGAATGAGAGAGATTTGAGAATTGTTGACCCGGTCAAAATCGGGTGACCCTATTTCAATTGAAGAAATCAAGTGAATTTGGGCTCTTTAAAACCGAGGAGCATTGTATTGTAGAGAAAGAGCATCTGATCGGGCCAAACCGCCTCAAAAGCCTGAAGGGCTGGCGGTCTAAAAAATTTATCCATTTGGGCACCTCAAAGAGACCTCAAGCGCCGGACTAACGGCACCCCTCATATCCAGCCTAAATATGGGGCGAATATAAGGGCGCCGGGCACGCCCGGCATGTCAGACTGATGTCGGGGTCCCATGCTGAATCGCTCGGAAACCCGACGGTCCGATGCTCGTCTCCTCAGTCGGACCAATGTCCCCGCGTGGCGACGCTCCAGCGGGCCGTGTCATGCCTAGACCGGCTATTTAAGCCAACCACCGACACCGAAACACTACCCCTAGTAGCCATGCCCCCACGCCGCTGGGTGAGGAGCTACCCATTTCTAACGCCGGAGCGCCGGATGCAGCTCCTTGAGCAGATTCGGGCAAGCCTTGAAACCGGATCGCCAGCGGGACTATCTTGGGATGAAGTGGATCCGGAGGAGGAGGAGCAGGCTGGAGGAGGATGTTGGGACGCTAGCAACGCGAATCTACAGGCGGAGCACTAGGCCATCCTCGATTCCCTCCGCTCGGAGTCGACTGCGGAGTCCAAACGTGGTCGTCGGCGGGAGATGAAGGTGCAGCAAGTCGCGGAGAAGGAGGAGATGCTCGCCTACATGGATGAGGTCGAGTAGGAGAAGGATGAGCCGGAGCCCTCCTACGTGCCCGTCCATCCAGCGCCCGGCAGCGACATCGTGGACATCTCCGACGATGAAGATTAGCTAGGGTAGTACGTAGGATTTCTTTTACATGCTTTATATGGATGTAGGGGTTCAAATATGAGAGATTTGGATGCGAGTGGCTAATTTGAGGCATGCTGAGATGCTCTAAGAGATGTCCTTCTCGATCAAATGCTATATAAGCGAGTCCCATGCTTGCAATGAGCCCATGCCATCAGCTCCCCATGCTTGTAATCTATCCCCATGTGGAATTTTTTTGCGGTATATTCATCAAGCTGTCATACTAGTTACAAAAATACCAAAAGTAATAGAAATTACGTCTAGGTCTGTTGATCACTTAATGACGTCCAGGTATAGCAGAGTGGTTAATTTGAGGCGTGACCGGTCACTATCCATGGACGTGCCCGGTCGCGTCCGCGGACGTTTGAGGGATCGTATTTGAAGTCTGACTGCAGATGCTCTAAGAGATGTCCTTCTCAGCCGCATGCTATATAAACGAGTCCCCATGCTTGCAATGAGCCCATGCCATCAGCTCCCCATGCTTGTAATCTATCCCCATGTGGAATTTTTTTGCGGTATATTCATCAAGCTGTCATACTAGTTACAAAAATACCAAAAGTAATAGAAATTACGTCCGGTCTATTGATCACTTAATGAATATTACAATCAACTTTGAAATGAGTCGAATATCTTATTTGTCGTCACCGTCACTCAAGCCTGACAAACTTTGTTGTATTAGATAGTCAGAAAATCGTCGTGCTAAGGCCACCACGGGACAAGCACACAAGAGCAACAGTTGTCGCCTATGAAGAGAAGAGTAGGTGAAAAGGATTCAATCTATAGACACATGAACACAAACCAATGAAGACTGAATCCATAGAGATCCAGTGAAGACCAATACCAACCGAATCCCATGAGATCCGCCGGAGCCACACGTCCACATGCTCCCTGATGATGCTAGATGCATCTTTGGGAGAGGTGCCAGGCGTGGAGGAAGTTATTCCATTTTAAGGGAGCCCCGCCGCCTCGCCTTCCTCAACACGATACAAAGCCTAATTAACCTAAAGAACACCTAACAATGGAATAGAAATCCTCCTATCGGCAAGGGTCATGGTCTACCGCGCCTTCATGTCCATAAGGACACATCAGATGAGGCAGGCCGATGGTGGTGCCGATGGGAGACAGAAAGCCCTTGTCATCTAAGAGTCGTCTTTCTTGGGGAGGAAGATTTTTTTTTGCTAGCTTCTTTGACCCCATGCAGGATTTGCTGCTTGAACTTCTGCATTATTTTTCCTTTTGCCACCGATAAATATTATGAAGTAATGTACTCCTAGTAGGCTGCGGTGAAAGGCAAAACTAAGATACACACAAGATCAACACTCTGAGCTATAGTTTCAAAAGAACATAGGGAGCTAGCAGCCTAGCACTCGGACACCCCCCCAAAGCCCTCATATCCAACCCATATGTGGGGCGGACATGAAGCAACCCCATGGCACGTACGTCGGACTAACGGGGGACCTGCGAAAACTATTAATCCATTGGGAGACCACATGCTTAGTGATGACGCATGTCATCACAATGATGCGCCATTCGAGGGGGGAATCTGGCTATTTAAGTCGGACGGCGAGGGTAAAATCTGAAGGAAATATGCCCTAGAGGCAATAATAAAGATGTTATTTATATTTCCTTATATCATGATAAATGTTTATTATTCATGCTAGAATTGTATTAACTGGAAACTTGATACATGTGTGAATACATAGACAAAACAAAGTGTCCCTAGTGTGCCTCCACTTGACTAGCTCACTAATCAAAGATGGTTAAGTTTCCTAACCATAGACATGTGTTGTCATTTGATGAACGAGATCACATCATTAGGAAAATGATGTGATGGACAAGACCCATTCGTTAGCTTAGCATGTTGATCGTTCAGTTTTATTGCTATTCCTTTCTTCATGACTTATACATATTCCTTTGATTATGAGATTATGCAACCCCCGAATACGGAGGAACACTTTGTGTGCTATCAAGCGTCACAACGTAACTGGGTGATTATAAAGATGCTCCACATGTGTCTCCGAAGGTGTTTGTTGGGTTGGCATAGATCGAGATTAGGATTTGTCACTCGAGTATCGGAGAGGTATCTCTGGGCCCTCTCTGTAATGCACATCATTGCAAGCAATGTGACTAATGAGTTAGTTGCGGGATGATGCATTATGGAACGAGTAAAGAGACTTGCGATGCTTGAGATTGAACTAGGTATGATGATCTGACGATCGAATCTCGGGCAAGTAACTATCTTGATGACAAAGGGAATGACTTATGTTGTTATGCGGTTTGACCAATAAAGATCTTCGTAGAATACGTAGGAGCCAATATGAGCATCCAGGTTCCGCTATTGGTTATTGACCGGAGATGTGTCTTGGTCATGTCTACATAGTTCTCGAACATGTAGGGTCCGCACGCTTAACGTTTGATGACGATTTGTATTATGAGTTATGTGATTTGATGACCGAAGTTTGTTCAGAGTCCCGGATGAGATCACGTACATGACGAGGAGTCTCGAAATGGTCGAGAGGTAAAGATTCATATATTGGAAGGTTGCATTTGGACATCGGAATGGTTCCGAGTGGTTCGGGCATTTTTCCAGAGAACCGGGAGGTTACCGGAACCCCCCGGGAGAAGAAATGGGCCTATTGGGCCTTATTGGAGGATAGGAGAAAGGCCGCGTGAGAGGGGCGTGCCCCCCTTGCCCAAACCAAATTGGACTGGAGGAGGGGGTCGGCCCCCCTCTTTCCTTCACCCTCTCTCTTCCTTCCCCTTTTCCCTCTCCGGTGGAAGGAAGCAGGGGGGTGAATCCTACTTGGACTAGGAGTCCAAGTAGGACTCCCCCCTTATGGCGCGCCCCCTTAGGCCGACCACCTCCTCCTCCCCCCTTTATATACAGAGGCGGGGGCACCCCAAAGGCACAACATACATCTCTTAGCCGTGTGCGGTGCTCCCCTCCACAGTTTACCACCTCGGTCATATTGTCGTAGTGCTTAGAAAGAAGCCCTACGCCGGTAACTTCATCATCACCGTCACCACTCCATCATGCTGACGGAACTCTCCCTCGTCCTCAACTGGATCAAGAGCTCGAGGGACGTCATCATGCTGAGCGTGTCTTTGAACACGGAGGTGCCGTCACGTTCGGTGCTTGGATCGGTTGGATCGTGAAGACGTTCGACTACATCAACCGCGTTACTAAACGCTTCCGCTTTCGGTCTACGAGGGTACGTGGACACACTCTCCCCGCTCGTTGCTATGCATCTCCTAGATAGATCTTGCGTGATCGTAGGAATTTTTTTTGAAATATTGTGTTCCCCAACAAAATCTAGTCGCCCCCAAGTTCCTCCTTTCCCTCCCATCCCAGCTGCCACCGCTTCCTCCTTCCTGCTTCGCCTTCAGCTCCAACCTCATCGTTTTCCATGGTCCAACAAAAGATCAGCTATTACAAAATGTTCACGCTCGAGGGTTGGACGGATATCTGTCGGATTCAGGGCTCCGCGGACCCAAGAAAGGTTCAAACTCTGGGGCGTGTGCGAAGTACTCAACCTCTCCAGCCAACCTATTCATCGCCCCACGGCCTAGCTCGATGAACAAGAAGGAAGAAGAACACATCAGTTTACCCAGGTTTGGGCCACCTTGCGGTGTAAGACCCTACTCCTGCTTTGGGGTGGATTAGCCTCACCAGGGGCTGAGGATGAACTAGTACAAAGGAAAACATCCTATCCTGATGATGGCATGAAGGGATCCCACAGTGGCCAATTTTGAAGGGGGGGCAAGAAGTACATCCTATCCTGACGAAAGGTGGTCTTCGCCTGCAAAGCTTCTGGTCATGACGTCGTGGTGGGCTCGGCGATGACATCCATGAAGGAAATATGCCCTAGAGGCAATAATAAATTTGTTATTTATATTTCCTTATATCATGATAAATTTTTATTATTCATGCTAGAATTGTATTAACCGGAAACTTGATACATGTGTGAATACATAGACAAAACAAAGTGTCCCTAGTATGCCTTTACTTGACTAGCTCGTTAATCAAAGATGGTTAAGTTTCATGACCATAGACATGTGTTGTCATTTGATGAACGGGATCACATCATTAGGAGAATGATGTGATGGACAAGACCCATCTGTTAGCTTAGCATAATGATCGTTAAGTTTTATTGCTATTGCTTTCTTCATGACTTATACTATTCCTTTGACTATGAGATTATGCAACTCCGAATACGGAGGAACACCTTGTGTGCTATCAAACATTACAACGTAACTGGGTGATTATAAAGATTCTCTACAGGTGTCTCTGAAGGTGTTTGTTGGGTTGGCATAGATCGAGATTAGGATTTGTCACTCCGAGTATCAGAGAGGTATCGCTAGGCCCTCTCCATAATGCACATCATGACAGGCCTTGCAAGCAATGTGACTAATGAGTTAGTTACGGGATGATGCATTACGGAATGAGTAAAGAGACTTGCCGGTAACGAGATTGAACTAGGTATGAGGATACCAACGATCGAATCTCAGGCAATTAACATACCGATGACAAAGGGAATGTCGTATGTTGTCATTGCGGTTTGACTGATAAAGATCTTCATAGAATATGTAGGAACCAATATGAGCATCCAGTTTCCGCTGTTGGTTATTGATCGGAGATGTGTCTCGGTCATGTCTACATAGTTCTCGAACCCGTAGGGTCCTTGCAACAACGTTCGATGATGATTTGTATTATGAGTTATGTGTTTTGGTGACGAATATTGTTGAGTCCGGATGAGATCACGCACATGACGAGGAGTCTCTCAATAGTCGAGAGGTAAAGATTGATATATTGGACGATAGTATTCGGGCACCAGAATGGTTTCGGAATGTTTTGGATATTTTTCGGAGTTCCGAGGGTTCTGGAACCCCGGGAAAGTAATGGGCCTACATGGGCCATAGGGGAGAGAAGGCGGAGCCCGCATGAGGGATGGCCTTGGCGCCCCCATGGGCTGTCCGAATTGGACAAGGGGAAGGGGCGCGGCCCCCCTTTCCTTCCCCCTCTCCCTCTCCTTCCCCTTTCCTCCTCCGAAAGAAAGGAAAGGGGGGCGACTAGGATTAGGATTCCTAGTCGGTTTCCCCCCACTTCGGCGCGCCCCTAGGGCCGGCCCTCCTCCCTCTCCTCCTTTATATACGGGGGCAGGGGGCACCCCATAGCACATCAATTGTTCTCTTAGCCGTGTGCGAGGCCACCCTCCATAGTTTACTCCTCCGGTCATAGCGTCATAGTGCTTAGGCGAAGCCCTGTGCCGATCACATCACCATCGCCATCACCACGCCGTCGTGCTGACGAAACTCTCCCTTGACACTTTCTTTGGATCAAGAGTTCGAGGACATCATCGAGTTGAGCGTGTGCTTTGAACTCGGAGGTGTCGTACGTTCGGTACTTGATCGGTTGGATTGCGAAGACGTTCGACTACATCAACCACATTAAATAAACGCTTTCGCTTTCGGTCTACGAGGGTACGTGGACACACTCTCACCTTTTGTTGCTATCCCTCTCCTAGATAGATCTTGCATGATCGTAGGAATTTTTTTGAAATTACAGGCTACGTCCCCAACAATCCATCCTGCCGTCCTGGCGGTCATGGTCTTGTAGCACCGGAATGCAAACCTTTTGGGTGATTCCTCGGGAACCCATGCCTGCGCTTGCCTCCTTAGCACCAAAGAGGAAACCTGCTGCTCTGCATGCGCTGGCGCCCGCCTGGCCTTGGTCGTCATGGCTTGCGTTACCTCAACCTCATGAGGTGGGAGCCTGCATAGGAATTTCCGCTCCTTGGGAGCCAACCTAGGGAGGCCGCTCCCTTCGGAGGTCTTGACGTTGTCCGCCTCGTGAGGCTTGGCCCCTCATGAGGTCTTTCCTTGAAGGTCTTGAAGATGGGTCATACCGGGCCATCGATGGAGCCACGCCGTGGGCATGAGCAAGCAAATGCAGGTATCTGGTTCCCGAGCGCCGATAGTAGCCCCGGCCAAGGCATGCTCGGACTTGGCTTCGAGGCGAAGCCAAAGGGCAAGGGCGAAGCGCTGCGGGCCCCAATCGCCTGCGGACCGAGTCGACGCGTGGCGCTTGATGGGATGTGGGCGTCTCCACTTCCCCAGGCTGCCTCGGCAACTGCCCGTCTTGACAACTGCTTGTTGCATCCAGAAAAACCATCATTACTCGAAATCATGGGAGGCCGGCGGTTGGCATCCCTCCGGCTATAAATGGGAGAGGGGCGGAGCCCCTAGCCCATCTTCATCTTCTCCTTTGCTTGCTCCTCCTTCTTTCTCTTTGCTCCGCGTCTTGCCCGGAGCATCTATGGCGCCAGTGAGAAGATTTTCTGCCGCGGAGAAGGGAAAACCCCTCAGGTGGAACCTGAGCTGCTCCCGTCGAAGAAGAGGCCTGATTGCTCTCGTGACACCGTCGTGGAGTCCATGGTGATGCGACCTTGGCATGAGCAGGCTCGCGGGCTTAGGTCCCGTGTATGCTCATCTTGTGAGCTCCGCTCATGGAAGCGGCGACAGGCACTGCGAGGAGCGGGGTCGCGGAGGAGAACAAGTGGTGGCTGTACGGTCACCCCACTCGCGGGCCCATGCCGAAGGCACGGCCCGCGAATTTGTGGTGTGGGCGGCAATGCCGCCGCGCACACGGATCTGGCTCTCAAGGGGGCCCGTCGAGTTGTGGCTGCAGCACGACGGATGCTCCGGCCAGGTTTCAGAGGCGGAAGTCGAGGTCGTCGACTCCGGCAATGTCTTCATGACTCAGGGGTGGGGCGCCAATAAATGCGCTTGCCGCCGGAGGAAGATCACGCCATCCACTTCAAGAATGTGAGGCGTCGGCGCTCTTATTCAAGGTCTTCGACGAGGATGGTGGCGCCTAGAATGCTGCCCTAGGGAAGCGGTCGGCGGCGAGGCTGCGGTGGTGAACTTGCCCTTGGCCTTGTCCGTGACTCTTCCAACAGCGGCGGCGCCTCCTCCGAGCATGGCTCGGCGGCGATGACAACTCTGAGCCGCCCGGCGTCGCATGGCCGAGCCTAGCGGAGGCAAGTGCTAGGCTGACGCCATGGGCGACGTTGTTTGGGCCGCGGTCCTCAGGAGACGCCTTTCATTTTGTTTCGCTCCCGTGGAAAACCATGTAGGGCCCCACAGGGTAATGTAAAAATTGTGATTCTTTTGTCTTAATGTTATTATTTCCAATCAATGTTGCGTTTACGCTTCTTGCTGTGGCAAGGTTCCCCCTTTCATTCCCGCGGTAGCTTAGTGCTCTACATCGACGGGGCCCAGTCCCCAGGCAAGCTTGACCGTCATTTGGTATGCCAGGTTGTGATGTTGTGGTCAAGGCCAGGAGGTGAGCAGCCCGAGGTCCGGTAAGAGCCCCTGAGGCGCGATGCTCAGGGGTCTGCTACCTCTTGAGCTTGCGTTGGTTTTCCCCGAAGAGGAGAGGATGATGCAGCAGAGTAGCGTAAGTATTTCCCTCAGTTTTTGAGAACCAAGGTATCAATCCAGTAGGACGCCACGCTCAAGTCCCTCGTACCTGCACAAAACGATAGCTACTCGCAACCAACGCGATTAGGGGTTGTCAATCCCTTCACGGTCACTTACGAGAGAGAGATCTGATAGATAGTGTTTTTGGTATTTTTGATATAGAGATGCAAAGTGAAAAGTAAAAGGCAAAGTAAAAAGCAAAGCAAAATTAAAGTGATGGAGATTGATATGATGAGAATAGACCCGGGGGCCATAGGTTTCACTAGTGGCTTCTCTCAAGAGCATAAGTATTCTACGGTGGGTGAACAAATTACTGTTGAGCAATTGACAGAATTGAGCATAGTTATGAGAATATCTAGGCATGATCATGTATATAGGCATCACGCTTGTGACAAGTAGACCGAAACAATTCTGCATCTACTACTATTACTCCACTCATCGACCGCTATCCAGCATGCATCTAGAGTATTAAGTTAAAAAAGCAGTAACGCTTTAAGCAAGATGACATGATGTAGAGAGATAAATTCATGCAATATGAAATAAACCCCAACTTGTTATCCTCGATGGCAATGATACAATCGTGCCTTGCTGCTTATACATCCTTTGGGAAAGGACTCCGCAAGATCGAACCCAAAGCTAAGCACTTCTCCCATGGCAAGAACTACCAATCTGGTTGGCCAAACCAAACGGATAATTTGAAGAGACTTGCAAAGATAACCAATCATGCATAAAAGAATTCAGAAAAGATTCAAATATTATTCATAGATAGACTTGATCATAAACCCACAATTCATCGGTCTCAACAAACACACCTCAAAAAGAAGATTACATCGAATAGATCTCCACAAGAGAGGGGGAGAACTTTGTATTGAGATCCAAAAAGAGAAGAAGCCATCTAGCTAATAACTATGGACCCGAAGGTGCAGGGTAAACTACTCACACTTCATCGGAGAGGCTATGATGATGTAGAAGCCCTCGTGATGGCGGCCCTCTCGTGAGCCTCGGAACAAGCCCCAAGATGGGATCTCGTGGATCTGAGAAAGTTGCGGCGGTGGAATTAGGTTTTGGCTCCGTGTCGATCGTTTGAGAAGTGCGTGGGTATATATAGGAGGAAGAAGTACGTCTGTGGAGCTTCGAGGGGCCCACGAGGCAGGGGGTGCGCCCTAGGGGGGGCCCCCCACCCTCGTGACCGCCTCTCTGATGCCTTGGCGTAGGGTCCAAGTCTTCTGAGTCATATTCAGGAAGAAAATCACGTTCCAGAAAGGATTATTTTGTTTGGACTTCGTTTGATATTCCGTTTCTTCGAAACACTGAAATACGCAAAAAACAGCAATTCTGGGCTGGGCCTCCGGTTAATAGGTTAGTCCCAAAAATAATATAAAGGTGGAAAAATAAAGCCCAATATAGTCCAAAACAGTAGATAATATAGCATGGAGCAATCAAAAATTATAGATACGTTGGAGGCGTATCGGGCATCTAAGCTTAATTCCTGCTCGTCCTCGAGTAGGTAAATGATAAAAGAGAATTTTTGATGCGGAGTGCTGCTTAGCATAATTTCAATGCAAATCTTCTTAATTGTGGTATGAATATTCAGATTCGAAAGATTCAAGACAAAAGTTCATATTGACATAAATAATAATAATACTTCAAGCATACTAAGAAAGCAATTATTTCTTCTCAAAATAACATGGCCAAAGAAAGTTATCCCTACAAAATCATACAGTCTGGCTATGCTCTATCTTCACCACACAAAAGTATTTAAATCATGCACAACCCGATGACAAGCCAAGCAATTGTTTCATACTCTAACTTTTTCAAAACTTTTTCGATCTTCACGCAATAAATGGCGTGAGCCATGGATATAGCACTATATATGGGATAGAATGGTGGTTGTGGAGAAGACAAAAGAGGGAAGATAGTCTCACATCAACTAAGGCGTATCAGCGGGCTATGGAGATGCCCATCAATAGATATCAATGTGAGTGAGTAGGGATTGCCATGCAGCGGATGCACTAGAGCTATAAGTATATGAAAGCTCATCAAAAGAAACTAAGTGGGTGTGCATCCAACACAAGCTTGCTCCACGAAGACCTAGGGCAATTTTGAGGAAGCCCATCACTGGAATATACAAGCGAAGTTCTATAATGAAAAATTCCCACTAGTATATGAAAGTGACATAACGAGAGACTCTCTATCATGAAGATCATGGTGCTACTTTGAACCACAAGTGTGGTAAAAGGATAGTAACATTGTCCCTTCTCTCTTTTTCTCTCATTTTTTTGGGCCTTTTTCTTTTTTTATGGCCTCTTTTTTTATTTTTTTTATTTTTCGTCCGGAGTCTCATCCCGACTTATGGGGGAATCTCATCACACTTTTATTTTTCTTACAACTCAACAATTACAACTCGATACTTAGAACAAATATGACTCTATATGAATGCCTCCGGCAGTGTACCGGGATATGCAATGAATCAAGAGTGACATGTATGAAATAATTGTGAACGGTGGCTTTGCCACAAATACGATGTCAACTACATGATCATGCTAGCAATATGACAATGGTGGAGCGTGTCATAATAAACAGGACGGTGGAAAGTTGCATGGCAATATATCTCGGAATGGCTATGGAAATGCCATGATAGGTAGGTATGGTGGCTGTTTTGAGGAAGGTATATGGTGGGTGTATGATACCGGCAAAAGGTGCAGCGGTATTAGAGGCTAGCAATTGTGGAAGGATGGAAAAATGCGTATAATCCATGGACTCAACATTAGTCATAAAGAACTCATATAATTATTGCAAAAATCTAGAAGTCATCAAAGCAAAGTATTAGCGCATGCTCCTAGGGGATAGATTGGTAGGAAAAGACCATCGCTTGTCCCCGACCGCCACTCATAAGGAAGACAATCAATAAATAAATCATGCTCCGACTTCATCACATAACGGTTCACCATACGTGCATGCTACGGGAATCACAAACTTTAACACAAGTATTCTTTAAATTCACAACTACTCAACTAGCATGACTCTAATATTATCACCTCCATATCTCAAAACAATTATCATGCTTCAATATTTTCTTAGTATTCAACGCACTCAAAAGAAAGTTTCACAAATCTTGAATACCAAGCATGTTATTATTAAGCAAATTACCATGCTATTAAGACTCTCAAAATAATTTAAGTGAAGCATGAGAGATCAATAGTTTCTTTAAAACAAATCCACCACCGTGCTCTAAAAGATCTAAGTGAAGCACATAGAGCAAAATTATAACGCTCAAAAGATATAAGTGAAGCACATAGAGCAAAACTACATAACTCAAAAGATATTAGTGAAGCACATAGAGTATTCTATCAAATTCCAATTGATGTATGGCTCTCTCAAAAGGTGTGTACAGCAAGGATGATTGTGGCACACTAACAAACAAAGACACAAATAATACAAAGGCGCTCCAAGCAAAACACATATCATGTTGGTGAATAAAAATATAGCTTCAAGTAATTTACGATGGAAGTAGGCGAAAGAGGGGATGCCTTCAGGGCATCCCCAAGCTTTGACTTTTGGTGTCCTTGGATTATCTTGGGGTGCCATGGGCATCCCCAAGCAAACTTTCCACTCCTTGTTCCATAATCCATCAAAGAATTCACGCAAAACTTGAAAACTTCACAACACAAAACTCAATAAAAATCTCGTGAGCTCCGTTAGAAAAGAAGACAAAAGACCACTTCAAGGTACTGTAATGAACTCATTATTTATTTATATTGGTGTTAAACCTACTGTATTCCAACTTCTATATGTATTATAAACTATTTTACTAGCCATAGATTCATCAAAATAAGCAAACAACACCACGAAAAACAGAATCTGTCAAAAACAGAATAGTCTGTAGTAATCTGTAACTAGCGCAAACTTATGGAACTCCAAAAACTCTACCAAAATTTGAAGACCTATTAAATTTGTTTATTGATCAGCATCAATTGGAATCAGTATTTTATCACGTTCTGATGATTTTTAATAATACGGTCACTGAACGCAAAGTTTCTGGAAATTACAGCAAGATCAAATAACTATCATCCAAGAAGATCCAATAGGTCTAACTTGGCACAAACACTAATTAAAACACAAAACCACATCCAAACAGAGGGTAGATGGGTTATTTATTGAATAACCGCAAGGAAAAATATTGGGTTGTCTCCCAACAAGCGCTTTTCTTTAAAGCCTTTTAGCTAGGCATTGATAATTTTAATGATGCTCACAAGAAAGACAGGAATTGAGGCACAAAGAGAGCATCATAAAACATGTGACAAACACATCTAAGTCTAACATACTTCCTATGCATAGGCATCTTATCATAAACAATTTATCAAGGCAAGCTAAAACTAGCATATGCAAGGAAGCGGAAAGAAATAATAGCAATCTCAACATAACGAGAGGTAATTTAGTAACATGAAAATTTCTATAACCATATTTTCCTCTCTCATAATAATTACATGTAGGATCATAAGAAAATTCAACAATATAGCTATCACATAACATATTCTCACCACGATCCACATGCATGTGAAGTTGACACTCTTCAAAATAGTGGGATTATCATTAACTAAAGTCATGATTTCTCCAAGCCCACTTTTATCAAAAATTTCATAAGATTGAATGTTATCCAAATATGTGGGATCTAAAGTTGACACTCTTCCAAACCCACTTTCAATATTATTGCAAACACTATTATCAATCTTATATTCATCATGGGGTTTAAATAAATTTTCAAGATCATAAGAAGAATCTCCCCAATCATGACTATTGGACATAGCAAAACTAACATCCCCAAGCTTAGGGTTTTGCATATTATTAGCATAATTTAAATCAATAGAATTTATAGTAAAATCATTGCAATCATGCTTTTTATTCAAAAGATCTATCATGAAGCACTTCATCACAATTTTCAGATTCTGGATTTGGGCAAAAGCTTATAAAGATAATCTAGTGCATCCAAATCACTAGGAATTGGTTCATCATAATTGGATCTCTTAAAAATGTTGGCAAGCGGATGAGGATCCATAGATATTAGCTTCTTTGTTTAGGAATAAATACCCAACTAATTCAACCAAGCGAGAAAACGAGCCAAGAAAGACATAAAGGCGAACGGAAAAGAGAGGGCGAATAAAACGGCAAGGGTGAAGTGGGGGAGAGGAAAATGAGAGGCAAAAGGCAACTAATGTAATGCAGGAGATAGGAATTGTGATGGGTACTTGGTATGTTGACTTTTTGGGTAGACTCCCCGGCAACGGCGCTAGAAATTCTTCTTGCTACCTCCTGAGCTTGCGTTGGTTTTTCCCGAAGAGGAGAGGATGATGCAGCAGAGTAGCGTAAGTATTTCCCTCAGTTTTTGAGAACCAAGGTATCAATCCAGTAGGAGGCCATGCTCAAGTCCCTCGTACCTGCACAAAACGATAGCTACTCGCAACCAACGCGATTAGGGGTTGTCAATCCCTTCACAGTCACTTAGGAGTGAGATCGATAGATAGTGTTTTTGGTATTTTTGATATAGAGATGCAAAGTGAAAAGTAAAAGGAAAAGTAAAAAGCAAAGCAAAATTAAAGTGATGGAGATTGATATGATGAGAATAGACCCGGGGCCATAGGTTTCACTAGTGGCTTCTCTCAAGAGCATAAGTATTCTCACGGTGGGTGAACAAATTCTTGTTGAGCAATTGTGAATTGAGCATAGTTATGAGAATATCTAGGCATGATCATGTATATAGGCATCACGTCCGTGACAAGTAGACCAAAGCGATTACGCATCTACTACTATTACTCCACTCATCGACCACTATCAACATGCATCTAGAGTATTAAGTTAAAAAGCAGTAACAGCTTTAAGCAAGATGACATGATGTAGAGAGATAAATTCATGCAATATGAAATAAACCCCAACTTGTTATCCTCGATGTAGCGATAGAATCGTGCCTTGCTGCTTATACATCCTTTGGGAAAGGACACATAAGATCGAACCCAAAGCTAAGCACTTCTCCCATGGCAAGAACTACCAATCTAGTTAGCCAAACCAAGCGGATAATTTGAAGAGACTTGCAAAGATAACCAATCATGCATAAAAGAATTCAGAAAAGATTCAAATATTATTCATAGATAGACTTGATCATAAACCCACAATTCACGGTCTCAACAAAGACACATAAAAGAAGATTACATCGAATAGATCTCCACAAGAGAGGGGAGAACTTTGTATTGAGATCCAAAAAGAGAAGAAGCCATCTAGCTAATAACTATGGACCCCATAGTCAAAAAAATAACTATGGACTCGAAGGTGCAGGGTAAACTACTCACACTTCATCGGAGAGGCTATGATGATGTAGAAGCCCTCCGTGATGACGACCCTCTCCGGCGGAGCTCCGGAACAGGCCCCAACATGGGATCTCATGGATATAGGAAGTTGTGCGGTGGAATTAGGTTTTTGGCTCCGTATCTGATCGTTTGGGGGTTCGTAGGTATATATAGGAGGAAGAAGTACGTCGGTGGAGCTTCGAGGGGCCCACGAGGCAGGGGGCGCGCCCTGGGGGAGGGTCGCCCCCACCCTCGTGACCGCCTCTCTGATGCCTTGGCGTAGGGTCCAAGTCTCTTGGGTCATATTCGGGAAGAAAATCACGTTCCAGAAAGGATTATTCTGTTTGGACTCCGTTTGATATTCCGTTTCTTCGAAACACTGAAATAGGCAAAAAACAACAATTCTGGGCTGGGCCTCCGGATAACAGGTTGGTCCCAAAAAAATATAAAAGTGGAAAATAAAGCCCAACATAGTCCAAAATAATAGATAATATAGCATGGAGCAGTCAAAAATTATAAATACGTTGGAGACGTATCAGGGCCCCCTTTGGCGTGCAAGGGGCTTACGAAAGACTGAAAACGAAAATCCTTGCTCGAGCTAGATTGCTAGAGGCAAAACGCCGAATGTAAGGTTCACGCCTGCGTGTATAGGGTGACTTATCTTGGCGAGCCTGCGGTGATTCTTTCGCCGTGAGGACAGCTTCTTGTGCAACGTCAGGTTATGTCCTTCTCACAGTGGCGCTCCCAAGCACGACTCGTGCCGACCCTCTCCTCCTCGCTCATCTGGACGCTCTACGTCCTCGGGTCCCGGCCCTCGAGCGAGGCTCAGTCGCCGCTGGTATGCCAGGTCACGATGCCGTGGTGAAACCAAGGGGGTGAGGGCTCGAGAGTTAGTAGGAGCCCCTGAGGCGTGGTGCTCAGGGCCCCCCCTTCAACGTGCAAGCGATTTGCGAGAAAAAGAGAGGTTGGCCTCGAGAGGGTGCCTAGGAGGGGTTGCGCCCGGCGGCGTGAGCCCGAGGTGCGGCGGGCGCTTGTGGTCCAGATCCATGAGTTAGCGAAAAAAGGAAAACACAAGGCGCAGCCGCGCTTGCTATCCTGCCGATGATCTTTCCGCAAGAATACGAAGGCACTAAGGAGCCCGTGAGGTGATGTGCGCGGGGCCGGCTGCTACCTCTTGAGCAGTGCGTTGGATTTCCCCGAAGAGGAAAGGATGATGCAGCAAAGTAGCGTAAATATTTCCATCAGTTTTTGAGAACCAAGGTATCAATCCAGTAGGAGGCTACGCGCGAGTCCCTCGTACCTACACAAAAACAAATAACTCCTCGCAACCAACGCGAATAGGGGTTGTCAATCCCTTCACGGTCACTTACGAGAGTGAGATCTGATAGAGATGATAGATAACATTTTTGGTATTTTTGGTATAAAGATGCAAAGTAAAAAATAAAAGGCAAAGTAAAAAAGCAAAGCAATACTAAAGTGATGGAAGATTAATATGATGAAGATATACCCAGGGGCCATAGATTTCACTAGTGGCTTCTCTCGAGAGCATAAGTATTCTCTGATTGGGTGAACAAATTACTGTTGAGCAATTGTGAGGATTGAGAATAGTTATGAGAATATCTAGGTATGATCATGTATATAGGCATCACGTCAGAGACAAGTGGACCGACTCACACTGCATCTACTACTATTACTCCACTAATGGGCCGCTATCCGGCATGCATCTAGAGTGTTAAGTTCAAGAAAGCGAGTAGCATGCCTTAAGCAAGATGACATGATGTAGAGGGATAAATTCATGCAACATGATAAAAACCCCATCTTGTTATCCTCGATGGCAACAATACAATCGTGCCTTGCTGCCCCCTCATCCTTTGGGAAAGGACACATAAGATTGAACCCAAAGCTAAGCACTTATCCCATTGCAAGAAAAACCAATCTAGTAGGCCAAACCAAGCTGATAATTGAAGAGACTTGCAAAGATAACCAATCATACATAAAAGAATTCAGATAAGATTCAAATATTGTTCATAGATAATCTTCATCATAAATCCACAATTCATCGGTCTCAACAAACACGCGCAAAAAGAAGATTACATCGAATAGATCTCCACGAGAGAGGGAGAACATTTTATTGAGATCAAAAAGAGAGAAGAAGCCATCTAGCTACTAACTATGGACCGGAGGCTGAGGTAAACTACTCACACTTCATCGGAGGGCTATGATGATGTAGAAGCCCTCCGTGGTGGATGCCCTCTCTGGTAGACTCGGAACATGCCCAAGATGGGATCTCGTAGAGTCTGAGAAGGTTGCGGCGGTGGAATTAGGTTTTAGCTCCGTGTCGATCGTTTGAAGTGCGTGGGTATATATAGGAGGAAGAAATGCGTCGGGGGAGCTCCATGGGCCCCACGAGGGTGAAGCGGCGCCCCTACCTCATCCCCACCTCTGGCTTTCTTGACATAGGATCCAAGTCTCTGGATCATATTCGGTGAGAAAATCATGTTCGAAGGTTTCATTCCGTTTGGACTCTGTTTGATATTAGTTTCTTGAAACTACGAAATAGGCAAAAAAACAGCAATTGCAGGTTGGGCCTCCGGTTAATAAGTTAGCCCAAAAATAATATAAAAGTGGAAAATAAAGCCCAATATGGTCCAAAGCAGGTATATAATATAGCATGGAGCAATAAAAATTATAGATACGTTGGAGGCGTATGAGGCATCTAACCTTAATTCTGCTCATCCTCGAGTAGGTAAATGATAAAGGAGAATTTTTGATGCAGTGCTACTTGGCATAATTTCAATGTAATTCTTCTTAATTGTGGTATGAATATCCAGATCGAAAGATTCAAGACAAAAGTTCATATTGACATAAAAATTATAATACTTCAAGCATACTAACTAAGCAATTATGTCCTCTCAAAATAACATGGCCAAAGAAAGTTCATCCCTACAAAATCATATAGTGTAGTCATGCTTCATTTTCGTCACACAAGAATGCTCTCATCATGCACAACCCGATGACAAGCCAAGCAATTGTTTCATACTTTAGTAATCTCAAACTTATAAACTTTCACGCAATATATGGCGCGAGCCATGGACATAACACTATGGGGGAATAGAATATGATGATGGGGGTTATGTGGAGAAGACAAAAAGGAGAAAGTCTCACATCAGCGAGGCTAATCAATGGGCTATGGAGATGCACATCGATTGATGTTAATGCAAGGAGTAGGGATTGCCATACAGCGGATGCACTAGAGCTATAAATGTATGAAAGCTCAACAAAAGAAACTAAGTGGGTGTGCATCCAACTTGCTTGCTCCACGAAGACCTAGGGCACTTGAGGAGGCCCATTGTTGGCATATACAAGCCAAGTTCTATAATGAAAAAATTCCACAAGTATATGAAAGTGACAAAACAAGAGACTCTCTATCATGAAGATTATGGTGCTACTTTGAAGCACAAGTGTGGCAAGGATAGTAGCATTGTCCCTTCTCTCTTTTTCTCTCATTTTTCGATTTTTTGGTGGGCTTCTTTGGCCTCTTTTTTTTGGGGCTTCTTTGGCCTCTTTTATTTTGATAATCTCACATGGGACAATGCTCTAGAAAATGATGATCATCACACTTCTATTTATTTACAACTCAATGATTACAACTCGATACTAGAACAAAGCATGGCTCTATATGAATGCCTCCGTGATGTCTTAGGGATATGCAATGAATCAAGAGTGACATGTATGAAATAATTATGAGCGGTGGCTTTGCCACAAATACTATATCAACTACATTGATCATGCTAAGCAATATGACAATGATGATAGATGTGTCATGATAAGCGGAATGGTGGAAAGTTGCATGGCAATATATCTCGGAATGGCTATGGAAATGCCATAATAGGTAGGTATGGTGGCTGTTTTGAGGAAGATATAAGGAGGTTTATGTCTGAAAGGCGTATCATATCACGGGGTTTGGATGCCTTGGCGAAGTTTGCACCAACTCTCAATGTGAGAAAAGGGCAATGCCGCAGTACCGAAGAGGCTAGCAATGTTGGAAGGGTGAGAGTGCGTATAATCCATGGACTCAACATTAGTCATAAAGAACTCACATACTTATTGCAAAAATCTACAAGCTATCAAAAACCAAAGCACTATGCGCATGCTCCTAGGGGATAGATTGGTAGGAAAAAGACCATCGCTCGTCTGACCGCCACTCATAAGGAGGACAATCAAAGAACACCTCATGTTTCAAGTTTGTTACATAACGTTTATCATGCGTGCATGCTACGGGACTTGCAAACTTCAACACAAGCATTTCTCAAATGCACAACTACTCAACTAACTTACGACTTTGATATTATCACCTCCATATATCAAAACAATTATCAAGCATCAAACTTTTCTTAGTATCCAACACACTCATAAGAAAGTTTTTACTATTTTTGTATACCTAGCATATTAAAATTATTAAGAAAATTACCATGCTATTTAAGACTCTCAAAATAATCTAAGTTAAGCATGAGAGATCAATAGTTTCTATAAAATAAATCCACCGCCGTGCTCTAAAAGGTATAAGTGAAGCACTAGAGCAAAACTATATAGCTCAAAAGATATAAGTGAAGCACATAGAGTATTCTATCAAATTCCAAATCATGTATGGCTCTCTCAAAATATGTTTACAGCAAATATGATTGTGGTAAACTAAAAAGCAAAGACTCAAATCATACAAGGCGGCTCCAAGCCAAACACATATCATGTGGTGAATAAAAATATAGCTCCAAGTAAAGTTACCGATGGAAGTAGACTAAAGAGGGATGCCTTCCGGGGCATCCCCAAGCTTTAATTTTGGTGTCCTTAGATTATATTGGGGGTGCCATGGGCATCCCTAAGCAGGATCTTTCCACTCCTTGTTCCATAATCCATCAAAGATTTCACCCAAAGCGTGAAAACTTCACAACACAAAACTCAACAGAAATCTCGTGAGCTCCGTTAGCGAAAGAGAACAAAAGACCACTTCAAGGTACTGTAATGAACTCATTCTTTATTCATATTGGTGTTAAACCTACTGTATTACAACTTCTCTATGGATTATGAACTATTTTACTAGCCATAGATTCATCAAAATAAGCAAACAACACACGAAAAACAGAATCTGTCAAAAACAGAACAGTCTGTAGTAATCTGTATCTAATGCAAACTTCTGGAACTCCAAAAATTCAGAAAAAATAGGAAGGCCTAGGAAATTTGTTTGTTGATCAGCAGCAATTGGAATCACTATTTTATCACGTTCTGCTTATTTTTAACAATTGTTTTCGTGAACAGAAAGTTTCTGGAAATTACAGCAAGATCAAATAACTATAATCCAAGAAGATCATATAGGTTTAACTTGGCACAAACACTAATTAAAACATAAAAACACATCTAACCAGAGGCTAGATCAAAGATTTATTCCTAAACAGAAGCAAAAGCAAAAAAACTAAAAATAAAATTGGGTTTGCCTCCCAACAAAGCGCTATCGTTTAACGCCCCTAGCTAGGCATAAAAGCAAGGATAGATCCAGGTATTGCCATATTTGATTTTCAAGTTTTTAGCAGAATCAATCTTGAATCCGGGAGGTTCTTTACGTTTCCCTTCATATTCCGAAATTTTTAGATCTAAAGATTCCAACGCTTATTGCAAAGAGTAATCAACATATTCATGCGGTGAATATTTCCGCTAACGTTCTTAAGAGGTTCAAGAGACTTTTGTAAATTCTTAGTAACTTCACGAATTTTTCAAGAACTTGTGTCTCTTCTGAGTAGGATGAGGTCCCTTTTGTTGAGGAAGTGTTCCCACTATACCTTCTATAATTTCAAGTGCAATATGGCGATCAATTTCAATAAAATTGCCTTTGGCAGCATAATCCAAAAGTTGTCTATGAGACATATTTAATCAACATAAAAATTGCAAAGCAATATTCTCAGATTTACTTCAAAGGTACAATTACGATAAGACTCCATTATTCTCAACCAGGCATCTTTTAAGTTTTCTCCTTGTCTTTGCTTGAAGTGAAAGACTTCAAACTCGAGGGACAAGCCCAGGTGGATAAAGGGACTAGCCATAACGACAAGCGGCGAGAAAGAGGCAAGCGGAAAGAGAGGGCGAATAAAACTGCAAGGGTGAAGTGGGGAGAGGAATACGAGAGGCAAATGGCAAATAATTTAATCACGAGAGATAGGGGATTGTGATGGGTACTTGGTATGTTGACTTTTGCGTAGACTCCCGACAGCGGCGCCGGAAATTCTTCTTGCTACCTCTTGAGCACTGCGTTGGATTTCCTCGAAGAGGAAAGGATGATCTGACAAAGTAAGCGTAAGTATTTCCCTCAGTTTTTAGAACCAAGGTATCAATCCGGTAGGAGGCTACTGGCGAGTCCCTCGTACCTACACAAAACAAATAACTCCCTCGCAACAAAGCCTTGAATAGGGGTTGTCAATCCCTTCACGGTCACTTACGAGAGTGAGATCGATAGAGATGATAGATAACATTTTTGGTATTTTTGGTATAAAGATGCAAAGTAAAAAGCAAAAGCAATATTAAAGTGATGGAAGATTAATATGATGAAGATAGAGCCGGGGCCATAGATTTCACAAGTGGCTTCTCTCGAGAGCATAAGTATTCTCACGGTGGGTGAACAAATTCTTTGTTGAGCAATTGTGAGAATTGAGCATAATTATGAGAATATCTAGGTATGATCATGTATATAGGCATCACGTTCGAGACAAGTGGACTGACTCCTACTGCATCTACTACTATTACTCCACTCATCGACCGCTATCCGGCATGCATCTAGAGTATTAAGTTCAAGAAAAGCGAGTAGCATGTAAGCAAGATGACATGATGTAGAGGGATAAATTCATGCAATATGATAAAAACCCCATCTTGTTATCCTCGATGGCAACAATACAATCGTGCCTTGCTGCCCCTCATCCTTTGGGAAAGGACACATAAGATTGAACCCAAAGCTAAGCACTTCTCCCATTGCAAGAAAAACCAATCTAGTAGGCCAAACCAAGCGATAATTCAAAGAGACTTGCAAAGATAACCAATCATAGATAAAAGAATTCAGAGAAGATTCAAATATTGTTCATAGATAATCTTGATCATAAACCCACAATTCATCGGTCTTAACAAACACACATAAAAAGAAGATTACATCGAATAGATCTCCACGAGAGAGGGGAGAACAACATGTATTGAGATCCAAAAAGAGAGAAGAAGCCATCTAGCTAGTAACTATGGACCCGAAGGCCTGAGGCAAACTACTCACACTTCATCGGAGGGGATATGATGATGTAGAAGCCCTCCATGGTGGATGCCCTCTCCGGCGGAGCTCCGGAACAGGCCCCAAGATGGGATCTCGTGGAGTCTGAGAAGGTTCTTGGCGGTGGAATTAGGTTTTTGGCTCCGTGTCGATCGTTTGAAGTGCGTAGGTATATATAGGAGGAAGAAATGCGTCGGTGGAGCTCGCTTGAACCCCACGAGGTGGGGGCGGCGCCCTAGAAGGTGGGCGCGCCCCCTACCTCGTGCCCACCTCCTGGCTTTCTTGGCGTAGGGTCCAAGTCTCTGGATCATATTCGGTGAGAAAATCACGTTCCCGAAGGTTTCATTCCGTTTGGACTCCGTTTGATATTCCGTTTCTTTGAAACTACGAAATAGGCAAAAAACAACAATTACAGGCTGGGCCTCCGGCAATAGGTTAGTCCCAAAAATAATATAGAAGTGGAAAATAAAAGCCCAATATGGTCCAAAACAGTAGATAATATAGCATGGAGCAATCAAAAATTATAGATCGTTGGAGGCGTATCAGCGGCATGACGAGCTCAATCTCTTAGGTTTATCAGCGCTGCAGGGACGGACATGAGCACAAGCGTCGTGCCAGTAGCCCCCGTTGCGGGATGAGAAAGAGGCGGGTTTAGCAACACACAAAGGTTGCGAGGGCAAATTCATGGGTAATGGGGCGGTGAAGCGATGTGAACAAACACGATGACTCAAGCATAGATCATTGGTTGAGGTACATGAATCAAAATAGTGCGGTACACTGGTAGCCCTAAGCGGAAGGAAATATGCCCTAGAGGCAATAATAAAGTTGTTATTTATATCCTCTTATATCATGATAAATGTTTGTTATTCAAGCTAGAATTGTATTAACACATAAACTTGATACATGTGTGGATACATAGACAAAACACAATGTCCCTAGTAAGCCTTTACTAGACTAGCTCGTTAATCAAAGATGGTTAAGTTTCCTAACCATAGACATGTGTTGTCATTTGATGAGCAGGGATCACATCATTAGGAGAATGATGTGATGGACAAGACCCATCTGTTAGTTTAGCACATTGATCGTTAAGTTTTAGCGCTATTGCTTTCTTCATGGCATATACATATTCATTTGACTACGAGATTATGCAACTCCGGATCTGGGAGGAATACCTTGTGTGCTATCAAGCGTCTGGCAATGGCTGGGTGTTTATAAAAGATGCTCTATAGGTATCTCCAAAGGTGTTTGTTGGGTTGGCATAGATCGAGATTAGGATTTTCACTCAGTATCGGAGAGCTATCTCTGAGCCCTCTCGGTAATGCACATCATAATAAGCCTTGCAAACAATGTGACTAATGAGTTAGTTGCGGCATGATGTATTCTGAGCGATTAGAGAGACTTGCGGTAGCGAAGATTGAACTAGGTATGAAGAAACCGATGATGACCCACAAGTATAGGGGATCTATCGTAGTCCTTCGATAAGTAAGAGTGTCGAACCCAACAAGGAAGCGAGAAGGAAATGACAAGCGGTTTTCGATAAGGTATTCTCTGCAAGCCTTTGAAATTATCGATAACATATAGTTTTGTGATAAGGTAATTTGTAACGGGTAACAAGTAACAAAAGTAAACAAGGTGCAGATAGGTGGCCCAATCCTTTTTGTAGCAAAGGACAAGCCTGGACAAACTCTTATATAAAGGAAAGAGCTCCCGAGGACACATGGCAATTATCGTCAAGCTAGTTTTCATCATGCTCATATGATTTGCGTTCGTTACTTTGATAATTTGATATGTGGGTGGACCGGTGCTTGGGTACTGCCCTTGCTTGGAAAAGCATCCCACTTATGATTAATCCCCCTTGCAAGCATCCGCAACTACAAAAGAAGTATTAAGGTAAACCTAACCATAGCATGAAACATATGGATCCAAATCAGCCCCTTACGAAGCAACGCATAAACTTGGGTTTAAGCATCTGTCACTCTAGCAACCCATCATCTACTTATTACTTCCCAATGCCTTCCCCTAGGCCCAAATAATGGTGAAGTGTCATGTAGTCGACGTTCACATAACACCACTAGATGAAAGACAACATACATCTCATCAAAATATCGAACAAATACCAAATTCACATGACTACTTATAGCAAGACTTCTCTGATGTCCTCAGGAACAAACGTAAATACTCACAAATTGTATTCATGTTCATAATCAGAGGGTATTAATATGCATAAAGGATCTAAACATATGATCTTCCACCAAATAAACCAACTAGCATCAACTACAAGGAGTAATCAACACTACTAGCAACCCACGGTACCAATCGAGGTTTTGAGACAAAGATGGGATACAAGAGATGAACTAGGGTTTGAGATGAGATGGTGTTGGTGAAGATGTTGATGGAGATTGACCCCCTCCCGGTGAGAGGATCGATGGTGATGACGGTGGTGATGATTTCCCCCTCCCAGAGGGATGTTTCCCCGACAGAATAGCTCTGCCGGAGCCCTAGATTGGTTTCGCCAAGGTTCCGCCTCGAGGCAATGGCGCTTAGTCAGCTTCCTCCTTATTTTTCGAGGAGAAAAGACTTCATATAGCAAGATGGGCAGCGGAGGCTGCCGAGAGCCCAGTAGAGGTGCCCCCACCGTGAGCAGTGGGTGGCCCCCTCTGGTGCTTTCTTCGCCCAATATTTTTATATATTCCAAAACTGACTTCGTGGAGTTTAGGGACTTTTGGAGTTGTGCAAAATAGGTCTCTAATATTTGCTCCTTTTCCAGCCCATAATTCCAGCTGTCGGCATTCTCCCTCTTCATGTAAACCTTGTAAAATAAGAGAGAAAAGGCATAAGTATTGTCACATAATGCTATAACATCCCAAATTTTCAATTTGGAATGTTATACATTAAGTCATCATGCATATCATATTTTCTTGCATTTTGCCGATCCTAGAAATTTCACGCAACTCAAGGACCCTCGGAGAGAGTTGGAAATTTCATAATTTTCATATTTGATTTCTCTCAAATTTTGGAAATAGGATCATTCGGATTTATTTATTTTATCTTCAAATTTTTTCCAATAAAAAAATAAAGAGAGGGAATAATATGACTTTCCCAAAATTTTGGAAAAATGAAGATTTAATAATAAATCAAATTTTGGGGTTTCGAGGTTTATTTGCTTTAGGGAAAAAAATGAGTATTTTAAAAATTTGCATTTTTGCCCCGTATTAAAGTTCATTTTGTTCGACTCATATTTAGGAGTCGGGGAAATTTTATTTTATTAAATTTGGAGTTCGTTTAGATTTATTTTAATTCGTTTTCGGTTTAAAAAAAAACCCTGCGCCCGCTTTGGGCAAGGAGCCCGGCTAGCCCAACCCTTGTGACCAGCGCCCCTCCTCGCGCTCCCACTTGGGAGGAGTCCCGCCCATGCATGCCGACCGAGTCCCGGCTCGGCCACGCCGCCCGCCGTTGCCCTCTCCCCAACAACCCCACCCCTTCCCTCATATAAGCCGCGCCCCCCCCCCCTCGACCCACCCACGCCCGTCGCCCACCCGCCGCCACCGAGCCACTTGGCCTTGACGCCCGCCGCCGCCCATCGTCGCCCAGCGTCGCCCGAAGCCGTGAGCCGCCGTCCCAAACCCGCCGCCGCCATGAGTCCACCTGACCCGGCCCAGACCCAGCCCATGGCGACCTCGCCGGAGGTAGCCACCACGTCACCCCGGTCCGGTTTGTTTTAAAAACCGT
Organism: Aegilops bicornis; assembly: GCA_021605145.1. Lineage (NCBI taxonomy): Eukaryota > Viridiplantae > Streptophyta > Magnoliopsida > Poales > Poaceae > Aegilops > Aegilops bicornis. The sequence continues at coordinate 256,396,486 of CM038671.1, read as the reverse complement.
CAGGTTTTCTTCGTTGTTCGGTTTTTTAAAACCCTAGATCGGTTTATTTTTTTCGGTTTAGTTATTTAGTGAGCGTTCACCCGATCCGTTCGTTTTAACAAACACGTTCGCGGTTAATTTACATTAACGAGCGTCCGTTCGTTTAACCGTTAAATCGTTTTCTTTTAAATTGGATTTAATCCGTTATTTTCCGATTTCGATTTCGGATCAATCTTGAATCAGTTTATCTTCTCGCTCGCTTATCGGAATCGGGTGATTCAAGCGCTGGAGTTCGTTTCAAAACCGCCGTTCCGACTAATCCACTTAAACAAAGTTTGCTACTGAAAAATTTGACCTAGTTTCAAATTGCTAGAACGAGTCGTTTTCTTCGACGTTTGACTTTTCGTTGCTTTATTTGATTGATTCTTTTTGCAACCAGGGTTCTTAAGTTGAACTTTACTGGTCAGATCTTCTATCCGAGATTTCCTGTGCATTAGATGAGTACTTATTGTATGCTTGTTGTTTATGCGATAGATCACCGGTCGCTTCGCTTGTTACTTGAGTCTCTAGGTTTCGCGGATCATCGGCAAAGGCAAGTAACACTTGATCATATCTTTTCTACTACCGGTTTTTATGCATTAGATCAATCCTCAAACACTTGCATGATTAGGATCTAATTAAATTGTGGGATGGGAAGTAGGCGAGGTAGTACCTATTACTGTTTTACTTATGAAACCTTGGGAGTTACTTCTCGTTTGCTTATTATGCCATGCTATGCTAGTAGGCGTGGATTGGGTGAGTGAATATCCATAGCGGATGTGAGATTGTTAATTAATGGTTTATCTAAAGGTGCATAACAAACACACATACGGGTGGATTGAGGCACTGGTTTCTATCGAGGACTTACTGTTTTTCTTGGACCGCCACCCAGGCTCAAAGGGATCATAAGATTTTTCAAACTAGAAACTTCCGTGTGCAGCCACAAGCCATTATGGGCTCTGGCATAGTTGACTAAGTTGTGCGAACTCTTACGGGTAGGCTAGCTGATGTAGGGGATGTAGGTTGGTACGGTCTACCCACATGTAAGGTGCTAGTGCTTACGAAGGCTGTGTCTCGGTCATAGTCTCTCAAACACCATGTAGTGTGAGAACCAAGCGGAGGCGATCGAGTCTTGTGGGGAAAAGTCGCCAAACCTCTGCGAGTGTATAAACTAATCATGATTAGCCTGTCCCCGGTTATGGACATCTTGAGTATCTAGTACTTGAATATCATGTGAATCTCATCATGTTACTTCTAATTAATATTATTGGGTTTTTAATGAGTACTTTTAATTGGGATTGAGGATCACATCAACCATTCTCAATGTTTAACAACCACCATGATAGTTAAATGAATTTATTCCTTTGCAGTAGGGAAAAACTAGCTTTATGCAAAACTGTAACCGTAGAGCTTTCCACCAGCCATATATGCATGTAGTATAGGCTTATTCCTTCCTTACTCTCTATGTGTTACATTGCCAGCATATTCCATGTGCTGACCCGTTTTCGGGCTGCAACTTTCATGTTGCAGACTTTTAGAACGACAGTAAGGTGTTTTAGGTGCGTGGTTCTATACTCGGTGATGCCGATGGAGTTGATGGACTCACTTATCTTCCAAGTCTTCGCTGTTATTATCGTTATTAGATGGCCTTAAGCCATATTTATTGTAATAAGTCCTCTTTTGGACAATCTTTGTAATGAGTGTGTGATTGCTACTCTGCTATAAATCCTTGAAATCTTGTGTGGTGTCGGCATTCTTGATCGAGGATGACACTGAGCACAGAGACTTGATCCATTGAACCGAATTCGGGTCGCTCTGAGAGATAGTATCGAGCTTCTGTTGTATGAGACCACGACCACTAAGTTAAAGCCATAGATCACTACTCTCTTCTCATTTCTAACTCCTCATCTTTTCTACTCTTTTAGGATGAAGAATAGCGAAGATCAAGTACACCCAACCGGATAAAGGCACACCTTTTGGATTTCACTTGAAGGAAGTCACCAAGTACTGAACATTGGACTACCAAGTTTCACGGGACTTTCAGCATACTCTTGCTGAAGAGGGTATTTGGAAGATTCAAGCTCATGTACCGGGAAGGGCGTTCGCCCCAATCACCAAGCCTATAGATAGTGTTTTCGATTGCACCAACTTTGGAGTGCAGGAAAGAGCATGGCAGCTCACATCGGCATGGGGCGCATTGGAGAAGTTTATCAAGAAGACCTCAAAGACACCATCTATCAGATTTGCGGATCTTTGAGATGAACAATGGGAGATAATCGGCACCACGAAGGATAGATCCATTGCAGCTTTTATCCGAGTTAAACCATCACATTCGGCCTTGGGAGAACCGGATGTGTAATGATATGCTCGAGTTGAAGAATGCGAAGGGAAGGATCATCGAACTTGAAGGAGAACTAAAGTCTACTGCGCAAGGACTACATGGGCCGAGATCGTGGCGTTAGCAAGACACAATAACGATCTTAAGTATGAAATTGAAGAACTCAAGAAGAAATTGGCGCTCAAGAATGAAGACCCGTCGCCCGGTTGTCCAAGCGACTACATCAACATCGGCGACACCAATTCGGATCCAAGTGAACCCGACTTTGAAGATGAAGCTGGGCGAGACATCATGGAGTCTTCCACGGTTCAAATTAGTAGATGACCCCACATATTAGTAGTATTTCCTCCATGTAACATTTTAGTACACGCACTTTTGCGATAGTTAGATCGTTGTAAGCCCCTTGTTTGAATTGAATGAAGTGATTTTGTGTGCATTTGCTCATATACATTTGGGTAGTGTTTCTCCTTAGACCCCACTCTATTCTTAATTTCTCGTCTTTTCTAAACCCATCGAGATGCCTCCGAGAACGCGACCCGGATTTGTTTTCCTTGAGAGATCACCAGTTGATTGATTGAGAACACTTTGATCCAAACACTAGTGCGAGAATCAAGGCAACAACAACAACAACAACAACCCACCGCCACCACCACCACTGCGGATCATTTGACACGTTTCTTAAGGCTGAATCTGCGGTGTTTTCCGGTATACCGAGCCGATAGTAGCGGATGATTGGCTCCGTAAGATAGGAAGGGAGTTGACCTTTGTAGGATGTCTGAGATGGAGAGAAGGTGAAGTTCTTTGCACACCAACTTGAAGGACCCTTGGCGACATGGTGGGAGAATTTTACAGCCACTTACCCTATAGACAACTTTGTCACATGGGATCGGTTTCAGCAAGCTTTCACTTTGCCCATGTCTCGATGGGAGCTATGGCCATGAAGAAGCGTGAGTTTCGCAATTCGCCAAGGAGGAAGGGCTGTTGGCGGTATGTGGATGATTTTAGTAAGTTAGCACGTTATGCCCCGGATAGCGTTACTACGGATGCTGACTAAGCGGGAGAAGTTTGGAAGGACTGAATGATGAGTTAAGCATGCGGTTGATGGTAGCAAGTTTCAATAACTACCGGGAGTTGGTAGACGAGCCCTCATGATTGAAGGAAAGCGGCTGACAAATTGAGAACCGCAAGAGGAAGTATGGGCGGGAAGTATAACTACGGAGCCAATGAAGCCGTTATACCCCTAAGCGGGGAGTTCGGTTTGAGCATACCCATGGAGGAGGTAATTCACATAACCATAATGGCACCAAGAATGGGAGCAGGGAATGGAGGAAGCAATGGGCGAGAACCGCACCACCCGTCAACACCATCCAAGGTAGACTGAGTCACATCACTTGCTTTAAGTGCATAAGGCGGGCATTACATAAATGATGATTGTCGAAGGCGAATGGAAATGGCAATGGAAGCTACGGAAAGAAGCCAAACCCTTTCAGCGGGGACGGGTGAACCACATTGATGTGGAGGAGGTTGAAGATCAGCCCGATCGATGTCCGGTAAGTTTTTGGTCATTCTTTGCGGTTGTTCTTTTCGATCTTTGGTGCATCGCATTCATACATATCAAGGGGATTTGTGGATAAGTACAAATTACCGACCCAAGCCCTATAGGTCACCCATGCTAGTAACCTCACGGGGCGAGAATACATGGCTAGTATATGGTGTGATCATTGCCATTAAGGATTGGACACTATGTTTTCCCTCGGACCTAATAGCTCTGGAATCCCAAGGATTGGATGTGATATTAGGCATGGATTAGTTATCGAAGTATGGAGGAACATAGATTGCACCACCAAGTCAATTTTGCTCACTACACGGAAGGAAGAAGGATCAAGTATGTATCAAGGCACGAGCCGAGGAGAGCACAAGTAAATTCCTTATCAGGAATTGTGCAGGAAGAGATACCAGTGGTGAAGAATTTCCCTGAGGTATTTCCGGAAGAGTTGCCAGGAATGCCACCGGATAGAGACATTGTTTTTGATTGAGCTTTTGCCAGGAACAGGCCCAATATCTAAGCGACCATACAGGATGCCCGCACAAGATTTGGCGGAAATCAAGAAGCAGATTAAGGAGCTATTGGATAAAGGTTTTATACGCCCAAGTTCTTCGCCTTGGGGATCACCCGTACTGTTAGTGGAGAAGAAGGATGGATCGTTAAGGATGGTTGTTGATTATCGTGGATTGAATGAAGTAACAATCAAGAACAAGTACCCACTACCAATGATAAATGATACATTTGATAAATGCGCAAGGAGCTAAAGTATTTTCCAAGATAGATTTGCGATCGAGGGTACCATCAGTTGAAGATTCGAGGCGGGACATACCTAAGACAACATTTACCACGAGATATGGACTGTATGAGTACACCGTTATGTCATTTGGATGACTAACAGCGTCGACCTATTTCATGAACACGATGAACAAAAGTGTTTATGGAGTTTTGGATAAGTTAAATTAAGTGGTGTTCATAGATGATATTTTGATTTTCTCGAAGAATGAAGAGGAACATAAGGAACATTGCGATTGGTTTTGGAGAAACTAAGGGAACATCAGTTATATGCCAAGTTCAGCAAATGTGAGTTTTGGCTAAGGAAGTTGGATTTCTTGGACATGTTATATCAGGAGAAGGAATAGCAGTTGACCCCACAAAGGTTGAGACCGTAACCAAATGGGAAGCACCCACGGCAGTTGGAGAGATTCGGAGTTTCCTTGGACTCGCGAGGATACTACGAAGATTCATTGAGAATTTCTCAAGGATTTCAAAGCCTATGACAGAATTCTTTGAAAAGGATACCAAGTTCATTTGGGTGAGGATTGTGAGACAAGTTTTCAGGAGTTGAAGAAAAGATTGGTTACCTCACGGTGTTAATTTTGCGGATCGGACCAAGGATTATGAGGTGTATTGCGGCGCTTCACGTCGAGGACTTGGGCGATGCTTATGCGAGGAAGGAAGAGTTGTTTCGTATGCTTCTGACGACAGCTTAAGCCTCATGAGTTGAATTATACCACACATGATTTGGAGTTAGCAGCCGTTGTGCATGCATTGAAAACACAGGAGACATTTTCTCATTGGAAATCATTGTGAGGTGTGGAAGCGGATCACAAGAGTTTGAAGTACATCTTCACACGAAGAATTAAATCTCAGACGGAGGAGATGGTTGGAGCTTATCAAGGATTATGATATGAGATTGCATTATCACCGGGAAGGCTAACGTTGTAGCAGGGCGCATTGAGCCGTAAGAGCCGCGTCAATACCCTAATGATGGGAGGAATACCCAAGGGGTTAGCGAGGACTTCGAGAGCTATGTTTGGTAAAAAGTTAGAGAGGCTATGTAGCAACATTGGAGATTAGGTCTACCTTTGGTGGACAAAATCGAGAAGCCCAAAAGGCGGATAAGGAAGTTGCCTCTATAAAGGAGAAAATGAGCAAAGGAAAAGCTAAGGGATTTCGTGAGGATGAGCATGATACCCTATGGTTTTGAGGACCGTGTTTATGTGCCAAATAACTTGGGAGATCGGAAGTTGATTTTGCAAAAGCCCATGATTCACCCTATTCGATTCACCGGAAATACCAAGATGTATTTGGATTTGAAGGAAGCGATTACGGTGGACGGAATGAAGAAGGATATCGCCAGAGTATGTAGCGATTTGCGATGTATGTCGAGAGTGAAAGCGAACATCGAGAAGCGGCCAGGATTATTGCAACCATTGCCGATACCCGAATGGAAGTGGGATAAACTAGGCATGGATTTCATCACAGGTTTGCCAAAGACTCGTTCAGGATATGACTTCGATTTGGGTTATAGTCGACCGCTTGCGAAGGTAGCTCATTTCATTCGATCAAGACTACCTATAAGCGGTGCTAAGTTGGCAAATATATACATGACCAGAATTGTGTGTTTACCGCGGAGTTCGAGGAGTATCGTGTCGGATAGAGGAACCCAATTTACCTCAAAGTTTTGGAATCAGTTGCACAAAACATTGGGAACGAGCTGGAATTGATACAACTTTTCACCTGAACGCAGATGGATGACGGTGAGAGAGTCAATCAGATTTTGGAGGATATCTTTGAGAGCTTGTGCACTAGATTATGGATCTAGTTGGGATGATAACTTGCCGTATGCAGAGTTTTCTTATAACAACTTGATTACCAAACCAGCTTGAAGATGGCACCTTCGAGGCTCTGTATGGAAGGAGATGCGGGACACCGTTGTCATGGGGAATGGCGGAGATCGTCGAGTTGTTTGGACCAGATTTGATTAAAGTGCGAGCGAGAAGGTTAAGTTGATTAGCGATAGGCTCAAGGTAGCCAGTCCGAACGGAAGAGCTATACTTGATTCAAAAGCATAAAGGCGATAGAATATGAAGTTGGAGAGAGTATATCTTAGAGTATCCCCTCTTGAGGAGTTAAAAGCGTTTTGGAGTTAAAGGAAGATTAGCACCACGTTTCGTTGGACCGTATAAAATTTTTACAACGCATGGGAGAAGTTGCTTATAAACTGGAATTGCGGAGGGGTATCGGGGAGTTCATGATGTATTCCATATTTCTCGATTGAAGAAATGTCACGCTGAGATAGGCGGAAATACCGTTAAGAATCGGTGCGGCTTGAAGCAATTGATTGCGAGGATGATTTGACATATGAGGAGAAACCGGTCAAGATTCTCGATTATGCCAGTGAGTTACTACATGACAAAAGTTATCAAGTTTTGCAAGGTTCGGTGGAGCCACCACCTTTGAGGATGAAGCCACAGGAAAGAGAGGAAGATTTGCTCAAGGACCACCCTCACCTATTTTCTAGCCAACCCGAATCTCGAGGCGAGATTCATCTTAAGGGGTAGGTTTGTAACATCCTAAATTTTCAATTTGGAATGTTATACATTAAGTCATCATGCATATCATATTTTCTTGCATTTGCGATCCTAGAAATTTCCATAACTCAAGGACACTCGGAGAGAGTTGGAGATTTCATAATTTTCATATTTGATTTCTCTCAAATTTTGGAAATAGGATCATTGATTTATTTATTTTATCTTCAAATATTTTTTCCAATAAAAAAATAAAGAGAGGGAATAATATGACTTCCCAAAATTTAGGAAAAATGAAGATTTAATAATAAATCAAATTTTGGGTTTTCAAGGTTTATTTGCTTTAGGGAAAAAATGAGTATTTTAAAAATTTGCATTTTTGCCCGTATTAAAGTTCATTTTGTTGAATCATTTTGGGAGTCGGAAAATTTATTTTATTAAATTTGGAGTTCGTTTAGATTTATTTTAATTAGTTTTCGGTTTAAAAAAAACCCCGTGCCACTTTGGGCCAAGGGCCCAACCGACCAACCCTTGTAGGCCAGGCGCCCCTCCTCGCTGCCCACTTGGGAGGAGTCCCGCCGCCCAGCCGTAAAGTCCCGGCTCGGCCACGCGCCGCCCGCCCGCCGTTGCCCCCTCCCAAACAACCCACCTTCCTCCTTATAAGCCGCCGTCCCCCCTCGACCCACCCGCGTCAGTCGCCCACCCAGCCGCCACTTGAAAACCCCTTCGCCCAGAACGCGCCGCCGCCTTGCTGTCGCCCGGCGTCGCTCGGCGCCGTGAGCCGCGCCGTCCCGACCCGCCGCCGCCCGCCGAGTCCACGCTGACCCCGCCGGAGCCCCGGAGCCCCGCCGGCGACCTCGCCGGAGGTAGCCACCACGTCACCCTCCCCCGGTCCGGTTTTGTTTTAAAAACCGTCCGGTTTTCTTTCGTTATTCGGTTTTTAAAACCCTAGATCGGTTTATTTTTTCAATTTAGTTATTTAGTGAGCGTTCACCCGATCCGATTCGTTTTAACAAACGCGTTAGCGGTTAATTTCTGTTAGCGAGCGTCCGTTCGTTTAACCGTTCGTCGTTTTTCTTTTAAATTGGATTTAATCCGTTATTTTCGATTTGATTTGAGATCAATCTTGAATCGGTTTATCTTCTCGCTTCGCTTATCGGAATCGGGTGATTCAAGCGCTGGAGTTTCGTTTCGAAACCGCCGTTCCGACTAATCCACTTAAACAAAGTTTGCTACTGAAAAATTTGACCTAGTTTCAAATTGCTAGAACCGAGTCGTTTTCTTTTCGGCGTTTGACTTTCGTTGCTTTATTTGATTCGATTCTTTTGCAACCAGGGTTCTTAAGTTGAACTTTACGATCAGATCTTCTATCCGAGATTTCCTGTGCATTAGATGAGTACTTATTGTATGCTTGTTGTTTGTCTGCGGTAGATCACCGGTCGCCGCTTGTTACTTGAGTCTCTAGGTTTGGCGGATCATCGACAAGGCAAGTAACATGATCATATCTTTTCTACTACCCAGTTTTTATGCATTAGATCAATCCTCAAACACTTGCATGATTAGGATCTAATTAAATTGTGGGATGGGAAGTAGAGGAGGTAGTACCTATTACCTGTTTTACTTATGAAACCTTGGGAGTTACTTTTACGTTTGCTTATTATGCCATGCTATGCTAGTAGGCGTGGATTGGGTGAGTGAATATCCATGACAGATGTGAGATTGTTAATTAATGGTTTATCTAAGGTGCAACTTAAACACACACATCTGGGTGGATTGAGGCACTGGTTTCTATCGAGGACTTACTGTTTTTCTTGGACCGCCACCCAGGGCTCAAAGGGATCATAAGATTTTCAAACTAGAAACTTCCGTGTGCGACCACAAGCCATTATGGGCTCTGGCATAGATTGACTAAGTTGTGCGAACTCTTACGGGTAGGCTAGCTGATGTAGGGGATGTAGGTTGATGCGGTCTACCCACATGTAAGGTGCTAGTGCTTACGAAAGGCGTGTCTCGGTCATCCGTCTCTCAAACACCATGTAGTGTGAGAACCAAGCGGAGGCGATCGAGTCTTGTGGGGAAAAGTCGCCAAACCTCTGCAGAGTGTATAAACTAATCATGATTAGCCCTGTCCCCGGTTATGGACATCTTGAGTATCTAGTACTTGAATATCATGTGAATCTCATCATGTTACTTCTAATTAATATTATTGGGTTTTTAATGAGTACTTTTTAATTGGGATTGAGGATCTTTGTCAACCATTCTCAATGTTTAACAACCACCATGATAGTTAAATGAATTTATTCCTTTGCGGTGATGAGGAAAAACTAGCTTTATGCAAAGCTGTAACCGTAGAGCTTTCCACCAGCCATATATGCATGTAGTATAGGCTTATTCCTTCCTTACTCTCTATGTGTTACATTGCGGCATATTCCATGTCTTGACCCGTTTTGAGCTGCAACTTTCATGTTGCGAGACTTTTCAGAACGACGAGTAAGGTGTTTTAGGTGGTGGTTCTATACTTTCGGTGATCTTGATGGAGTTGATGGACTCACTTATCTTCCAAGTCTTCCATTTATTATCGTTATTAGATGGCCTTAAGCCATATTTATTGTAATAAGTCCTCTTTGGACAATCTTTGTAATGAGTGTGTGATTGCTACTCTGCTATAAATCCTTGAAATCTTGTGTGGTGTCGACATTCTTGATCGAGGATGACACTGAAACAGAAGACTTGATCCATTCGGGCGAGTGCGCTACAAATGCGTAATAACAGCCCATAATGCAGTAGATATTGGTATAAAAGCATGATGCGAAATTCACGTATCAACTCCCCCAAGCTTAGACCTCGCTTGTCCTCAAGCGGAAGCCGATAACGAAAAATATGTCCACATGTTTAGAGATAGAGGTGTCGAAAAAATAAAATATGGACATGAGGGCATCATGATCATTCTTATAACGACAACATATATATATATATATATATTGTCATATGATTTCTTATGCTAAAGTAACAATCTATTCACAATGTCAAGTATGGATCAGAAACTTCATTGAAAACTAACAAACTATGATCTAGGTCATTGAAGCAATTGCAATTTATTATAACATTGGAAAGAGTCAATATAAGAGCTTTTGACAGCAAGTCCACATACTCAACTATCATTTAGTCTTTCACAATTGCTAACACTCACGCAATACTTATGGATATGGAGTTTTAATCAGACACAAAGAAAGATATGGGCTTATAGTGTTGCCTCCCAACCTTTTACCTCAAGGGTAATGTCAACAATAATAATTTATGATAACTTACATCCAATTGGATATATATATCGAGGATCTTTCCAACACAATGTGCTTGACAAAGGATAAAGTGTAAAAAAAAGGAAGGTGAAGATCACCTCGACTCTTGCATAAGACATAAATCAAAAATAAAAGACAGGACCCTTACGTAGAGGGAAGCGAGAGGTTGTCATGTGCTTTTATGGTTGGATCCACAAAATCTTAATGCAAAATAACGTCACTTTATATTGCCACTTGTGATAGGGACCTTTATTATGCAGTCAAATCGCTTTTATTGCTTCCATATCACAAGATCGTATAAAGCTTATTTTCTCCACATTAATAGATCATACATATTTAGAGAGCAATTTTTTATTGCATGCAACAATGACAACTTACTTCAAGGATCTTACTCATTCCATAGGTAGATATGGTGGACTCTCATGGCAAAACTGGGTTTAAGGATATTCGGAAGCACAAGTAGTATCTCTACTTGGTGCAGAGAATTTGGCTAGCATGAGGGGGAAAGGCAAGCTCAACATGTTGGATGATCCATGACAATATACTTTATTTGAATATAAGAAAACATAACCCATTCGTTGTCTTCCTTGTCCAACATCAACTTTTTAGCATGTAATATTTTAATGAGTGCTCGCATAATCATAAAAGATGTCAAGATAGTATATTTATATGTGAAAACCTCTCTTTGTTTATTACTTCCTATTATTTGCAGCGATGACCAAAACTATGTTTGTCAACTCTCAACAATTTTTATTAATCATACACTATATATGTGAAGTCATTACTCTCCATAAGATCAATATGATCTTTTTAATTCTTATTATTCTATATTTGTCTTATTATTCCGTCAATATCATAGCAAGATAACCAAGCCCTCGACTCAAGACTAATCTTTATTATATATATATATATAGCTCACGGAATCGAATTACATAGAAGGATCAACACAAAACTCAAAGCTAGATCATACTAAAACCTTATTCTACTAGATCAAGACATAACCAAAAGGATCGAACTAAGAAAAGCGGTAAAGATAGAAGTGTGATGGTGATACGATGCCGGGCACCTCCCCCAAGCTTGGAAGTTGCCAGCAGGGTGCCCATACCCATGTGTTTATGTGTCTTTCTTGGAGGTGGTGATGATGGAGTTGTTGATGATCTAGGCTTGTCATCCATCTTCAAGGCATAGTCTCACCATCATAGAAGGATGATCGAGTCTTGGGATCCTCAAATCTGCAGCCAAACTCATCCTCTTGAATCTATATTCATAATCACAATTTTGGTTTTGTAGGTCATAGATCTGGGCTTGGAGGTGCTCAATTTTCTCGTGAAGCTTGAAGATGGTCTCCCCAATGTTCTTGGCATCCAACTTGTGGTTGTTGGTGAACTCCATGATCATCATGTGGTGGGCGTTGAGTCCACATTCCACCATCCTGGCACTTGAAAACTTGTTGCTCCATTGCTTGAGTCTTGTCTCCATGCTTCCGGTCCTCCTTGGTCCCTCAACGTCACGGATGTGCAGCACCCCCTCAAGCATCTCAATGGTTTGAGGGTGTTGCGGCTACCTCCATGAGTGAGGTTGATGACCTTCTCAAAAAATTTCTCCTTGGGGCGCTTAAAGACGTCATGGTGATCTAGATCTGTCAGAAAAACAGCTCGAAACAAAAGTAGAGGATATTTGCATTAATGCGATGGTCAAAAACTTGGGGAGATTATATAGTGAATTTTACCGACCAAAAGAAGTATTGTGCAAGAAAAGCGGAGTCCGGGAGGGCACACGAGGGGTGCCCAAGAGGCGGAGCGCGCCTAGGGGGTAGGCGCGCCCTCTACCTCGTGGATGCCTCGTGTCCCTTTCAGACTACTTCTTATTTTCCTATTTTCTTAAATATTCCAAAATGGAGAAAATTTGCTATTAGAACTGTCTTGGAGTCGGTTTACTTACTGTACCACATACCTATTCCTTTTAGATGCAGAAACATTCTAGAAGGTGTCCCTTATGTACTCCTCTGGGGTTCTGATTGTCAATAACATTGGTTTCAACATTTATGGGATTACGAGATATAATGTTTGATTCTTTGACCGTTCACCACCTTGGTTTGTGCCTTGAAGTTGTTGATTTTATGGCACGGAGCGATAGACCTCCTCGATAACGTAAGGACCTTCCCATTTAGAGAGGAGTTTTCACGCAAAAAAATCTTAAGCGAGAATTGTATAACAAAACATAATCACCTACATTAAACTCACGCTTTTGTATCCTTTTGTCATGCCATCTTTTAACTTTTTCTTTAAATAGTTTGGAATTCTCATAGGCACAGGTTCTCCACTCATCAAGTGAGCTAATGTAAAATAGTCTCTTCTCACCGGCAAGTTTGAAATCATACTTGAGCTCTTTAATGGCCCAATATGCCTTATGTTCTAATTCTAGAGGTAAGTGATATGCTTTTGCATAAACCATTTTATATGGAGACATACCCATAGGATTTTTATATGCAGTTCTATAGGCCCATAATGCATCATCAAGTTTCTTGGACCAATTCTTTCTAGATCTATTAGCTTGATGCAAAATTAATTTAATCTCTCTATTACTCAGTTCTACTTGACCACTAGACTGTGGGTGGTATGGGGATGCAATTCTATGATTAACGTCAAACTTAGCAAGCATCTTAAGAAAAGCACCATGAATAAAATGTGAACCACCATCAGTCATTAAGTATCTAGGGACTCCAAACCTCGGGAAAATAACTTCTTTAAGCATCTTAATAGAGATGTAATGATCAACCCTACTAGTTGGAATAGCTTCTACCCACTTAGTAACGTAATCAACAACAACTAAAATATGTGTATACCCGTTAGAGGAGGGAAAATGTGTGACGCCCCCAATTCAATCGTACACTAATCATACGCGCAAATGTGTACGATCAAGATCAGGGACTCACGGGAAGATATCACAACACAACTCTAAAAATAAAATAAGTCATGCAACCATCATAATACAAGCCAGGGGCCTCGAGGGCTCGAATACAAGTGCTCGATCATAGACGAGTCAACAAAAGCAACAATATCACGATGCAGGACATAAGTTAAACAAGCTGCCATAAGATGGCTAGCACAAAGCTGAGGATACAAATCGAAAGAGGCGCATGCCTCCTACAGGATCCTCCTAAACTACTCCCTAGTCATTAAATCATTGACACCTTGCGTAGTAGTAGGCACCTCCGGTGTAGTAGGAGTCGTCGTCGATAGTGGCGTCTGGCTCTTGGGCTCCGACATCTGGTTGCGACAACCAGGAAGAAAGGGAAGGGGTACAAGGGCAGCAAAGCAACCCGTGAGTACTAAATCAAAGTACTTTCATAGTAAGGATCTACACTACATATGCATGGGTATACGTGTAAAAAGGCAATATCGGTGGAATGAGCTGCGAGAATGCGAGAATAAGAGGGGGATAGCTAGTCATGTCGGCGACTACATACAGCAGCCTCCATCTTGCTGACATGTAGAAGAGAGTAGATGGTAAGTTCACCAAGTATCATCGCATAGCATAATCCTACCCGGCGATCCTCCCCTCGTCGCCCTGTGTGAGAGCGATCACCTGGTTATATCTGGCACTTGGAAGAGTGTGTTTTATTAAGTATCCGGTTCTAGTTGTCATAAAGTCAAGGTACAACTCCGGGTCGTCACATTCTGAGGATCACGGCTATTGAATAGATAAACTTCCTGCGGGGGTTGCACCACATTTCCCAACACGCTCGATCCCTACGGTGGGACACACTTTCCGGGTCATGCCCGACCTCGGAAGATCAACACATCGCAGCCCTACCTAGGCACAAGCAGAGGAGGTCTATACGCCGATCTAAATCCTATCGCGTGAAAGTGCAGGCCCATCGCCCATTGCACACACACTGCCGCGTTGCGTCTGTGACGGAAGCAGACCTAGCCCCTTAATACAAGCACGGCTTATGGTCCAATCCGGTAGCGCAGCAATGCGTTAGCGTCAAAGAAGGCTTGGTGATACCACGACGTCGAGTGCCCATAACTATTCCCGCGTAGTTGGTTAGTGCGTATTAGTGCGTATAGGCTAGTGGCCAGACTCAGATCAAATACCAAGATCTCGTTAAGCGTGTTATTTTAAAGTAACCGCGGACGCCGACCAGGGCCAGGCCCACCTCTCACCTAGGTGGTCTCAACCTCCCCTGTCGCTCCGCCATAAAGTAACAGTCGGGGGCCGTCGGGAACCCAAGCCTACCTCTACCGGGATGGAGCCACTTGTCCTTTCAGCCTCCCCGCCGGAATCACTTGCGGGTACTCTCTGAGGCCCGACTTGGTCACATCATATAATCTGTATAATCATATGTGTATGTATGTATGTATATAAACCCGTGATCACCTCCCGAGTGATCACGACCCAATAATATAGCATGGCGGACGGACAAGAATGTAGGGCCAGCGATGGAAAACTAGCATCCTATACTAAGCATTTAGGATTGCGGTAAGAGGTAACAATTGTAGCAACAATGACGGGCTATGCGGCGAATATGATTAGCAAAGCGGTAACATTCTACACTACTCTAATGCAAAAGAGTAGAGAGAAGGAATATCACGATATCGAGTTGATCAAGAGAGGCTTACTGGTTGCTCTGCGGACAAAAAGCGGACCCTCGAATGTGAAGTAGTCGATTCTTGGTTCAACCGCGGTCTCGAGGTCTCTAGGAAAAAAATGAAGGGGAACCAATAAATAACGAGAACAATGAAAGCATCACAAAGCATAACATGGCAATGTCTGGCGGTGCTAGGGGTGACCTAACAGCAGTACTAGGTGCTACCGGCGAAGGGGAAAACTTATCGGAAAAGTATTCCCGGTGTTTAGCGTTTTCGGACAGATGGTAGGAGGAAAGTTGCATATTAAGCTATGCTAGGGGCGTGTGGTTGGCAAGCGGACTACATATTGGATTCGTCTCATTGTTACGAGCAACTTTCATGTACAAAGTATTTTCATCCAGAATTCACGGATTATTTTATATTAATTTTCAAATTTTATACATTTCCTAAAATTATCTTAATTGAATTAAAAAGCGAAAAATACTGTTGTCACCTAGTGCTACTCTAGCCACGATTAATGCTGACGGCGGGGCCGAGGTTGGGCTGACCCAGTCCGATCAAGGTTGATTGGTCAACATATGAATAGTGTTGGGGCCACATGTCATTGACACTAGTTGTATGTGAGGATTTATTTAGTCAATTAATTAAATGGGACCCTTATGTCATCTGTACATAGACTAAGATTTGCCACTAATTGATCCCTTAATCTAATCTACCTCTAATCTAAATAGGTAGAACCGGCCACGTGGTAGCAGAAATCAATGCATGGCTGAACACACGCCGCCTTTGGAGTGGATGGCGGCTCGATGTGCGATAGTAAAGAAAGCTGACGGCAGTGAGCATGATGATAGTAGCAAGCGAGCCGCAGCGGCTGCGATAGCGCAAAGCTTGACCAAGGCCCGGCCTTAGCGCGAGAAAGCCTTGATGATGCGTGGCGGCTGACGGCCAACATAACACACAACAAAGCGACACTAATGGCGGAAGCTGCCGATAGTTATGTGGCTTAACAACAACACAAGCGATAGCGATAGTAAGCGGCACAAGCCAAGAAGCGAGAAAAGTAGCTGCTGACGGCAAGCAGCGTGAGCGATGTGCAAGCGAAGCGTCATCTTGATCGCGCTTGGCCTTATGATGGCAGCGGTTAGGCCGCAACACGGGCAGCGGCGAGCGTGATCCGAACCTGGCAGCGTAGCGAAAGGCATGGTCCAGGGCACCGCAGGGCAGCGAAGGCGATGCTGGCGGTGGCGAAGCGATAGCGAGGAGGGCGTCGGTAGCAACAAGCGGTGAAGCAACCAGCGAAGGTAGCAGCTTGTAGCGTGAGAGCAGCGAAGAAAGGCTGCGGGCGAGAAGCGATGGCAGCAAAAGCACGCCGCATCTGGCGTGCGTGGGAGCTTCGAACGAGCTTCGGGGGCGTGCTTCTGGCAATGAATCGAGGAAAAGTGGCGGGAATGGGGAAGGAGCTCACGGTGAGCTGTGGGTGTGCATAAGCGGGCTCGGGGAGAGCTCGGGCGGCGAAGTTCAGCAATGGCGTCGGCGGTGCAGCGAGGAACAACCGGTCGAGCGAGCACTCGGCTTCGCGTTCTTGACGTAGAAGAAGCGGCGTGGCGGGAAGGAGCTTCTGGCGCTTGATCCTAAGCGGCGAGGAGGTAGTGGCCATGGGATCGGCGAGGAGCCATGGCGATAGCGGCGTTAGACACGTCGAGCAGAGACGAGGAAGCGAGGGAGAAGCGAATGGAGGCTATGTTTTGCGAGGGATCGCGACAAGCGACTTTATTGGCGGGGCGGATGGCATACGCGTAGCCATCGCCGGACGGATCTTGCCACGGTGCCTCTGCCTCTGTGGCGAGAGGTGGGAAGCAAGTGGGGAAGTTAGCTTTGGGCGTTTTGCTAGATGGGCCAAGGGCCCGATGAATTAGAGTTCCTTTTCTCTTTTACTAGTAACTTTCCATTTACCTTTTTGTTTATTTATTTAGCTACTATTTTGTACTTTCTTTTTGCATCAAAATAATTTTCTTTGAATTTAAAACCTTGCCATATAATTTCTATGGATTATTTTGCACTACCAGAAAAAGTTTGGGTTCAAAATAATTTATTAAGTTTGAGTTTATATTTAAATGGGATTAAAAGGTGTTGTTGGTCCATTGTTTTAATATTGAGAGGCAATTTTATATTTTGAAAAATATTAATTATTTCATGACAAATTGTTAGTGAATATTTGCAACCCACACTTTATTTTTGTTTTACCGTTTGAAGAAATAATAATTTTACTTTATTTTTAAATTTGAATTTGAATCGGGTTTGAATCAACACGAGATTATCAACACTAATCGTGGTGGCGTGGCATCATTAATCGAGGATTCTTGTAGCAATTATCCAGGCGTCACAATTCTCAATACTTCAAGAAATCTCGTCACGAGATTTAAGAAGTAATAAGGGGAAGTTACGTTCACGAAATTCTAACGGATCTTCTCGGTCTTGGTTGTTCTTTTCGGAGGAAAGTCGGTCCATTACATTGATGTCTTCATTTCTGCCTTGGTCATCATGATGAAGTCATCATCCTTTCTTCGAGAACTCCATCGTGCTTAAGAAAGAATAAGGGGGGGGGGGTTATTACGGGAGAACGGACCTCCTCAAGGTTGACTATCTGGTCGATAACATCGGGGAAGGTGGCGGAAAGTAACTCTCGAGTTGAAACATAAGAAAATATCGAGAGCAAAATAAGGAGGTATCATGGGAAGTTTTGAGTGGGCAGGCAATCGTTCGATGCACACAGCGAAGCGTGAAAGGGTTGAGATCAACGGGAATAAGTATTGTTACGATCCCGAGTGTGATCTCTCGAGAGGTGGCTAAATGAATTACTTATGAGGTCACGTGTGAGGAATAACTATGGGAAGATGGGGGTGAGTACAGGAGAGTCAGGTTTGGATCTTGTGGGCTGTGGGTTATGGGCCCACCATGCAGGTTAACAGTGAGAAAAGGGCGGTGACGCCGTGCGCGGTCATGATAGCAAAGGCATGTTAGAGGGTAGCACATTAGTTATGTCGGCAACAACACTTGCCGGTACCAAGAGGCGAGGACGAAGAAGAGCCATTTTCCTGCTTTCGTTGAACAAAGGCGGGCCAATAGGCAAAGTTCACAAATCCATCGGTGGCCTCTGGAATGTCATCAACAATAATAACGAGGTCTTCTTGTGAGAATCGTATTACAGGGGTTTACATAAGCGAGGAGAATATTCTTGCTTAGATCATATAGATCACAAGAAAGGTTAAACCAAACAATGGAAAGGAAAATAGGATTATCGGATTAAGCAGATCAATGGAAAGGAAAATGTGTTAAAACACATATTTGAGGGTATATCCTTAGAAGGACAAGCGAGCATGATATCCATGACGAGGATATAATGTAGAAAACCCTTTAGGTAAGGGAGAGAAATTTCATGACATTACCCATACAAGCATAGAAATATTTAGCATTGGGCTTCAAATGTTCTTGTTGAAAATCGGAGTACCACGGACATGCTTGAGATAGCATTGACATGGTCTTCAAGCAAAAGGTCGGACTTTGGATACTCAATGGATTCATCGAGGAAAAACTTATAGAATAAGTCTTTCAATTTCCTCATGGAAGAATGGTTAACATTGCTAAAAGGAAGAACTATAACAATAGGCCCTCGAGCAGTGTGCTAGGCATGACATCACCTTACCGGGTCATATAAAGATAGCGTTATAACTCTTGGAAAATCGTCCCAACCATCATATCTGATTGGTGTTAGGATATCTCGGACTCGGGATGCACGAGAAGAAGAGGTGCAACACAATTGGCGAGATGACATTATATGATTCTCGGAAATGAACTATGGGCGAGTTCGAACAAGGGTTCATCATTAAGCCAAGGAGAGGATGAGGAGGTGGCTCTTTGGACTCGGCGATAATTCAACGGTATCCAAAAAGATGGATCTCCCACAATTATGTGGACAAAGGAGATAACATTTGTTAGATCAAATGATATAATGAAGTATGCTAGAGGAAAACATACACAATTAAACATTGGTTGAAAGGTGTGCACGATATATGGGTTGGGTTGCTTACACGACCAATGTCAGAGAATGGTGATTCAATAATCGATAGTCTAAGAATGAGCGACCTACCATTAACCCAAAGCAATAGGGTTGCTAGAAGGATAGAATCCAAACAACACCGTTAAGCATTGTTGGTATCCGGGTTGGAATCAACACGAGGACCAAGAAAGAATGGTGATGGTGAGAAGTATCACTATACCAAGAATTCTTAAGAGGTGAAGCAATCCTCACAACATCCTAGTCATCAAGGATATTAATACTTCAAGGTAGAACATCATACAAGCTGGATAGAAAGTTGCATCCATATATAACATGAACAAGTTTGTGTTGGGGAAGGCAAGAATGTTGTCCGATGATAACACAATCATCGAGGGGCAAGGATGGTATTTACCATCATGTATTTGGTTGATATCTGGAAGAGCTCAAAATGTTGATGATGATCCGCGACACAATTATCGAGAGAGATTTCATGCGAGTGTAATGTCGATCGGCGATGACATCAAGTCGAAAAGGAATGATTAAGCGAAAGGTTATTGGAACCAAGGATTACACACATACTCGAAATCAAGCTTGCTATTCAAAGGCGAAATGATATGACGAGGAAGGCCGGCGTAGGGTTAGCTCATCGCGAATTTACGTGCTCCGTGAAGAAGGACCCGGTAGCAAAAAGTTAAAAATTAGCACATTAATGATATAGTCAATCGGGGCTAGGAATGAAGTGATCGGGTAAAAACTTCGTAAGAAAGGAAGATTGCTTTGAGAATCGTTGAATGGACACGATTCAGGTTATCGGTGTACTCGAGTGACTAACCAATGAGAACCAGGGGAAGAATTGGAATCGGTGAGAATGTAGCACTTGATGAAGAGACTCATAAGAAATTATGTTGCTATAATAATCTCGAGATACCGAGGGGTAATACTCGGCGACATATCAAAAGTAGAAGATAGATGGTGGGGTATTGCTCCATAGAAGACAAGTGCTTAAAATTACACGGAAATGGTATTTAAAGGAGAACATGGTGGAACCATGATTGCATAAGGCGGATCCTAGCTATAAGATGAACTTACACCAAGGGAATAATTAATTTTGAAAAAGAAGCTTGATGAGAAGGTCTACATCGTGCCCATGGTCATGAACACAAAGTTCAAGGTCGAATCCCACTTCTCCAATGCATAACCTTTCATTCACTTCTCACATTCGATGAAGTTGTAGTGTTGAAATTTTATTTGGCAAAACACCGGAAAGAGTATGACTAAGTGAAAACTTCGAGGTTCACATGGATTAGAGAAGGCATAGGTTCAATCCATAGGGGCATCTTAGAAACATATATCACAAGTCTCAAAGGTAAATATCACCAACTCAAAAGTAGAGCATGGTTGGCCAATCGAGAGAATAGGATTTACCAATGGCATTATGTATGAGGGAAAGAAATGACAAGATTATTGAATAGGAAGGACATTGTCGGATAAAATCCAACAAAGGATCCACTTTGCTCCTCAAAGCGATCGATGTGTGAGCATCGGTACTCAACAGAGAGAAGAAGAAGAATGCAAGGAGATCAGATTATAGAAACAAGCGGCTAATTCAAAGCTCAAATGCAAAGGAATTATGATCTTCAAATCAAGGGATCGGAAGCAAACACTACGATCAAGGATGGATAAGTTGAGTAGGCTTAGGGGTACAATGTCGATGGCAATTTGATTGGTGAGATCGGCTCATGTTTAATATGACGATACGAGCTGGAAGGATGAATTCTAGGATATGATTGAGGATTGCGAGCATTAGCAACATATTGAATCAAGGGACTCGAGATAATGATAATGACAAAGGATGCTAATGAATATTGCTAGTCATATGGAGACACAGCCATAATGCAAGCAGAAGAAAGTATTTCTGCGAGAAATAGTGGGCGGAGATTTATCAAAAGATCGGATAGTACTTCAATGTGTCTTGTGAATCATATGATTAACGGGGAAGCGAGAATACTCAATAAGTGCGAGGAATTATCCATAGAGGGTATTCATGTGGCAAGAAGCGCAAAGCAGTAGGCACAAAGTATTCTCGGAACAATAGAGAGAATTTCGGGGTATCTTGTAATAACAAGATCAGCGAGAATGATTGTATGAATGGCGGGGTGTACTTGGTTTATCCATTGGGGTTTATCGATGGAATGGAATAGCAAAGTGGTGGACACAAAGTCTCGAGAGACTATTAGAGGAAGTATCTTGAATCTTACGGTGTATGACGATCATCGGAGACTGAAGGGCTCTCCCGGGAGAAAGTATTATGTCGAGAACCTAGAGTCGGAGTTAGTAAAAATCATTTAACCCGAATAGAAGAGAGATCGAGATTCCCTCGATGCGGATCAAGAAATAAAAGATCCTAATACCACCCAATGGCGGCGTGGGCGTAAGCCACACGGACCATGTTAGTAAAAGTTTTTCGGTGACTAGACTCAACGGCTGAGGAGTTGGAAGGATTCCTACATGCGATTAAACTGCGATACCAACTTATAGCGCCCCGATTCAATGGTACACTAATCATACTGCGCTAATGTATGCGATCAAGATCGAGGAGACTCACGCGGAAGATATCACAACACAACTCTAAAAAGTAAAATAAGTCATACAAGAATCATAATACAAGCGAGGGGCTCGAATACAAGTGCTTTCGATCATGAAGAGAGTTAGGTAAAGCAACAATATCTGAAATTACAAACATAAGTTAAAACAAGTTGCCATAAGATGGCTAGCACAAACTAGGATCTGAGATGAAGAAAGAGGCATGCCACACCTGGGATCCTCCTAAACTACTCACAGTGAGTAAATCGTTGGCACACTGCTGCGTAGTAATGGTAGGCACCTCTACGGTGTAATGGGGTTGTAAAGCGATGCGAAGATGGCGATACGGCTCTAGGCTCCAACATGTCTGGTTGTGACAACCGAGGAAGAAAGGAAAAGTAAAAGAGGCAAAGCAACCCGTTGCAGTACTCATCAAAAGTACTCGCAAGCAAGGATCTACACTACATATGCATGGTCATACGTAAAAGGCTGATATCGGTTGGGTGAACTACACAATGCGTCGAAATGGGGATGATTGAATGAATGATTGATCTCGATCAATTGGAAATTGTTGGGTTGGCGTATTTGATGATTCTTCAGTGTTTGTCATCAGGACACTGAAATCAAAACTCTTTCAGGATGGACATCATCTTTCATGCGAAAATATCAACTAAACGTCGCTGTGACTAGGATGGATCAGAGTTCGTGCTGGAAGGATGACATTGGTAATTTTCTTTGATCCTGATGGTTGATCTGGATATCTTCTGGATATTCACATTTATCTTTGATTGCATGGTTGTCTACAGATGACAAAGTCAACTGTTTAGGTTATGCCGGTCTTTGTTGATCTTAATAGAATCTGGAATTGGAATATGAGCATCCGTTCGGCTCCGTGGTTTGATGTTGATTATAATCTGATTCATTCAGTGGGATGGATGTTGATGGATGGATTATCTGGATGGATGTTCAGGATGGTGGACATATGGAGTCCACTTGAAACCCATTAATGTAATTTTACTAATATCTCCGCGTTATGTGATTTGGTGACCCGAGATATTTGTTGAGTCGGATGAGATCATGGACATGATGAGGCGATATCGAAACAATGGTAGAGAGGTAAATATTCATATATGGGGACGATAATATTCGGACTTGGGAAGTGTTAAAGTGCAAGTACATCGGGTCAGATTGGAAGAGAATTCTGGGCATTCCCCCATGCAACTACGTGGCCCTAATGGGCCAGAGACGGTGACAGACCAGCCCCTGAGGGCTGGTGCTCCCCATGTAGGACAAAATAAGGAGGAAGGAAAGAGGGAAGAGAGAAAGGAAGGGGAGGGATTGACCTCCCCTTCCTTCTCCTCCTCATCCTTCCTTCCCCCTCCCGGGATGAATATGGAAGGGGGAGGCTGGGTCGAGGCGCCCAAGTGGGATTCCTCCTGCTTGGGCGCCCCCCTGCCTGCCTCCTCCTCCTCCAACCTATGATATTTGAGAGGGGGGCCTTTGCTAGAATACACAACGGCCTTGATTCCTAGCCATGTGCGGTGCCCCCTCCACAGGTTTACGCTCTCAAGTGCTTATTCACGTTGTGTTTTAAGCGCGAAGCCTGCCCGGATCACTTCTGCATGATTGTCCTGCCTTGCCGTCGATGCTGTCGAACTTCTCCCTACGACACTTTGCTGGATCAAGAGTTTGAGGGGCGTCATTGAAAATTTGAAGAGTGATCTGCAGAACTTCGGAGAGTGTCGTCGTTCCGGTGCTTGATCGGTCGAAGCAGGGAAGAAGTTAAACTACCAGCAACAGCGTTGTCAAACGCTTCCCCTTCGAGTCTCACAGGGTACATGGACACACTCTTCCCCTCTCTTTGCTATACATCACCCTAGATAGATCTTGCGTGAGCGTAAAGATTCTTTTGAAATTACGTATACATTTCCCAGCGATTAACATCGGAGCGAGGTCTATCGCGTAGATGATATACATGAGTAGAACACAAAGAGTTGTGGGCGGTGATCATCATCTTGCTTACCACCAATATATTATTTTGATTCATGACATTGTTGGATATGAAGTACAGTGGACCAACCTTACATGACCACGTTCCTTGGAGTCCGGTACCACTTAAAGCCGGACATGTACAACTAGTTTTGCATAAAAAGATTGGGTACGGCGATTGTCTGCTTTCTCCAACACTAATTGAATTGAATTTGATCAAGTGACGGTCCTTGTTAAAGGTTAAAAAATAGAAAACAGATAAATCAACATTGTGTTTTTTTGATACATTAGGTAAGAAACGATTCTTACTAGAAGCTTGCGTAGTAGCCACGTAAAACTGCAACAACAAAGTAGAGGGGCCGATCTAACTTGTTTTCACGGGCATGTTGTGATGTGATATGGTCAAGAAATAATGCTTGATATATGTTATTGTATGAGATGATCATGTTTTTGTGGAAGTTATATCGACTTAGCTGGCCGAGAACCTTATAGTTGTAAGCTTTATTGTGCATGAAATGTAAAGGCGTAATATAATTACTTTACTTTATCACTTTATGCATTAGCGATAGTTGTAGAAACAATAGTTGGCGAAGAGGACCATGTGACGACACATGGCCTATAGATCAAGATGATGGAGATCAAGGTGTCATAGCGGAAATTGATGATAGAAGATCATAGCAGTGCTTTGGAGATGGAGATCAAAGGCACAAGATGATGATGGCCATATCATGTCACATATTTTGATTGCATGTGATGTTTATCTTTTATGCATCTTATTTTGCTTAATGGCCCGGTAGCATTATAAGAATGATCTCTTACCTAATTCATCAAGGTATAAGTGTTCTCCTTTGAGTATGCACCGTTACGGCAAAAAGTTAATTAGATGTTTGAGACACTACATGATTATCCGGGTGTGATAAGGCTCTATTTTCAAATACTAGCGGGTGCAGAAGAAACGAGTTGCTGCACTATGCGGAATACTCGAGTTAAACTTGATGAACCTAGCATATGGAACAAATATGGCCCAGAACACTTTGAGTCGAAGATTGAGCGTTGAATCATATAGTAGATATGATCAACATAGTGATGTTCACCATTGAAACTACTCCATCTCACGTGATGATCCAGGACATGGTTTAGTTGATTTGGATCAATGATCACTTAGATGATTAGAGGATGTCTATCTAAAGGTGACAGGAGTTCTTAAGTAATATGATTAATTGAACTTTAATTTATCATGAACTTGATCACATTGATAGTATTAGCATATCTATGTTGTAGATCAATAGCTTCCGATGTAAGCTCCATGTTTGTTTGATATGTTCCTAGAAAAATTATGTTGAAAAATGTTAGTAGCAATTATGCTGATTTGGATCGTGATCACGAAATTATCCTCATTGCTGCATAGAAGAATTATGTCTTTGATGCACGCATGGGTGAAATACCTAATGCGCAAGAGCGTAGATGTAGGCGTTATGAGCGTTTGGCTAGCTCAATATGATGACTACTTGATAGTTTAGTAGACCATGACTTAAGGCTTAGAATCGGGACTTCAAAGGCGTTTTGAATGTCATGGACCATATGAGATGTTCCAAGAGTTGAAGTTAATATTTCAAGCAAATACACGAGTTGAGAGAGGTATGAAGTCTCCAACAAGTTCTATAGCTAAAAGATGGAGGAGAATAGCTCAAGCGGTGAGCATGTGCTCAGTTATGCAGGAGTACAACAATCGCTTGAATCAGAGTGAGTTAATCTTCTAGATAAAATAGTGATTGAAAGAGTTTCTTTAGTCACCATCACCAAGTTAGTAGAACTTCGTGATGAACTACTTATAATATGCAAGGGATGATGAAAATGATTCGAAGCTTTTCATGATGATGAAATCGATGAAGGTAGAAATCAAGAAAGACCATCAAGTGTTGATGATTAACAAGACCACTAGTTTTTCCAAGAAAAGGGAAAAGGGAAGAAGGGAACTTCAGAAGAATGGCAAGCAAGTTCTTGCTCGGTGAATAAGCCCAAATGCAGACCTAAGCACGAGACTAAAGTGCTTCTCTGCAAGGAAATGGTCCTTTAGGCGGAACTACCCCAAGTAATTGGCGAGATAAGAAGGATGGCAAAGTGAACATAGGCATATTCGGATATACATGTTATTGATGTGTACTTTACTAGTGTTTATAGCAACCCCTCACGTATTTGATACTAGTTCGGTTGCTAAGAGTAATAACTTTCGAAATGGGAGTTACCTTGAGAATGAGCGAAACTAGTTAAAAGGTGAAGTGACGAGGTGTTGGCTATATGAAAGTAGTTCCAAAGATTGATATGATCATCATCCTTTACTCCTATACCTTTCGAGATTAGTGTTGAACCTAAATAAGTATTATTTGGTGTTTTGCGTTGAGCATGAATATGATTTGATCATGTTTGTTATGTCTGATTTATTCATTTAAAATCAGGAGAATAATTGTTATTACATTTACATGAGTAAAACCTTCAATGGTCATACACACCAATGCAAATAGTTTAACGGATCTCGATCATAGTTATACACATATTCATAATATTGAAGCCAAAAGATGCAAAGTTAATAATGATAGTGCAACTTATTTGTACTTGCCGTTTAGGTCATATTGAATTATAAAGCGCATGGAAGAAACTCCCACTTGATGGGATTTTGGAATCCACTTGAGTATGAACCACTTGATGCTTACCGAACCATGCCTTATGGGCAAGATGACTAAGACTCGATTTTCCGGAACAATGGGCGAAATGACTTATTGGAAATAATACATCTTGATGTATGCGATCGATGAGTGTTGAGGCTACGCGGCGGGTGATTGTTACCGACCTTCACGGGTGATTTGAGCGAGATATGGGTATATCTACTTGATGAAACATAAATTAAAAGCGTTTGAAAAGTTCAAAGAATTTGAGTGAAGTGGAAAATCATTGTGACAAGAAAATAAGGTTTCTCACGATCGTCGGAGACAAATATTTGAGATTCGCGAGTTTGGTCTTCAATTAAAACAATGTGGAATAGTTTCACAAACTCATAGCTGGAACACCGGCATAATGGTGTATCAGGAGAGCGTCATAAGCTGTACTTTATTGGATATAGTGCAATCTATGATGTTTCTTACCGATTTACCACTATCGTTTTGGGGTTTATGCATTAGAGGCAGCAATTGCATTCACGTTAAGAAGGGCACCATCTAAATCTATTGAGGCGACACCCGTATGAACTATGGTTTGGCAAGAAACCAAAGTTGTAGATTTCTTAAAGTTTGAGGGTTGCGATGTCTTATGTGAAAAAAAATTCATCGTGATAAGCCCAAACCCAAATCGAAAATGTGTCTTCATAGGATACCCAAAGGAGATAGTTGGGTACACCTTCTATCACAGATCAGAAGGAAAGACATTCGTTGCTAAGAATGGATCCTTTCTAGAGAAGGAGTTTCTCTGAAAGAAGTGAGTGGGAGGAAAGTAGAACTTGATGAGATAACTGCTACTGCTCCCTTATTGGAAAGTAGTTCATCCACAAATCTGTTCTTGTGACTCCTACACCAATTAGTGAGGAAGTTGATGATGATGATCATAAAACTTGAGATCAAGTTACTCTAGAACCTCATAGGTCGGCCCAGGGAAGTAAAGTCCGCACGAGTGATACAGTAATCCTGTTCTGGAGGTCATGTTACTTGACCATGACGAACCTACGAACTATGAGGAAGTGATGATGAGCCCAGATTCCATGAAATGGTTTGAGGCCATGAAATCTGAGATGGGATCCATATATGAGAACAAAGTATCACTACAAAAAAAAAGACGCATCCGTGACATTTTGGGCCGAACGAAATTTTTTATGTCATACATATGACACTTCTATGACGATAATTGTGACAGAACCCGGTATCATCATAGATGTGGTGGGCTCCTACTTCTATGACAAAAATCATGACGAAAATGGGCTTTTCGTCTGGGCGGAGGAGAGCGTAGTTGCATGACATTCTTTGGGCCGTCCATGATGGAAAAACCGTGGTAGAAGCGAGGGAGGAAAATTTGAGGAGTTGCGATTACGGTGGGAGAATCGGAGGCGAAGCGATGCGCGTTCTCATTACTACGTCTGTGGCGTGTGTGCGGCGTTAGCTCCTTGAACCCGAGTGAAGCGTTGGGCTCTAACTGAACCCGGCGATTGCTGCGAGGCTACAGCGTTCTTTGAACCCGGCGATCGATCGATGGCTGATTAGCCCGAACTCGATGGGCGATTCGCCGCTTCTACTGCTAGCTTGAAACCGATCGATGCGCCTGCAGGATGAGCATGAACGATTGGCGTTGGAAGGTTGGATGAGCGGTGGCGGTGGCGTTGCCTCTGGATGAACATGAGGACCCGTGGTGTGGAGGGCTGGATGAGCGATGAAGCGGTGGAGGGTGGCCATGGAGAGGTGGTTGAAACGAGGACCCGTGGTGTGGAGGAAATTTGGATGAGCGATGGAAGCGGTGGAGGGTGCCCGTGGAGGGTGGTTGAGCGATGGCGGTGGAGTAAGCGGCAGCGGTGGAGAATTTGGATGAGCGAGGGGAGCCGTGGAGGTGGAGGAATCGGTCGGTAGCAAGTGGAGGCTGGAGGAGGTCGATGGTGGAGATGAACAGTATCCCGTGGAGTACCGTTTTGCGATCGCCACACCCTCGATGAAACGGGACCCCCGTTTCGTGGCGGCTCCAACACAAGTCCGTTTCGTCGGTTTTGCGATCGCCACCCTCCCGATCAGCAGGACCCCGTTTCGGCGTAGGAGGTCCGTTTCATCCGTTTGCGGTATGCCACACCCCTCGATCAGCGGGACCCCCGTTTGACCGTAGGAGGTCCGTTTCCTCCATTTGCGATCGCCACACCCTCCCGATCAACGGGACCCGTTCGAGCGTGGGAGGTCCGTTTCCTCCGTTGTTAATGCGCACGGGCCTCGTTTCCATCGCTGTTCCGTCCAAGCCCTCCCGATGAACACGACCACGCATTAGTTCCGACCCGGCCGGTTGGCTCCCCATGAACACGGCAGCGACACTGTTTCTCCGTTCCGACCCAGCCATGTACATATGCGGCGGTAGGCGTTCGAGACCCGCCCGTATGTACACATACGTGGCCGTATTTTCTTTCTTGCACCCTCACCGATGCGTGCGTGTACACATACTGCGTCGGCGCCTCTACTACGACACGTGCGCCTCTACATCGACCGATATATATGCGTACCGTTCGTGACGAGAATGACAATGCTACGTGCGCTTGACCAGGTGGGTCCCGGTATCGAGCACTTCCTTACTGCGAAGATGTAGCTGGTGGGTCCCGGCGATCGAGGCGAATCGTTTTTTTGCGGGCGCACTTCCTTGCGTGCGAAGATGTGGCTGGTGGGTCAGCGATCGAGAAAGCGTTTTTTTTCGAAATCGGTGGCCCGTCCGGTGGGTCCCCATTGTCGAGTGGAGGAATAATTATTTTGCGTGTAATAAGGAGGCACTTCCTTCTGCGGCCGTGGACCCGGTATCGGCCTCTCCACGTCTGATCCACGTCCGATGGAAGCCATTCCTTGACCACGTTGACCACGCCCGGCAGAGCACCGAAGCGGTGGGCGGCAATGGCGAGGCCTAGGAAGGGACATGCGGGCAGGGAAGCGTGGCGATGGATGCCTGCAGCGTGAAAGTCTGAGGTTCAACTGGTTACAGCTGCGGTGTGAGGCTGCCATCGCTCTGAGAATAACGAGGGGTGTGGGTGAGTAGAGGATGCTTTGGCCGGCGGTGGGAGTAGTTAGAAGCGGTGAGGCCTCCGCCGCATCGCAGACCCGGCCACGCAGGAGGCACGAGCACGGCCGGCGCTGGTTTGGTAATTTGGAGCAAGAAGACGGAGGTTGAAGAAGCACTACGGTAGTTGGATGGACATCGTCTGCAGTCCTTGGAGCTAGAATCGTGCATATTGACTAAGTTGACAAAGCCCTCCGTCCCGTCAACTTAGTAGGCCCTAGTCGACTGCCACTATCTTTGGGTCCCGACTAACAGGGAGTATTCATTTTTTGTGCGTAATAAGGAGGCACTTCCTTGCGTGCGAAGATATAGCTGGTGGGTCAGTAAACATCGGTGATGGTAACGTTTTTTAGCGAAATCTGAGAGGCCCTTTCGGTGGGTCCACGATGTCGGTGGAGGAATCATTATTTCTTGGCGTAATAAGGAGGCATTTCCTTGCGTGCGGCCGTGGACCCGGTATCGGCCTCTCCGCGTCTGATCCGCCAGATGCATGTCGATGCGTTGACCATGTTGACGAGCAGCGCCGAAGGACCCGAGGCGGTGGGCGGCGGCGAGGCCTAGGAAGGAGCGACAGGCGAGGAAGACTTCGGCGATTGTTTACCCGCAGCGGAGAATCTGTTGTCTGAGGTTTCTTGGTTAAATCTGCCGTCGCGGAGAATAACGGCGGTGTGGGTGAGTAGAGGATGGCTAGGCCAG
Source organism: Aegilops bicornis (assembly GCA_021605145.1). NCBI lineage: Eukaryota > Viridiplantae > Streptophyta > Magnoliopsida > Poales > Poaceae > Aegilops > Aegilops bicornis. Next base: position 256,366,276 of record CM038671.1, on the reverse strand, counting down.
CGATGGGAATGCGGTGGGGCGGTGAGAGGCATGCAGCAGCGGCCTGACCCCGGCGGGGAGGAGGAAGCGAGCAGTCCCGGCGCTTGTTTGGTGGTGGGCGGGAAGGCGAGAGATTGAAGAAGCACGGCCGGCGTTGGATGGACATCAACGATCCTTTGCTGTCACGTCAACCTTTTTTAGGAAAGCCTCAAATCTATGGAAAAGCGACATACAACCCATCTGCCATTATTTCTAATAATTTACAGCCCATTTGCTAATTCTTAAGGTTTTTTGGAGCCCATATTCTTTTGTTAGCATTACAGCCCATATTGTGGCCACGGTTAAAAAATTATCTGAAATTTTGCATATTTCGATTGTGGTCAGAACTGTTTTTAATCGAAATTTAAACTCACATTCAAACTGATTTTAAAAATAAATGTATATCAATATAAAATCCAACAAATTCTCCATGCATAAAAATTAATGTAATTTAAAATCTCGAAATGAAAAAAGATATTTGAAACTAATTGCGGTTTGATGTGTTTTAAAAATGTACAGACCCATTTCTCATTCTTGATAGGCCATTTTCTCGGCCCGAATGAAGCTCTCCTCGTCTTGAAAGATTTGCAGCCCTTGAGGCCTTACAAGCGACTTACTTGGCAAATCACAAAAAAGCTGGGCTGTGGCCATGGACCCGGTATCGGCCTCTCCACGTCTGATTACTCTTAGATGGAAGTCGGTCGTTGACCACATTGACCACATGGCGCCGAGAGCACCAAAGGCGGTGGGCGATGGTGAGGCCTAGGAAGGGGCGGCGGAGGGGAAAGCAGCGGTGGATGCCAGCGGAGAGAATCACGAGGTTCAACTTTGGTTAATTGCGGCGTGAGGCTTTGCCGTCGCCCTTGAGAATAACGAGGGGTGTGGGTGAGTAGAGGATACCACAGGCCAGCGGTGGGAGTAGTAGGGGCGGTGAGGCCTCCAGCGGCATCCTGACCGGCCCACGAGAGCGAGGAAACCTGGCCACGACCGGCGCTACTTTGGTATTTGGAGCAAAGAAGACCCGAGAGGTTGAAGAAGCACTATGGCCGTTGGATGGACATCGTCACGGTCCTTTGGAGCTAGAATCGTTCATATTGACTAAGTTGACAAAGCCCTCCGTCCTCGTCAACAAGTAGGCCCTAAGTCAGCCACCCACTATGGTGGGTCCCGGCTAGCGAGGGTATTCATTTTTTGGTGCGTAATAAGGAGGCACTTCCTTGCGTGCGAAGATATAGCTGGTGGTTCCGACACTGTCGTGAGGGGAACAATTTTTCGCGAAATCTGAAAGCCCTTCCACGTACGATTACACGTCAAGTCGCGTAATAAGGAAGGAACTTTCATGCGTGCGACCATGGACCTCGTGGGTCCCGGCCGTCGAGCTCTCCATGTCTGATCCTCTTCGATGACTCTCGTATGTTGACCACGCCCTGGCCTCTGCAAAGCGGTGGACGGCTGACAGCGAAGACCCAGGCTGGAACGACCTAGAGATGGGGAAGGCGGCGGTGGAGTCATGAGCGGAGAGGTGGGAAACTTGACTGGATTGGTGCGGGGTGGGCCTACACTCGGCAGAGAATAACGAGAGGTGCGGAGTGGAGGGATGGCTGGCCGTCGGCGAGGTAGCGTTTGTTTGAGGCGCAAAACAAGCCTTGGCTGGGCCTTGAAGAAGGCTGTGAAGCGGTTCGGCGTGTTGGGGAAGAAGGCGAGAGATTGAAGAAGAATGCGGCCGTTGGATGTAAATCAAGCGCCTTCTTAAACCGACCTCTTGGCCCACATGTCGGCCGATCCATTTGTTTTTAGTCCATTTGGTGGGCTGGGTGAAACAATGATGTAGCATCTATGCAGCCCGTTTAAATCCCATTTGCATTTTCTTGAAATCCAGCGGACTTCTTTGGGCTGGGTGAAAATATCATGTTGGGCTAGGCGGAGAAATGTTATAAAACATAAACACATGATTGCCGTCGGTAAAATCTTTGCAAGCTTATATACATAATCACTAGGAGTTAACTTGGCAAGTTATATATAAACAATTATTATTATTATTTTGTAAGAACTTTCAAATTACGAAATAAAATATCATTTTAATTTGATGAGTTAATAGTACATGGGGTATTATTATTTTTAGGCTAGGCGTGGGACAGTTGAGTTGGTTCTAGGGAAAGTCTTTGGGAGAAAACTTCAGTTTACATCGAAAAAAGAAAGTGGGAGAAAATTGAGGAGACTGCTTTGGGTCCACGAGGAGAGGAATATGTTGGGAGGAAGGAGATTCAAAGCACGGTAGCCGAGTGAACTAGTTTTTTTACGGACAAGTGAACTAGTTTACATACATAAGCAAATAGCCACTAAAAAAGCAATCAGGTTAATGGGTTCTTAAAAGAAATATTTGGACAAAGCAGATAATTACGACACATAGGCTAATGCATGAAACACTTTCGGATGATAAAGGTGCTTATAAGCAGATAAAGTACAACATCTAGACCTTCACAGCACGCTTGATCATGGCCATTGCGGCTGTCCAGGTGTACTCGTCGATTCTGGGAAAGCAGAACCGCCCTCATGTCCAAGATCTGCTGTACATGTCGTAGCATGCGTGTCGTCCTTGGCAGCGTAGGTTATGTAGGCTAGATTGAGGTACCTCCCACGTGTTGGTCGTCTTCTTTCATGTTGGCATATCGAGGGTCGATGATGGTCTCGGTGAGGTCAACCACGAGTCCTTCTCACGCCCGTTGCTAATGATCTTGTATTATACGGATGTCGACAAGCTTGTTGCACTAGATGGCGAATCATCGCGTTCTTCCTTCTCTCCACCGTGGCGAAGGTGCGATCGGTGCTGCCGATGTAAGCAGGCGAATGCTCGAACCTGGTGTAGCCATAGGGTGAGGCGGCGGAGCTTCACGAGTCCGTATCGTTGGTGTACATCACATTCAACTTGGTGCAGCCATAGGGTGAGCAGCGAACTAACTCCTTGCTTGAAGTCCATATCCGAAGGCTCACCCTCGGATCGCCATTGGAGTCTCTTGGTGAGCGAGTGTGTGGCGGCGGCACGATTCGTTTTCAGCTCTTGGGGAAGCTGGATTCAACGATAAGTTGAGTGTGTCTGACGACAACAGTTACTACCCCTCCCTCGTCCGCTGCCGCTTTGGCGAGAAGATGCACCCTCGGCGCATTCAAGCGCCTCCATTAAGAAACCTACTCCGGCCACCACGTCGGTTCACGGCGAGTGCATATTGGTACTTTGTAATAACAGGAGTTAGTGGTCACTTTACTTAAATTTAATTAGCTTTAATAGAAATTTATACTTAAAACAAGCAATGCATTGGCTCGTTCTATCAATGCCACGGGATCAACATGCACATCAATTAGAATTATTATTCTCGGGGCGCTTTTACGATCGGCACATTTGTCGCACTTTCACAAAGATAATACTACCAAGTTTGAGCTGTTTTGTTATGGTTGTTGTCCTCTGCATCATCATGCCGTGTTTCCCGACTTGCAAGATTGAGAACCAACAAATAAGATCCAAATAATAAGTACAACAAAGATGCCTACACATCTCATTGATTCCCGACTTGCAAGATTCGGAACCAACAAATAAGATCCAAATAATAAGTACAACAAAGATGCCTACACATCTCATTGATTCCCGACTTGCAAGATTGAGAACCAACAAATAAGATTCAAATAATAAGTACAACAAAGATGCCTACACATCTCATTGATTCCCAGCTTGCAAGATTCGAGAACCAACCCATTAGAGCCTTTTGATAATGTGAATATCGGGATTAAATCCATCTTGGCTAGCCATGTCATACAATCGAAGAACTTGGCGAATGCTCTTGGCCGTCACAACATACGTAGTTGAGTATTCCTGTTTGCCTGACATGTTTACCTGGCACAAACAAGGAGAGCAGGAGAGCATGATTTCACTTTAATAGCGGCCTCCTTGAACTCAACCTCGGCTCCACTAGGATGAGGTGCACGGAGTTCCATGATTCAATTCATGCGCCTTTTACTGCAGGTTCACATGAAATGAAGCAAAAGATTGCATCATTCAGCTAGCAAGAAGTACTTGCTCTTGTGAGCTGGCGAGGTTCTTCTTTAGTAGTTGCACTAAAATTGAGGAACATTAAGGTTGGCTGTCCGGCTCATGTAAGGTGCAACTATAATTTTCTTATCCTTTTGTGCAGTTCCACTAAAATAAAGTGCCATTGTGGTGGCGGTGATGGCTCCATCTTGCAAAAGGCTAATAAAATGTTGCGAGATTACCATGAGAACTTGGCGGAGATTTTGGAAACTCCAATCACCATTTTGTGCAGTTCCACCAAAATTGAGAGATGTTGCTTACGTGACATTTTAGTTGAGCTGCACAAGACACTCATTCAAAAAAGTGTTTTGTGCAGTTCACCAAAAGGTCATAATAACAACAAGGTGAAATGGATATCCCTATCTGCACAAAATGATAGAAAGTAAACAATTGCTTTGGTCAATAAGAATATCTGAAACATATACAAAATGAAAAGAAGCATCTTAATTATGTTCATGGCAATCACGCAAGGACGGTAGAAATTTTAAAAGCGTCGGCAATGCTTCATGTTACCGGAAGCATTACGATCAACAATGAGATTCCTCAAATATGGGATTACTTTAATGGTGGCATTGCTTGTTTACGAGACGATAAATCAACAGCAGCTAAAGAGTTGGTTTAAGGGCATGGGAGGTGGGGACACCGGGACACTTTCGGCGTAAAAGGAGCAACTTACTTATCATCTGGGGAAAACAGCGGGAGTGCCATTTGTAACACAGTTTAATTGCATCTTATCCTTTGGAGGCATTAGATTAACAATAACCTTTGGTTAGACATGTCCCTAAGGTAGCAGTGTGATCGCTTCATTTACATGCGCCCTTACATTAACAACGACAAAAAGGTTGGTATAAGGACATGCGACGGTGGGCGCATCGGCACAATGTACCTACAAGGAGGCATAAAGTGGTGATGTCGAGCTTGTTCACGCTATGTGAGGCGACAAACCTAATCACGGAGACCTTGTACTATGTGAGGCAGCAAATCTAATCACAGGAGACCTTTTACTATGTGAGGGCAGCAAATCTAATCTGGAGACCTTTTACTATGTGAGGCGGCAAATCTAATCACTGGAGACCTTTTACTATGTGAGGAAGCAAATCTAATCCACGAGACCTTTTACTATGTGAGGCAGCAAATCTAATCTGAGACTTTTTACTATGTGAGGGCAGCAAATCTAATCACAGAGACCTTTTACTATGTGATGGCAGCAAATCTAATCTGGACATACTCTGTTGACTTGTCCACGGCCGCCACTTTCTATCCTTTTTCAACCAATAATAGATCTGTTTCCTTATCCGGTTTGTCTTGCATTTTCCCATTATTTCCCTTTTCAACCAAGAGACCGGTTGGGTATCCGGTCTCTACTACTTTCACCATATTATTTCCTCTTTGAATCAAGTCCTAGATTCATGCTACAACTTTCCCCCTTTCTTCGTTGTTTGAACAAAGCCCTAGATTGAATGCATGAAGTAGCTTTACCTCTAATAATACTAAAAATTTAGGTGGCTTTGGAAGAGCTGATGGGAGTAGAAAAAGATGCACATGCAGAACCGTGGGGAGGCTGAGGGCAGTAGAGCAAGGCGCTTCGAAGAACTTATACGAGGTCGCCGGGATGTCGTGGCGGTGGAGTCGGATCTGCGGACAATCTGGCGAGGGAGGAAGAAGGGTCGGAGGACCTCCAGAGCCGTGCGTGTCGGAAGAGCGACGCAGGCGGAGGATCGGGCCCCTCCAGGCTTGTGGGTTTCCTCCCTCGGCGGCGATGACCCAGCGTGAGCGATGCACCTTTTAGTCCTCTACACACACCGGCCGAAGGGATCCGGCGGATCTGTGACTCAGCGGTGAAGAGAGAAAATGTCGCTACCCATTTGTCTTGTTTATATCTGAAGAGGATGAGAGAATGAAGAGAGCAACCCTAGTAAAGCAAGCGCTCGAGGCCCTGCGTCCATATATAGTGGAGTGATTATCTTTTTCTCTCCACAACAAGCGTTTCAATTTGTATGCACGTGGCATTAAAGAAAAGAAACTCTCTATTTAAGGTGACTACTCTCGACTCCTACTTACTACTCCCTCCGTCCTAAAATACTTGTCCTAGAAATGGATAAAATGGATGTATCTATAACTAAAATAAGTCTAGATACAACCATTTCTAGGACAATATTTCCAGACGGAGAATACTCTGATATTGTTCACTTGTGCTCCCGCCCCTCCATTCATTGAACAACCCCACGGGTGAATAAACATCTGATAAGTACTATATTTATATAGAAACGAACAAGCTCGAACTATTTTTGCGTAGTTAAAAGTTGAGGCGGGGGCTTTTCGGGCATTCGTCTGGCAGTTTTCGGGTGGCGGTTTGTGAGAGGCGAGGAGGGTGGCGAGTGGGGCTGTGCGATTTGTGGTGCGTTACCTGCTTTGGAAAGACTTGTGATATGACCACTCACTATAGTCATGAATTCTGGCGCTCCGACCAAGGTGATGCCCCCTTCCGTTCCAGCGCTCTAATACGGTGCATGACACGTCGACCGGATCTTGGCTCTCCCACATGTCGGAGTAGTAAGAAGGAGCAAAGAATGATCACGGTATATACTAGTACTATACTACTCCCTCCGTTCCTAAATATAAGTCTTTGGAGAGATTTCACTATGGACCACATCACGGAGAAAAATGAGTGAATCTACACATAAAATGCATCTATATACATCCGTATGTGGTCCACAGTGAAATATCTCTGAAGACTTATATTTAGGAGCGGAGGGAGTACTACTCAGTCGGAGGAGTGCGAACCACGGCAGCCCAGTGAACCAGCGGTCACGAACCACGGTAGCCAGTGAACCAGCGATGAAAACAATGTGGTGATATGGCCATAAAAACAATGTGCTCACGGTCCACCTTTGTAGCATGTCTGATAACACTCCTCTTTGTTTGGATCCTTGAGTTAGAGCTAGTTTGGGTTGAAATAGCCTCAAATTATCGAAACAAGAGGGGTTAGTTTGAGCTAGTTTGCTCTAACCCAGCTAAAAAACTAGCCGGTGGAGAGGTTCTAATTGGGTTAGTTATCCTCGGGCCCACTAAAGAGAACTAAAAAATCTCACTGCCACTTTGGATCGCTCTCCCCCTCTCGCACGACTCCTCTCTGTTCCCCATAGGGCCGCCCGCCCAAGCGCCGCTCACCCTCTCTCTCCTCCGGCCGCCCTCTCCTTCCGGCCTCCGCCGCCCTACTCCGACCGCCCTCTCCCTCCGACCTTCGAAGGTCGCCCCGCTCCCCCTTCACCAGTCGTTTTTCTCCCTCTGTCGTGCGCGGCGGTGGCGCATCTAATAGGGAGGTCGCGAGAGGGGTGAGTTTGTTCGTTCCTTCTCTGTCTCACGGCCATATCATTGATCTTGCTTGCTCTAGCACTAATTCTGATTTGGAAAAAGTAGATCTGATCAAACTTGCTATAGATTTGTGGTGCATGCATGGAATTGTTTGATGCTGCTTGAGGAGGTAATAAATCTTTCTAGAGGCCCAAAGATTCAATTCACCTTTCTAGGTATTTAGGTTTAGGCTTGCATTATTTCTAGAGGCCCAAAGATTGAGTTCACCTTTCTATGTATTTCAGTTTAGGGCTTGCATTATTTCTAGAGGCCCAAAGATTGAGTTCACCTTTCTAGGTATTTCAGTTTCAGAGCTTGCATTATTTCTAGAGGCCCAAAGATTGAGTTCACCTTTCTAGGTATTTTAGTTTGAGGCTTGCATTATTTCTAGAGGCCCAAAGATTGAGTTCACCTTTCTAGGTATTTGATTTAGGGCTTGCATTATTTCTAGAGGCCCAAAGATTGAGTTCACCTTTCTAGGTATTTTAATTCTGAGGCTTGCATTATTTCTAGAGGCCCAAAGATTAAGTTCGATCGGCTGACAGCGGCCCTGCTACCCATGCGGTGTCGACCTCAACTCGCAAGGGCCGGCGTCGGAGGGTTCAGGGGCTTGGGCTCTCTGAGCCTTCCTCCCGAGCGGCGATGGCGAGCTCCTCCCTCGGTGCGTGAGGGGCTCGGGGATCCCTCCCTATCGTGAATGACTTCCGTGATGAGTTAGCTCATTCTTTGTTTCATGAAGTGTTTTTTATTTTGTGAAGCTTGATTGGCGACTTGTATGTTTAAGTGGGATATCTCATTTGTATGGACAAAGTAAAAATTATCATGTTTTGCATGCTTGATTTGTATAGATGGTTCATTTATGTCAATTGTGGCGGAGGAGGCCACGGAAGAGCCGACCACACCAAGAGGGTGCTTGGATCCAAGGGACTTATTTTAGTCGACTAAAAATAGGGTCCAAAGTAGTCAAATGATTGAGATAGAGCATTTATTGTCAATCTAACCCTGCCATCCATACACCTCTTTGGTTTAGAGTTAGTTCGGGGTTAGAATCTAACTCTAACCTCTAAGCGAGTTAGAGTTCTCCTCGTCTCGGTTCATCGCCATCATACTTTCCCCATTCTGTGTTTTCGGTATCCTGCGAATCAAAGAGGCCCTTTTTGGCGGGAAAAAATCAAAGAGGCCCTTAGGCTGGTTTAGGTCGGTCATTTTTATAAGCGTGTTATGTCCAAAATTCAATGAGCGTGCTCGGTTTCCATGAAAATAATCCGGTTTCATGTAGTAATTCATTCATTTATTTATTCTTATGCGGGGGTTTGCATGTAATTACGTGAGGTCTGAAATGTAAAGTACCCGGCATATGCTCCAGTCGTGCATGCACTCGACCCGGATGCTCTATGTCCCACATGTCGTGAATGGGAGCACGTGGAAATAGCCTAGGAGTACATATAGGAGGATAAATCGTGAAAAAATATGTCTTGTGAAGCGTAGCATGATTGAAAAAGGAGACCTAAAGTGATGACAGCTATAGGTGCATACGCACCCAACTAGTGGTAGTACTAGACATCGACTAATTTTTCCCTAAAAAAGAGGCACGAGTGCTCGATTACTCCTATTCTATAAACACGAGTCCCATCGACAACAACGTCCATTACTGACTAGCTCTCCTCCTCGTTTCTCTCTTGGAGTAATTCTAAACTTCGGCGGCCTTTGGTGGGCGGGTGGGTTGCTCAGCTGACCCCACCTCACGGTGAAAAGCGTTCTGTTGGAATAAAAATGCCATATACTCCCTCCGTTCATAAATATAAGCCTTTTTAGATACTAGTTCAAATGGAATACAACATCTGAGATGTATGTTGACATAGTTTAGAGTGTAGATTCACTCATTTTGCTCCGTATGTAGTAGTCACTTGCTGGAATCTTTAGAAAGACTTATATTTGGGAGCGGAGGAGTACTATACTAATAAAACATTAAGGCCACGAGGCGATGCAGTGCTTTGGTTATAGGAGGCAAGAAGAAGATGCATCCATCGGCGGCGTCCACCTCCTCGACTTCGAGGCGCGGCCCACGAGCAGCGCCTAAGTAGCGGCGGCTTCGTGGCGGTCGGCGTGCTTGAACAATGGCGTCCAAAGATTCCAGCCTTTGGAAGAAGGCCAGCGTCTTCTGTCCTCGCTTGCCTTGTAGTAGCCTATGTAGGCGATTTCCTTGTAGGCGTGGATGTGCGGGTCGGCGGTTTCTTGCATGGCGGCGCTGCTTGTGGCGCAGCCTCGAGTGCACATTCTTTGTCGCGACCTCCGGCACTGCAGGGCCACGAGGGCTTGAAAGAGTTCGTCACCATGTAGGCCGATGAGGGTGGCAGGCAATGAGGAGCTGGCGCGGGTGGAAGCGATCTGGCAAGGTCGTCATGGCGCTTCTTGGCGGCGGTGAACTTGCGGATGGAGTTGACCATCATGTGCGTCCATGCGAGGAAAGCCGGCGTCGGCGAGGCTATGATACCTGCGATCGCCCGACACCGTCTAAAGCCTTCTTGGCGATGCGGGGCGGCATGGCAGCGCCTTGGATGATTTAGCACGACCATTGCCGCTTCGCGTCCGCCGCCTCCATAGGTGCTTGTGGCCACGGTCACTTGGTCTTGGATTGGAGTGGCGGTGTTGCGCGAAGACTTGGGAGTAGATGGATTGGAGTGGTGGGGCGCCTTTATTATATGAGAGTCAAACTCTGTTGCATTCACATCGTCTTTGGCTCTAATACGCTTCTCCAATTAATTCCCTCTGCATGTAATTGAGGATGCATCATTGACCGTTCAGCGTCTGGGAACCGCTACCCTCTTCCTCCTTGGCATTCAAGCACCTATGGACCCGTCGGCGACGAGGTGCCTATGGTGACTGTAAATTTCAAGATGATAGTGCGATGCGTGTGTGCGTTCATAGGGGTGAGTGTATGCTGGCGTGTATATGGCGCTTGCGTCTGTCTTGTGTCAAAAAAAGCGTAAATGCGTGTCAAAAGAGACTAGTCGGTATACTCAATATTGTGCACCTCGGAGAGAAAGCGATAGAACTAATGCGTGTTTATTTACGGTGCAGATTCACTCATTTTGCTCCATATGTACTCCGTCTCGGTGTAGTCTAGTCACTTGTTGAAATCTCTAGAAGGGCAAATACTCCTTTACGGTTTACAAGGCTATACTAGCAAGTAGTTATGCGTACTAGTACAATAGTGGGCTCACATAGCAATTTTGTCTCATGCAAGAGCACGGCTATATCGTGCTCAATGTTACATAACTGCAGCGTTAGGTTTGCGCTTGGCTCTTCGCCTCTTCGAGAAGGCGAACAATGATGTTACTACTACTGCTTCTACGATGCCGAATCCTTGCTTTGCATGTCCGTCCACATGGCCGGGACGGATAGCTTGTTGTAGAAGTACTACTAAGCAAAAGCCTGTCCTCGTTTGCGAGCAGCTGCGCACATGGTGAGGAGAAGGCGTGTAGTAAAATCAAGCTTCTCCTCGATATGCGAGTTGTGCGACACATCATAGCTTGGCCCCACATGCTTGCCTCTAAACTTGGCTGAAAGACCCATGATGTATAATATATTTGCTGCAACCTCTAACATTTACCCACCACAAATTAAAATATATGTGGCCGTATGCATCGTTACGATCACGAGGGCGAGAATCCTTTTCAAAAAAACAAATTAAAATATATATTCCTGTCTTGACGAGATGGCGTGCAAACTACAATCACTAGGGTGACAAGTAGGGCGGAAGACTATTTTAATTTTTTTAAAAACTTGAGGCGGCCACATAGCATGGAGCCGACCCCAACAATTTTAAGCTTATAGGCACGGTACCACGCTATCCTAGACTACTCTACACATGAAAGCGCCACCACGGCGTCCGGGCTGCGCTTGGCTCTTCGCCTCTTCGGAAGTCGAACAATGATGGTGTACTCTTGCCTTTGGAGAGTACTCTGATACTCTTACGGCCATCGAACACCGATTGAACTGCTGCATGTCCACAGCGTGCAGAGGAGGCGTGTGGCAGCTTCTCCTAGTCTTGCCAGCCACCACGCTCATGGGCGAGGGAGGATGCTCCTGCGCTTTGCGTGTATGGCAGGTGGGCCCGGCGGTGTGTGGCCAACTTTGTCATACAGCCAAAAGCGAGTGCGATTAAGTCGCGAGGAGAGGATAATCAAACTTCGTTGATATGCGAGTTGTGCGACACATCAAAGCACTGCACTCGATATATTTCATTTATTTGCGTTTACCGATGCATTTATGACAACGCATGCATGCTTGACGTGACTCTTCTTTTGATACTTGCTTGTGTTGATTTAATGCACCTTGAAGTAGTACTCCCTCCGTTCCTAAATTATAAGTCTTTGTAGGCATTCCATTATGAATTACATAGGATGTATATAGATGCATTTTAAGTGTGGATTCATTCATTTTGCTCCGTATGTAGTCCACCTAGTGAAATCTCTATAAAGACTTACATTTAGAAGAGGAGTATAAATATGTGATGGTAAAGCTTTGTAATACCGGCCCAAGTCGAGAGATGGTTGTGCACGAGGAGGCGAGATCATGCAGACGAGCAGGGAGCAGGACCCGGCGATGGAGCTCTCTAAGGTCTCGATGGACCTCACCGTGCTCCACTGCCCCTTGTGCCTCCGCCCCTTAACGCCTCCAGTGTATGATGTTCAAATACACCTCGTCCATTCGGCTGATTGAGCAAGGTGCAGATTTCTTGATTGATATGTTGTTCGATTGATTTACGGTGCAAGGGAGGGCACTGGCCTGCAGCGGACTGCAGCGTCGGCGCCCGGGAACCAGTGGCGGTGCTAGAAGTCTGGCGTGGCGGTGGCTTCGGCGTGCGGAACATGGCGGTGGACTCCTCCGTCCTTTCGTCGGTGAGGTGGAGTGCCGCCGCGAAGGCTGTGGGCTCTCGTCACTTACCACAAGCTCGCCGATCACCCGGGCGTGTGTCGCTCGCACCTGCAAATGCCCGTGCCCGTCTGCGGCTATGAAGGCCCGCCGCGGTGCTCTACCACCACATCAGCACCGCGCATCCATGCCCGTGCACGGGATCCGAATGCGGCAAGGTGCTCCGGCTGCAAGTGCCAGCTGTCGAACCCACGGCTCTTCTTTGTTAGCGGAGGAGGACCACCGCGCGTTTTTCTTGGTCGTGGCGTGCTTGACATCGGCGCGCCCTATCGCCGTGTCGGTTAAATGCGCATCGAGGCGGGCGTCCCCGCTTTGCCGCACTACTTGGCCAATCTGTGGGCGAGCAGCCCCGAGGAGCCAAAAGCCACGACCGGCGCCCGTCAAGGTGGAAATGGAGGTGACAAGCAGCAAGGATCGGCGGCGTCGGCGTGCGAGCTGACCTTCTTGGCAGTTCCGCCCAAGCTGCTGGCGGGGCTAAGCTTGTGTCCCTCCACATTCAGATTGACAAGCTCACGTCCTAAATGTTTCGACGGTGCCTTACATTTATCTTAGTAATATGCTAATATAGGGATTACCTTGGTCTACTTTAGCTTAAGAAATGGTGGGTTTTGGTGGTGATGCGGCAATTACTTGACATCGGATCGGTAATTTCCAACGGTCGAGCGGATATTTTGTATACATTGGATATAAAGTTCCTTTGGGTAAGAAGTACTACTTGTCATCAAAATGGATAAAAGGAGATGTATGTAGGCGTATTTTAGTTCTAGACCGTCCCTTTTATCCATTTTGATGACAAGCACTCCTCCGTTCCACAATACATGCCTTCCATTTGTCAAAATATAGATGTATCTAGACATGTTTTTAGTATATAGGTACATCCATGATAGAACCAATCGGATGGTTGAGAACACTACAATTCGTAGCTACGAGATCGTGTGTGACTCGAATCACGAGAGGCGGGGTCATCATCCTCCTTTTCGAGAAAAAACAGGCGTGTGTGAGAGGGCGAGTGCGTGCGTGCACCTCTTCTCTTCTGTATAACGTACTACTAAACTTCAGTACAAGTTTTTGTGGGTGTACGATGGTGCGTGCGAGAAGTCGAGAGATAGGTTTAATGCGTGCGAAAAAGGACTAGCCTAGAGCTCGCCACGCGGCTATTCTGTCGAGCGCCCCATTAACCGTAAGATATGTATCTGACGATGCTAGTTATTGCATTACACAGCAGTACTCCCTCCTTTCCGGTTTATAGGGCTTAATTCAAAAATCTCACCAACCAAGATGGTGAGTGGTGGAATATTTTTGTAGTTTGCAAAAGCACCTAATTAATGCTCTTGTTTTTCTCAAAAATTATGTTTATCAATGCATTAATTGCAATGCATGCATGCATAAAGTACATGCATTGGTCAATTTTCTCTTAATACTTGCATGCAATGATTTAATGCACCTTGGAATCTGAACATGTGTTGGGGAACAACCAAATTGAGCCTTATAAAATGGAAAAACTAAAATTTTGAGATAAGCCCTATAAAACCGGAAAGGAGGGAGTAGAAAAATAAGTACTCCATCCGGGAATAGTGCCGCACTTTGAAACTAGAACCGTCGATAAATTTTGAGCTTGCGTCTCGTCACATTCAAATTACTCCATGCTATATTGAATTGCAAACCTGTTCACACCGATCACAACCTAAGCGGTTTCCCACTTAGGGCGTATTAGTACCACACTATATTGAACTCCAAACCTGTTCACACCGATCACAACCTAAGCGGTTTCCCACTTAGGGCGTATTAGTACTCGGTTATAAATACTAGTATGCCAAGATGGTGCACATTCCTCCTCAACTCCTCATCCACAAAAACAAACAAGTCATTGACATCCTTCCCTTAAATACGCCATGGCCAGCGTGAGTTACAGGTCGAGATTGCCACCAGGGAGAGGCGAGCATGGAAGCGGAAGCACGAGAGATGTCCCGCCTCGTTGCGAGAGCAGCCGATATGTCCCGCCGCACGGAAGTAGCATCACGGAGGTCCCGCCGCGCCGCTGAAGTAGCATGGAGGTCCCGCCGTGCCGTCGATGAAGCTGAACTGGTCGGCAGCGCCCGCGGCAGCGAAGATGTCCCGCGCCCGCGAATGCAGCGAAGATGTCCCCGCGCGCGCTTGGCAGGAAAAAATTTCTCGCGGGCAGGCGGCGGCTATTCTGGCGCATGCATGCGATCATCCATAGCTAGATGGATCAGATCTCCGGCTGGGTGAGGTTGCGGGGCGGCGTGAAAGCCTCGTTTGAACATGCTACGGTGTCATCCGGCAACTAAGGGAGGCAATGAGAGGCTCCGGGCGGCGCGACCTCTTGAGGAGAAGATCGTCCGAAGTGCGAGACCAGCGAGGAGGAGACCAGTTCCTTGTTGAAGAGGACCCGGTGTCATCGTCAAGAAACTTATGGACGAGAATGACATGCTCCGCAACGAGCGCCAAAGGCTGGTGGAGAATCCGTGGATGTTCTCAAGCAGCGTCTTGAGGACACGAAAGACCTCATCGCCGCTCGCCGCGGAGACTAGTTCCTGCGGCACAGCAACAACGCATCAAGAAAGTAGAGATCGTGAGCGGATCCTTGTCTTCCTTCTTCTTTTGCCCTTGTGTATTTGGGCGTAGCCTCATGTAGCTTTTAATTATCTTTCTAATTATGTAAGACAATTAATCGTCCTTATCTTTACTGTGGAAGATCAATGTTGCGAGGCTGGAATGAAGAAAACTCTTCTTGTGGCGACCACGGTGTTGTTGTTCTTCTAGTTGTTCTTGGGCTTCCTTGATTTCCTGGTTTCTTTTGATGTAATAATCGGTTTAGGATGTGGATTGTGTCGTCGGTTTGTGAAATGTTGGGTTCTAAGCGCGGATGTTTGGCCTTTGTTGGCCTCTTGGGATATTCTTGATTTCAATAGGTAGCTTTTAGTCCTTCGTGTTGAAATTTGGAGTTGTCTTTGAACTTCTTGTGAATTGTGGTGGTTTCGATAATGAAAATCGGAAGGGCAAGCCCTTCTTTGATCAAAAAATAATCGTCCTTATATATTCATCGGTCTTGCTATAAATGCGATAGATGCTATCTAGGTCCGTCGGATCTTACATCAAGATCCGTGCTTTCAGATTTTCTTTTTCTCTCTTAAATCTCGGTCGAGTGAGACATAGCCACGCCATTAAGCAGAGGCTTGGGCGCCATTAATGGAGACCTTGGGAGAGAGGTGGGCGGCAGATGGAGGTCAAAGGGCTCTCCTCCCGATAAACGCAGCAGGAGGTACGATCGCACGCCTCTCGTACTCAAATAGCTACCACCTGCATGGCGCCTCCTAGCTTATAAAAAATGGGGACGCGTGGCGGCATGTAAATGGTACTAGTAAGTAGAACGCCCACGGTTTCAATAATACTTTTGTTTCTAATTATAACGTGACAACACTTGTTCCAAAATGACTTTGTTGATTGTTAATGTGTAACCGAAATCGGACTTGCAAATTTACCACAGCATGTTGGTGCCATGTCATGGCACCAAGCCAAGTTTCATTATTTTCATGCGTGTTTTGGATTTGCAGGAATTAAAAACTAAGTTTCTCAATGTTTCCAACCCAGCCACGGCGCAGGAATTTTGAATTTCATTCCCATTTCTTGCATGGAACCTAGAAATTTACCCGAGGACACACATGTGATTTTTCAACCAACTTTGGTGCCTTTGGAACATGTGCTTGTATTTCAAATTTGAATTATGCACACAAAGGTGACACGTTCCCTCGAACCACGAGCCTTCTTGAGAGAAGCTCCGATTTGCAAGAAGCTTATACCAAAATTTGTTCCTATTCGGCCAATTTTTTTACCACGGCATGGTACTACCATGACATGACACCATGCCAAGTTTCATGATTTTAAAACCAAGTTTCTCAATGTTCTCGACCGAGCCACGATGCCCAGATGTTTGAATCTTATTCTCATCTTTGCATGGGACCTAGAAATTCACCCGAGGACACAAATGTGATTTTCAACCAACTTTGGTGCACGGGAGCATGTGCTTGTAGTTCAAATTTGACTTATGCACATTAAATGACCAAAAACTCAATTAATGTCTAAATAAGGCCAAACGAAGCCGGAATAATTCCAAATTTTAACAGGGCACTCATGTAGTTCTATGTTGCCTTTGTAAATAAACTCAAGGGGGACAAGCGTATATCGTTTACGCACTCAAAGGTGGCACGTTCCCTCTCGGAACCACGAGCCTTCTTGATAGAAGCTTGGTTTTGCAAGAAGCTTATACCAAAATCTGTTCCTATTCGACCATTTTTTACCACAACATGGTAGTACCATGACATGACATCCATGCCAAGTTTCATGATTTTCAGGCGTGTTTTGGATTTACAAGAATTTTAAAACCAAGTTTCTCAATGTTCTCGGCGAGCCACGATGCCCGAGATGTTTTAATTTTATTCTCATTTCTTGCATGGGACCTAGAAATTCACCCGAGGACACAAATGTGATTTTTCAACCAACTTTGGTGCACGCGAGCATGTGCTTGTAGTTCAAATTTGACTTATGCACATTAAATGACGAAACTCAATTAATGTATAAAAAGCGACAAAGCGAACCGGAATAATTCCAAAATTTAACAGGGCACTAATGTAGTTCTATGGTGCCTTTGTTAAGAAACTCAAGAGGCGGGGCAGCGTATATCATTTCACACTCAAAGGTGGCACGTTCCCTCTTAGAACCACGAGCTTCCAAATCGGCCCACTTTTTAACCACAACATGTTAGTGCCATGACATGACACCATGCCAAGTTTCATGATTTCCAGTTGAGTTTATGATTTACATGAATTTAAAATCTAAGTTTCTCGATGTTCTCGGCGAGTCATGGCCTTGAGATGTTTGAATTTCATTCTCATTTCTTCCATGGGACCTAGAAATTCAACCAAGGACACACATGTGATTTTCAACCCACTTTGGTGCACCGGAGCATGTGCATGCAATTCATATTTAGATTATGCACATTAAAAGTCCGAAACTCAATTAATGTATAAAAAGGCCAAATGAACCCGAAATAATTCCAAAATTTAACAGGGCACTCATATAGTTCTATGTTGCCTCTGTAAATAAAATCAGGGGGGAGGCAGCGTATATCGTTTCGCACACAAAAAGGTGACACGTTCCCTCTTGGAACCACGAGGCTTGTTGAGAGAATCTCCGGTTTTGCAATAGGCTTATACCAAAACTTGTCCCAGTTCAGCCAAAAATTATACGCATGAATACAGGGTTTAGATTATCCCGAACATCTCGCTACCTAGACCAATAATGTACTATGATTTGAATTCAACATAAAATGGATACAAATATTTGAATTGGAGAGCATATGGTACATGTAGTTCATAGTGAAATATGATTCTTGCTATATGCATGTCTTTTTGTTATCAAGATAGTATTTAAATTATTGTATAACTTGGCAACAATCGTATTCAAATAAGGAAAATTGATTCAAATTTAGTCCATATGGTGAGCGACAATATATATGTTCACATGGTGGAGTAAAATGTTCATATATGATGGAAGATCAAAATGTACGACTACATCAATTATAAACCGCAAGGTCACCTAATGATATATTCGAATTGAACATAACGTGGATTCAAAAATTGAAATTCTAGATCATGGCATATGTAATCATATAAAAAGGGACATTACTCTTTCTTTGGTGGGAATTGATTTGTTTTTTGTTGTTGTTGAGGGAAGTGCGAATCGATTTGTTACTGTGCAGGGTAATCTTGTTCTCCCGAATTTTTTACATTTTTCTTGTAGTTTTTCAATGGCATCTATAGCAATATAGTAAAAGGGAAATGACTCTCTTGTGTCTTGTATGAATTGTTTTTTACACATTAAGTTTGTTCTGCCAAACAAGGAATCCGCACCTTTGTTATCCGAAATTCTCAAGCTCGAGTATCTTTTGTCTCACACCTTTGAAACTCCGCTTCTTCAACCCGCGCGCGCCTTGTTATCCCGAAATTTGGACGCTGCGAGAACTCCCTCCTCATCTGAAATTGCTCCGCATCCCGGAACCGTGAAATCCCCTTCTACCCCTCGGTAGGAAATGAAGCTCCACATCGCGGTGTCAAAACGGTGGAAATGCGCTGGTAACTTACCCTACATTTCGGACAAGCGCGTCCCTAAGCTTGGCTCCCCCTCCCCTTCGCCCCCATTCGTACACCGAGGCCGCCAAAACCATGAAACCCCACGCTCCTCCGTCGGCCTCCCGACCGCCGCCCAACGGAGACTCTTCCCGACTCGTCGTCCACCGCAACAGCTCGCCGTCCCTCATCCACCGCACCGGAAGAGGATCCATTGTCGATCTCGTCGTCCCGCCGGATCAGCCGCCCGTCCTCCACCTCCAAGGAGCTGCCCGACGTTACGCCTGCGTCTATCGCGCCACCTCAATCCCCACAGAGACGTCTTGACCTGCCCCACCGGAACCGCAGCACCCTCACCAATTCCTCCGATGAAGCCGAAGCCAACTCGGCGCCACCAAGGAGGTTCTGCACTCACCGCTGCATTTTATCTTTTATTCGATCTCACGGGTCTACGGTGCTCGATACCCGGCAGAACATGGCGTCTCCATCAACGGCGCCGTCACGGCCACATCATCCACGGCGTCTCTCCCCCATGTCGTTGCTTCCTCGTGGCGACTTCATAGCAACACTAATTGCATTGCTCCGGCTCTCGCTTTCATGGCTTTCTGTTCTTCTTCTTGTCGATCGGCTTCTTGCTCTGCTTTAGATTCGTCTTTGCTGCTGCTCTTGCTCTCGCTTCTGCTGCTGGTGCTTCTTTGCCACGACCTCCGGCACCTACAGGAGTTGCTGCTTTAGCACTTTTCGCTTCACGGTGCTCTTGCCGCGACTTGCTCTCTGCTAGTGCGTTATTTTCGGCGTCTGCTGATTTAGATCCGCTTCTCTGCTACTAGTGCTCGAACGCCCTAAACATCTATTGCAATGCTCTGTTACTAGTTCAATCAGTTTCGACGGTAAAATTCAGTTTCGATTTGTGAAGCTCATTTTCTTCGATTAAGTTCGAGTGAGCAGATTACTGACATCTGTCGGAGGCGGCCGTGGCGCTGGTGATCGTTTACATCTAGCACTTTTGGTGATGTATTTTACATCATCTATTGCAGATGATATTAGGGTCCCACTTCAGATTAATGTTATGCTGTCTTGTCATGCTTGACCTAAATGCGCCGTACACCTTAGCGGAGCTGCTCCAACGACGGAACCGTCCATCATACGGGCAGTACCCTCGGCGCCGTTTCGAGGCCTCGGATCTTCTTCCCGCCTCAAGCAGTCACACCGGCATCATCACCATCCTCCACGTCCAACCCAATGATCTTTGAGGTCCACAAGGCTATGCCAAAGAGCTTGTACACTCATCGCATCACTTTGTTTCTCCATTCCTCTGTTCTTCCAATTCATGTGAGTCAAACACCCGAGTTGGCTGAAATCATTTGTTTCCAAATGCTCTGTTTTGCACGTGCATTCCTATCCTATTCCTGTGTTTTTCCTGTCCCTGCGTTTATAGAATCCTCCAATTCTAAGGAGCCCTTACAGACTTACTTCATTTTCAGATTGGCGTCAAAGAAAACTATGTGTGTTATGTCCTGCTCCTGCCGTGCCGTCATCCACCCCACCTGAGGTGCACCATCGACAGAAGCGTTCGCTGTGAGAGATCCCCCTGCAGACTTTCTTTCGCCGCCTCAGATCATCTTCCCGTTGTCGGCAGCCACGCCATTGCATTACCATCATCGGTAGCAGATGAACACGAGGACTACAGTTCGGAAGAGAGGTCGTAGTCTTTCGTGTTTGCTTACGTTATACATCGGTTATTATTACACTGCTACTTTATTGTTCAATCTTGAGTTTTGAATTGCCCATGGGTCTCATATCAAGCCCGACCTTGAATAGTATCATCTACTATCTGGTTCATCTGGGGTCTTCTATGTGGTTCATGTTGGGTGGGCAAGAAACAATAGATGATCCATTGTCTATCTTTTTAAACTGAAGCTATAATCTACACCGCTATCATTAGTTTTGGATCCATCCACTCATTTGCTACCATCGGTCTTGATTTTTGCATGCACCCTTAGGCCTTACAAAATCTAACTATTTTTTTATTATGCATGTCGGATATTGTACACAATCGTCTTGAACATGTAGAGAAAAAGAAGACCGTTGCATGCGAATATAATGTCATGCGATGCTTTGCTCCATGGTGGGCGAAGTGGCCCCCCTCTCCTGCATTTCAGATTGTATTCGAGAGGAAGATAAGCGAGTCGGATGGAGATTCGGAAGGAGCCGACCATGCCTGTTTACCACACGAGGTATTTGCTCTAACACAGCATCTTGATGTTAGTCATATCATGCATATGGCGCCTTGCATTGCTTACATTATACATCTTATATGTCATCGACTTAGTTTAGATTTGCTTTGTGTGAATGCCACTGTTTGGTTTCTATATCATACTCCCACCATTCCTAAATATTTGTCTTTTTAGAGATTTCAACAAGTGACTACATACGGAACAAAATGAGTGAATCTACACTCTAAAATATGTCTATATACATCCGTATGTGGTAGTCCATTTGAAATCTCTAAAGATACAAATATTTAGGAAACGGAGGAAATATATGGGAATTATGCAATGCCATCTTCTTTAGCCGGGCATCATATCGTGAATCATGCAATGCCATCTGCTTAGCAGGTCATCGTATATGTGAATTGTATCGTGCCATATTTTTTACATAATGTATTCAGTTTGTCAAAAATGTTTATACATTCATCTACTCTTCTTGTGCATCAGACATTTGAGTCGGTCATGGGAAAATCTGGAGTGAAAACAAGGTCTTACGGCGATCGGTGCTACACTGTCGATGCAGATTTCTTCTTTGATTCTGAGATAGCTCCTCGAGAGGAGGATTGAGAGAGATGACCGATCGTATCCCCCGAGTTGCTTGCTCTAACTTGGCTGGGTTATATTGCTCATATCATGCATATGGTGTCTTGCATTGCCATGCCATCTTCTTAGATTAGACATGCTTTGTGTGAATGCCTCCTGTTTGCTTTCTATATCAGATATGTGAATTATGCAATGCCATGTTTTTCAGCCAGTTATCATATATGTGAACTATGCACCGCCATGGAGCCAGGCATCATATATGTGAATTAGCTCATGCCATCTTTTTTTTCATTACGTATTCCATTTGTCGACAATCTGTGTATATTGAACTACTCTTCATGTGTATACGCCATTTGAGCGGTTATGGAAAAATCTGGAGTGAAAACAAGGTCTTGAGCAGTGCAATGGTACTGTTGAAGCATATATCTCGATGGTTCTGAGGAGCTCCTCGGAGGAGGATTGAGAGCAGATGACCAGTCCTATATCCCACACGAGGTGTATGCTCTAAGTTGCAATGTTTATATTTCTCATATGATGCATATGGTGTCTTGCATTGCTTAGTTTAGACATCATATGCACTGTTTTGAATTCTATCTGCTTAGTTTAGAGATCATACATGCGAGTGCTTGTTGCTTAGTATATGAATCAATTATGTCAATTATATCATGCCATCCTGTATACTTAGACAACATGTATGTGAATTATTTCATCCCAACCTATTTTAGAAAGACATCATATAGTTTTGTCATGTCATCCTGTTTAGGTACTCATCATATGTTGAATTATGCCATTATATCCTGTTAAGTTATCCATCATATATCTGAATCTGTGTCATGCTATCCTGTTTAGTTAGGCATCATATATGTGAAATTGTGTCATCTTTGTCTGTTTGGTTAGACAACATATATGTGAATTACCACATCATCTATCATACAATATACGCACGTTCAATTTCTTTTCTTGTTTATCAGCCATTTGAATTGGAGGGGTGATGGCGGTATCTAAGGGAGCAAAAACCCGTTCTTTACAAAAGACAGTGCTACCCGTCGTCTGAGATAGAACCATGGTTGTCTTGGCCCACAAACTAGCCCCACCACACATAATCGAGACTCTTCCAGATTGCACACTTACACCGTTGGGAGAGAACCAGCTACAACCCATCTAACTGCAACCCAATGGATAGTAACCCACTTATAGTTGACAAAGCACCATGTCCACCACAGTACCCCCACATGAGCAGTTTGTAAAGCTCTTGCGGTGCCCAAAGCACGAAGACCACCACAGCTAACCCAAACTCCACGCTTAAAGCGGAAGAGCAAGCTGTTCTCGTGTCGATTCCGTAGCTATGGTCCATACTCCTTTCTTTGTTGCATCCTTGTATTTACTCATACCAACTACTTTGAATTTGAAGGATCCAGTTGAAACTCCAATGGCACAACAGTATGTTCTAAACCTATTTCTTTAACTGGATTGCTATTCTAACTTCTTGCTCTATGTTGATTTCAGTTTAGGTTGTACAAACAATTATGTTCTCATGTGATGCACATTACAAGTGCTGCCAATGCTGTGTAGTTTCTCACACTTATATTACATCTATCTTCTTTGTGTCTTAAAAATATATGAGTTGAGCTGTGTCTCTGTCTTGATTAGGGAACATAAACTAGAATGATATGGACAATACGGTGACCATAGTACATAGATAGATGTTTGTTTCATGTTATCCTGTCCACCTTACTATTGAACCGGTTTACCAAAATGAGTTTGGTATACTACAAGCTAAACTCGTGATGTGTCCGATTGTTTCTCTTGTAGTATGCAAAGCAGAATATTGGAGAAGGGCACCCACTATGCAATGGTAGAGAAAGTAATGCAGATAAGGTTCAAGATAGTGAGACAACCCTGTTGGTCTCCAAGAAAGGTGATAAAAGCGATCTTGTAGGCGGTGAGAAAACTCCACGATCCTGCGTTGGTGTAGTGTTCGAGTTCTTGGCGATCTTGGCACAAGCTCTTCGAACTCATTGCTGAATCATTTCGGCTTCTTGATCTCAGCTACAAGCTGAAAGGCATCGGTCGGTGTGCTGCGGAAGAAGCCGCAGGATCGAGGAAGTCCTCGCAGAAATCTGGGGATGATTTTCTTGTGCAATGTTAGTGGCCGGAGGATTTAAGCGCCAAAAAAGAGAAAGTTAATAAGCTTGCTAAGCATATTGCCAACATTATGTGTACCCAGGATATTGTTTCTTGAGCTCTTATGAAGTGGTTTCAGTGCTGGACTTGTTTTGCTGCGGCGTTTATATCTTGATGTGTTCCCTATATTTGCCTTTGGTGGCGAACTTTGATGCCAGTGGATGTAATATGTGTAATAGCCGTGATAGCCTAGCATAAGTTGCTTGCTTATTTATTTCCTTGTTGTCTTGTTTATTTGTTTGCTTGTAGTCGATGCGGTTCTTTTTCCGCGGTTTGCTAGTGGCTGCAATAACCTATTTTTAAAACCAGGCCACAATAACCATGGGCTAATATTTCTTTGTAGTGACCTTTGGGCCTCCTACGAGCCATAGAAGCGATGGGCCTTCTACGGGCCGTAGAAAGCGATGGGCCTTCTACGGGCCGTAGAAACATTGGGCCTTCTACGGGCCGTAGAAACAATGGGCCTTCTATGGGCCGTATCATCAATGGGACTTATACGGGTCGTATGATCGATTGGCCAAACATGGGCCAATAACAGGCCGCATTATGGTTGTAAACGGGCTAGAGTTGGAATCCTCCGTTCATGGGCCAATCATAACGGGCCATCGTTAATAGGTCGTATTTGATGACGCTATGAAAACCGCCCAACGTACTAACGGACCACAAACGGGCCGATTGTAACCAAGGGCTGAATTTGGCCCTGGCGAGAAAATAGCGATGAACGGGCCGTAAGTAAACGAATGCTGGAAATGAGCCCAAGAATAAATGGGCTCTGAGAAGGCCGAAAGATAACATGGGCTAGAAACGGCCCAACTGAATAACGGGCCCTTAATGGGTATAAAGTGATACACTGTTCATTACGGGCCAGTTTCACCACGGGCCGTTAATGGGTGTAAAGTGATACACTGTTCATTGCGGGCCAGTTTCACCATGGGCAATTAATACGCCAAGAGTTACATAGGGCCTCATATGGGCCAAAAGACGTCATGGGCCATACATGGGCCAGAAGTGAAACCGGGCTAGAATCATATTGGATGGCCCAGATGACGCTACTGGGCCTAATTCGGATAGGGCATAACGGGCCTTGGGTTAGCGGGCAATAAATGGGCTATATGCGAACAGGCCGTTAACAGGCTTTCCATGGGCAGCCCGCCACCTTTTGACCAAGTCAAGCGGGCGGCCTTTTCACGAGAATGGGCCTCTGTTGGGCCGTGCCACGTGTCGACGTATCATAGGCGTATACATCCAATGAGTGGATGACATCTGTCCCAACGATGAGCCGACACATGTTTCCTCCGACCAATGATGATTTTACACGTGGAAAATCCCCATTGGTCGGGCTGTTAACGGGTTATCGGATCCAAAACCCGACCCGATAGCTTAACAGCGTTAAGATTACGGTGGATGCCACGCGGTTTGGTCACCCTTGACGTAAAAGCACTTACGTGACGCGCGATTTATCGTCATGGAAGTGGACACTTCCATGATGATAATTTTGGTAATGTCATGGAACACTTCTCACGACATGACGGTATGACTATCTTGATTCTGTCATAAATTTGTCATGGATATACATGCATGACAAAAAACGCGACCTACTGTGACAAACATGTATCATCACGGAAGCGTATTTTTTTTGTAGTGTATGGACTTTGGTTGACTTGCCCGATGATCGGCAAGCCATAGAAAATAAATGGATCTTCAAGAGGAAGATGGACGCTGATAGTAGTGTTACTATATACAAATCTAGACTTGTCGAAAAAGGTTTTTGAAAAAGTTTAAGGTGTTGACTACGATGAGATTTTCTCACTTGTATCGATGCTTAAAGTCTGTCCGAATCATGTTAGCAATTGCCGCATTTTATGAAATCTGGCAGATAACAAAAACTGCAATCCTCAATGGATTTATTAAAGAAGAGTTGTATATGATGCATGTTGGAAATATGCCCTAGAGGCAATAATAAATTAGTTATTATTATTATATTTCCTTGTTCATGATAATCGTTTATTATCCATGCTATAATTGTATTGACCGGAAACCGCAATACATGTGTGGATACATAGACAACACCATGTCCCTAGTAAGCCTCTAGTTGACTAGCTCGTTGATCAATAGATGGTTACGGTTTCACGACCATGGACATTGGATGTTGTTGATAACGGGATCACATCATTAGGAGAATGATGTGATGGACAAGACAATCCTAAGCCTAGCACAAAGATGCGTAGTTCGTATGCTAAAGCTTTTCTAATGTCAAGTATCATTCCCTTAGACTATGAGATTGTGCAACTCCCGGATACCGTAGGAATGCTTTGGGTGTACCAAAGCGTCACAACGAATCGGGTGGCTATAAAGGTGCACTACTGGTATCTCCGAAAGTATCTGTTGGGTTGTACGAATGGAGATCGATTTGTCACTCCGTGTAAGCGGAGAGGTATCTCTGGGCCCACTCGGTAGGACATCATCACAATGTGCACAATGTGACCAAGGGGTTGATCACGGGATGATGTGTTACGGAGCGAGTAAAGAGACTTGCCGGTAGCGAGATTGAACAAGGTATCGGGATACCGACGATCGAATCTCGAGGCAAGTACAATACCGCTAGACAAAGGGAATTGAATACGGGATTGATTGAATCCTCGACATCGTGGTTCATCCGATGAGATCATCGTGGAACATGTGAGCCAACATGGGTATCCAGATCCGCTGTTGGTTATTGACCGGAGAACGTCTCGGTCATGTTCGCATGGTTCCCGAACCCGTAGGGTCTACACACTTAAGGTTCGGTGGACGCTAGAGTTGTTATGGGAAATAGTATGTGGTTACGAAGGTTGTTGAGTCGGATGTGATCCCGGACGTCATGAGGAGTTCCGGAATAGTCGGCGGTGAAGATCGATATATTGGACGAAGGGTATTGGAGTCGGAAGTGTTCCCGGGGTACTGTGCTATGTGACATGACCGAAAGGTGTTTCGGAGCCCGGCAAGTGTTGGAGGGCCTCATGGGCCAAGGGAAGGGCAAACCAGCCCACTAAGGGGTGGTGCGCCCTCCCAGCCCTCTCACGTAACCAGGGAGAGGTGGGGCGCCTCCCAAGGGCAGCCCCTTCCCGGCTTGGGGGCAAGTTTCCTAGGGTGGGGCGCCAAACCCATCTAGGGTTTCCCACAGCCGCCGCCCCTCCCTAGGGAACCCTAGGCGCCTCCTCGACCCCCTTACCCCTATATATAGTGAGGGAGAGAGAGGCAGCCGCACCCTTCCTCTGGCGCAGCCCTCCCTCCTCCAACACTTCCTCCTCCTCCGTGAGTGCTTAGCGGCTTCTGCCGGGAGAACCACGAGCTCCATCACCACCACGCCCGTCGTCTTGTCGGAGTTCTCCTCAACTTCTCCTCTCCTTGCTGTATCAAGAAGGAGGAGACGCCCCGGCTGTACGTGTGTTGAACGCGGAGGTGCCGTCCGTTCGACGCTAGGATCATCGGTGATTTGGATCACGACGAGTACGACTCCATCAACCCCGTTCACTTGAACGCTTCCGCTTAGCGATCTACAAGGGTATGTAGATGCACTCTCCTTCCCCTCGTTGCTGGTTTCTCCATAGATAGATCTTGGTGACACGTAGGAAAATTTTGAATTTCTGTTACGTTCTCCAGCAGTGGCATCATGAGCTAGGTCTATTGCGTAGATTCTTTGCACGAGTAGAACACAAAGTAGTTGTGGGCGTTGATTTTGTTCAATATGCTTACCGTTACTAGTCCAATCTTGTTTCGACGGTATTGTGGGATGAAGCGGCGGACCGACCTTACACGTATTTTACGTGAGATGAGTTCCACCGGTCGACATGCACTTGGTGCATAAGGTGGCTAGCGGTGCCAGTCTCTCCCACTTTAGTCGAACGGATTCGATGAAAAGGGTCCTTATGAAGGGTAAATAGCAATTGGCATATCACATTGTGGTTTTGCGTAGGTAAGAAACGTTCTTGCTAGAAACCCATAGCAGCCACGTAAAACATGCAAACTACAATTAGAGGTCGTCTAACTTGTTTTTGCAGGGTATGCTATGTGATGTGATATGGCCAAGAAGAATGTGATGAATGATATGTGATGTATGAGATTGATCATGTTCTTGTAATAGGAATCACGACTTGCATGTCGATGAGTATGACAACCGGCAGGAGCCATAGGAGTTGTCTTAATTTATTGTATGACCTGCGTGTTATTGAACAACGCCATGTAATTACTTTACTTTATTGCTAACCGGTAGCCATAGTAGTAGAAGTAATAAGTTGGCAAGACAACTTCATGAAGACACGATGATGGAGATCATGATGATGGAGATCATGGTCTCATGCCGGTGACGATGATGATCATGGAGCCCCGAAGATAGAGATCAAAAGGAGCAAAATGATATTGGCCATATCATGTCACTATTTGATTGCATGTGATGTTTATCATGTTTATGCATCTTATTTGCTTAGAACGACGGTAGTAAATAAGATGATCCCTTACAACAATTTCGAGAAGTGTTCTCCCTAAGCGTGCAGTTGCTAAAGTTCGTCGCTTCTAAGCACCACGTGCTGATCGGGTGTGATGGATTCTTACGTTCACATACAACGGGTGTAAGACAGGTTTACACACGCGAAACACTTTGGGTTAACTTGACGAGCCTAGCATGTACAGACATGGCCTCGGAACACAGAGATCGAAAGGTCGAGCATGAGTCGTATAGTAGATACGATCAACATGAAGATGTTCACCGATGATGACTAGTCCGTCTCACGTGATGATCGGACACGGCCTAGTTGACTCGGATCATGTAATCACTTTGATGACTAGAGGGATGTCTATATGAGTGGGAGTTCATAAGATGAACTTAATTATCCTGAACATAGTCAAAAGATCTTTGCAAATTATGTCGTAAGCTCGCGCTTTAGTTCCTTTGTTTAGATATGTTCCTAGAGAAAATATAGTTGAAAGATGGCGATGGCGATTATGCGGATAGTAGAAAGCTTATGTCCCTAATGCACCGCTTAGTGTGCTGAACCCCAATAAATGCATACGTGGATGTTGCGAACATCGGACATACACGTTTGATAACTACGTGATAGTTCGATTAAGCGGTTTAGAGTTGACGCACCAAAGACGTTTTTGAAACGTCGCGGAACATATGAGATGTTTCGAGGGCTGAAATTGGGATTTCAGGCTCGTGCCCACGCCAAGAGGTATAAGACCTCCGACGATCTTCTTAGCCTGCAAACTAAGGGAGAAAAGCTCAATCGTTGAGCTTGTGCTCAGATTGTCACGAGTGCAACAATCACTTGAATCGAGTGGGATTTGATCTTCCGGATGAGATAGTGATGTTTCTCCAAAGTCATTGCCACCAAGCTGCTGGAGCTTCGTGGATGAACTATAACATATCGAGGATAGATATGATGATCCTTGAAGTATTCGCGATGTTTGACACACGAAAGTAGAAGTCAAGTAGGAGCATCAATTGTTGATGGTTAATGAAACCACTAGTTTCAAGAAGGGAAAGGGCAAGAAGGGACACTTCATGAAACGGCAAATCAGTTGCTGCTCCAATGAAGAAACCCAAGGTTGAACCCGAACCCGAGACTAAGTTCTTCTGTAATAAGAGGAACATCCACTGGAGCAGAATTACCCTAGACACTTGGTAGATAAGAAGGCTGGCAAGGTCGATAGAAGTATATTGGATATACATTATGTTAATGTGTACTTTACTAGTACTCCTAGTAGCACCAGGTATTAGATACCGGTTCGGTTGCTAAGTGTTAGTAACTTCGAAATAAAAGCTGCGGAATAAGCGGAGACTAGCTAAAGGTGAGCTGACGATATGTGTTGGAAGTGTTTCCAAGGTTGATGTGATCAAGCATCATGAGGCTCCCTCTACCATCGAGATTGGTGTTAAACCTAAATAATTGTTATTGGTGTTTATGCGTTGAGCATAGACATGATTGGATTATGTCCGTCATAATCTGATTATTCATTTAAGGAGAATAATGGTTACTTTGTTTATTTGAATAATACCTTCAATGGTCTAGCACCTAAAAAGAATGGTTTATTGAATCTCGATCGTAGTGATACACATTTTCATGCCAAAAGATATAAGATAGTAATGATAGTACCACTTACTTGTGGCACTGCCATGTAAGTCATATTGGTATAAAGCGCACGAAGAAGCTCCATGTTGATGGATCTTTGGACTCACTCGTTTTTCAAAAGTTTGAGACATGCGAACCATGTCTATTGGTGTATACGCATGAAGAAACTCCATGCAGATGGATCGTTTGGACTCACTTGATTTTGAATCACTTGAGATATGCAAATCATACCACATGGGCAAGATGATTTGAAAAGCCTCGGTTTTGATGAAGATGGAACAAGATAGCAATTTGTTGGAAGTAACACACTTTGATGTGTGCAGTCCAATAAGTCCGAGGCATGCGATGAATATCGTTATGTTCTTACTTCACAGATGATTCGAGTAGATGTTGAGTATATTTACTCGATGAAACACAAGTCTGAATTATTGAATAGTTCAAGTAATTTCAGAGTGAAGTTGAAGATCATAGTGACAAGAGGATAAAATGTCTATGATATGATCATAGAGATGAATATCTGAGTTCTGAGCTTTGTACGCATAACTAAGACATTGTGGAAATTGTTTCACAATTAATACACTTTGGAACACCATAGTGTGATGGTGTGTCCAAACATCATAGTTGCACCCTATTGGATATGGTGCGTACCATGATGTCTCTTATCGAATTACCACTATCGTTCATGGGTTAGGCATTAGAGACAACCGCACTCACTTTAGTAGGGTACCACTTAATTCCGTTGAGACGACACCGTTTGGAGAAACCTAAGTTGTCGTTTCTTAAAAGGTTTGGGGCTGCGACGCTTATGTGGAAAAGTTTCAGGTTGATAAGCTCGAACCCAAAGCGGATAAAATGCATCTTCATAGGACACCCAAAACAGTTGGGTATACCTCCTAATTCAGATCTAAAAGCAATAGGGATTGTTTCTTAAACCGTGTCCTTTCTCGAGGAAAAGTTTGTCTCGAAAAGTTGAGTGGGAGGATGGTGGAGACTTGATGAGGTTATTGAACCGTCACTTCAACTAATGTGTAGCAAGGCACGTGAAGCTGTTCCTATGGCGCCTACATCAATTGAAGTAGAAGCTTATGATAGTGATCATGAAGTTTCGGATCAAGTCACTGCCGTACCTCGTAGGGTGACAAGGATACATACTACTTCAGAGTGGTGCAGTAATCCTGTCTTGAAGGTCATGTTGCTAGACAACAATGAACCTACGAGCTATGGAGAAGCGATGGAGGGCCCAAATTCCAACAAATGGTTAGAAGCCATGAAATCCGAGATAGGATCCATGTATCAGAACAAAGCATGGACTTTGGTGGACTTGCCCGATGATCGGCAAGCCATTGAGATAAATGGATCTTTAAGAAGAAGACGGACGTGAACGGTAATGTCACCGTCTGTGAAGCTCGACTTGTGGCGAAGAGTTTTTCACAAGTTCAAGGAGTTGACTACGATGAGATTTTCTCATCCGTAGCGATGCTTAAGTCCGTCGGAATCATGTTAGCATTAGCTGCATTTATGAAATCTTGCGGATAGGATGTCAAAACATTGTTTCCTCGATGTTATTCTTGAGGAAAGGTTGTATGTGATACAACCCGGAAGGTTTTGTCAATCTCAAGGATGCTAACAAGTATGCAAAGCTCCAACAATCCTTCTAAGGACTAGAGTAAGCATCTCGGAGTTGGAATGTACGCTTTGATGAGATGATCAAAGATTTTGGGTTTATATAAAGTTTATGAGAAACTTGTATTTCCAAAGAAGTGAGTGGGAGCGCTTATAGAATTTCCGATAAGTATATGTTGTTGACATATTGTTGATCGAAATGATGTAGAATTCTGGAAAGCATATAGGGTTATTTGAAAAGTGTTTTTCAATGGAAAACCTGGATTAAGCTACTTGGACATTGAGCATCAAGATCTATGAGGATAGATCAAAAACGCTAAATGGTACTTTCAAATGAGCACATATTGAAGGTGTTCAAGATGGATCAGTCAAAGAAGGAGTTCTTGCCTGAGTTGTAAGGTATGAATTAAGAGTTAAAGCTCGACCACGGCAGAAGAGAGAGAAAGGACAAAGGTCGTCCCCTATGCTTGGACATAGGCTCTATAGTATGCTATCTTTGTGTACCGCCTTTGGAAGTGTGCCTTGCCATGAGTCAGTCAAGGAGTACAAGAATGATCCAGGAATGGATCATTGGACAGCGGTCAAAATTGTCCTTGGAGTAAATAAGGACATGTTTCTCGATTATGGAGGTGATAAAGAGTTCGGCGTAAAGGGTTACGTCGATGCAAGCTTTAACACCTATCCGAGTGACTCTGAGTAGCAAACCGGATACGTATAGTGGAGCAACCATTTGGAATAGCTCCAAGTGGAGCGTGGAAGCAGCATTTACAATATGACATAGAGATTTGCGAAATACATACGGGTCTGCACTAAAACCTCTCTCACAAGCAAAACATGATCAAACCCCAGAACTCATTGAGTCTTAATCACATGGTGATGTGAACTAGTTTAGTGACACTAGTAAACTCTTTGGATGTTGGTCACATGGCGATGTGACCTATCAGTGTTAATCACATGGCGATGTGAACTAGATTATTGACTCTAGTGCAAGTAGGCAATAATAAATTAGTTATTATTATTATATTTCCTTGTTCATAATAATCGTTTATTATCCATGCTATAATTGTATTGACCGGAAACCGCAATACATGTGTGGATACATAGACAACACCATGTCCCTAGTAAGCCTCTAGTTGACTAGCTCGTTGATCAATAGATGGTTACGGTTTCATGACCATGGACATTGGATGTCGTTGATAACGGGATCACATCATTAGGAGAATGATGTGATGGACAAGACCCAATCCTAAGCCTAGCACAAAGATCGTAGTTCGTATGCTAAAGCTTTTCTAATGTCAAGTATCATTTCCTTAGACTATGAGATTGTGCAACTCCCGGATACCGTAGGAATGCTTTGGGTGTACCAAAGCGTCCACAACGTAACTGGGTGGCTATAAAGGTGCACTACAGGTATCTCCGAAAGTATCATTGGGTTGGCACGAATCGAGGCGGGATTTGTCACTCCGTGTAAACGGAGAGGTATCTCTGGGCCCACTCGGTAGGACATCATCACAATGTGCACAATGTGACCAAGGGGTTGATCACGGGATGATGTGTTACGGAACGAGTAAAGAGACTTGCCGATAACGAGATTGAACAAGGTATCGGGATACCGACGATCGAATCTCGGGCAAGTACAATACCGCTAGACAAAGGGAATTGAATACGGATTGATTGAATCCTCGACATCGTGGGTTCATCCGATGAGATCATCGTGGAACATGTGGGAGCCAACATGGGTATCCAGATCCCGCTGTTGGTTATTGACCGGAGAACGTCTCGGTCATGTCTGCATGGTTCCCGAACCCGTAGGGTCTACACACTTAAGGTTCGGTGACGCTAGAGTTGTTATGGGAAATAGTATGTGGTTACCAAAGGTTGTTCGGAGTCCCGGATGTGATCCCGGACGTCACGAGGAGTTCCGGAATGGTCCGGCGGTGAAGATCGATATATTGGACGAAGGGTATTGGAGTCGGAAGTGTTCCGGGGTACTGAGCTATGGCGGCATGACTGAAAGGTGTTTCGGGAGCCCCGGCAAGTGTTGGAGGGCCTCATGGGCCAAAGGGGAAGGGCAAACCAGCCCACTAAGGGGTGGTGCGCCCCTCAACCCTCTCACGTAACCAGGAGAGGTGGGGCGCCTCCCAAGGGCAGCCCCTTCCCGGCTTGGGGGCAAGTTTCCTAGGGGGTGGGCGCCCAAACCCATCTAGGGTTTCCTGTGGCCGCCGCCCTCCCTAGGGAACCCTAGGCGCCTCCTCCACCCCCCTTACCCCTATATATAGTAAGGGAGAGAGAGGCAGCGCACCTTCCTCTGGCGCAGCCCTCCCTCCTCCAACACTTCCTCCTCCTCCGTAGTGCTTAGCGAAGCTCTGCCGAGAACCACGAGCTCCATCACCACCACGCCGTCGTCTTTGTCGGAGTTTTCCCTCAACTTCTCCTCTCCCCTTGCTGGATCAAGAAGGAGGAGACGTCCCCGGGCTGTACGTGTGTTGAACGCGGAGGTGCCGTCCGTTCGGCGCTAGGATCATCGGTGATTTGGATCACGACGAGTACGACTCCATCAACCCCGTTCACTTGAACGCTTCTGCTTAGCGATCTACAAGGGTATGTAGATGCACTCTCCTTCCCCTCGTTGCTGGTTTCTCCATGGATAGATCTTGGTGACACGTAGGAAAATTTTGAATTTCTGTTATGTTCCCCAACAATGCAACCATAAGGTTTTGTCAATCCTAAAGGTGCTAACAAAATATGCAAGCTCCAGCGATCCATCTATGGACTGGTGTAAGCATCTCGGAGTTGGAATATACGCTTTGATAAGTTGATCAAAGCATATAGTTTTATCTGATTTGCGGTGAAGCTTTGTATTTACAAGAAAGTGAGTGGGAGCACTACAAAGCATTTTATAAGTATATGTGAATGACATATTGTTGATCGGAAATAATGTAGAATTATTCTACAAAGCATAAAGGAGTGTTTGAAAGGAGTTTTTCAAAGAAAGACCTCGGTGAAGCTGCTTACATATTGAGCATCAATATTTATAGAGATAGAGCAAGACGCGTGATAAGTTTTTTTCAATGAGTACATACCTTGACAAGATTTTGAAGTAGTTCAAAATGGAACAATCAAAGAAAGAGTTCTTGCCTATGTTACAAGGTGTGAAATTGAGTAAGACTCAAAGCCCGACCATGACAGAAGATAGAAAGAGAATGAAAGTCATTCCCTATGCCTCAGTCATAGGTTCTATAAATATGTTGATACGTCTCCAACGTATCTATAATTTTTGATTGCTCCATGCTATATTATCTACTGTTTTGGATGTTTATGGGCTTTATTTTACGCTTTTATATTATTTTTGGGTTTAAACTATTGACCCTGAGCCCAGTGCCAGTTCCTGTTTTTTCCCTTGTTTCAGTGTTTCGAAGAAAAGGAATATCGAACGGAGTCGAAACGGAATGAAACCAACTAGAGAAGTTATTTTTGGAAGGAAAGCTACTGGAAAAACTTGGAGTGCACGTCAGGAAAGAGACGAGGAAGCCACGAGGCGGGAGCGCGCCCTCCCCCCTGTAGCGCGCCTCCACCCTCGTGGGCCCCTCGTGGCTCCCACGACGTACTTCTTTCACCTATATAT
Source organism: Aegilops bicornis (assembly GCA_021605145.1). NCBI lineage: Eukaryota > Viridiplantae > Streptophyta > Magnoliopsida > Poales > Poaceae > Aegilops > Aegilops bicornis. The sequence goes on along the minus strand of CM038671.1, from coordinate 256,331,384 downwards.
ACCCATATACCCTAAAACCTTCGGGGAACAGAATAGATTGGGAGTTCCGCTGCCGCAAGCCTCTGTAGCCACCAAAAGTCAATCCGGACCCTGCTCCGGCACCCTGCCGGAGGGGGGAACCCTCACCGGTGGCCATCTTCATCATCCTGCGCTTTCCATGACGAGGTGGGAGTAGTTCACCCTCGGGGGTTAGGGTATTTACGTTTAGCTTTGTGTTTGATCTCTCTCTCTCTCTCTCGTGTTCTTGATTTGGCACGATCTTGATGTATCGCGAGCTTTGCTATTATAGTTGGATCTTATGTTTCTTCTCCCCTCTACTCTCTTGTAATCGATTGAGTTTTCCCTTTGAAGTTATCTTATCGGATTGAGTCTTTAATGATTTGAGAACACTTGATGTATGTCTTGTAAATGCGTATCTGTGGTGACAATGGGATATCACGTGATTCACTTGATGTATGTTTTGGCGATCAACTTGCGGGTTCCGCCCATGAACCTGTGCATAGGGGTTGGCACACGTTTTCATCTTGATTCTCGGGTAGAAACTTTGGGGCACTCTTTGAGGTTCTATGTGTTGGTTGAATAGATGAATCTGAGATTGTGTGATGCATATCGTATAATCATACCCACGGATACTTGAGGTGACATTGGAGTATCTAGGTGACATTAGGGTGTTGGTTGATTTGTGTCTTAAGGTGTTATTCTAGTACGAACTCTAGGGCTGTTTGTGACACTTACTGAGGAATAGCCCAACGGATTGATTGGAAAGAATAACTTTGAGGTGGTTTCGTACCCTACCATAATCTCTTCGTTTGTTCTCCACTATTAGTGACTTTGGAGTGACTCTTTGTTGGATGTTGAGGGATAGTTATATGATCCAATTATGTTATTATTGTTGAGAGAACTTGCACTGGTGAAAGTATGAACCCTAGGCCTTGTTTCAACGCATTGCAATACCATTTACGCTCACTTTTACCACTTGTTACCTTGCTTTTTATATATTTTCAGATTACAAAAACCTATATCTACCATCCATATTGCACTTGTATCACCATCTCTTCGCCGAACTAGTGCACCTATACAATTTACCATTGTATTGGGTGTGTTGGGGACACAAGAGACTCTTTGTTATTTGGTTGCAGGGTTGCTTGAGAGAGACCATCTTCATCCCACGCCTCCCAGCATTGATAAACCTTAGGTCATCCACTTGAGGGAAATTTGCTACTGTCCTACAAACCTCTTGCACTTGGAGGCCCAACAACGTCTACAAGAAGAAGGTTGTGTAGTAGACATCAAGCTATTTTTAAAGCGCCCGTTCTGGGGAGGTGAGTGCTTGAAGGTATATCTTTAGATCTTGCAATCAAATCTTTTTGTTTCTTGTTTTAGCACTAGTTTAGTTTATAAAACAAAACTATAAAAAATGGAATTGAGTTTGTCTCATACGCTTCATCTTTTTAATATCTTTCGTGAGTATGATGGAAAGGAAAATTGTGCCAAAGTGTTAGAAGAAGAATGCATTAAAATGTTTGGCACTAAATCTTTGAATGATGAGCATGATTGCAATGTTGTTAGTATGAACTCCTTGAATATCCATGGTACTAATGATGATTGCACTAGTTATGATGAAAATGTCTCCTATAAACATGTCAATTTTTGTGGAGTGCATTGGGTTTGCAAGTATACACCGAATAGGGAAGATAGATATTGCAAGAGGCATAAGTATTTAGAAACTAAATTGTTGCAAGAAATTCTTGATGTTTGTGCTGAAAAATTCAATATTTTTCGCCTTATGAACTTTGCAAACGAACATGGTCATTTAAATCTCCAATGCAAATTGTTTCATGACCGAATCGTTATCCAAAAATTGTGATAATTTTATTACCCTTGAGCATCATAAAGAGCTTAGTCTTCTTTTGGGGTATGAGGAAATGAAACGTATAACTGAGGGTATTCCCAAGTTTAATCTTGATAGATTTCTTGATTTTGATCTAGAGAAGATTTATATGTATTATGCGGTGAATTGCATTGAAAATCCTTATATTGCCAATTACATAAAGAGAAGAAAACAAATAGAGGATGAAGAGAATACTAACGAAAGGGAAGAGACTTCCCAATATTCTCCTATTATTTCTTACGATGAATCAGGTAACGAAGAGGAGCCTTCTATTCAACCAATCTCATTAATAAGGAGCTCAAAAAAGAGGCTTGAACCCACACATGATGTGGTGAAGAAGAAGAAAAGAAAAGGAAGAGAGGTAAAAAGATATCTCTCCCAAATAATGTTGCTCCTATTATTGTTGTGCCTCATGAAAATGAATCAAAAATAATTGTGGAAGATGATGCACTTGATGATGATCTCGTTATGCCTATTGCTTGTTGTGATGATTATGATTGGGAAGATAATGATACTTCTTATGATCTTGAAAATCTTTTTGGCACTTGCTTGGACGAATATGATAATTGCTATACTATTAGTGCTATCCATACTATTAATGATGAGAGTGATTATGCTTATGATATGAAAAGGCCCAAGCTTGGGGAAGCTATGTTTGATGAGGATGACATATTTGAGAATATATTTGCTGAAAATAATGTTTGTCCCAAGCTTGGGGATGCTATGTTTAATAACGATGATATTTTTAGTCTCCCAAGTTTTGATATGCAAATTTATAATAATGATAGCATGCCTCCTACTTATGATGATTATATTGATGAAAGTGGGTTTGGAAGAGTGTCAACTTTAGGAAGTAGTGATCCCACAATATTGGAGGATGTTGAATCTTATAATATTTATGAAAGTGGATTTGGAGAGGTCATGACTTTATTTAGTGATGTATCCACTATTTCGGAAGAGGTTTCAATTGATTATGATGAGAACAAAGTTGCTACTTATGATGATTATTGTGATGAAACTTATGCTATAAAAAGTAGTGATGACTATATTTATACAACTTGTCATGATTATGATTACCCTTTCTCTGAACATTACTCTTTTAATGTGGAAACAATTTATAGTATTCAAGTCTCTTATGATACTCCCACTATTCCGAATGAGAAGAATTTTGCTTATGTGGAGAGTAATAAAATTTCTATACTAGTAGATCATGAAAAGAATGCTTTAGGTGCTGGTTATATTGTTGAATTCATTCATGATGCTACTGTAAGTTTTTATGAGGGAGGAACATATGCTTGTAAGAATTGCAATAATGTCAAGTTTTCTCTCTATGTGCTTAAAATCTTGAAGTTATGCTTGTTTTACCTTCCTATGCAAGTTGACTATTGTTCTCATAAGTTGTTTGCTCACAAAATCCCTATGCATAGGAAGTGGGTTAGACTTAAATGTGCTATTCATATTCTTCATGATGCTCTCTTTATGTTTCAATTCTTATCTTTTATGTGAGCATCATTGAAATCGTCATGCCTAGCTAGGGGCGTTAAACGTTAGCGCTTATTGGGAGGCAACCCAATTTTATTTTAGTTTCTTGCTTTTTGGTTCTGTTTAGGAATAAATAATCCATCTAGCTTATGTTTAGATGTTGTTTTATGTTTTAATTAGTTTTTGTGCCAAGTATAACCTTTGGGAAGACTTGGGTGAAGTCTTTGTGATCATGCTGTAAAAAACAGAAACTTTAGCGCTCAGGAGATTAGCTAAAACTTTTTACTGGAGAGTACTATTTAGTTGATTATTTTTTAATATGATTACTAGACAAATTCCTCAGGTCCACCAATTTATTTTAGAATTTTTGGAGTTCCAGAAGTTTGCGTTAGTTACAGATTACTACAGACTGTTCTGTTTTTGACAGATTCTGTTTTTCGTGTGTTGTTTGCTTATTTTGATGACTCTATGGCTAGTAAAATAGTTTATAAACCATAGAGAATTTGGAATACAGTAGGTTTAACACCAATATAAATAAATAATGAGTTCATAACTTTACCTTGAAGTGGTGTTTTTTTTTCTTTCGCTAACGGAGCTCACGAGATTTAAGTTAAGTATTGTTTTGTGAAGTTTTCAAGTGATGGGTAAAGATTCGATGGACTATGGAATAAGGAGTGGCAAGAGCCTAACCTTGGGGATGCCCAAGGCACCCCAAGGTAATATTCAAGGATAACAAAGAGTTTAAGCTTGGGGATGCCCCAGAAGGCATCCTCTTTTTATCTTCGTTCATCGGTCACTTTACTTGGAGCTATATTTTTATTCACCACATGATATGTGTTTTGCTTGGAGCGTCATTTTATTTTCTTTAGCTTTGCTTGCTGTTTGAATAAAATACTAAGATCTGAAAATATTAAATGGGAGAGTCTTCACATAGTTTCATAATTATTCGACTACTCATTGATCTTCACTTATATATTTCGGAGTAGTTTGTCATTTGCTCTAGTACTTCACTTATATCCTTTTAGAGCACGGCGGTGGATTTGTTTTATAGAAACTATTGATCTCTCATGCTTCACTTAGATTATTTTGAGAGTCTTAAATAGCATGGTAATTTCTTGAATAATCCTAATATGCTAAGCATAAATGATTTGTAAAAATTCTTATGAGTGTTTTGAATGCTAAGAAAAGTTTGATGCTTGATGATTGTTTTGAGATATGGAGGTAGTGATATTAAAGTTGTGCTAGTTGAGTAGTTGTGAATTTGATAAATACTTGTGTTAAAGTTTGTGATTCCCGTAGCATGCATGTATGGTGAACCGTTATGTGATAAAGTCGGAGCATGATTTATTTATTGATTGTCTTCCTTATGAGTGGCGGTCTGCACGGCGATGGTCTTTTCTTACCAATCTATCCCCCTAGGAGCATGCGCGTAATACTTTTCTTTGATAACTTGTAGATTTTTGCAATAAGTATGTGAGTTCTTTATGACTAATGTTGATTCCATGGATTATACGCACTCTTCTTCCTTCCACCATTGCTAGCCTCTCTAATACCACACACTTTTCGCCGGTATCATACACCCACCATATACCTTCCTCAAAACAGCCACCATACCTACCTATCATGGCATTTCCATAACCATTCCGAGATATAGTGCCATGCAACTTACCACTATTACGTTTATTATGACACGCTTCATCATTGTCATATTGCTTTGCATGATCATGTAGTTGACATCGTATTTGTGGCAAAGCCACCGTTCATAATTCTTTCATACATGTCACTCATGATTCATTGCACATCCGGTACTGCTTTGGGAGGCATTCATATAGAGTCATATTTTGTTCTAAGTATCGAGTTGTAATTCATGAGTTGTAAGTAAATAAAAGTATGATGATCATCATTATTAGAGCATTGTCCCAGTGAGGAAAGGATGATGGAGACTATGATTCCCCCACAAGTCGGGATGAGACTCCGGACCAAAAATAAAAAAAAGAGAAAAAAAGTGTCCATAAAAAAAGAGAAAAGGCCCAAACAAAAAAACAAAAAAAAGAGAGAAAAAGAGAGAAGGGACAATGCTACTATCCTTTTACCACACTTGTGCTTCAAAGTAGCACCATGATCTTCATGATAGAGAGTCTCCTATGTTGTTACTTTCATATACTAGTGGGAATTTTTCATTATAGAACTTGGCTTGTATATTCCAATGCTGGGCTTCCTCAAAATGCCCTAGGTCTTCGTGAGCAAGCGAGTTGGATGCACACCCACTTAGTTACTTTTGATGAGCTTTCATACACTTATAGCTCTAGTGCATCCGTTGCATGGCAATCCCTACTCACTCACATTGATATCTATTAATGGGCATCTCCATAGCCCGTTGATACGCCTAGTTGATGTGAGACTATCTTCTCCTTTTGTCTTCTCCACAACCACCATTCTATTCCACCTATAGTGCTATGTCCATGGCTCACGCTCATGTATTGCGTGAAGATTGAAAAAGTTTGAGAACGTCAAAAGTATGAAACAATTGCTTGGCTTGTCATCGGGGTTGTGCATGATTTAAATACTTTGTGTGGTGAAGATAGGGCATAGCCAGACTATATGATTTTGTAGGGATAGCTTTCTTTGGCCATGTTATTTTGAGAAGACATGATTGCTTTGTTAGTATTCTTGAACTATTATTATTTTTATGTCAATATTAAACTTTTGTCTTCAATCTTTCGGATCTGAATATTAATACCACAATTAAGAAGAATTACATTCAAATTATGCCAAGTAGCACTCCGCATCAAAAAATTTCTTTTTTATCATTTACCTACTCGACGACGAGCAGGAATTAAGCTTGGGGATGCTGATACGTCTCCAACGTATCTATAATTTTTGATTGCTCCATGTTATATTATCTACTGTTTTCGATGTTTATGGGCTTTATTTTACACTTTTATATTATTTTTGGGATTAACCTATTGACCCAGAGCCCAGTGCCAGTTCCTGTTTTTTCCCCTTGTTTCAGTGTTTCAAAGAAAAGGAATATCGAGCGAATTGAAACGGAATGAAACCAAGCTGGAGAAGTTATTTTTGGAAGGAAAGCTACGGAAAAACTTGGAGTGCACGTCAAGAAAGAAACGAGGGAGCCACGAGGCAGGGGGCGCGCCCTCCCCCCCAGGCGCGCCCTCCACCCTCGTGGGCCCCTCGTGGCTCCCCTGACGTACTTCTTTCACCTATATATACCCATATACCCTAAAACCTTGAGGAACAGAATAGATCGGGAGTTCCGCGCTGCAAGCCTCTGTAGCCACCAAAAGTCAATCGGGACCTGTTAGGCACCTGCCGGAGGGGGAACCCTCACCGGTGGCCATCTTCATCATCCCGGCGCTATCCATGATGAGGAGGGAGTAGTTCACCCTCGGGGCTGCGGGTATGTACCAGTAGCTATGTGTTTGATCTATCTCTCTCTCTCTCTCTCGTGTTCTTGATTTGGCACGATCTTGATGTATCGCGAGCTTTGCTATTATAGTTGGATCTTATGTTTCTTCTCCCCCTCTACTCTCTTGTAATGGATTGAGTTTTCCCCTTGAAGTTATCTTATCGGATTGAGTCTTTAATGATTTGAGAACACTTGATGTATGTCTTGCCATGCGTATTTGTGGTGACAATGGGATATCACGTGATTCACTTGATGTATGTTTTGGTGATCAACTTGCGGGTTCCGCCCATGAACCTATGCATAGGGGTTGGCACACGTTTTCGTCGTGATTCTCGGTAGAAACTTTGGGGCACTCTTTGAGGTTCTATGTGTTGGTTGAATAGATGAATCTGAGATTGTGTGATGCATATCGTATAATCATACCCACGGATACTTTAGGTGACATTGGAGTATCTAGGTCACATTAGGGTTTTGGTTGATTTGTGTCTTAAGGTGTTATTCTAGTACGAACTCTAGGGCTGTTTGTGACACTTACAGGAATAGCCCAACGGATTGATTGGAAAGAATAACTTTGAGGTGGTTTCGTACCCTACCATAATCTCTTCGTTTGTTCTCCACTATTAGTGACTTTGGAGTGACTCTTTGTTGGATGTTGAGGGATAGTTCTATGATCCAATTATGTTATTATTGTTGAGAGAACTTTCACTGGTGAAAGTATGAACCCTAGGCCTTGTTTCAACGCATTGCAATACCGTTTACGCTCACTTTTACCACTTGTTACCTTGCTTTTTTTGTATTTTCAGATTACAAAAACCGATATCTACCATCCATATTTCACTTGTATCACCATCTCTTCGCCGAACTAGTGCACCTATACAATTTACCATTGTATTGGGTGTGTTGGGGACACAAGAGACTCTTTGTTATTTGGTTGCAGGGTTGCTTGAGAGAGACCATCTTCATCCTACGCCTCCCACGGATTGATAAACCTTAGGTCATCCACTTGAGGGAAATTTGCTACTGTCCTACATACCTCTGCACTTGGAGGCCCAACAACGTCTACAAGAAGAAGATTGTGTAGTAGACATCATATGCCATGCTGTGTACCAGAACTATTGTATACCCTACACTGAGTTTAGCAAGGGAGTACAATAGTGATCTAGGAGTGGATCACTGGACAGCGGTCAAAAATTATCCTTAGTGGAATAAAGATATGTTTCTCGATTATGGAGATGACAAAAGGTTCGTCGTAAAGGGTTACATCGATGCAAGTTTTGACACTGATCTAGATGACTCTAAGTCTCAATCTGGATACATATTGAAAGTAGGAGCAATTAGCTAGAGTAGCTCCGTGCAGAGCATTGTTGACATAGAAATTTGCAAAATACATACGGATCTGAATGTGGCAGACCCGTTGACTAAACTTCTCTCACAAGCAAAACATGATCACACCTTAGTACTCTTTGGGTGTTAATCACATAGCGATGTGAACTAGATTATTGAGTCTAGTAAACCCTTTGGGTGTTGGTCACATGACGATGTGAACTATGGGTGTTAATCACATGCTGATGTGAACTATTGGTGTTAAATCACATGGTGATGTGAACTAGATTATTGACTCTAGTGCAAGTGGGAGACTGAAGGAAATATGCCCTAGAGGCAATAATAAAGTTATTATTTATTTCCTTATATCATGATAAATGTTTATTATTCATGCTAGAATTGTATTAACTGGAAACTTAGTACATGTGTGAATACATAGACAAGCAGAGTGTCACTAGTATGCCTCTACTTGACTAGCTCGTTGATCAAAGATGGTTATGTTTCCTAGCCATAGACATGAGTTGTCATTTGATTAACGGGATCACATCATTAGGAAAATGATGTGATTGACTTGACCCATTCCGTTGGCTTAGCACTTCATGGTTTAGTATGTTGCTATTGCTTTCTTCATGACTTATACATGTTCCTATGACTATGAGATTATGCAACTCCCGTTCTTTGGAGGAACACTTTGTGTGCTACCAAAGCGTCACAACGTAATCGGGTGATTATAAAGGTGCTCTACAGGTGTCTCCGAAGGTACTTGTTGGGTTGGCGTATTTCGAGATTAGGATTTGTCACCCGATTGTCGGAGAGGTATCTACAGGCCCTCTCGGTAATGCACATCACTTAAGCCTTGCAAGCATTGCAACTAATGAGTTAGTTGCGGGATGATGTATTACGGAACGAGTAAAGAGACTTGCCAGTAACGAGATTGAACTAGGTATTGAGATACTGACGATCGAATCTCGGGCAAGTAACATACCGATGACAAAGGGAACAACATATGTTGTTATGCGGTCTGACCGACAAAGATCTTCGTAGAATATGTGGGAGCCATCCAGGTTCCGCTATTGGTTATTGACTGGAGATGTGTCTCGGTCATGTCTACATAGTTCTCGAACCCGTAGGGTCCGCACGCTTAACTTTTCGATGACAGTTATATTATGAGTTTATATGTTTTGATGTACGAAGGTTGTTGAGTCCCGAATGTGATCACGGACATGACGAGGAGTCTCGAACTGGTCGAGACATAAAGAGTGAGATATTGGAAGCCTATCTTTGGATCCCGGAACTGTTCCGGCTGAAATCGGGATTTCTAATGAGTACCGGAGGTTACCGAACCCCCGGAGCTTAATGGGCCATAGTGGGCCTTGTGGAGAAGAGGAGGCGGCGAGGCAGGGCGCGTGCCTCCCCCTTAGTCCGAATAGGACAAGGAGAGGCGGCGCCCCCTTTCCTTCCTCTCTCCCTCCTCTTTCCCTCCACTCCCTAGTCCAACAAGGAAAGGGAGGGAGTCCTACTCCAGTGAGAGTAGGACTCCTCTGGCGCCCCTCTAGGCTGGCCGCACCTCCCCCTTGCTCCTTTATATCACGGGGCAAGGGGCACCTAGAGACACAACAATTGATCGTTTGATCTTTTAGCCGTGTGCGGTGCCCCCCCCCCTCCACCATAGTCCACCTCGATAATATTGTAGCGGTGCTCAGGCGAAGCCCTGCGTCGGTAGAACATCATCATCGTCACCACGCCGTTGTCTTGTGAAACTCTCCCTCAACACTTTCCGGCTGGATCGGAGTTCGAGGGACGTCATCGGGCTGAACGTGTGCTGAACTCAGAGGTGCCGTACGTTCGGTACTTGATCGGTCGGATCGTGAAGACGTACGACTACATCAACCGCGTTGTGCTAATGCTTCCGCTTTCGGTCTACGAGGGTACGTGGACAACACTCTCCCCTCTCGTTTCTATGCATCACCATGATCTTGCGTGTGCGTAGGAATTTTTTTGAAATTACTACGTTCCCCAACACGTGCGCCTGCAGGAGCCGTCAGGAAGAAGAGGACCCACCGTTGCTGGATCCATGCGGGCTTCACCCAGTGGCAGCGAGGGGGAGGGGTTAAGAAGGGGACGCGGTGGACGGCAGGGGTGGGCCGCCACCCGTGTCGCCCCGTGGAGGGAGCGACGCGAGGGATTTTTCGATAGCTCAAATTTTTCATGTAGATATTTTGGTACATATGTGGAGGAGCATAACTGGTATTTTCGTTCAATTAAACCACTTCATATATTTTTTTTAAAATATATATATAATTTTATTCATATTCAAGACCATCAATCTTTTTTACAAAGTAACACACGATACTAGTAGTTATGAGGAAATCTTTTGTGGACATCTTCTTTGTGGTATCAATATTTGTAAGGCGAAAAAATAGCAAGAATTGAATAAATATATTGCAATTGGACAGGAGCAATGTTAATACCACTCGCTCATGCACACAAACTTGATTATCAATAAAGGTTTTTGAAAGTCTCGTGAGCGACCCTCGTGAGCTACCCATCCAAAAAGATGGAAAACCGTGAGCGTTGAATGAACTTGGACCGAGGATGATCCCCTAGAAGTGCATGCTGCCAAACTACAAAATATTCACCATAATGGTAAGACTAGTCAGAGTGAAGTAATATAGATAGTAATATGCTTGTCACATCAACAAAGAAGATGATGTGACAAGTAATTAAAAAGAAGAGAGATAAATGAAGTAACATAATATATGTTATCATCACATAGAACTTCCCAATAAAATGAATCTATAAAATAACATATGACACTACCCACTATGAAAGTAGTAACATAACATTAGGAGCGCTGTTTAGGCTCTTGGGAGCATATGTTCCCGGATGAACAGTAAGTTTAAATCAAATAGTAAACATATTTCGAAAATTCTGATTTTTTGTGTGGATGTTCATGTTAGTCTAATGAGCGTGCTTGATTGTAGCGACCGACCCAAAATCGGTCAAATCTACGTGGTTCTGCATTCATCCCAAGATCATCTTTGGTACTCACGATTACATCGATAAAGTAATCAAAGTTCAATCACACCTGAATTTTATTACACGATTCTCATATAGAGTCTTTATTACAAGGGATAAATTCGCTCAAGGCCAACTCATGAGAAATAAACTACTAATGCTGCGGAAGCGTCGAAGTAAAGCGAGTCCATCCGACTCCAAGGGCAATCGCCATGGCGTGAGCGTAGCCTCACTCTGATCGGAATATATCTACGCAACATAATACATTGCAGCCATGTAGGTCAGCTTTTGGAATAAGTCGGCAAGTCATGAAGAATAACAATAATAAAGTTACTACACTATATGCATTTTGGCCGTGTGGAGCTCTAAGTTTCATCATTTTGCGTAAAGCCAATTTTATCCTACTACGGTGGACTTGTTTGCAATTTACTACAATTGTTGGTAGTTATTGAGATGGTTCCGCCAACCAATATCTCGTTCCCAAATTATTAAGTCATAAACCCCTCAAATTAATTCATTAGTTCCGGTGTTGAGATATCCGAATACTTCCAAGTTCCAGAGGCTCAAATGTCCGTAATCGGGGACACGGCTAATCGATTAGATCTTTAAACTCTGCAGAGGTTTGCACTTTCTCCCATAAGAATCATTCCCTCCTTTTAAAGTCTTCGCACTTCATGGTGTTTGAAGACGGACGAATGAAACAGGGTCTTCCAAAGAGTTCTTACAGCTCTGCACCCATCCAATCCTACCGTTCTTCTACATCTCGTAGTACCGTCCGGCCAGCGTCACTACTAGGGTCAACCCAGCCAGAGCCCATAATGGCTTGCGGCTGCACGGTAAGCTTCGGTCATGGGGCATCCATCCTTCTCTTTGTGGCTGGGTGAAGCTTTCCACAGGATGTCATGGCGCTTCTCCATGCATCCCGCCACCACCAGGTTCTCCAGGGGTGCCGTCAACAAATCCTCCACCCAGTAGTGATTTTAAAGTCCATCTTGATCATTGTAGTTCATGGGGTTGTCATCATCATTGACTCTCACATCTTGCTTATGAATATCACTCATACCCAAAACCCGTCTACGAGCATAGCAAAGTAACTACTACGTCCGGGGTCATGGTAACAAGGGATTGGTTCATCCTACCACATGATACTACTCAAGTTTAATGACTTCAAGATTTCACTACTGCATGCATGGTGGGGTGGTGACAACTACTAATGCACAAAAACATAGGTATAGAGATAACATGATCAAGACTTGCCTTGCTGATGATCCTCGTAAGTTAAAGAGTCGTAGTAGCAAGCTTCGCACTCCGGAAACTCTACCGAGACAAACAATAACACAATAAGCACAAAGTAATAGGATCACACAACATAACAAAAGTAACATAACACAACAAAACAATCAAAACCAAATCCAAAAGAAAATCTCAAAGAAAATCCACTCAAAGTTTTTCCTACTCCAACAATAACTAAAATAGTTTTTATATAACAAAAATTCCTTAATATAACCTAATCATGGTTTTAAGTTAACTTAACAGAAAAGGTTTCACTAAGCAACTAGGAGCAAAAAGAATTAATTAAAAAGCTATTATAAAACTCATTTTAGGCCTAATCCAATTCTTATTAAGAAAATAATTTAAAACTTTTATTAATTATAAATAAAAAGTTCATCTACTAGAATGATGAGAAACTAACCTAGAATAACTAATCACAAGTTAAAAATAAATTAATTTACTAATTAATTTAATAGGAAAACAGGAACTAGTTAATTAATTAGGATTAATAGGATTCTGCTTAAAACTAATTATTTATTAATCCTAAAATACCCAAGTTAATTTCTAGGGTTTGGCAATGTCAAAATAAAGTGATGACAAAAAAGAATCATGCAAAAATAAATTTTCTAACTAAAGTTATAGCAGATTTACTATTCTGACCAAAAGTAAAATAAAGCAATTTTAATTATTTTTAACATAGCTAAATATATATTCTACAGAAACTACACAAAAATTGCAATCCAACAAAAAAAGAATCATCTAAAAATATTAAACAGGATAAAAGATATACATTTTTGAAAACAGAAACTATTCGGCTAAAACAGAAAATCAAAATAAAAGAAAAAAAACCTAATGGGCCTATACTGTGCACTAGGCGTAACTTAGTCTAAACGGGCCCTAGGGTTAACTAAAACGAACCGGGCCTAAATAAAAATAACCTAACTAAAATAAACCGTAACGAACCGGCCGGCTTTTTAATAAAAACGTACCCCTTCGGGGGTTCTAATCCTAGCCACTCGATCTAGATCGGACGGGGGGGGATGATGCTTGGGCGTGCGGACTCGGCGGCAGTGGCGGCGAGTGCGTCAGGCGTCGGCGTCAGTGGCCAGCCCAGTGGTCTCCAGTCTTGACGGAGCACTGAGGAGGGATTCGGTGGTGTTGGGGTGGTCGGGGTGGACTAGGGTGGCGGCGGGTAAAATGGCGGCGGTGGCTCGGGTTTCAGCCGAGCTCGTGAGGGAGAGGGAGAGGGCTCTGGCGAGGCTAGGGGAATGGGTGCGGAGGGCTCGGCTTTTATAGCGGGGCCTCGGGCTCGCTTCGGGAGGATCAGGCGATCGGGGATCCGGATCCTCGGGATCCGGCGATCTCGAGGTCGCTATGGGCGGGGGTTGGGAAGGCAGGCGGGTCCAGGTCAGTGAGAGGAGAGGGGCGGGTCGGCGGGTGGCCGAGACGGAGGTTTTGGGTGAGGCGAGGGTGAGGAGGCTGGCTCGGCTCACTGGTAGCCTGGTGGGCCTGGTGGGCTCAGCTGGGCTGAGGGAGTGGCGGCGTGGGCTGGGTGGCCTAGGCGCCTGAGGTTTTCTTTATTTTATTTTTAAATAAAACTAAAACAAAAAATAAAACCAAATCTATAAATATTTTATATAGGGTATATATATATCAAAATGATCAGGGAATATTCCCTTTCATTTGAACATTTCCAAAGGCAAAATCCAAACTTTATAAAAATCCATTTTTTCAAATTCAAATAAAATTCAGATTTGAATCCAAATCTTTTGGCAATGTTTTTCCTCTGATATTTTTGGAGTGTCATGTTTGCTCCTCTCATACTTTTGATCAAGTATTCATCGAGGCTTAGTTTTGAAATGATCCCCACTTGCCAAAGTTTGAAATTCAAATTCAAAGCTCAAAATTCCCTGAAACTTCAAATGGCATTCAAATTCAAACAAGATGCATAGGATGCTTAGCTATAATTGTAAAACATTCCAAATAGGAAATTTGGGATGTTACAAACCTACCCACCTTAAGATGAATCTAGCCCTAGAGATTCGGGTTGGCTAGCAAATAGGTGCGGGTGGTCTCGAAGAAGATCTTCTTCGCGTTCCCAGGTGGCTTCTTCCTCGGTGTGGTGACTCCACAGCACCTTGCAAAACTTGATGACCTTGCTGCGGGTGACTCTGCTTGCGGTCTCGAGAATACGGACGGGTTTCTCCTTGTAAGTCAGATCACTGTCAAGCTGTATGGCCTCTACTGCACCTTTGTGTCTCTCAACGGAACATCGGCCATGTCGGCATGGCACTTCTTCAACTGTGAAACATGGAAGACATCATGAACTCGGACAATCCTTGGCAATTCCAACTTGTACATAACCTCTCCTGACGTTCGAGGATTTTGTATGGGCCAATGAATCGGGGTGCTAACTTTCCTTTGACTCCAAACCTCTTGATTCCACGAAGATATGCTCGGTCTCCGACTTCGTAAGTTACCTCCTTGCGCTTACTGTCGGCATAACTCTTCTGTCTTGACTGTGCTATCTTGAGCCTGTCTCGAATCAGCTTGACTTTCTCTTCGGAATCCTTGATAAGATCGGGACCGAAAAGTGATCGATCTCCAACACTATCCCACGGCAATGGTGTTCGCACCTCCTTCCGTATAGAGCTTGAAAGGGGCCATCTTCAAACTGGATTGATAAGCTGTTGTTGTACGAGAACTTCTGCGTATGGCAAATTATCATCCCAGCTAGACCCATAGTCTAGCACACAAGCTCTCAACATGTCCTCCGTAATCTGATTGACTCTCTCGGTCTGTCCATCTGCATCTGCGGATGAAAAGTCATCTTGAATTCCAGCCTCGCACCCAAAGTTTCATGCAACTGCTTCCAAAACTTTGAGGTAAAGTGTATTCCTCTATCGACACGATTTTCCTCGGAACTCCATGCGGACATACGATCCTGGTCATGTATATCTTGGCCAACTTAGCCTTTGGTATAGGTAGTCTTCACGGGAATGAAGTGAGCTACCTTGGTCAAACGATCAACCACTACCCAGATAGAATCATAACCTGAGCGGGTCTGGGTAATCCTGATGAAATCCATTCCAAGTTTCTCCCATTTCCAATCGGGAATCGGCAAAGGTTGAAGTAACCTGCTGGCTTCGATGTTACGCCTTTACACGTTGACAAACATCCATACGGCTACATACTCGGCAATATCCTTCTTCATACATCCACCAGAAACTTTGCTTCAAATCCGGTACATCTTGGTGTTGCGGGGTGAATCGAGTACGGTGAATCATGAGCCTCTGAAGAATTAGCTTCACGAGTTCGGGATCATTGGGCACATAAATACGATCTTCAAACCATATAGTTCCGTGTTCATCCTTACGGAATCCTTTAGCTTTTCCTTCCTCCATCTTTTGCTTTATCTCATCAATTTCCTTGTCCGACTTCTGGGCTTCACGGATCCTTTCGGTCAAGGTGGACTGAACTTCCAGAGTTGCAACAAATCCTCTTGGAACTATCTCCCGATCGGAGATCTACGAGGTCATCGACTAACTCTGGGGTAATCCTCCTGCTTTGAAGAGTATTCACATAACTCTTACGACTCAAAGCATCTGCTACAACATTAGCTTTACCGGGGTGGTAATGCAATCTCATGTCATAGTCCTTTATCAATTCTAGCCATCTCCTCTGCACGAGATTCAATTTCATACGTGTGAAAATATACTTCAAGCTCTTGTGATGCGTGTAAACATCACAACGGTTTCCGATGAGGAAATGTCTCCAGTCTTGAGTGCATGCACTACGGCTGCTAACTCCAAATCGTGTGTGGCATAATTCAGCTCGTGTGGTCGAAATGGCTATGCGGAGGTATAAGCTACAACTTTTCCTTCCTGCATGAGTACTCCTCCGAGTCCCTGACGAGAAGCGTCTAATATACTGGTAATCCTTGTGTATGTCCGCAAAATCAGATCTTGGGGCTGTAACCAAACGTTTCTTCAATTCGAAATGGCGGCTTCACAAGCCTCGGTCCAAACATACTTGGCTTCCTTCTTCAACAGCTCGGTCATGGGCTTGGCAATCTTCGAGAAATTCTCAATAAACCTCGATAATATCCTGCGAGTCCGAGAAAACTGCGGATCTCCTTGATCGTGGGTGGGTGGCCAATCGGTGGTGATACAACCTTGGTGGGGTCAATTGCTATTCCTTCTCCTGAAATAACATGTCCGAGGAATCCGACTTCCTTCAGCCAGAATTCACATTCTTGAACTTGGCATACAACTGATGTTCTCGAAGTTTCTCGAACTAGGCATAAATGTTCCTTATGCTCTTCCTCGTTCTTGGAGAAAATCAGTATATCATCGATGAACACCACGACAAACTTGTCCGGATATTCCATAAATACCTTGTTCATCAAATTCATGAAGTATGCACGGAGCATTAGTCAATCCAAAGCGACATGACGGTATACTCATATAAACCATACACGGTAGTGAATGCTGTTTTGGGTATATCCTTTTCACGGATCTTCAATCGATGATACCACGATCAAGATCGATCTTGGAGAATACCTTGGCTCCAACTAGCTGATCAAATAGATCATTAATCATCGGTAGAGGGTACTTGTTCTTGATGGTCGTGTCGTTCAGCGAGCGATAATCAACAACCATTCTCAAGGTTCCATCCTTCTTCTCTACCAAAAGAACTGGGGCTCCCCAAGGTGATGAGCTTGGCGAATATATCCCTTCTCCAACAGCTCATTAATTTGGTTCTTGATCTCCTTCAAATCGTTCGGTGGCATCCGATAAGGTCTCTTGGATATTGGGGCTGTCTTGGCAACAACTCAATCAGAAATTCAATGTCCCTGTCCCGGTGGCATTCTGGTAATTCCTCAGGAAACACATCGGGAAAGTCTTGCACTCTTGGCACTTCCTCCTCTGAACAACTCCCGTGAGGGAATGCACTGATTCTTCATCCGCTATGCCTGGCTACATACTTGATCCTCTTACGCTTTCCGGGGTGGTGAGCAGAATGCGACTTCTTGAGCACTGATCTATGTTCCCTTCAAACTTACGTCGACCAATCCATGCCTAGGATTACATCCAAGGTCCGGGTTTCCAACACTATGAGGTCTGCGGAAATTTATGGTTCCCGATGTTGAGGGTTGCATGACAGCCTAAGCCTGCCATCATTTCTCCTCCTGCAGAATCGACTGAAGGGGGCTTCTAAGGGTTTTAGTGGGCAACCCGTACTTTTCCACAACTACCCTTGATATGAGCGAATGCGTTGCACCGTAATCAAAGAGTACCAATCTTGAGCGTGAATTCAATAAAAACTTACCAACCACGATTATGCGGCTGATCATAGGCGTCCTCCACGTCGATGTGGTTCCACTGAGCACGAGGAGCGGATTGGGCTTCTTATTGAGCCTCCATTGCCATTACCATTCCTCTGCTTGGCCTCCGGGCAATCGGTGGCATAGTGCCTGTCTTACGGCACTTGAAGCAGGTGATGTGGCTCGAGATCCTTGAGCCAAGGCGAAACGATCTTGATTGCCATTGCACGACTTGTTGTCTGGTGACGGTTGTTCCCATTTCCTCCATGGTTATGACCTCCATGGTTATGATGGGTGTGCCCTCCACGAGTATGGTGCATAGCAGGGGCTTCATTGAGCTCTGAGTTGTGCTTCCTGGCTGTACTTCCGCTTGCGGCTTTCAATCTGCTGCTGCTTGCTTTCAAGAATGGTGGCCTTGTCTACCAGCTCACGGTAGTTGTTGAAAGTAGCCACAATAAGCTGCATGCTCGGTTCATCATTGAGTCCCTCAAGGAACTTCTCACCTTGGCGGCATCTATGGCCACATCATCGGGGCATAGCGAGCAAGCTTGCTGAATTCATCCACGTCTTTGTGCCACAAGTCTGGTTCCCTGGCGTAAGTTGCGGAACTCACGCTTCTTGGACTCATGGCTCCGGTGAGACATGAGCGGTGCGGAAAACTCGCTTGGAATTGGTCCCATGTGATGGCACCAATGGGAAAAGTGGCGGTGTAGTTCTCCCACCAAGAAGCTGCAGGTCCATCAAGTTGATCTTGTGACAAGCGCACCTTCTCGACATCAGTGCATCCAACGGTGACTAGCTCTCTTCCGATTTTGCGGAGCCAATCATCAGCCACAATCGGCTCAGTGCTACTAGAGAACACTGGCGGATTCAACCTCAAAAATCGAGTCAAGTTGTCCACAGTGGGTGGTGGCGGTGGATTGTTGTTGTTGTTACGATTACGAATGAGTATGCGCATGAGGGCATTCTAACTGCTTTGGAAGTAGGGTGAGCTCCGGTGGAAAACCGGTGTCACGTCTCGGAGGCATCTGGTGTTTTGGAGTGGATGAGAAATTAGAATAGAACAATGGTCTATGAGGAATAACACTACCCATATGAATGCACAAACAAAACACACCAATCATTTTATTAATTCCACTCAAACATGGTTCAAACTCGATTACAAAAAAGCTCATGACTAATCGAAGGAAAAACATCGGCCTAACTGATCGTCGAAAAAGATAAAAAGATAACATGGTGAGTGCGACTAAAAAGTCTTCATCGATGGCGCCTCCTCTTGGGGTTTCCTTGATGGTACTCCCTTCAAAATCCTGATCATTGCTCACGAGGGGTCCTTCATCTCCACTCGGATAAAGGTCCTCTCCCAAGTCCATCTTTTCCTCTATCGCGGCAAGCTTCATCTTCGTGTCGTCGACTATCTCCATGAAGTCCGTGATTTCTTCCTCATGGCCAAGGAAGTCTGCGTGCCTTCTCCTCCAGTTCAGTTCATGGAACAAAAGCTTAGGTGTGTCTTCGAAGTTACTGGCGATGCGAATCTCTCGTTTCACGAGAAGACACTCCAAGTCCTGGATGTACGAGAGAGTGGAATCGTCCTCAATGGTACGGATGATATCTCCATTCCTTGCCTGCGAGAAACCATGGCGAGGTCTCGAGTGATCGAGCTCGGCCTTACTCCTCTCGGAGATGTCCAAGTGCTCGATAGATCGCCACGTCCCTTCCGATGATCCGGTTGAACTCGGTGAACTCGAAGTTGATAGGCTCCGTGTGTCCTCCAAAGGTTCTCCACAGGATATGCACTTCAATCACATGGCGGGTGTCCGTCGGAAGTGCATTGGTTGGCTTCCGGTGATCGAGGGCAGAGCTATCTTCAGCTTCTTTACCATCTGGACCAGCTTCCCGCCGAAGGGCATCGTCTCATCAGTGGCAAAACTCCGGTAGCAAAAGCTGGGGTGAACTTCGTGACCATCTAGAATGTTGCAAAGGGAGAAGAGTCGAGAATAGAGCAGGGAGAATTTACGGAATGAAAAGGATTTAAAGTAAATGGTCTCTGCTAATGGCTTTCCGATCCTAGGGGTTACGATCCTACGGTCGGCGTGTGCTCGATACCATCTCTGTAGCGACCTGACCCAAAATCGGTCAAATCTACGTATGCATGCCATCCCAAGATCATCTTTGGTACTCACAAAGACATCGATAAAGTAATCAAAGTTCAATCACACCTGAATTTTATTACACGATTCTCATATAGAGTCTTTATTACAAGGGAATAAATTCGGCTCAAGGCCAACTCATGAGAAATAAACTACTAATCTTTCTTGAGCGTCAAGTAGCGAGTCCATCCGACTCCAAGGGCAATCGCCATGGCGGGCGTAGCCTCACTCCTGATCGGAATATATCTACGCAACATAATACGTTGCAGCCATGTAGGTCGACTTTTGGAATAATTTGGCAAGTCATGAAGAATAACAATAATAAAGTTACTACACTATATGCATTTTGGTTTGTGGAGCTCTAAGTTTCATCATTTTGCGTAAAGCCAATTTTATCCTACTACAATGGACTTGTTTGCAATTTACTACAATTGTTGGTAGTTATTGAGATGGTTCCGCCAACCAATATCTCGTTCCCAAATTATTAAGTCATAAACCCCTCAAATTAATTCATTAGTTCGGTGTTGAGATATCCGAATACTTCCAAGTTCCAGAGGCTCAAATGTCCGTGAATCGGGACACGGCTAATCGATTAGATCTTTAAACTCTGCAGAGGTTTGACTTTTCCATAAGAAGAATCATTCCCTCCTTTTAAAGTCTTCGCACTTCATGGTGTTTGAAGGCAGGGACCAGATGAAACAGGGTCTTCCAAAGAGTTCTTACAGCTCTGCGGTACCCATCCAATCCTACCGTTCTTCTACATCTCGTAGTACCCGTCCAGCCAGCGTCACTACTAGGGTCAACCCAGCCAGAGCCCATAATGGCTTGCGGCTGCGAGTAAGCTTCCGGTCATGGGGCATCCATCCTTCTCTTTGTGGCTGGGTGAAGCTTTCCATGAGGATGTCATGGCGCTTCTCCATGCATCCCGCCACCTTTGGGTTCTCCAGGGTGCCGTCAACAAATCCTCCACCCAGTAGTGATTTTCGAAGTCCATCTTGATCATTGTAGTTCATGGGGTTGTCATCATCATTGACTCTCACATCTTGCTTATGAATATCACTCATACCCAAAACCCGTCTCTGAGCATAGCAAAGTAACTACTAAATCCCGGGGTCATGGTAACAAGGGATTGGTTCATCCTACCACATGATACTACTCAAGTTTAATGACTTCAAGATTTCACTACTGCATGCATGGTGGGGTGGTGACAACTACTAATGCACAAAAACATAGGTATAGAGATAACATGATCAAGACTTGCCTTCTTGCCGATGATCCTCGTAAGTTAAAGAGTCGTAGTAGCAAGCTTACGCACTCCGGAAACTCTACCGAGACAAACAATAACACAATAAGCACAAAGTAATAGAATCACACAACATAACAAAAGTAACATAACACAACAAAACAATCAAAACCAAATCCAAAAGAAAATCTCAAAGAAAATCCACTCAAAGTTTTTCCTACTCCAACAATAACTAAAATAGTTTTTATATAACAAAAATTCCTTAATATAACCTAATCATGGTTTTAAGTTAACTTAACAGAAAAGGTTTCACTAAGCAACTAGGAGCAAAAAGAATTAATTAAAAGCTATTATAAAACTCATTTTAGGCCTAATCCAATTCTTATTAAGAAAAATAATTTAAAACTTTTATTAATTATAAATAAAAGTTCATCTACTAGAATGACAGAAACTAACCTAGAATAACTAATCACAAGTTAAAAATAAATTAATTTACTAATTAATTTAATAGGAAAACAGGAACTAGTTAATTAATTAGGATTAATAGGATTCTGCTTAAAACTAATTATTTATTAATCCTAAAATACCCAAGTTAATTTCTAGGGTTTGGCAATGTCAAAATAAAGTGATGACAAAAAGAATCATGCAAAAATAAATTTTCTAACTAAAGTTATAGCAGATTTACTATTCTGACCAAAACTAAAATAAAAGCAATTTTAATTATTTTTAACATAGCTAAATATATATTCTACAGAAACTACACAAAAATTGCAATCCAACAAAAAAGAATCATCTAAAAATATTAAACAGGATAAAAGATATACATTTTTGAAAGCGAAACTATTCGCTAAAAACAGAAAATCAAAATAAAAGAAAAAAAACCTAATGGGCCTATCTTGCACTAGGCGTAACTTAGTCTAACCGGGCCCTAGGGTTAACTAAACCGAACCGGGCCTTATTTAAAATTACCTAACTAAAATAAACCGTAACGAACCGGCGGCTTTTTAATAAAACGCATTTTCGGGAGTTCTAATCCTAACCACTTGATCTAGATCGGACGGGGGATGATCACGTCTGGGACTCAGCGGCGGCGGCGGCGAAGTCAGGCGTCCGAGGCGTCAAGGCTTGAAGCCAAGTGGTCGTGAGTCTTGACGAACCTGAGGAGGTTCGGTGGTGTTGGGGGTGGTCGGGGTGGACTAGGGTGGCGACGGCGGGTAAAATGGCGGCGGCGGCGGCTCGGGTTTCCGGCGAGCTCGTGAGGGAGAGGGAGAGGGGCTCCGGCGAGGCTAGGGGGGGGAATGGGGTGCGGAGGGCTCGGCTTTTATAGCCAGGGCCTCGGGCTGCCGGGAGGGATCGAGGCGATCGGGGATCCCGGATCGCCGGGATCCGGCGATCTCCGCGAGGTCGCTGCGTGGGCGAGGTTGGGGAAGACGGGCGGGTCCCACGGTCACGAGAGGAGAGAGGGCGGGTCGGTGGGTGGCCGAGACGGAGGGTTTTGTGAGGCGGGGGTGAGGGAGGCTGGCTCGGCTACTGGTGGGCTCACAGTGGGTGGCTGGCTGGGTTATGTGAGGAGGCGGCGTAGCTGGGCTGGGGGTGGCCTAGCTGGCGCCCCGGGGGTTTTCTTTATTTTAATTTTTTTTAAATAAAACTAAAACAAAAATAAAACCAAATCTATAAATATTTTATATAGGGTATATATATATCAAAATGATCAGGGGAATATTCCCTTTCATTTGAACATTTTTCCAAAGGCAAAATCCAAACTTTATAAAAATCCATTTTTTCAAATTCAAATAAAATTCAGATTTGAATCCAAATCTTTTGGCAATGTTTTCCTCTGATATTTTTGGAGTGTCATGTTTGCTCCTCTCATACTTTTGATCAAGTATTCATCAGGCTTAGTTTTTGAAATGATCCCCACTTGCCAAAGTTTGAAATTCAAATTCAAAGCTCAAAATTCCCTAAAACTTCAAATGGCATTCAAATTCAAACAAGATGCATAGGATGCTTAGCTATAATTGTAAAACATTCCAAATAGGAAATTTGGGATGTTACATTGATAATTTTCATGCGAAATGGATAGCACTGCTTCGTTGATGAAAGAAACAAAATTAAGTGTAACATTTGGTATTCAATTTTTCAGCACATTCAGAATTCTTAAGATTTTCCACTAAGAATTTGCGGGTAGCATTTGGGTGTGATAATGAATACATCTATTTTTTTAAGAAAAAATTTGACATTTGCAAAAAAAACATTTTTGTCGGGCAAGAGCATATGCTCCCAAGAAACAAATTGGATTTCTGTAACATAAACTAGCAATATATGTATGTTACTAGTCAAGTTACTCACCACTATGCCCAGTCCAAGGAAATATTCTAACTCCACAAAAGGTCAAACAAACATAAGCAAGAAGACACAATAACATAAACTCATCAGATCCAAATAATTAGCTCTGCGAGGACACACACCTCTCTCCATGGCATCGCTAGGAACCCGGGTCATTTTATTTTAAAAAAGCACCACAATGAACAGTAGATGCCGATGAAGACCACAAATTTCTTGAAGATCTGAGGTCCCCTCACCTTTTAGCACCAAGATAGAAGCCGAAGGCGAGGGGACCAAAAGTTCCTCTGGTGGCAGCTGCTAGGACTCCGTTTCTTTTCTCTGGTATGGCTGGTCTATTTTTTTCACTAGAAACACTCCACATATTGATTAAGAAAGAAATTATATAATCATTCAGTACACAATACATTACGCAGAATGAAACACCCATAGCTGAGGGCATCCCCAGCATAAAACCTCAAAGAGACTCCTTATTTGTCCACGAACACTTTTTGAACTTCGCTCGGGGACATCTGCTAGGAGTGTGGGTACCCAACAGGTGTGCGTTATTTGTCTTATTGCATCGAGGAGAGAGGGAGAAAAGTGGGGTTGTGGTAGGGCTAGGTGAGAGAGTCAGCGGTTGACTAGAAATAATGGGATTATGGTTGGACCATCACGGAGGTGACAGACATATGAAATGGTGGATATCGGATAGTCCAGATTGTCTGGGACGAGATAAGGGGTCCAACTTATGGGTGAGAAATGGGGGAGTCCATTAGAAATGCCCTAACAAGACATCAACTCTTTAGAAGTTATAAAAAATCTACCAATAAGCTACTTTGCTCTTGTCACAAATGATAGTCACCAAGGAAAATTGGGAATACATTGAAATATTCCAAATGCATATCTCTTCAAATCAATGAGAACTGACATGTTTAAAACGTTATCAGATAAATAAATTTTCACAAATAGACAACAGTCTCCATGAAGATAGGCTTATGGATGACGACCACTATATAAAACCCTATTAAACAAGTTCGAACTTTCATTTCCTCTACAATTGCAAATATTGGATGGAAATCCAAAGAAGATAGAAGCACTACCCCTTCGTGATCTCTAGCCACCATTTGGTATTTGGGAAAACTTCATCGCCATGAAGCTTGTATCAACATTAATCTTTATCGGCCCCTCATATGGCACCTCCCATTCTGCACATTGTAAATCACCCAAAAGAATGCCAACCTGGTGGACTATTCGTTTACATATATCAACCATGAACAAACATAATCTGTAGATGCTCCATTTATAGTCCACATATTGTCCAAAATAGTAAATGATGCCTCAATATAAGCCTTTTGATATGCAAAAGGCACATTATTCTTGAAAAGCAAAGCTCTCCAAAGCAAACAACGAGGGTTATTTTTTATTTGTAGGATTTTAAGAACACGTTAAATAGAAAAACACAGGTGTAAGATAGAATTGTGCTAAATAAAGAATTGTGAATACATATGATTTGTCTTTGAATCGGGTTTTAGTTTTAGGAGTAGAAAAAACGCAGTAATCCCAACAATGGATGGTGAGGCTAAGGTTAAAGATGGCCCTATTTGGTCCATGGGTTAAAGTTAGTTTGATCTAGTTTGGGCTCAAATATCCCTAAAGTATCCAAAAATGAGGGCTAGTTTGAGCTAGTTGCATCTAACCCACCCAAAAAAAACTATCCCACTCAAGAGGTGCTAATTGGAGCTAGTTCTCCTAGTGCATTTATTGTCAATCTAACCTTGTCATCCAAACACCTTTTTGGCTAGAGTTAGTTCAGGGTCAGTCATAAGCTAGAAACTAACTCTAACCTCTAGCTAAGTTACAGTATCCAAACAGGGCCAATATGCAAGATTGAGATGGAGTTAATATTCTGCTACTTGTGAACTTTGCCTTGTTCTTTGTGCATAAGAATGCAAAAAAAGGAGGCTTGAATGGATTGTAAAAGTATTTTTTTTCTATGAAACTCAATTCAATGAAAAATTATTTATTTATCTTATGGTCCATTCCTTTGAGAAAATGGAAGAATAGTATCACCATAGGAACATTTCATGTTCATATAATTTCCCTTCACTTCTCCTATGAATAAAAGAGGCCCCAAATCATGGAAGGTTGGTGACTGCTAACCACGGAGTGCATGTTTATGCTTGCAAAAGTGTTAAGTTCATGGGCTACTTTATTACACTTCCTTTAACCGCATCTTCGGAAAAAGGGCCCATCAATTTCCTCCCTCATGAATCAAGTAGCAGATCAAAATACCTGGCCACCGTGCACCATTCTGAATGATGTTGCCACCGCGACATAATAGGTCTCTAAAATGTCTGACATATTAGCATACCAAATATGGTCTCATTCCTCCAATCTATGCTAGGGACTTGGCTTCTTTTGCATTTGAGAAACTCAAATTGTAACTCCAAGCAGTGAATAATACCTCATTCGGACACCACCCTTATACATGATTGTTTAGCAACAACACTAAAAACCTACATCACATATAGTTTTGCTCATGTCTCACATGGGACCTTGCACTTCAGTGTCGATCTATGGGTAGCGTTCTTTTTAGGACCAACATACCCAACCTCAAGACTCAAGAGATGCCTTTTTTTAGTTATACCACTGGGCTATGATTTGAACTAGAGGGTAACACGCGTTTTGCCGCGCCATTATTCAGTTTTGGAATAAATTCTATTTTTGTCTGAATAGTTATTGTGACAATTCACATTCCATGCATAATGTGGAGGCAGGCCCTATTAGGTTATCCATGTAAGCAGGTCCTTCCAGTTTTGGAAAGGTTTTGTTCATCTTTTTTTTATTTTATCTTTTCCATGTTTTATTTTCCTATTTGTTTTTATGTTTCTTTTTTCAAATTTATGAATATTCTTTGAATTCAGGAACATAATTTTAATTCTTGAACATATTTTAAAATTCATAAATGGTTTCTTCAAAATCATGGACATTTAACAAAAATCTGTGAATGTTTTTGAAATTTACAAGCATTTATTTAAAACTGCTAATATTATTTAAAATTCATGAGCATTAAAAACATAATGAATAATTATAAATCTCATGAACATTTTTTAGATTCATGATTGTTTTTCATATTCTTGAAGAATATATAAATTTATGAACATTGTTTAAATTCGTGATGTTTTTTTAAAAAAATCGCTAACATTTTCAATTTTACAAAAAATATCTTTAATGTTTATAATATTTTTGCAAAATATAATATAATAGAATTTGGTTTCGTTACTGTTCATGCAAGACCCACAATCCGAGCAGACGCTTACAATGGGAAAAAGTTTAGAGCTTTTCCGGGCTTCTAATTTTTGGTCATTTAGTAATTGTCATAAAGAGTACAAGACACCTCCGATAGTTAGCGATTGAAATGGACAACAGAAAGATAAAATCAAAAGCATGCCCCATCATCCTCAAAGAATTCGAGTTTTTCATGAAAAATGCTTAGGACAAATTTAAGCTCATTTGCATATCAGAGCAGCTCTTGGTAAGAAAATGACAAATTCAAGGTTTACAATATGTACTGTTCTGATCTAATTTTTTTCTAAGAGCTACTCATACGTCTAAAAAAGCTGAAATTTGAAGCGGACCTCGCGCACCAAATCGTCCTCCACGCACAAAAAAAATGTCAAATGTAAAAAAGCTGAAATTTGGAGCGGACCTCGCGCACCAAATCGTCCTCCATGCACAAAAAAAATCGAATGTTTCTGAATTTGTTTTGTATCGTTTTTAAATTTTTCTCTTAACTGGGTGCAGATGGGCGGGGCTCAGAAATGAATATTTGCTAAACATTGCTCTACTCCCTCCGTTCGCGAATAAGTGTACATCTAACTTTGTTTTAAGTTAAAGTTTTATAATTTTAACCAACTTTATAGAAAATATTAATAATATATATGACATCAAGTCGGTATATTATGAAAGTACATTTCAAAACCGAGCTAGTGATACTAATTGTTGAGTATATTGATTATTAGGAAAGACGAGATAAACTAAGATTTGTTCTGGCTTGTCTTGTACTCCAAGTTGATCATTGTACCCACGAGGCTCAAGCAATACAACGAACTATTCCACCAATCCTCTCTCTCCCTTCTAACATGGTATCAACCTAATCGATTCTAAACCCTAGCCCCTGCCGCTTCCGCACTCGCGCGTCGCCCCCGGTGCGGTCGGCCTCCATGACCACCGACGGGGGCCGCACTGCCCGTACCTAGGGTTCGTCCGCCGATTGTGTTGACCGGGCTGCCCTAGAGTCTTTTTCCAAACCCTTGCTTCGGGGTTTTTCTTTCTCTCCGATCGCTTTGATCGGCGTTTACTTTTTGGTTTTCCAATCTTAGATCGGTTTGCGTCGCCCGCCGTTATCGTTGACCCCCGCCTCTACTCCAACCTTGTGGAGCTAACATCGGCAGCCTTCAACTGGAACCAGATGCGGCATCTCAGGGATGCTTGAGGTCCACGCGTCCGTCTGCATGATGTTCTCCGCCGGCCATCGTCATCAATCAAGAACGAGTGCATCACAACATCCAAGGCTGGCTGGGCTGCACACCAGCTGTGGCGGCTGCTCGCGGCGTGGCTGTTCTTTTGCTAGCCCGTCACGGCGTGCATGAGTTGGTTGTTTGCACGTTTCGTGCATGTATGCTTGCATACCTAATACTCTTGTACAGCCGCGTGATGCACGTCTTCGGTACCTCGTCGAGTTCGTTCACGTCTTCTTGATCTGGCTAGCCCTGCCCGGTCTGATCAACCGCATGCGCGCAATTCCATTGGATCCCTGAAGATCATCACTGAGGCAATTCCATTGGATCCCTGAAGATTATCACCGAGTACAACACACTTCTTCACGATCGAGCAACAGGTTACCGCTGCGTCGTCCCGTCAGACCACAGCGTCGCCACCTTGTGGTTCTTCTCACGGCTGCGTTGACTCACGCGTCGCCCCTTCGGGCCGTAATACCGCAATATGTGGTCCCTTAGATCGAGCAACAGGTTACCCTGTGATTCTTCTCGCGGCTGACTCACGCGTCACCCCTTCGGGCCGTAATACCGCAATATGTGGTCCCTTCAGGCCGTAATACCGCAATACGTGGTCCCCGCCGCCGTCTCCCGTGGTACCGACCCGCATTCCGACACTTATTCACACTTATTCACGGATCGCGGTACGTTTTATGGGAGTCGTTTATGGATGGGTGAAATCATTGGTCAGACAAGAAACTTTAGGCTTCCTTTTAATATGATCTTCTTTCCCATGCATTCGGGTACTCCACGTCACACTCGGCAATCTAGACTATGTAGATGATACGCCGTATGTAGATCGATCACTTCCAATGTCCTTTACCCAAAATGTGCAATTAATTTGAGTTGATGAACTAATGACACATCACTTTATTTTAGAGAAAAGCAAAACGTTTAAAACGAAAGAGACACTCTTTTTTTACTAGAATCGTACGTCCGCAAATTATGAGTACATTATCAAGGCACGCAGCCGATCACAGACGAGGCACAAGCTGCAGAAGAGAGGACAAGACAACCAAAACCACGGTACAACGCTGATACAAACTCCAGACTCGGCTGTACCAGGACGCGGCAGCCCCGTCACGCGGTGCTGTCGATGGCCATAGGCTGTGCATCCTGCTTCCCGGCGGCGTTCTCCGTCTTCCTCCATTTGGCAAACATGTTGCCGTAGAACTTGGCGTCCCTCTTGTTGTACTCCCTCAGCTTGTCCTTCAACGCCTTGTACGCAACCTTCACCTCCCTGGGGCAGAAACACAAACATGACAAATCAGCCACAATCCATAGTCCATAGATGAAATTCATACGATATCTCCAGACAGATGGACGGTTCTTCTACCTGTTGTCTGGGTCGATCTCCAGAGCCTTCTTGATATCTAGTTCTGCCAGCTCCAGATCCACGAGCTCGGTGTATGCCTGCGCCCTCCGGTACAGAGCCTTGACGTTTGTGCTCTCCAGTTCCAAGACCTGATCAATAAATAATGCCACCGTTTAGGGCAAGGTGCTGCTGAAATGCTCACCGTTGGAAGATACTCCTACAGTTTACAACAGGAGACTCACCTTGGTGCAGAGTTTCTCTGCTTCTTTGTAATCCTTGAGTTTCAGTTTGCACGCTGCGTTGTTGAGCTTGATGCTAATCTTCACTGCCTTGGATTGCTTCTTCTCATCCTCGCTGAAGGAGCTGTCATACTCAATGTACTTTGCAGCCTGCTCCGAAGGATAGATTCATATCAAGAACTCAATTCTGTATCGATACGTTTTTGACAGGAAGACTTTCAGTTGAAAGGCCGATGACATTTACCTTCTCATATCTCTTGGAAGCCTTCGCGTACTTGCCCATCTTAAACCACGCATTTCCTTCATCTTTCTTTTTAGCAGCTGCTTCGATCTTCTCAGCATTACTCTTCAAGTCCCAAGATTCTTTCTCCTGAAACAGAACACGAGCATGCGTTCACTTTCTGACAGCAGAAGAAATAGATATGTAAACAACAAATAAAGTAACCATCACAGTTAGTACCTTCTCGAAGGAAACAAGCTCCACTTCATAGAAGACGGTGGAGTTGGGAGGAACCACAGCAAGATCAAGCTTCGTCTCAGTGGATCCGAACGCATGTTCAGGTGGTATTCTAGCTGACGCGACCTCTCCTTTCTTCATGGTGAGCACCGTCGTGTCCAGCCCTTCGATGACCTGCTCCTCATCCGTCTTGAACTCGAATGGTTCGTCGCCTTCATGTCCTTGCTTCGTGAACACAGTACCGTCGTCCAACTTGCCGATCAACCTCACTGCAAGTGAGAAGTAATACAAGATTAGTATACTTGTCCGACAATTTTCACGAGGTTGTGCATGGATTAGCAGCGCGCCGCGCACCTCTGACAACTGCCCCGTCGTTGGGGCGCTCGTAGCCTTCTCCTTCCTTGAGAACCTTCTTCAAGATCCTCTTGTCGTCACCGATGAGGGTGACCGTCTTCCAAGAGACTAGCTCAAGATCGATGTGCAATGTGGAATTCGGGGGCACGGCGCCTTCAACTTCAGAAACCGCCCTTCCTTGCTCGCCAAAACCATCTGTCCATCATAAGATGCAGTACATATGAATTTATGGAACTTTTGGAGTACAGCAAACGTAGGTCTGAATAACAGATTTGGGGAGGGATAGCTCACATTGTGGCTTGACGGTCAGGAGGACCTTCTCGCCCTTCTTCATGGTCTTCACGGCTTTGGAAAGTGCCGGGCAGAAGTAACCTGAAATTGTAAAGGGAGAGTTGTGCATCAACGACTCAGAGCAAAATTCTGCAGTTCAGTTTGCCAAGGCTAACTAAAATGACTAAATACGAACCATCCTTCACTGCGAATTCAATACCATCTGACTTGGACACGACGGATCCATCCTCAAGTCTCGCCTCGTACTTGACTGCGTGAGCAAACATGGAACATGTCAGAGACCTGACATCGCGCGCGTAGCAAGAGCAGATCGATAACAATTTCCTTGGAATTATACGTAAGTTCACCATTTCGTTCACATTATAACGACGTACATTCCAGTTGGGCGACCCAAAATCATTAGGTTTCATTAAAAAAATCCGATATATTATTTCGTTAGTTAATTCAAACGACAGTTTGGGATGTTTAGCAGAACACAAGTCAGAATCACCAAATATTCAGTAATTTGGTCGAAATGGAATCGCAAACCCAGTTATTAGACACAACGTACCAGTAACTTCGTCGAGATCCTTGGGATTCTCCCATTTCTGGCCCTCGACCAGGACCTTCTTGAAGATGCCGCCGTCCTTGCAGATGTCCTTGACGCTGGCCCACGAGAGGAGCTCGACGTCGAACCGGAGCGTGGCGTTGGGCGGGATCGTGGGCGGGGAGCCCGCCTCGCCGTACGCGAGCTCCGGCGGGATGGTGAGGACGGCGTTCTCGCCTTTCTTCATGGTCTTGATGCCCTGGTCCCATCCCTTGATCACCTGGCCCTGCCCGAGCTTGAACTTGAAGGGAGTCCCGCGGTCGCGGCTCGAATCGAACTTGGTCCCGTCGAGGAGAGTGCCCGTGTAGTGCACTGCCATCCAACATTCGTTCATTCCGGTTATCATCAGTTGGGCCTGATGTTGCGTGACAACTAGGGTGATCAGATGCAGAGGGGACGGCCGTGCCGTGATCCATACCTTCGACCTCGTCGCCGGTCTCAGGCCGTTCCCAGCCCTCGCCCCCTTGACGAGCTTCTTCTTCAGCCCCTGCTTCCCGATCTCCTTCTCCTCGCCGACCTTCATCGTCGCCGGGGAGTCGGCCTCCTCCTCCTCGTCGCCGTCGAGGCCGTCCATGGGCTCGCCGTCCGTCTCGTTCATCATGGCGTCGTCCTCCTCTTCCAGCGCCCTCAGCGTCTCATCCTCCACGGCGGCCATTGTTGGTTCGGTTCGTGGACGCGAAAGGCTCTCTCTAGGTGGGATGGAAAGATCAAGCGATTAACTGGTGCGCGCTAGCTCGCGCGCGTTCTGGATGTTGTTCGCATGGCGCAGCTCGGATCGGTGGCTTCTTATATGGCGGAGCAGAGATTGTTGCGTTCAACGATGTGATGTTCTAGAGGGTTCCTGTTCCTGTGAGAGGGGGTTGGATTGGGAGATGCTTCCAGAGAAGGGTCGGTGGGGGGCGGGGCCGCGAGAGCTTTGGAAGGCAGTGGATGCTTCCAGAGATGCAGGGGAGCCGGGAGAGGGACCGAGTCGCCGTTGGTTTCTCTTTGTGGGCCTGGACTATCTACATTTCTATCGTTGAAGATAATTTTGGCAACTGGGCCACAACAAAGGAATATCCTATTTGACGCTCTTTGCATCAAACTGCTGGCGCTTCGCAGAGGCGAGCGACCGAGCAGCGGGCCGGCCCAGTTTTTGCGCCTACAGTCGCACCTAGCCAGCCGATTGTGGAAGAAAGTTGTAAAATGGGCATAACTTTTGCATACGAACTCGGATGAAAAAGTTTTTTATATGAAAAATTATCTACTCGAAAAGGTACATCCAAAACCTTCCAGAAGGTTCCTCCTGAACCGGTCTTTTGTTTCTTTTACTGGTTTTTCTGTTTTCTTTTGTTTTTTTCTGTTTCTTTTTCTTCTTTTTCTATTTCCTTTTCTTTTCTTCTTCGTTTTCTGTTTCTTTTCTTCCTTTTCAAGGTTATTTTATCCTTTTCAAACTAAGTTCATGTTCGAAAATTGTTCTTCAATTTAGAAAAATATTCTTGCCTTCAAAAAATGTTAAAAATTTAAAAAATTATCGCTTTTCAAAAAATGTTTGTGATTTTCAGAAAATGTTCTTGTTTTCATAAAATGTTGCAAATGCTTTTGTTTAAAATAATCATAACTTTCCAAAAAATGTTCGTGTGTTGAAAAATATTCGTGATTTTCAAAAAATATTCATGATTTAAAAAAATGCTTTTGTCAAAATAATAAAAAAATGTTCTTCCTTTTAAAATTGTTCAAATTTTCAAAAAATGTTCATGCTTAAAACATCTACATGAATTTCAAAAACAATTATCGTTTTCAAAATCCATTTACAATTGCAGAAAATTTCATTTATTAAATTTGTTCACAATTTTATAAAATGTTCTCGTTTTCAAAATTTTCATAGTTCTAGAAATTTGTTCATGTTTAAAAAAATGTTCAGGAATTTAAAAAAATATTCTCGCTTTCAAAATTTGTTAACCATTTCAGAAAAATGTTCATTTTTCAAAAAGTGTTTGCGATTTCAACATTTTGTTCGCAATTTCAACAAATATTCCCATGTTTAAAATTTTGTTCGCGTTTCCAGAAAAGCGTACAATATAAATTTTGTTCGCATTTTAGAAAATGTCCTGTTTTAAGTTTTTTGGTGCTGAATTTAGAAAATGTTCCTGTTTGATATTTTTTTTAAAAACTAAAAAATGCTCGTGATGCCAAAAAATGTTCGTGTTCTCGTAATTTGTTTGTTTTTCAGAAACATTTTGGAAAATTGTTCGCGTTTTGGAATCTGTTTGGGATTTGTAAATTTTGTTCGTGTTTTATTTTTAAAACAGAACTGCAAAACATCTTCACTTTTCTAAAAAATGGAATACAAAAAAATGCGGCATTTCAAAATGTTTTCCAAATCTCGACGCTGCTGTCTGTTCTTATATATTTCTGCACTTTTTATCTTCAGTTGGTGGCGTGTAGTGTAGTGGCTAATGGCTCGCTGTTGGAGTCTGAGGTTGTGGGATCGATTCCTGCTACTCGCTGCTGATTTTTCAGCTCCTTTTGTCGCGCGCGAAAGGAAACGAAACAACGATCGGGTTGGTGGGCCGGCCCAGACAAGCGTCAACCCTGTGCGTAGAGTTGGGTTGGATTGGGCCTTCCCTCGGATGTCAGCCGATCCAAAGACGGTGTCTTTGCATATCTGAAGAAAAACATAATTTGAATAAGCTTTGAAGGTTGGGTAGAGAAATGCATAGCTGGGACTAGCAGTTGCAAGAAAACTTCCATCAAGTCACTAGTGCAAGCAATCACTACATACTCGATGGCGGGTTTTTTAAAGAGAGGCAAAATTTTGGCTCATCCATCAATTAAACAGAAGAGAGTATCCAGTTAATTAGTGGAATGCCAAGTGAAAATCGTCACAAATTGTTGAGCGGCACTCGCACAATACCCCACGCACAACTCACATAGAGGGCCTCACCAAGATCGCACACCGAAGTCATCATCATCACTTCTCCCTAACATGCGTCATCACCCTCCCTAATATCTGAGCAAGCGACCCCGACTTCGTCGAAGACGAACATCGACCCGACCCTCACCCTAGAGGCTGTACGGAAACGCAAGAAGGCATGTGCCAAACTAAGCCACCTGTGCCAAGGGAAGTGCAGCTCCAACTCTGAAGGATAGTTCGGAAGGAGAACTATGCAAGGCTGGAGCCATGAAAGACCACCGAACAGACCATCTGTAGCATGTCATCGTCGCCACTAACAATACATATAGGGTGTGTGTGTGTGTGTGTGCGTGTGTGTGTGTGTGTGTGTGTGTGGAGGATCATCGTAACCACGAGAAATGGAGATGGCAGTACACACAAGAAAATTAGCAGGTTCGGACCCTCTACTCTAGAGGTAATACCCTACTTATGTGTGCGGTGTTCATGCTCTTGCATGTAGGATTACAAGTGTGTTCAACCCTAAGCCCGGTGCCCTCCTCCCCACATATATACAGTGCGTCAGGAGGTGTGTAAGATCAAAAGTATGTCTAAAGGGGGGTGATTGGACTATTTGACCAAATAAAAAACTTATAATTTTTCCCAATTTTAGTTTTAGGCAAGTTTTAGCAATTCTACCAAGTCAAGCTGCACCCTACACATGCAAGTCTAAGAGTTGTGCAGCGGAAAGTAAAGACTTTGCATATGAACGTAAAGGAGGGATCGGAGAAATCAAACGCAATGAAGACACGGTGATGGCGTGGTTTTGATAGGTGGTGCTATTGTATGTCCACGTTGATGGGGACTTCAACTTACGAAGGGTAATGGTTGCGCGAGTCTACGGAGGGCTTCACCCACGAAGTATCCACGAAGAAGCAACCTTGTCTATTCCACCATGACTTACGTCCATAAAGGACTAGCCTCACTCGGGGTAGATCTTCACAAAGTAGGCGATCTCGTTGCCATTACAAACTCCTTGGTTCAACTCCACATGATCTTGGAGGCTTCCAAGTGACACCTAACCAATCTGGGAGACACAACTCTCCAAAAGGTAATAGATGGTGTTGTTGACGATGAACTCCTTGCTCATGTGCTTCAAAAGATAGTATCCTCAACACTCAATCAGTCTCTCATATATTTGGCTTTGGTAATAGAAGGATTGGAGTGGAAAGCAACTTGGGGAGGCTAGAAATCAAGGTTCAAATGGTTGGATTGAAATGCCTTGATCTCAACACATAAGTAGGTGGTTCTCTCTCAGAAAATGGATGGTGGAAGTGTAGTTTCTTTTTGATGTATCCCTCTAAGAGAAAGTGGGGGTACAGGGGTATAAATAGCATTCACCAAGAATTCAACTATTACAACCTTTTGACTCAACTCGGTGGCACCGAAGCGAAAATCTCGGTGAGACCGACCTGTGTAAAAGATTCGAACGTTGGGCTTTTCGGTGAGACCGAATGGAACAACTTGGTGGGACCAATGTGCGATGACCTAAGCAAGACCTTGTTTCGGTAATTACAATCGAAACATCTCAGTAATTCTGAAATAATGTGAAAGGGTTACAGAAACTTGGTGCAAATCGGTGGGACCGATCGTCATCTCGGTGGAACCGATGTTCTAGGGTTTGGCTGTGGCTCTATCTAGGACCAATTCGGTGGGTCCGGATGAAGAGTTTTCGATGGGACCGAGTTGGACTTTTAGGGTTTGGACAGATAGGATTTGGAGAAGATGGTTGAGGGTTTTTGGAGCAATATCCTCAAGCACTTGAGCAATTGAGTCATGATCGAAACCTCATCCCCTTTTAATAGTATTGGCTTTCCAATGGACACGAATGTAGAGTCTGGAAGGTTGCCAATTCATGTCCTTAGCATTTTGAGGGGTCAACTTCCTCATGTCCTTGTCATGCCAACATCGAATTTCGTGAAATCTATCTTTGAATAGGCATTAGTTCAATGACATATATGTTGTTATTAATTATCAAAACCACCCAGGGATTAGTTGCATTTTCAAGGTGTCGTAACATGCTCGCATAAATGCTAGTAATAACCGTCATGCACGACCGACTGTCGCAATTAACTAGATATTGGACAGTTGGTAAACAATTGTACTTAATACGTGGCATCTTTGCTGGCCAACT
This sequence comes from Aegilops bicornis, assembly GCA_021605145.1. Lineage (NCBI taxonomy): Eukaryota > Viridiplantae > Streptophyta > Magnoliopsida > Poales > Poaceae > Aegilops > Aegilops bicornis. The sequence goes on along the minus strand of CM038671.1, from coordinate 256,295,063 downwards.
GGTCGACTAGTGATCTTCGCTTAACTCAAGGAAATGATGCCCGAATATAGGCTTGACACCCACTAGAGGAAATGATGCCCGACTATAGGCTTTGGCTAGGGATTTTTTTTCCGTCGTCTGGTTGTCGAAGCGGAAGTTTTCCTCTCTTCGTCTTGATGCCTTGGTATTTAGTCCCAGTCGTAGGTCAGTTGGATGCCTTCCTTCCCAGATGTCATGGTCACAAACGGCTTGACCCTTCCTTGTCGTTTTTTCACCTATCTATTTTTGGGAAGCCCATGGGTGCTCTACTCGCTCCTTTCCTTTTAGGTCATGGACTCTTGATAGGATTGATTTTGACGTTTCCAGAATGTTCTTCCAGACTCAAGCACAACTAGCGGTGGATTCGATACCATCTCGCATTGACACTTCCTTATCAAAGGCGTGACAAAACTACTCACAAATAGACTAAAAACACACGTCCCTTCAATTGTCCATGGAAAACAAACATATTTTTTCTGGTCAAAACAATGCTCAAAACTTTGTCTTTTGCTGCGATTTGGTGCTATGACCTGGCCAGCTCCCGCCACTTGCAGTAAGCACCAGCAATGGTTATATAACTTGAGTTCCACAAGGCACTCCCCCCTCTCTCTCCTGCCCTCTCCCTTTCTCTCTCTCGGAGTGACTACTCTCCATACTTAGACTTGTGGTTTCCCTGAAACTTTCTGGTCATGGATCTATGACGTATTGTCAACCTACACAACAGTCATTATAAATGGGGTTCCAAGAGACCTGATAAACTGCAAAAATGGTCTCAAGAACGATGCCCCTCTCACCTTATCTCTATATCATTGTAGCTGACTTGGTACAACAAAAGATCCAACAAAATACACACCTTCATAAATTGCACCACCTCATCTTCATCCACTACTCTCTAATACGCCACTGATACACTCATCATTGCACGTGCATCCCCGCTTGCAGTCCTACACTTAAATCCGTGTGAAATGACTTTTCCTTAGCTATATGGTCGAATTTAAACTTCTGCAAAACTAATTTTGTCGCCATACACGCAGCGCCCGTGCTAGCGAATGACATTGCCCACATATTCACTACTAAGGAAAAGCCTAGCAGCAGCGTGGGTTTTAGGCCTGTCAGTAGCGCGGGACGATGGGCTACTGATAAGGCGCTACAGCTAACGTGTAGCAGTAGCTACTGTTGTCCCATGCTACTGCTATACATGGATAGTAGTAGCACGCTTTGGTGAAGAGCGCTGCTGATATTATCTCGCAGCTTTTCTGAGGAAGCGCCATCGGTAAGGTGGCGCTCTTTGCTAACTTTGTTTCCCTCACTACTACTAGTTTTATTAGTTTTTTTTTTCTGCATATTTATTTTGTATTTGAATAGGCTTTATACAATAATCTTTAGCATATCATACACATACAAATATAATCATAGCATATACATACAACTAGTCTCATCAAATCATGTCATCATCATAATCATCATCCAACACAAAGTGGTCTCTCATCATCATCTCGAAAATAGTGATACAAGTCTCGATTACTTGCAACTACATCGTCATCCATCTAAACAATGATATCTGTGAGAAGAGCTATCACTTTGAGTGAGAGCGGAACTATGCAGTACATGAGTTCGTATCCCTGTCTCGCATTAGCGTGAATGTCGGTGTCAAAACCGGCGGATCTCGGGTAGGGGGTCCCGAACTGTGCGTCTAAGGCGGATGGTAATGATGACCCACAAGTATAGGGGATCTATCGTAGTCCTTTCGATAAGTAAGAGTGTCGAACCCAACGAGGAGCAGAAGGAAATGATAAGCGGTTTTCAGCAAGGTATTCTCTGCAAGCACTGAAATAATAGGTAACAGATAGTTTTGTGATAGGATAATTTGTAACGAGCAACAAGTAACAAAAGTAAATAAAGTGCAGCAAGGTGGCCCAATCCTTTTTGTAGCAACAAACTCTTATATAAGGAAAAGCGCTCTTGAGGACACATGGGAATATCGTCAAACTAGTTTTCACCACGTTGGTTACTTTGATAGTTTGATATGTGGGTGGACCCGGTGCTTGGGTGTTGTTCTTACTTGAACAAGCATCCCACTTATGATTAACCTCTATTGCAAGCATCATAACTACAACAAAAGTATGAAGGTAAACCTAACCATAGCATGAAACATATGGATCCAAATTAGCCCCTTACGAAGCAACGCATAAACTAGGGTTTAAGCTTACATCACTCTAGCAACCCATCATCTACTTATTACTTCCCAATGCCTTCCTCTAGGCCCAAATAATGGTGAAGTGTTATGTAGTCGACGTTCACATAACACCACTAGAGGCTAGACAACATACATCTCATCAATATATCGAACGAATACCAAATTCACATGACTACTAATAGCAAGACTTCTGCCTTGTCCTTAGGAACAAACGTAACTACGCACAAAGCATATTCATGTTCATAATCAGAGGGGTATTAATATGCATATAGGATCTGAACATATGATCTTCCACCAAATAAACCAACTAGCATCAACTACAAGGAGTAATCAACACTATTAGCAACCTACTAGTACCAATCCGGACTTGGAGACAAGAATTGGATACAAAGAGATGAACTAGGGTTTTGAGAGGAGATGGTGCTTTGGTGAAGATGTTGATGGAGATTGCCCTCTCCCAATGAGAGGAGGCGTTGGTGATGACGATGGCGATGATTTCCTCCCTGAGGGCAAGTGTCCCAGTAGGATGACTCCGCCGAGCCCTGGATTGGTTCATGAGTTAAGGTTCCGCCTCGTGGCGGCGGAGTTTCGTCGAAAGGTTGCTTATGATTTTTCCTCGACGAAAGACCTCATATAGCGTAAGATGGCCATCGGAGAGCCAACAGGGGGCCCATGAGGCGGGCGCCACAGGGGGTAGGGCGCGCCCCACCCTCGTGGCAGGTGTGGGTCCCCGGGTGAACTTCTTCCGCTCAATATTTTTATTATTTCCAAAAATGACTTTCGTGGAGTTTCAAGACTTTTGAGTTGTGCGAATAGGTCTCTAATATATGCTCCTTTTCCAAATTTCGTAATTCCAAATTGCAAGCATTCTCCCTCTTTATGTAAACCTTGTAAAATAAGAGAGAATAGGCATAAGTATTGTAACATAACGTGTAGTAACAGCCCATGATGCAATAAATATCGATATAAAAGCATGATGCAAAATGAACGTATCAACTCCCCCAAGCTTAGACCTTGCTTGTTGTAGGATCGAAAGTATGTCTAGAGGGGGGGGGGGATTAGACTACTTGACCAAATAAAAACTTATCCTTTTCCCAATTTTAGTCTTTGGCAGATTTTAGCTATTCTAGCACAAGTCAAGTAATCTTAACACAATTCAAGCAAGCATGCAAAGAGTATATGAGCAACGGAAAATAAAGCATGCAACTTGCAAGAATGTAAAGGGAAGGGTTTGGAGAATTCAAACGCAATTGGAGACACGGATGTTTTTTGTCGTGGTTCCGATAGGTGGTGCTATCGTACATCCACGTTGATGGAGACTTCAACCCATGAAGGAGTAGCAGTTCTTGTGAGTCCACGGAGGGCTCCACCCACGAAGGGTCCATGAAGAAGCAACCTTGTCTATCCCACCATGGCCGTCGCCCACGAAGGACTTGCCTCACTAGCGGTAGA